>CM070877.1:141319584-142037084 GCA_036365515.1 Torymus aiolomorphi
TCCCTGCAGAAACAACTTAGACTAAAATTTTTACTAAAAATTACAGTGTTTACTTGTAACTGTATTGCCAGGAAATTTTCCTTTGTAAACTTGTTACTTAATTAATCATAGAAAACGCGTACAAAAACATTTTCACTTATCGCCGCGTTCATACCAAGACGACAAAGGCCGTTTAATCCCGATTCATCGGCTCATACTCACGCTTCTGCAAAAACGGAAAAAGTGTCGACGCAGGAGCGTCAGGTATTATTGTCATTATAATCCATATGACAGCTTGTGAAATCATAAAGTCCACGTGGCCGGGGGTAGAATACGCGCGCACTCGAGGTGGAGTACGTGTCAGTGATGCCATTTCACGAGGATGCGCGCGCGCTCACCAGCCGCAGTAAATCTCGTTTCGCGGCTCATGGCGCCCGCGTGCGCCCACGCGATACAGCGCCAGGCCGATCCAGTGCTATAGCTTATACACGCAGCTGACATCGGCGCGCGAATGGCTGCTATCGAGGGGTGGCACGCTGATAGTTGGGAAAAAAATGAGGGGGTGAGAAAACGAGGAGCGAGGACCTTTTTTTACCTCCCCCTAATCGCCGAATTTTCCACTCCTTTGGTTAATCTTCCCAATCTCCCCTTGGCGCACCGCACGCGCGTCCGCGATGTCCCCTAACTCGTAGAGCGTCTCTATCTCTCTCCCTTCCTCTCTCTCTCACTCTCGCGCGCGGGTGTCTGGACCGGTTTCTCGATGATACCACGTACACACATTAATAGAGCTTTATCGCTGAGTAGTATATAAGCTATGGGGGTAGTAGTCGTCGGGATGTTATATCCCCCCGTTGCCGTTCGCTTAATTATGTGAAATGAAGTGGACGCTACCCAGGCTTTCACGAGCTCGCTCCTCATTACAAACTGTAATTTCTTAAAGTAATAGGCCTTAATACTTTATGTAACTTTATGGTGACGTCCGTCGAAGTTAGGAACTACGGTTGATGGGGAATTTCGCCGAAGGATTAAACGTGTATGAAAATGTATTTTGGTCAAAAAGAAATACGCTTAATCTCATTCGGAGTAGTTAAAGTATAAATATCCGTATTAGTGTAACCATAAAGGAGACGATAATTAGCAATACTTTTAGAATGAATATCATTAACAACGTAATCCTCAGAAGTATTATACAAGAGAGTTATAGAGTACAATAAAAAAGTTTATAGGACTATAAACTCTCTTTAGCTAATTTTTATGATTGTTCTCCACAATACATATTAAACATTTCCTTATTTCACAATAACATCAAAAAGACGAGCACATAGGAATATATATTTAACTTTTCCTTATTTTATAATAACGTCGAAAAGACGAGCCCACGTGAACATGCACACAGATATTGACAAGTACTCTATGAATATTTATTATTTACTATTGAAATAATTCTACCGTTACCATTTCTGATGCCGATAGTTTCATTTCAATAGACGTCAGTTTCATGATTAAATAGATGAATTGAGAATTCTACTGTTTTGCAAAAGATTATTATTATTATCGAAATCCTAATTTCAGTCGATACCATCTAAATTGTTAATCTAAAATTTCAATGTACGAATTTCATCAATAATAATCTATAAACGAAAACGCTGCTATTAAGCCTATTTTATCATCTTCATGACACTTAATTGCGTCTCAGGTAAGACAAGAAAGGGTGAGTTACGTAAGACGGCGCCCTTAGTTCTCAGACACTGGAAGGCATCGAGTACCCTAAAAGCTAGGCTTGGGTGACGGGGATCGACCCGATTAATAAAGCAATTCGATCGTAGCAATTAAGCATGCGTCTAACTAGATGCGCGAGGGGCGCGAGGGATAATGTGTACCCACCGCTCCGGCAATTAACATCAACATGACAATTCACAAACTATCGCGTTTCTGCAAGGTGAATAGATTTGTTGTTATTGGGACATGGATGCAAACGTTCGTCGGAAATTAGATTGCAACTGTACTAGTTCTTTGGATAGCAGATAAATTCTAGGGATACAGCATGTATATTACTTCCAATAGTCAACAAAATAGAAAAAGGAAGCCTATCTAATAATGAATTGATAACTCTAACAGTATGTGTTTAAAAAAAGTCGTAGTTTTAATTTTGATATTACTATATTCTTAAAGATTTTAATGTAAGTTTTAACTAAGTAATCAATGTCATGTTACTAGTTAAAGCTCATTACTAAAACTGCTATTGGTATACATGTTATGCAAGATAATCTATCGAAAGTTTACCTCTCTGTAAGTAACAAAATATAATAATTCACAAACTCCTTAGATGGAAGTTTCAACAATATTTATTATGCGTACGGTTGCAAGTTGCATGATAAAGAACGAGTACACGCGGATATCGAATTATTATTGATTTTCGATATCTAAGCTAGACACTCGCGGACGAGCACTGCAGATAATGCCAAATGTGGATTTATTTTCACTATATTGGGTCACGAGATCATTGTTATGCGAGGAGTTCGGCAAATCCATTATTCAGACGGTTCTGCAGCTATCCGTGTCTGCATCTCTATTGTAATTCCTTGGTAACTCATTTCCATATCAATGAGCAAGCAAGCGACCTCGCCGATCGACCCTGCGACTGCCAAAATTACGTTCGACACGAGGTTTTCGAAGCCGTTACGTCTATCCTTTTCGGTTTCTAACCCTTCACGCGTTATTCTGCGCACAAAATTTGTTACGTATCTTTCGAATTGTTAATAGTGGAATAAAAATATTTCAGTATATTGTCAAATTTTTGTACATCTTGTATAACAAGAGAAGCTAATAATGAATAATTTTGCATTAATTATAATTGTAGAATTTAGAAATACGTTACAAAATTTCGTAAATGTGTTTGAAGAATAACGTTTGGTTTGCTTTTATTCTTCGGACTCTCCTTTGTCGAAGCCAATGATGAGACAGAAAGCCCGGAAGACAAAAGCAAATGATACCTGGCAAATGATATCCATGCAGGCCAGCTTACTTTTGTGCGTGTGCGCGTATCTGTACGTGGCTGTAGAGGAGGTGCATTTTCAACCAATAAATTATGGCAACGTTATTGTAGAGCTGCGCAGCCCGGGTATCCCGCGTTTTAACTCTGCTTACACATAATTCCGTATTATCGCCGTGCGATTCATTGTAATTATCGGGCGATATCCTGCCAGATATCGGGCCGGCATCCCTCTATTTCGTTGTGAAAAGCCCGGGACTGGTGTAATGATCGAACCACATTGATTCTCTATCTGTGGCCCTTTGGACTCATAAAATGAACGTGAAGATAATTATTGATTTTTTTCAATATTATATGGTATTACTCTTCCGGGAATTAAAAAATACACTGCTGTGATTTTGTGACAATTTTATTTACGCATTGTTTAAAATAATTATGATTTTAATAATAATAATAATGTTGCTCACTCTTTATTTCGCTATCTCACTCTGCCTCTCTCTCTCTCTCTGCCTTTATTGCGATACCAGTACGCTAATAGTACATTACGGTACGTGTGACTTAAGTGGCCCATTATTGCAGGGCGATAATTCACGTTGTGTGATGGGCCACTCAAATCATGAGTATCGTATACTATTTTACAGCACGTTTACCTAAGTCCGCTGTCACGTCTATTCGTGCCTTAGTGCGATAAACACGGTGCAATAATCAACTACTTAAGTCACGGATAGGTGTGACTTAAGTGCGGACTTAGGTCACGCCTATCCGTGACTTAAATAGTCGATTATTGCACCGTGTTTGTCGCACTCGCTGCGCTCGCGCGCTAACCTCACGGTGCAAAAATGGACTGCTTAGGGCACGAATAGGCGTGACAGCTGACTTAGGTAAACGTGCTATAAAATAATATACGATACTTATGACTTGAGTGGCCCATCACACGACGTGAATTATCGCCCTCGCTACGCTCGGGCGCTAACCTCACGCCATGCAATAATGGGCCACTTAAGTCACACGTATCGTAATGTACTATATACTAACTGCGGATGAAAAATCTCTGGAACCGTACAAAATAAATAACATGATGATGCCAACATTGTACTACAATGATTGTAGAGATTTGCTCGTTGAAGTCCGATTAAAAATTCAAAACTATTAAGATAGCACTACGAGCGCTTACAACATATTTAGAATGATTGTAGCAATCTATGCTACTACTTCACGATACGTAAATACTAAAGAATATGTATAATAAAGGAAAATTTGTTGACACTTCCATAACACTAAAAACTACCGCAATCATAATAAAATCGACATGTTAATAGTTTATAAAAAGAAAATGTGATTATACAGATAAAATCATTAGCATAGTAGCAATGAAGAATTATTACGATAGCTTTAATACATTCCAGTAAATTTTACTACAAGTGGTAATGACTCTTTAATGGCCATGCCACGTTATTATGATAATTACATCTGCATGAAATCAATGCTACATAAAATGAAAATCACCGGAATTTCTGTAATAATAATTATATAGAATTAATGCAACGTTTGGATTTACAGATTTTTCGAAAATATCAGATTCGCGATCATCACGAAGTAAAAATTATACATTATTTCTTTGTAAAAGTATTTTTCGATAAATATTGAAAGCGCTATAATTTAAAAATATGCTTTATCTATAAAATTTTACTCGTACGAATCATCGAGTATATAAAAATCAAGGAAACTCAAGGACCAACCTCTTCGATGGCTCATTACACCCTCGAAGTCGACATCCTTATGACCGGCGTCATCGACATCGCCATTGCAGCCGGCAGCGGGGAATATTTTATATTTTCATCGTTACGACGTCATAAACCTAATTCGCGGGGCAGCCAGCTCGTAGTGCGCGAGCCCTGACACTGCTGTTGCTGCTACTGCCCCCGGTCGATGGGAAATTACCCGTTTAATGTAGTTTAGTTCTGGCTTTACTAACTCGAATTGGATAGCGCGCTCTCTCTCTACCTCTCTCTAGCTCTCACATTCTCTCTCACTCGCTCTCTCTCTACGCTAGCGCGCTCGCGTGTAACCCCATAACCCGGGAGTTACGGCTAACCCGACCGTCAGGGAATATGTATTGCTATGATCCGCGACGTCCGACTGTGCGCTCCACATACAACCGGCTTGGTCTAACGCGGGTACACTCCCCTCGATCTCTGGCGTATGCGTTGGGTGCATTTGCAGTTTCAACAGACGTGCGAGAGAGCCCCGCGTATTTCACTTCTGCGGATACACCGACTGTAGCGAACTTTTTTCCGAAATTTCCGTTAGTTATGCGCGTTGCAGCAGGTACTCTAATTGTGTTTCAGCACGAATAAGGCTTTTGCACTTTTGGACGTCGAATTGGAAGTGAGTGCGGTGTGCACGATGTATCATATTTTGTGAAACTGCACGATGACCTGCCTTAACGAGTACTTTTGGCAAGCTGTTTTATTAACTCGAGTAAAAGAAAAGACATATATGTTGTTACCACCAAAATCTGGAAGCCTAATCCGTTAATAGCAGTTTAATCAAATGAAAAGACTTAATCTTCTGTGTTTTATTCTATAACGGCGTACGTTTATAGGCGTTGAAAATAGGAGTGCTCGAATACCGACGTGTTTGAACTGTATCAAACTTTTTCTGCGAACTCGATTTGAATACTCGGTACATTAAACTATTCGAAATAAAATAAAGAGTACGGAATAAAATGTCAAATCAGCTGGAGAACCAAGCCATTTTAGCATAAGTTGCACCGCAGATGCAAATTACGTATAGGAGAGATGCGTTGTTTCCTTTAACTCGCTGGATACCATTTCCATCCCACTGATTCTTTTACTTTGAAGTTTTAATGATATATTCTTGGAAGTCTTCTCCAACTTTTAGAATTAACAACAAATCTTCAAGTATGTACAGAACCAAGGCAGAATTTTAACAAAATCATATAACCTCTGAGTTTAGTGATATTATCTGCAACGACAAAAGTTGCGTCATGAATTTTCTATTTATTGAATTCTAAATATTACAAAAAAGATTTCTACAAAGTTTCCGCTAGCTGATTGTTGCGGATGCTGAGTATCATTAAATGAAATCAAATTTTATCATTTTATCCTATTTTGATGATTCCTCAGCTGAATAATTAAATGCTTAATATGAAACAATATAATAGTTTAGTTGTTAGTTTACTAGATAACTTTTATTTAATCTAATTATAAATTAAATATTTGACTAATAACCGGAAATAAGTATAAGCTCATTCGTTTAAAGTTATAGGTTAATGTCTGATAACAAGAATTTTTACTATAATATTCAAAGAAAAGACATACACTGTTTAAAATCAATCAAATATTCCAAAAACTTTATAGAAGTAAAAGTAATAAGCCAAAAAAGAACATGTCCATGGGGAGAAAGAAGACTACTTTTCTTGTTTGCCGCAATATTGGGTTGATTTAATTAAAAATGTACAAAAAAAAAAAAGAAAAAATAAATTAAATGTATACATAAATTCGAATTTCGCCGTTGCTAAAAGAGGCACTTTAATTATATTTTAATAAAGTAATGGAGCTTTTATCTCTCAAGTTTTTGTTTAAAAAATTACAGCAGAGTAGTTTTGGAATTTTAATAAAAATAATTAACGCAGGGATTCAATTTCGAAAATGGTTTTCTTAAAAATACTTTTATTTGCATGATGTTTTCTTGTTACAGTTTTAATTAAGTTTTTTATAAATATAAAATATATTGTTATTATAGCGATCTGTGAATCTCTGAGGCATGCCGAAAGCTTCTATAAAAAGGATTTCATTTAAGCTTCGAATCGTTTAAAGATGTTGATTTCTTAGCAAAGTGACGTTTTAAATGAAAAATTCGTTTAAAAAACTGAAAATTGTTTAAAAATAGAGTATTTTGACTTCAAGTATCCCGAAGTATATTTACAATAAGTTTTCTGGAGAACCTTTTTATGACCTGAAAAATAAAATATGGCAAAACTGCTTGTAATTGATTAATTAAACAATGGCACGGAATCAATGATTTTGAATTTATGTTTGAAAAGCTTAAATAACTTATTTATTTTTGTAGAACTAAATGTTCTCTTTTGGTCTTAGAAAGGTATTGACCAAGATTTTTGTTTAGAAAAGTATTTTTATTATTTTGTTTGCATTAACAAGGACAATCCGCCCATAAAAAGCGGCAATCCTTTCTCTTTTCCTCTCTTTCTACTTTATTGTATCGTGTATTACACACAGGAGTAGCGTTAGCCTAAATGATGGGCAGCAGCATCGTTGAAAATGGAGCGAGATGAAACGAGAAACGGGAAGGTCCGAGAGTTTGTGAAGCAGCGACGGCAAATTGATTCTTGATCAGTCGCTACCATAATCATAGTTCTTGCATAGAGCACCCCAGCTTTAATAGGGATGTACACGGCTGCTCTCACGAGGTTTCCTGCCTGGAACGATGTACTAACCAGGGGATCCTCTCGTCCCTTTCATACTCCTCTCAGGTGCGTCAACGCAAACTCTATCACGTAGGCGTATATATTACCTGTCATTTTGTGTTCTATCTGTGCCAATATTATAGATGAATGATATGTCACAAAAACACTTCTATATTAAATAATATCTCAACATATTAAGTATATTATCATCGGTTTAAATACTGGGTTTAAATAAAGTCTTGGTAATGGAAATAAGTTAGTTACCATTTTCTGTATTACTTTAAATCAAGAGCTGACACCCTGGTAGAAAATTCGCGATACTTTCTGTCCAGTTCACTAAGTAATGCGCATATTTTTTAGAATAATCTGCCCAGAATTTTTAGGATAATCTGGCCAGATCTGCCCAGAATCTGCTGAAGGATTGCGATCATTAATCAGTTTATAACCTTAAACCGATAATGTTAAAATAATATACTCCTTAGCATGTTATATTTATTTAGTCTATTTCAGAATATTTATTTAACCCTTTTCCAGGCCGAAGGTTTTGAGCCGTCTTGGAAAAAAATGTTCATATTTTTAGAAGTCCGGTCGGTTGCTGATCACGAATCTGATATCAGATTTGAAAAATTCAAAATGATAGATCCAATATGGCGGATACCAATTTCAATAATTCAAAATTTCCAGATAAAAAAAATACCGTGATATTCTACGTGAAATTTAGAACAGAAATCATTCTTGGTGATTTTTCGCTAAAATGCATAGCTTCCGAGTGAAAAATTTCCAAAGTTTCCAATATATCGTCCGCCATCTTGGATCCGCCATTTTGAATTTTTCAAATCTGACCTCAGATTCATGATCAGCAACTGACCGGACTTCTAAAAATATGAACAGTTTTTTTCCAAGACGGCTCAAAACCTTCGGTCTGGAAAACGGTTAAAATATAGTCATGTCGCTATCATTTTTAAGTTTTAACTAAAGATATGCTTCAAAAGTGCAGTAGCATAATAAGCGTGTGTAGGGCCGTACATACAGGCAGATGCGCACGCAGGAGCGTCGGCTCTTTCTCTCTCTCTCTCTTTCTCTCTCTCTCTTCCTCGCACACACAACAATTGTGAAGCTGTTACAAGTTGAAAGTATAGGTTATATCATTTCGGAGCCCGTGGACTGAATTCCGCGTTGACAGATGTGTTAATCAACGTATCAAAGTGGAAACCATAGATTTATTATTCTGTAATAAATACTTTAATTTTTACTACCATGCAATGTTATATAAAAAAAATGTTTAAATGTATGTATATTTATATTCGTTTATATTAATGTAAAATTTTTTAAATCCTTTAGACATAATAAATAATTTAATTTTCTATAATCAATTTTCGTGCTTTTTAAAATCCCCTTATTTTTCTTATTGGTGTATATAACCTCTACCCATTATTTAAAATTTCCTTCACCAGAAATTTCAGCAGATTCTGCCCGAACACCATCACTCGTGGAAGCAGTTTCTGGGCAGAATCTAGGAGATATTCTAGATTATTCCCACCGAATAGAAAATACAACAGATTCTGGGCAGTAGCTCTTCAATTTTCTACCAGGGTAACTTCAATGACTTTAATTTTTCCGAAACGCTTTTATCAACACTTATTTCCAAATTTTAAAAACTATTAATTTGGTGAGAATTATTTTATTCCGTTCGTTGAGGTATTGTTTAATTTCCTGACGTAATACATAACCGTATGAATTCAAATTGATTTTACTACGGGATTTAGTACAACTATAACTATGGCATTCAACTTGCAGAGCGCTCCTTGACAGATATCGGCAAAGAGGCACGCCAGGCTTAAAAGCTAAAAACGGGAAAAATAGATGAAATTTTAACGTGAAAGGATTTCTCTATGACGCAAGAATTATCGATTAGTAGTAATTTACTTTTTAAATACTTTGCTCATTAAAAATTACTGTATAAAACTTAAAATACCTTTTTTTCGAACCAGCATTTTCGAAATTGGCAATTACTTTAGATTTATCAATTTTTAAATTACCAAAAATAATTTTGTATCTATCTTTATTATATATTTATCTACCGAAATAGGTATGTATTGATTTTTTCCATTATATATATATATATATATATATATATATATATATATATATATATATATATATATATATTATATATATATATATATGTGTGTGTGTGTGTGTGTGTGTATGTGTGTGTGTGTGTGTATATATATACTGTAAAAATAAATATTTGTTGATAAGTGCCATAAGTGTAACTTAATGCACGGAGTATAAAAAATAGTGTTCGATATACGTTTTTATAGCACTAGTATCGAAATGTATTATTTTAAAATAGTTTTGTATTTCAATAGCTTTTACAGTGCAGAATGTTAATTAATTAGGTAAGAGATATGGAAGTTATATAAATTAATTAATTTTGAATTTCCCTCTCATAATGACACATTTTTCATGTTTAAACGAGCTTTTTGAGACCAATATGTGGTATTCTGCGATGGTTGTAAATAGGTCACTGCTCACCGCCGATGCCAGAATTTCCACCGTCGTTCTCTTACACGAGATCCACACAGAAAAGAGAACCTTTGGGTACATCCCTGCACCCAAAGAAACGGTCACTCAGAGTCTAGTGGCAACGATTCGGGAATTCATACGGCGACATCCCCCTCGTTGAACGGTAATGGGAGTTTCCAATCTGCCATTAGAATTTTCTCACGGGAGACGAGCGAAAGACCCTAATTCGAGGCCTTTAATCTTTATTGAACCAATGGATACGTCTGGCGAGGGAGAGACGTACAAATGAAGCTGGTTGAAGTGCGGGTGAGTAAGAGGAATAAAGATAAAAAAGAGTATTGCAGTGGAGTCCAAGGGCTTGCAGTAATGCGCGTGTGGGAAAGAGAGAGAGAGAGAGAGAGAGAGAGAGAGAGAGAGAGAGAGAGAGAGAGAGAGAGAGAGAGAGAGAGAGAGAGAGAGAGAGAGAGAGAGAGAGTGAGAGAGAGAGAGAGAGAGAGGCCATCGCCGACAGCAACGGCATCTAGTCCATGTTTTCTTAGTGCGGAAACATTGCCAGAGCAAAGACATGAGAGGCTTGGCACGAGCGTGCTGTAGCAGCGTGCGAGGATTCGCCCCCTAAGCAGCTTAGAGCCCTCTGCGAGGACGGCGCCAACGGTTTGCAGCGTGTCTGAGAACATGTGTCTTACACGAGATGCGTCAGAGGTGGTGCTGAAGGTGGTGGAAAAAGCGAGAAAAAAAGCGGAAGATCGTGAAAAGGCGAAAATGCAAAGAAGAGATTGATGTATAAATAAAGATCTGGATTGAAGGTGGAACTGCGGAAACGAAAGTGCAGGCACTGGGTGGTAGTACAGAGCAAAAAATATAAGACGGAAATCTGTTAGTTGTAAAGATTGATGTGAATAAAATATACGCAATGTCTTGTGTAGAAAATATTTCAAGAAGTATTTTTTTTGTATTTAAAATAATTTTTAGTAATCATTTTATAATTAACAGAAAAATGGATTATTACGAGTTCTTTGGTTAAGCTTGGAATATTTCTACTTGATGAATTTTATAATTTCATATTTTAATTGAAAAATTTTAATAAAATATATTTTTACTCCAGAAATTGACGTAATTAAATGTTATCTTAATTAATTAGAGTAGAATTTAAGCATAATTAAATTAAATATGAATTAATTTTCTCGAAATAATAATTTTCGAAACAAATTTCATTTCTTTTACACGGAAAAAATACTGCGGTTACGGTTAGTAATTAATTTTAATGAAAATTGCGGTATTAATTGCCGCTACTATTTCGTATTAATTTATTTTACTGTGACGGATAGAGAGAACATGTTTCGCCAATAAATGTGTAACAATAACCAATTTTTCTCCTAGTAATGTTTCTCAAGAAATATAAATCAGCCTGTTTCGGCGACGAGAGAGCAGGGTACAAGTGATTTTCTTTTAGATTTACACCTTAAAGACTACCTGTCACGCATTAGTACATAAGGACCACAACTTAACCCCTTCTCCGCCGTCTGGGGGCGTTCTTTATCAGATGCAGCGATAATGCACGCAAGAGCTCTTTTTGGTATGTACTTAAGTGACACTCAAAATAATGTACAGTTAATTATATGCCATCATGTGAGCAATTACGTAGAAAGAAAATCATACGAGGGTAGGGAAACCCACTTTTATGAAAAATTAAGATTAATTACGGAGATGCAGACAAAAAATACTATAAGCGGTATTTTTTGCTATTTTATAAAGTAAACGTTCGGGCTTAAACGGCCATATTTACCATTTTCATTTCATGAAATTTTATTTGATATTAGTTTACCATTAAATAAAACAAGCGAAATTTAGCTTGCATATATTTTTAAGGATAGCATTATTAAAAAAAATCTTCAATACACAAACCGTATACAAAATTATCTTTTTATGTAAGTAAATGTTCAAATCGAAATATTATTGATTTTCCATTAAAGAAGCCCGTTAGAAAATTAGTACACTTAATATGGTACGTTAAACATTTTTAGAGTATTTATTTTTCCTACTTTTTGAGATTATTGAATTCATATCTAAGAGCGCGACAGCGCTCCGAAGGCAAGTATGTTTCACATGAATGTTGAAACCTGAGTGGCTGCTGGATCCCTATATATGTCAGAAATATCTTTTACACCACTCTAACCTCAAAATCATAACTTTAATATGATTATTCGGCTCTCGAGGTATAAAATACGGTACGAAACTGGTGCGTAAGGTGATTTTTATTGCATTCGACTTTTCGCACTCGCTTCGCTCGTGCGAAAAATGTCTCCTGTGGTAAATAATCACCTTCCACACCCGTATCGTAATGAACTATTTAACTCTCTAAATTCAAATAAGTGAAAATTTCACTTAATTTACAAGTGAACACGTGTTTCACTTATTAATAAGTTAAATGTTCACTTGTTCTACAAGTAAATAATTTTTTACTTCCAAATTAGTCAAATTTTCGCTTTTACCATACGTTAACAAGATTCTCAATTATGTATAAGTGAAGTTTTTACTTATTTCAATAGTGATTATAACAAAAATGACCGTTCTTGCTCGTATACGTATACATAAGATACAACGCAATTGTATGGAAATGCTCCCTGAGGTACATGGTCTCTGTATGCCCTAATGCTATCAACGTAAAATTATTGACAAAATAAAGTCTTATTAACCAATTTATTATTATAAATTTTATAGGAAGGCACTGATGTAGAGATGTATGGAAAAAATAAAAAGCTTTATGTTTCCACGGGTATACAACCATTTCTTCCTAAGCATACAAAGGATACGAAAACATATTTTATTAGTAGCCAACGATAACATTATTCCAAAAAAAAGAATACGTTGGATCCTATTGTTACACCCTTCGATTTGTTATTGAAAATATATTTTGTTTTCAACGTCGAATATCCTGTTATTGAAAAACTTTTTTGTTTTGCTGAAAGATATATCTATTGTGTTAATAATACACCGCCGACCAGAATCGTAACGACTATGAATATTTATTTATCGAAAATTAATCTAAACGAATTGAGCGATAGTGAAAACATAATAAATAAGTTATTGAAATAAGTATTTATTCAATTCAAATATTATATACATATAATAAGTCTTCCTCAACAAATTATTATTTTTTAAAATAATGTAATATCATTTCGGAAATTTGCTTAAATATTTATAGTAATTGTATAACATTATAATAATGGTATTCATTTGCAGTTTAATAAATCTCCACTTATTGAGTAACTATGTAATTTTACTTTACAGATAATAATGTTAATACCAACAGCATCCTAAAAAATTTTTTGAACGAAATTTCGGTTATTTTTGTTCGAAAAATTTTTTAGGGTGCCGTTGGTATTTGGACTCAAAACTGCGTAGGATGGTTGATTATTACACTGCACAGGGCAACTATCTTCTTATAAGACGAAATTCGATATATTTATTTTGATAATATAGAATTTACCGTGTTCTGTCGGTAAAACAGAGTACATGAATACTACACCCCCTTAACTTATTTAATAAGTGGAAAATTGATACTTATAGAACAAGTGAAATAGTGTTTACTTACCGAATAAGTGAAACAGTTTTGACTTACAAAATAAGTGATATTCTGTACTCATTGAATAAGGGAAATTCTGCACTTATTAAATAAGTTAAGTAGTTTTCACTTGTCGAATAAGTGAATATTCACTTATTTAAATTTAAAGAGTGAAAGATTATTGAGAGACTGAATAGTGTGTGTGTATGTGTGTGTGGGTATGTGTATGTGTTTGTCTAGCTGTGTATGGTCATGCCTGTGGGTAGTTATGCGTGTGTGCATGTGGTCGTGTGGTTATTATGCGGGTGCGTCTAAATAGATATAATATCTGAAATAAAACGATGTAAACGTAAATAACGAGCCCTAAAAGAAAATATCACACTAAACTTGTGTAATTTATAAAATTGAAAAAAGTACCACCTCGTAAATCATGTCGCTTTTGTCTATAGATCGGACCTAATTACGGATCTCCGTCAATAAAAATATAGCGCATAAATGATCTGAAATCTACCGTGCTCAACGCCACAGGGCAACCATGCGTCGATATACAACTGCGCGGGACCGTTAGCTCGCCAATTTGCCCAAAACGATACGAGCTGCATCTTTATAAATCAAAATGCGCAGGCGTTATTTCCCTGAAGTGCCGAGCAATTACGTGGGGTGCAGAACACCATCACTCGGGGCTGGGTCGGCATGGGACGACTCGTCATGGAGAAAGAAAGGGTGAGAGAGGGAGAGAGAGGGAAAGAGGGAGAGAGAGAGAGAGAAGTATGTAACGCGAGCTCGTATAATCGATGCGCCCCGCATAACGCTACGTCACCGTCCATATACCCCGCGTTTGCGCGTCGCTCGGCCAGCCGTCCAACCCCGCGACCATATCCATATGCATGCCTGCCTGCAGTATAGACGGTCAGCAAAATGGCAGCCAATCACCATAGAGATCCGATCGAGCGCCTCGTATAACACCGGACCACCCGCGGCCCAGTCAGAAATGCATTTCGCCCTCTCGGTCGCTCACGCGCGAGCTCATTTATCCTCTTTTACCTCTCTCCCACTGTCTCTCGCTCGTTGGCTCTCGATCTCTCGTCACGCATTGTTTTCCCTCTCATTGTTCGATTTCTTGCATTAGCTCCGATTCACACTATTGTTTCTCTAATGATGTAATACAAATAAAGTATACCCGGCCAATATTATTTCACACATAATTATTATTATTCGTTTTCGTCTAATATTAATGAGCGGAATATTTTTATATTGATTATCTTTGAACATCATATTGCCGGGAGACCCTAATTTCACCCCGTATCTATAGTTATAGATCAATGCTAAACTTTGACTACGATCCTCACGAATTGTTAAAAATATTTAAGCTTATGTGAGTAGAGAAAATTAACAAACAAAATTATTTCTCATCCTTTGACGATGATTGTCTTCGTGGTTACTGACGTGCGCGTGCTCTCTTGCTGCTGGATTCCTCTACAAAATTAAACCACGGCGATAAGGTAGGTATATACGGATATCGACGCATAGAGATCCACTAAGTTTGCTCAGCTGGCCGGCGCGCAGCGTCGAGTGAGAGTTGGCTGAACTAATTAATCTTATCGTTAATTAATTTCCGTGACTGATTTTGAGTCCTCCCCCTCTGCGAACCCCTGTACTGACTAGGCTCTTCTCCTCATCCTTCTTCCCGTAAATTTCGTACCTACGATGGCGCCTCGCTAGCGCGTTTCGTAATTACCTAAGGCTAGATGACAAATATATGTAATATTCAGTCATAAGTATGGAATTAAAGTGTAACAAGTCATTACATTTAATTTGTTCAGATATTCGCTCAGTATTCAAGTTGCCAATTTTTTTTTATTTAAATTCAGTGTTTCCCCGGTAATTTAAAACATGTTATAAAAAAGACCGACTTTGATGAATAAAACAATTCGAATTCAATACAAAGCTACTGCATAAAATCGTCATCTCAATACGAAATGGATCAGTCTGATCGCTGCGCTGGCTCAAGTGAGACGTTGGATTGTGAGTGTCGCAACATAACGCTCACAGCGACTTCAACAAGCTTCTCACAGATGTTGTTGTTCCTTTGCCACGCACCTATGCTTTGAGACAAGCTCATACTTACTATTTTCCTAACCGTCATCTGGATTTAACTACCCCGCCGACTTAAAGGTTGACCAACATTCGATCGCTCTCTTATTTTTACAAATAATGTACTAAATCAACAAACAACGGTTAACCGTTCGCTTTCCGAATATTAGCAAAATCCTAATATGAATATCCATAGCTTCAAAACGACCAAAGTAATGTTTAATTAATTTAAAAATAATACTGGTGTCTTCAGATGATCGCGATTACGCAGGTTGTATCGACAGCTACGGAGCAAATTCTTTTTTAGTCCCCAAAAGTATTCCTTCGTCCTGAAAGTACCTCTTCTAAACGGCTTAGGCGTTCAGTACTACGGTAAAAAACTACAATCACGGGGTATCCAATATATCTACATAAAGATTTCAAGTCTGTGTGAGCGAATCGAGGAACTAATAGGCAATATTAATTCTGAAAATTGGTGAAAGTACGATAATTGATCAAATTATTCTCCACTACATTGTTTTATAGATAAAGTCAGTCTATCAGTAGTTTTTAAATCAAATCACGTATGCTCGATTTATTTCTAAAATTGCCGCAATTCATAAAATTCTTTATTATATTAGATAGATGAAATCTATCTAGATCGATACCCGATAATCTATTTCCTTAGTAATTATATAATTTTATCATTATAATAATATCATATGTACGATGAAGAAATGATAGCGAAACGTAAATAAATCGAATACAAGCTAAATATATTGGTAAATGAATAGTTACTAAGTTAACAAGCGCTGTACTTATACGAATTTCGTTTCATTATTTCTTTGTTAATTTTCATTCATCTCTTGTTACATTTCCGATAATAATTAGGCAAACTCTATTGAACGGTTTCTATTACAATATGGTGGCAAATTTCAAAGGGAATTTGGATAATAAGGAATAGCTATGAAATTCAATAATCTTATAATTAAAACTATACAATAGGGATGGATTATGATGTAGCAGTATAGAAATGAATATTGTAATAACTTAATTGAACTAATGATCTTTATTAAGTATAAAAATGGTTTTCTGTGATAATAAAAACTTATTTGGTGCACATTTAAAAAATTCACCGCATCTGCTGACTCCATTTAAAACAACATTTAAGCATATAGCAAGCTCGTTGTGTCACTTGCATAATTATCCGCACGCTGCATTTAGCTTCCTACTTCCTCTGTCTCTCGCCTCGCGCTATCTTCATCCCTCTCTGATCTACATATATATACAGATATACACAAAACAAGCCGTTGCGTCGCGTCGCCCCGACCAGGACCGTAAATAATGTCCCTGTCATTCTCTTCTAGGTCTTCTCTCTCTCCAGGCCACATATAAAGGGGTCTCTTCGCTCCTTGAATTTTCCGCTGCCGGCCCGACGTAATTCCCATCTGAGCTCACGCGCCCGAGATTCGTGCGCTGCGCCGTCGACGTCGTCGTCGTCCAAGGGCCACCCGTCGTAATCCCGGCCAATGTGCACTTTGCAGCGCGCCCGCGCCGTGATTCATACGCGTATTACGCGCCGGAGAGGAGGAGGGTAAAACTACGCGACGGTGTTGATGTAGCACTCCAGTATACGACGGCGGCGGCGCCCGGAGGAGGTGACGCGCGCTCGCCGCATCGGTTCCGCTCCCTCCGGCGGAAAAGATGCATCGTCGAAGGGGACGTCAGGCTCGTACGGCCACGGCGTTATAAGGCGACACGTCAAATTTTAATCGATAGCTATACGTGGGGAACAGGTTATTGGAAGTTTGGCTGGCGTGACTGAGATCTTTAGGGATTAATGTGCTTTATGGAAGGTAAGTATTAATTAAAACTGGATATTTTCAAATATCAGAAATAAATGTAATACGGTGAAAAAAATTGAAAAGGATAGTAATTTATTAAAACTTTCACGGGCTCAGCTCGACTAATTCTTATATTCTTTTATGTATTTTGAATAATAAATAAACTTGGAAAATCTTTTTAATATGTAACTGTGTACAAAAGGCTGAAAAGATACATTCTGTATGTAAAAAGTAAAAAAATTTTAAATATTTTTGTTTTTATATACATTTTTCTGAAAAGTAGAAATATACCATGAAAAAACCAATTTTTTTAAGCCAGATTTGCTGGGCTTCATTTTTTTTACATGCAGGGTGACATAGCGTTTGGAATCCAGCTTAATGTAAGCATAATGTATTATTTTATTAAATCGCAAAACCACAAAAAATGTTTAGGACTTATATTGATATTTTTTGTGAATAGCAAATTTGGTCGAAATATATAATAGCACTGGCCCTGGTACAATGCATTATAACAGTTAGACGATTTCTACTTTTGTTATTGTTCGACGACAAAAATGTTATTTACTAAAATAATTTTCTTTACATAAACAATGCATGTAATTTCTTGCAGAAAATACGGAAAATGAAGTTTTGCAAATGGTATCTTCCACGCTGAAATCGGTGCAGGAAATATGAATTTTCTGTATACTGTTGCAAAAAATTATTGTTCAAAATGAAACGTCTAAAATCATTTTCCGAAATAGAAAAGTTGAAGAGTCAATTTAAAATCAGCGGCTCCTGACATTCTTGTCACACTAGCTTCATGCATTCAGTATACGGAGTGGAGTAACTAATAATTTTAAGACCCTTCCCGCTGACTAATTCAGTTTTTTTAAATTACATGTTTTTATATATACTTATAATAGTATAACAAATTTTATAGATCGCACTTTCGAAATTAAAGAGTTACGTCGTTGACGTTCTGTTTTAGCTGTCTGAGCTCCTTACCAAAGACGAAAATAAACCGCAAGTCCAGTTGAAATAGGTCAAAGTATTTTACTTCCTCCTAGAGGAAGCTTTGTTATAGTAATTTTTTGAGTTGTTGTAAAAACATGTTATAATTGTTTTCCGAGGTGTTAGGAATCAAAATACATGATTTTTGAAAAATGTCTATATGGATATGTGTGTGTGTGCGCGCGCGCGTGTGTGTGTGTGTGTACGCTTAGATCTCTGGTCAAAAATCCGTTTTTTCGCCGATGCGTTTTTGTTTTATTTCGAATTTTCGATTTTCTCAAAATTGATTTTTGCTCTTTCTTAATGATAGGATCGAGATATTTGAATCGATTATTTTATTTATTTTTCACACATAATTAAAAAAAATCATACCTATTATTTTATTCATATTTTATACATAATCTAAAAATTAATACTTCTTAATCTTCATAAATTAATGAATTAATTAATCAAAAAAGTCGTGTTACTCTAAACCACGAGTTTTTACATTTTCTCCCACCCCCTGTCCACGCCATTATCAACCAACTCACCACTTCGATGAGATTGCTCATTCTGTGGGACTTGTGGTCGGTGAACAGGAAATAATCCAATATAACTCCTCACAAGTGTTCACGTTGAACAAGATAATATTTATTGTATAAATCGTATTCAAACTTACAGCAACCGTAAAATATAAAATGTTAACACTAAATCAAATGGATAAAATAACTCGCGATCACCACAGCTGCGGCGTTACAATTGGTGCGTTTTTACTTCTGTCTAGGGCCAGTGCTTACGCGGATCTGATCTGGCTTAGAAAAACGATCGCGGCTGAAGCGCCTGCTTTCTCGATCGCCGCGCGCTTTCGGCGGCTCTGGGCTCTGTTTCAAGGTGACGTTGTTTGTCACCTGTTGATAAGGCAGGGCGCTGTACCGCCACAATTTTTTGTTCGGCGACGATGGCGGGCATCTTCTTACTATCGAGCAGCAGTCAGTGTATCCTGTTCAGTGATGGGATTATCGGGAGAATTCTCCCGACCGTAATCACAGGCCGAAATGTTTGAATGTTGGCAGCAGCGTGACACGCGAGCGAGCCGCAACGTTCCGATTTCGGATTCCTCGTCTTATCGTCTGACTTATCAAAACAGTGGGAAAGCGTATTAGGAGGTTAGAGTATTAATATTATTTTTGAATGTGAAAGTAATGATTCAACCAAAATTGACTGGAATTACTATTGTGAAGTGACTGTTGTTATCGAGTAAGTATTTTGATTTACTTTTTATATTTACATATTTACATTACACTAATTTTTTTTTCTTTTAGGAAAGTGCCACATTATTTTTTACTAATTTATACAAATTACAACACTGTAATTAAAGATGTGATAGCTGGTATTCGTGATGTTTTTTTGGATGAAAGTGTGGCTGAGCAAGTAGTTCTTCGAGAGTTGAAGAGATTGATGTCGATGAAGACTATTGTAGTAAATCCTGATCCTCCAGAGGCACAACCACCTGTATTAAATACTTATGCGAGTACCTCATCCAACAAAGTGGCTTCAAAAGTAAGAGTTCATTTGTTGTTTATAGCCTTCGTCAGTTTCAATTTATAAAATAAATTACTCGCAATTTAATTTTATTATATAGGAAATATGAGTGCCAATGCTGCTAAAACACAAGCTGCATCAGGGGCGCAACAATAATTCCAAGAGCTTGTCTAGTGCTGCTTCGCCTCCAATACAACAGTAACAAGTGTCACAGCCAGCGATATACAACCTTCTCCAATTCATCATCAAGCCCAACTGCAACCTCAGCCTCAACCTCAACAAATGACGTATCTAATAAAATATGTTCAACACATGCAGAGTATGCCAGTTCAACAACAAGTTTGGCAAATGCAACAGATTCAACAAGTTCAAAAAGTTGGCTGTATTGCTATGACACAAATACATTTATGGTAGAAAACGCTATAATACAACACAAGCCATGGAAATGAATTAACTCTTAGCTAGTCTGGGAAATACAACTTCTTCAACTGGAACATTAAGTCAAAAGTTATTGACAATTAATGTGATGTTTTTGCAAAAATTTGGAGAAGGAGCATTAATTAGGTAAGAAATGTTTTTATTGTTTTTACCGCATTTGCATCTATCATTGCTATGATAAAATTATTCCTTAAAGTCTTCTATAATTTTATCAATTATAATTTAATATGCCAATTGACGTATAATTTATATGACAAACAGTATAGTAATTTTTGTAATGATCAAATGAGTAAATATTAACACGAATAAAAATGGATATTAAAAGTTTTTCATAAATTAATTTTCTTTTTATAGCAAAATTTTATAAAGCAGAATTACAGACTGGAAGTCAATATGTCAAAGCCATAAAAATGTCATGTAGCTATTAAAAATGTATCCTTAGTCGTAGGATTAAGAGCTTGCCAGAATCCTAATGGATCTTTTACGGCTATGGTGACTGCTTGTGAGAGTGATACGAGGTTTGTTTATTGTGCCTGCTGTGTGTCAGCTATTCTGGATGACTGATCTAGAGTATAGATAAGTATACAAGTTTTATATAAAAAAAGTACAAATAAAGTTTAAGTATAGTTACTTTGTAAAAACTTTTATTTTTACAGCGCCGTCAAGAATTTATGGATTATTTCTTTTATTTTCAATCGTACTGTTTCCTGGGATCAAACAGACACACTTAGTACCTTAAAAAAGATACTCGTGCCTTCCCATTGGATCTCATAGGCCCTAGGAGCTTCTGTATTCACCAAAATAAAAAGAAATTGCTATTTTCATCATAAACACTGATAAAAACAATGAAAAGTTTAAACGTATAAAAGGCAAAAGAGTAGTTCAGTTAAAGTTTAAAATAAGTAACAAAAACAAAATCTTATTCACAAATGTGCGAAATATAAAAATAAGTAAAAATAGATCAATGTGCAGTATTATCTACATGCAAGTGTACAAGTTAACGCGTGTCAACTTTAATATTCATATTAATCTGTTCGTAAATGATATTGTGATGATTATTGTGGATGGTGCTGCTTAAGCTATAAGTGTATTTTAGTTGAATAATTGTGGTGATTGTGTGTAAATGTAATAATAACTTTTAATTGAAGAACAATTAAAATATCGCCAAACCTTATATTGAAAATACTTTTTGCTAACAGTGTTGTATTCTTTCATAGTGTTATGGTATAAAGATTTATTTTCAATGTCTTCACAATTCTCACATATTAAAATTGATAGTTCACCATGGTGGAAGTTTAAGTTATGTGTTACATTTTGAAAAAATATAATCTGAACAGTTTGTTGGAGTTTTTACAATGTTTGGAAGTGTTTGATATGAAAATGAACAAATTAGGTGTATGTTTAAAATTGACAATTCAGCTTGTATTTTTCAAAATACAACACATGACTTAAACTGACACTATGGTGAACTGTCAATTTTAATATGTGAGGATTGTAAATGAATCATTGAAAATAAATCTTTATACCGTAGCACTATGGAAGAATACAACATCATTAACAACAAATATTTTCAATAACATGTTTTGCCTATATTTTAATTGTTCTTGAATAAAAAGTTATTATTACATTTACCTCAACTTAATATAAACACAAAACAGTTGTAATAATTAACATAAATAAACTAGTTTATGTTATTTCATAAAATAAGTAAAGAGTAATTAAAATTTTCATTGTGTTCATCAGTGTTTACGATAAAGTTTGCATTTTATACGTATAATGTAGCAGTGCTTATTTTGTGACTTATTTTGTAAATCTCTGATTGGCTGTTTTTTAGTGTACGTACCTTAATCTAAACAAAACAAAAATAGGGTGAGAATAGTTTTTGCTCGACAAATTTTTATCTGAATCCTTTTTCAAACCCTCTTGAAAATAATTATATTCATTTTTAAATATCAAGAGCCAAAAATGATTTATATTTTTGAGAACCAGACGGCTTTGAAAACTTAATATTATTCATTCATCTCAAATTGTGGACCTAGTTACTGACCTTTGTCAAAGCAATAAAAATAGATTAAACATCAATATTCAACAGTTTTATGATAACACTTATATTTACATATCATATTTTATTTAAATATGATTCTAGTAATAAGTTTTTTCCTGCGTAATGGAATACACATTGCTAAACTGTCTGTCATAACATTGATTTTAACCCCATAGTGCTAATTAATTCTTTAGGTTTTGTACACATAATAGTAGATTAATTATGAAATTCAATTTTTAGTAGCTTATAAAATATACGAATAGAGTGTATTAGCAGTGCGAGCAGCTCCCATTGAAAAGCTAGACATATAAGTGTTATCATAAAACTGTTGAATATAGAAGTTTAATCTATTTTCCATGCTTCGACGAAATTCAGTGACAAGGTCCATGACATATATTAGATTCATGAATAATATTAATTTCTCAAATTCTCAAGTTTTCATTATTGGTGTCTCTTGATATTTAAAAATAAATAGAGGGTATTGTATAAACAGATTGTATAATTAAAAAAGCCAAGTCTGTGTATCGCTAAGAAAATTTAATAAATATAAATACTTCAAAAATGTATAAATTTAATACATGTTTTTTACTGCAAAGTCTCAGACAATTGATGAAAGAACCTCTTAGATTTAACATGGGTAAAAGTAAAATTAGATATAACACTATAATTTTTATTTATATATTCAATTCAAAATCCTTGATACATTAAGTATACAATACGATAAATATATTTCTTTTTGTATTCTAAAGAATAATTATATTTAATCTTGAAAATTTATGCCCTGATTAAAAAGGGAGGATATTCAACTGTCCTTGATTCGCCTCACGATGACGAGCTTCATACGCGAGATCCTGCTTTTATAAATTAGAAAACTCAACAAATTAAATGTAGCCTAATCGTGATAGGAGTCAGCCTTTCGAAGACGAGCGACGTACGCGATCATTTCCTTTTTTAAAAAGTGAATACCCTGAACAAAAATAGAGGTATATTAAACTGTCCAGGAGTCGCCTATCGAAGACGAGCTTCGTACGCGACTTAAAGCTTTTATAAAAAAGAACCCTGCTCAAAATGAATGTAGCCTAATCGTGCCAGAAAAGTCGAGCTCTCGCAGAGGAGATTTGTAAGCGAGATTCTGCTTATATAAAATAGAACACTAAACAAATTGGATCTATCCTAATCGTGAAGGAGTCGGCCTCTCGAAGACGATCTTTGTACGTGAGCTTCTGCTTTTATAAAATAGAACACACAAGAAATTGTATGTAGTTTAATCGTGATAGGAGTCGGACCATCGAAGACGCGCTTCATACACGAGCAATTGCTATTTGAAAAAGTTGATTACCCCGATAAAAAATGAAGGTATATTAAACTGCCCAGGAGTCGTATCTCAAAGACGAGCTTCGTACGCGAGCTTGTACTTTTATAAAATAGAACACTTAACGTATTGAATGTATCTTAATCGTGATAATAGTCGGCCTCTCGAAGACGAGCTACGTAAGCGAACTTTTGCTCTTTAAAAAAGGGAATACACTTTAAAAAATGGAGGTATATTTAACTGCCCAGGGGTCGTCTACCAAATACGAGCTTCGTACGCGAGATAGTGCTTTTATAAAATAGAACACTGAACGTATTGAATGTACCCTAATGGTGATAGGAGTCAGCCTCTCGAAGAGCTTCGTTATAGGCGAGCTTTCGGTTTTTTAAAAACTGATTATAACGTGATAAATGGAGGTATATTAAACTGTCCAAGATTCGCCTATCGAAAAGGAGCTTTGTAGGCGAGCATCTACTTTTATAAAAAAAGAACGCTGCTCTAAATGAATTTAGACTAATCGTGACAAAGGAGTCAATATCTCTAAGAGGAACTCCGTAAGGGAGGGTATCGAAAAGGCGAACGTTCACTTCGTATTTGCAGCAAAATATCAATTTTTGTTACTTCGAATTACGTTATTTCTTTATGACTTTTTTAAGGAATCCATATAATTAGAATGTTCAAATCATCGACTGGTCATGAAGAATAATAAAAATATGATCGATATAGTTGCATTCGAATCGTTATTGTCCAAAATATGAAAATTTTTCTAACCATCAAGTAGAAAGTTCACAAGTGCGAAAAACATGAAGTATTTAGACTAACTACTATCGTTTTTCACCCTTATGAACCATCTACTTTAGAGCCAGAAAAAATTTTCATGTTTTAGACAATAACGATTCGAATGCAACTATATCGATCATATTTTCTTTATTCTACATGACTAGTCGACGATTCGAACATTCTATAATTACATGCATTCGTTAAAAAAGTCATGAGTAAATAACATAATTCGAAGTAACAAAATTTGATATTTTGCTGCAAATACGAAGTGAACGTTCGCCTTTTCGATACCCACCTCTCCGTAAGTGAGCTGTTGCTTTTTCAAAAAGGGAATACACTCGTCAAAAATGGAGGAATATTAAACTGCCCAGGAGTCGCATCTCGAAGACGAGCTTCGTACACGAGCTTTTGCTTTTTTTAATACCCTGATAAAAAGTGGAGGTATATTAAATTGGCCAGGTGGCGCCTCTCAAAGACGAGTATCGTACGCGAGTTCAAGCTTTTATAAAAAAAAAATGCTGCTCAAAATGAATGTAGCCTAATCGTGCCAGAGGAGTCGAGTTCTCGAAGAAGAGTTCCGTAGGCGAGCTTCGGGTTTTTAAAAAAGTAATTACCCTGATAAATAAAAAATGGAGCTATAATGAACGGTTCAGGAATCGCCTCTGGAAGACGAGCTTCGTGCGCAAGCTTTTGCTTTTTTAAAAAGTGAATATACCCTGATAAAAAGTGGAGGTATATTAAACTGTTCAGGAGCCGCTTATCGAAGACGAGCTTCCTAGGCGCGAGCATCTACTTTTATAAAAAAAGAACGATGCTCGAAATGAATGGATACTATAATCGTACCAGAGGAGTCGAGCTCTCGAAGAGGAGCTTCGTAAGCGAGCTTTTGCTTATTCAAAAAGGAAATACACTCATAAAAAATGGAGGTATATTATAATGTCCAGAAGTCACCTCTCGAAGACAAGCTTCGGAAGCGAGATTCTGCTTATATAAAATAGAACACTTAACAAATTGGATCTATCATAATCGTGAAGGAGTCGGCCTCTCGAAGACGAGCTTCGTACGTGAGCTTCTGCTTTTATAAAATAGAACACACAACAAATTGTATGTAGTTTAATCGTAATAGGAGTCGGACCCTCGAAAACGCGCTTCATACACGAGCAATTGCTATTTTAAAAAGTGAATACCCCGATAAAAAAATGAAGGTATATTAAATTGTCCAGGAGGCGCCTATCGAAGACGAGCTTTGTACGCGAGTCTAAGTTTATATAAAAAAAAGAACGCTGCTCAAAATGAATTTAGCTTAATCGTGCCAGAGGAGTCGGTCCCTCAAAGACGAGCTTCTTTCGAGAACTTTTGCATTTTTTAAAAGTGAATATCCTGATAAAAAATGCAGGTATATTAAGCTGCCCAGTTGTCGCCTCTCGAAGACGAGCTTCGTACGCGAGCTTTTTACTTTTATAAATTAGAACACTTACATAAATGAATTTATCCTAATCGTGATAATAGCCAGCGAGATTTTCCTTTTTTAAATACGGAATACACTCGTCAAAAATGAAGGTATATATATACATATATATATATAACTGCCCAGGGGTCGCCTCCCAAAGACCTAAAATAGAACCCTTAACACAATGAATGTATCCTAATCGTGATAGGAGTCGGCCTCTCGAAGACGAGCTTCGTACGCGAGATTCTGCTATTAAAAAATAGAACATTTAACGCATTGAATGTAGCCTAATCGTAATAGGAGTCGGCCTCTCGAAGACTAGCTTCGTACGCGAGCTTTTCCTTTTTTAAGGAGTTGTCCAGGAGTTGTCTATCGAAGACGAGCTTCGTAGGCCAGCATCAACTTTAATAAAAAAAGAACGATACACGAAATGAATGTAGACTAATCGTGCCAGAGAAGTGGAGCTCTCGAAGAGGAGCTTCCTAAGCGAGCGTTTGTTTTCTTAAAAAGAATAAAATACACTCATAAAACATGGAGGTATATTATAATGTCCAGGAGTCACCTCTCGAAGACAAGCTTCGTAATCGAGATTCTGCTGTTATAAAGGAGAACACTTTCCAAAATGAATGTATCCTAATCGTGATAGGAGTCGGCCTCTCGAAGACGAGCTTCGTAGACGAGCATCTACTTTTATAAAAAAAGAACGCTGCTCAAAATGAATGTAGACTAATCGTGCCAAAGGACTCGAGCTCTCGAAGAGGAGATTTGTAAGCGAGTTTTTGCTTTTTAAAAAGTGAGTACACTCGTCAAGAATGGAGGTATATTAAACTGCCCAGGTGTCACCTGTTGAATACGAGCTTGGTACGCGAGCCTCTGCTTTATAAAATAGAACCCTTACCAAAATGAATGTATTCTAATCGTGATAGGAGTGGGACTCTCGAAGACGAGCTTCGTACGCATATTCCTTTTAAAAAATAGAACACTTAACAAATTAAATGTAGTCTAATCGTGATAGGAGTCGGGCTCTCGAAGACGACTTTCGTAAGCCAGGTTTTCCTTTTTTAAAAAGTGAACACCCTGATAAAAAATGGAGGTACATTAAACTGTCCAGGTGTCGCCTATCGAAGACGAGCTTCGTACGCGAGATTCTGCTTTTATAAAATAGAACACTTAACGAATTATAAGCTCATCTTCGAGAGGCCGACTATTATCACGATTAAGATACATTCAATACGTTAAGTGTTCTATTTTATAAAAGTACAAGCTCGCGTACGAAGCTCGTCTTCGAGATGCGACTCCTGGGCAGTTTAATATACCTTCATTTTTTATCGGGGTAATCAACTTTTTAAAATAGCAATTGCTCGTGTATGAAGCGCGTCTTCGATGGTCCGACTCCTATCACGATTAAACTACATACAATTTCTTGTGTGTTCTATTTTATAAAAGCAGAAACTCACGTACAAAGATCGTTTTCGAGAGGCCGACTCCTTCACGATTAGGATAGATCCAATTTGTTTAGTGTTCTATTTTATATAAGCAGAATCTCGCTTACAAATCTCCTCTGCGAGAGCTCGACTTTTCTGGCACGATTATGCTACATTCATTTTGAGCAGGGTTCTTTTTTTATAAAAGCTTTAAGTCGCGTACGAAGCTCGTCTTCGATAGGCGACTCCTGGACAGTTTAATATACCTCTATTTTTGTTCAGGGTTTTCACTTTTTAAAAAAGGAAATGATCGCGTACGTCGCTCGTCTTCGAGAGGCTGACTCCTATCACGATTAGGCTACATTTAATTTGTTGAGTTTTCTAATTTATAAAAGCAGGATCTCGCGTATGAAGCTCGTCATCGTGAGGCGAATCAAGGACAGTTGAATATACCTCCCTTTTTAATCAGGGCATAAATTTTCAAGATTAAATATAATTATTCTTTAGAATACAAAAAGAAATATATTTACCGTATTGTATACTTAATGTATCAAGGATTTTGAATTGAATATATAAATAAAAATTATAGTGTTATATCTAATTTTACTTTTACCCATGTTAAATCTAAGAGGTTCTTTCATCAATTGTCTGAGACTTTGCAGTAAAAAATATGTATTAAATTTATACATTTTTGAAGTATTTATATTTATTAAATTTTCTTAGCGATACACAGACTTGGCTTTTTAATTATACAATCTGTTTATACAATACCCTCTATTTATTTTTAAATATCAAGAGACACCAATAATGAAAACTTGAGAATTTGAGAAATTAATATTATTCATGAATCTAATATATGTCATGGACCTTGTCACTGAATTTCGTCGAAGCATGGAAAATAGATTAAACTTCTATATTCAACAGTTTTATGATAACACTTATATGTCTAGCTTTTCAATGGGAGCTGCTCGCACTGCTAATACACTCTATTCGTATATTTTATAAGCTACTAAAAATTGAATTTCATAATTAATCTACTATTATGTGTACAAAACCTAAAGAATTAATTAGCACTATGGGGTTAAAATCAATGTTATGACAGACAGTTTAGCAATGTGTATTCCATTACGCAGGAAAAAACTTATTACTAGAATCATATTTAAATAAAATATGATATGTAAATATAAGTGTTATCATAAAACTGTTGAATATTGATGTTTAATCTATTTTTATTGCTTTGACAAAGGTCAGTAACTAGGTCCACAATTTGAGATGAATGAATAATATTAAGTTTTCAAAGCCGTCTAGTTCTCAAAAATATAAATCATTTTTGGCTCTTGATATTTAAAAATGAATATAATTATTTTCAAGAGGGTTTGAAAAAGGATTCAGATAAAAATTTGTCGAGCAAAAACTATTCTCACCCTATTTTTGTTTTGTTTAGATTAAGGTACGTACACTAAAAAACAGCCAATCAGAGATTTACAAAATAAGTCACAAAATAAGCACTGCTACATTATATGTATAAAATGCAAACTTTATCGTAAACACTGATGAACACAATGAAAATTTTAATTACTCTTTACTTATTTTATGAAATAACATAAACTAGTTTATTTATGTTAATTATTACAACTGTTTTGTGTTTATATTAAGTTGAGGTAAATGTAATAATAACTTTTTATTCAAGAACAATTAAAATATAGGCAAAACATGTTATTGAAAATATTTGTTGTTAATGATGTTGTATTCTTCCATAGTGCTACGGTATAAAGATTTATTTTCAATGATTCATTTACAATCCTCACATATTAAAATTGACAGTTCACCATAGTGTCAGTTTAAGTCATGTGTTGTATTTTGAAAAATACAAGCTGAATTGTCAATTTTAAACATACACCTAATTTGTTCATTTTCATATCAAACACTTCCAAACATTGTAAAAACTCCAACAAACTGTTCAGATTATATTTTTTCAAAATGTAACACATAACTTAAACTTCCACCATGGTGAACTATCAATTTTAATATGTGAGAATTGTGAAGACATTGAAAATAAATCTTTATACCATAACACTATGAAAGAATACAACACTGTTAGCAAAAAGTATTTTCAATATAAGGTTTGGCGATATTTTAATTGTTCTTCAATTAAAAGTTATTATTACATTTACACACAATCACCACAATTATTCAACTAAAATACACTTATAGCTTAAGCAGCACCATCCACAATAATCATCACAATATCATTTACGAACAGATTAATATGAATATTAAAGTTGACACGCGTTAACTTGTACACTTGCATGTAGATAATACTGCACATTGATCTATTTTTACTTATTTTTATATTTCGCACATTTGTGAATAAGATTTTGTTTTTGTTACTTATTTTAAACTTTAACTGAACTACTCTTTTGCCTTTTATACGTTTAAACTTTTCATTGTTTTTATCAGTGTTTATGATGAAAATAGCAATTTCTTTTTATTTTGGTGAATACAGAAGCTCCTAGGGCCTATGAGATCCAATGGGAAGGCACGAGTATCTTTTTTTAAGGTACTAAGTGTCTCTGTTTGATGCCAGGAAACAGTACGATTGAAAATAAAAGAAATAATCCATAAATTCTTGACGGCGCTGTAAAAATAAAAGTTTTTACAAAGTAACTATACTTAAACTTTATTTGTACTTTTTTTATATAAAACTTGTATACTTATCTATACTCTAGATCAGTCATCCAGAATAGCTGACACACAGCAGGCACAATAAACAAACCTCGTATCACTCTCACAAGCAGTCACCATAGCCGTAAAAGATCCATTAGGATTCTGGCAAGCTCTTAATCCTTCGACTAAGGATACATTTTTAATAGCTACATGACATTTTTATGGCTTTGACATATTGACTTCCAGTCTGTAATTCTGCTTTATAAAATTTTGCTATAAAAAGAAAATTAATTTATGAAAAACTTTTAATATCCATTTTTATTCGTGTTAATATTTACTCATTTGATCATTACAAAAATTACTATACTGTTTGTCATATAAATTATACGTCAATTGGCATATTAAATTATAATTGATAAAATTATAGAAGACTTTAAGGAATAATTTTATCATAGCAATGATAGATGCAAATGCGGTAAAAACAATAAAAACATTTCTTACCTAATTAATGCTCCTTCTCCAAATTTTTGCAAAAACATCACATTAATTGTCAATAACTTTTGACTTAATGTTCCAGTTGAAGAAGTTGTATTTCCCAGACTAGCTAAGAGTTAATTCATTTCCATGGCTTGTGTTGTATTATAGCGTTTTCTACCATAAATGTATTTGTGTCATAGCAATACAGCCAACTTTTTGAACTTGTTGAATCTGTTGCATTTGCCAAACTTGTTGTTGAACTGGCATACTCTGCATGTGTTGAACATATTTTATTAGATACGTCATTTGTTGAGGTTGAGGCTGAGGTTGCAGTTGGGCTTGATGATGAATTGGAGAAGGTTGTATATCGCTGGCTGTGACACTTGTTACTGTTGTATTGGAGGCGAAGCAGCACTAGACAAGCTCTTGGAATTATTGTTGCGCCCCTGATGCAGCTTGTGTTTTAGCAGCATTGGCACTCATATTTCCTATATAATAAAATTAAATTGCGAGTAATTTATTTTATAAATTGAAACTGACGAAGGCTATAAACAACAAATGAACTCTTACTTTTGAAGCCACTTTGTTGGATGAGGTACTCGCATAAGTATTTAATACAGGTGGTTGTGCCTCTGGAGGATCAGGATTTACTACAATAGTCTTCATCGACATCAATCTCTTCAACTCTCGAAGAACTACTTGCTCAGCCACACTTTCATCCAAAGAAACATCACGAACACCAGCTATCACATCTTTAATTACAGTGTTGTAATTTGTATAAATTAGTAAAAAATAATGTGGCACTTTCCTAAAAGAAAAAAAAAAATTAGTGTAATGTAAATATGTAAACATAAAAAGTAAATCAAAATACTTACTCGATAACAACAGTCACTTCACAATAGTAATTCCAGTCAATTTTGGTTGAATCATTACTTTCACATTCAAAAATAATATTAATACTCTAACCTCCTAATACGCTTTCACACTGTTTTGAAAAGTCAGACGATAAGACGAGGAATCCGAAATCGGAACGTTGCGGCTCGCTCGCGTGTCGCGCTGCTGCCAACATTCAAACATTTCGGCCTGTGATTACGGTCGGGAGAATTCTCCCGATAATCCCATCACTGATCCTGTTCTGGACGACGATGAGGGTCGACGATCAGCCCGGCGACCTTCAGCCACTGCGTCTCTCTGTTGAGCGAGTGCAGTCCTCGTCCCGATGGTATCGCGAGTCTGAAGATGTTCGGCAGAGACGAGATTGTGAGTTTAGTTTGTGCAAGTGTTTAGGTACATGTTACTTATCAGTGAACTCTGAGAATTTTTTTTTAACTTTTTTTCCAATACGTTTTTCGTTAATATTTTTGTAAGAGATAATTTGAATAGCGGTGAGTTATATTTAGTGACATTTTATTTTTTTCATCTAGAATTGATAATAACCGATTAATTATAAATTCAGTAATTGTAAACGAAAGCGTAGAAAATGTTTACTATTAAAAAAAATATATATCCTCGGTTCCCTACTTTTCATGCTTTCAAGCATATTTTATACTTCTCTCTATCACATTTTATACTGCTCTCTAATCGTTTAAACGTTCGTGCCACAGGTCAGCTCAGTGCCACTGCGCAGGCGCATCGGACCACTTCGCGTAATCGCTAGGCGGCGTAAACAACCCCACACGTGAAAAAACGTTTTCCAGGATATATAAGAGCCTGCAAACGTTGCAGCAGCATTGCTTTTCGATCTTTTGGCTAAGAGATTGAAGTGTATGAAAAGTGCTATTGGAACGCCTAAATGCAGGGAATCCATCGGCACTCATACAATTACAAATCATTAAGGGGATGTGAGTACCGACGTTATTTTTCAAACGAGCATAACTCACGCAAATATCAATAAATAGAATTATCCAGAAAAAAATCTGCATATAGTGTTTGCGTGTACGGAGCGCTTGACAGACGTCTTTTTCCCAAAAAATGATGAGAATTTATTGAATTAAATAAAAACCGTACTGTCGGTAAGTAGGAATCTACAATTGACTTACTTTTCAAACGAGCATAACTCACGCAAATATCAATAGAATTATCCAGAAAAAAATCTGCATATAGTGTTTGCGTATACGGAGCGCTTGACAACCGTCTTTTTCCAAATAAATGTTTGAATGTTGATTTAAAAAAATATTGAAATTAGGGTTGCACATCCCCTTAAAAAAGAGTTTTAAATTATTACTGACCGAGAAAATTTGAGGAAGCTAAGTACCAATGTATTGACAGCGGTTTTTTAAATTGTTACTTTATGTGTTATTACCATTTTTCTTTTTTCATTAAAAAATAATAAAGCAATGTACAAAATAAATGACAGAGTAAAATGGAGAAAAATTAAAATACACAAGTAGCAATTTGTTTTACATTTAAACGTTTGCATTCTTTAGTCAAAAATTGCCAAAAACTGATTTTAATTGACTTGGCTACACGGAGAGAAATTTTAGAGTAAAAATTACCAAGGTGCCTTGGTAGCGCATGGACAGACTGTCAAAAGCCGTGTTATTCCCAGGTTTCTAATACAATTTATAAGTTTCCCAGGAAAAACTACCATAACCACTTAAAAAAAATACCAAATTATCTGAATAAAAATTACCAGACACACTGGTAAAAATTGAGATCTAGTCATTTTTACAAGGTAACCTAAGAATTTTTACTAAGAAAACTGATAAATTTTACCAAATAACCTGATATTTGTGTACTCGCGCATGCGCACTGCGCATTATTGTGTTTCAGAAGATTGATACTAGAGGCGTGCGTGACGTTAAAATGAAAACAATACACATATCTTCAGTAAGTAATAGCGGCGATTCAAATGACTGTTGGTAACAGCTTCCGTGGCGCAGTCGGTAGAACGTCGGACTCTCAACCCAAAGATCGTCGGATCGAATCCCGCTTCCGTAAAAATTTTTTTTCAGTTTAATGTTTTTTCATCCTTGTTTCTGTTTCTATTTCTATATTAAAATACTATATATCCATCAATATAGATAAAAAAAGTTAATTTTTTAAATTTAAATTAACTAAAAAAAATTTTACCAAGGCACTTTGGTAAAAAGTTTGAAATTGTCAGTCTATCCATCCATTACCATAGAAACTGGTAATTTTGTCTTGAATATTTGTAATTTTCACTACAAAATTTCTCTCCGTGTAGGAGCGCGAGACTAGCTTCCCCTATGAAAAAGCAAAGGACTTTAGTGGTATCGTTGTTTTTAATCTTAAAATCTTACCCTTGTAACATAAGCGACGAGGGAGACGCAAACTCACAGACCCGCGGTTTGTAGTCTTGCGTTCAATCACGGAGCTAACGTCGCGATGCCATGACGAGTCCATCGCGAGCTATAGTTGTTCTTTTGCTGTGTCGACGGTCTCTTGTCTTCTACGTTGTCCAAACGTCGACGGAAACCTCCGTGCCACCCTCATATCTATGTTCCCTTATAGTGCCTTTTGTGTTTCTAATATCCTTCTTTAGAAATTGACAATATCGAGTTTGAAAAATATTTTGAAATAATTTTTATTTTCCCCCCTCTTTGTCTATGTAGTTTTATTGACGCAGATAATGATTACACACGAAGATAAATAAAAATACATAAAAGCAATAACAAAAATAAAAGGGAAAAAATACTACTTTCGCAGTAAATAATAAGATGTTATGTAGATAGAAAATACTCAGACTTTAAATTGAATAATATAACAATTTCTTCAAATATTATTTAAAAACTATAGGCAAAAGTAAAAACTTGTAACAGATCGTAAGGTTTTATCTAAAGCTCACAAATCGTCAATCTTATACTTTTTTGTCTCTTATATACACACATTATTTAAAGCTATAAGCTAACGAAACACGCATATTTGAATTGAATTAAGACCTATTTTTCATTTATTTTTAATATAATATAGAAATGTGTAAGAAGACAATGCGATGTCGCAATTCATACCTTTCTTCATCGCTTTCTCCGATTTAAATAAAACAATGTTGCTTCGTCTACTTAATACACTAGCGTAATTTACACTGGCGATAGAACTATCCTTCTTGAGAAGTGCACATCATCGAGAAATACCCTTGAACGAATACAAATTTCCCTATCCCGTAGCTTGCATGTCTCTCAGCTCGCACCCGTTTTCGCACTGATGTCGTAGGGTCATCATGTAATTCTGGTTCCATTTTCATTTTGAATTACGGGTGAATCTCCCTTCCCGTGTTTCTCTGGGATACACTATACAGAGGGGCATAACATAACCGCGATAAAATATCATTCGAGCTTCTCTGCCGGGACGTGCTTGTAATTAGTGAATTGCTGCTGCTTGAGCGTAGCCGTTATACGAATTAATTTAAATGAAAAGCTGTTCGATGTTTCGCTGCTGCGTTATACCGCTGGCGTAGGTACTTCGAAATAAATTCGACTAATATGGAAAATTAATTATATTATTAAAAAATCCTACAGCTCGTGACTCGTCGCCAACGACGACGATAATAAATTTCATTTTATGGAAATAAATATTTGTCTAAGTGTTTTTCGTGGATGGTTATCTCATCTGGCTATCAACACTGTTATGTAATAATAAATTTTCTTTAGCTTTACAATTTTTTTATCATTATTATCAAGAATATATTCTAGAGGAAATAAATTTTTTTCTTGCCTCTAAACAAATAATTTAAAAATTAATACTATTTTGTCTTTTAATTGTGTAAGCGTAATAGAATATTGAAGGAAATTAGACAAATACATATAAAAAATCAAGAAAATATTTATTTAACATTAAAGTTGCATACCATTCCATGATTAATAATGTGACATTATTATGTGAAAAAGTTATTAATACTTATTTTTTTACAATAAAATATGCAATGTATTAAAATTGAATTTAATTTTTATGATATTCAAATGGTCAGCGGGGAACGGGGCGCAGAAAGAGTGAAATTAATTCCATATAAAAAATTACCAAGCGAATTTTTTGCGTAATTAAAAAATGTTCATTCCGAAAGCTCTCCAGTAACCCTTTGACGAGAAAATTGTATAATGGTAAGAAGAAAAAAAGGAAGCGACAGATATAGTAGAGAGAGAGAGAGAGAGAGAGAGAGAGAGAGAGAGACTCGTCTGCCTGTCACTTGTTCATTTGTTCGCGAAACCCTAACGATAACGCCATTCGGCATTAGTCTTCATCCAGAAGAGAAAGGAAGAGGGAACGAGAGGAAGGGAGAGAGGGAGAGAGAGAGTGAGAGGGAGGGAGAGAGTATTGTAAGCCGGCAATTTCGATTCAGTCAATTGCGTTCGAGATAAAATGTGAAGGACGTCAGCCACTATAATCAAAGTGACACTTTGACACTGCCTGACGTTTATCGTCATTTTTGCCAGGCCTCTTTCTCTTAGTGATTAAACTATTGGAAAAACTTGTAATAGATATTATTTTCATTAGAACGTACTATTATAATATAAATTTTATATATTATCGTTGTCATGTCCTAGCCATAACATGCAGTAAGAGTTTAAATTCATACATTTTGTAAAAGACAAAAAATCACATGACAAAAAATAACAGATGTACCTATAGAGAGACGAACAACGAACATTTTGCCCGGTTATTCCGGGTATTCCTTTAAATACACTCCCCTATAGTACTCATAGTATTGAAGAAATATTGTCTCAATATTGCTTTGTCATATTCTCCATATTCGTTAATGTTCTCTCAACGTTAGATACATGGATGCAACAATGGAGCAATATTGCTGTAAACCATGATTTCCGTTTTTCCATTGCTTTTGTTAAATGATGGATTAGGCTATCTATGATAGCAATATTGCAGCAATATTCATCCAATATTAGACAACGCCTGAGAAATATTGGGTATACTTATAATTATACTTTTTGCAGATTTTTCTTTCGATTTTGGAATACTGCAATAAAATATTCCCCTAAGACTCAATAATACTATAGAGAAACATAAAATTTTAAGTGTTTATGTTTAAAATCAATCTTTAAAACGAAATTAATCTATTTCACATACAATTTGGAGTCCCCATTGTAAAGGGGATATCAAAAACAAGGCAAGACTTGTAATTCGGACTCTTCAAAAAGAGTCATTTAAACGGTTGAATTATACGGATTATATACTCTCGGCCATCCAGTGTCATTATATTGTCATTGTATTGGCGCGCCGCATAGTGGATAAATAGCAGAAGCTTGCTTATCGATAGCCGGCCATCACAAGTTTTCCTTTGTCACCGCTATGCGGCGCACCGATAATGCTTTCTACAGCTACACTGGATGGCTGAGAGTATATAAGCCGTGTAATTCAACCGTTCAAATGACTCTTTATGAAGAGTCCGAATTACAAGACTTGCCTTGTTTTTGATATCCCCTTCACAATGGGGATTCAAAATTTTACGCCTTATCTATTTGAAATAAATAAATTTCGTTTTAAAGATTGATTTTAAAACATAAACACTTAAAATTAATGTTTCTCTGTAATGTTATTGAGTCTTTAGGGAATATTGTTGCAGTATTTCAAAGTGAAAAGAAAAATCTGCAAAAAGTATAAATCTACCCAATATTTCTCAGGCGTTGTCAAATATTTGACGACTACTGCTGCAATATTATTATCATGGATAGCCTAACTCATCATTTTGCAAAAGCAATGGAAAAATGAAAATCATAGCTTGATGAGAATATGGCGAATATGTCGAAGCAACATTGAGGCAATATTGCTCCAATATTGAGTGTTATAGGGGCTAGAATACTCAAAACAAAGACTTTACTGACAGATATATCAACCAATGAAAATGCAACATTTCACATTTTTCCTTTCCTTTCCATATTTGAGCTGACCAAAAAGACGAGAAAATGCAGCCAGATTTGTTCGAGAAGTCGTGGTGTACATATCGCATTCCCGATTTATCTAACAGTTGTGGTGTACACATCCGACTATATACAAGTTGTTAAAAAACAACCGCATTGGGTATATATCACGTGAAAGAGAGGAAAATTCTAAGATAAAAAGTCGAATGAACCAACGCGATCGGATCGATAGATTTTCCGTAATCGATTAATGAAAATTGCTCGATTAGACCAATGAGCGCGCGGCGTTAGCGGCAAAAGGCGGCGGAGAGCGCGGAGTGGAGGAAGGTGCCGCGCCGCTAACGCCGCGTGCTCATTGGTCTAATCGAGCAATTTTCATTAATCGATTACGGAAAATCTATCGATCCGATCGCGTTGGTTCATTCGACTTTTTATCTTAGAATTTTCCGCTCTTTCACGTGATATATACCCAATGCGGTTGTTTTTTAACAACCTGTATATTTATTCATTCAACTTATTTGGTGTATGATTTGTAACATATTTATAACCCTCGCTGCGCTCAGGCGCTAATTTCACGTCGTGCCATAATGGGCCATTTATGACACTAGTATCGTAATATACTATATATAAAACTATTATGACATAAGTAGTATTAGTACTAGGCATAAAAGTATAGATTTCCTGAACTTATAAGTGGGTATTAACACACACTTCAAACTCTGGTGTCTTGGTGGAATGAATTTTCCTGAAGGCACAACATACTCATAACAGCGCAGAAGTATTTTAGTCTAGCAAACATATAACAGTGTTAGAGTAAATATTGTCCACTGTCCTCTTGCACACCGGATAAGGAGAGCGAAGCTTGACTAATTGTGTCAAAGACTTGAAAGACTTTCTCCAATACTGTAAGTAGAAGGAGAGTTGCATGAGAGTAGAAATATTGATGAATAGACCAGCAATAAGTTTAGTATGTCTGCTGTGATCGTAATGAACAGGTAACTGTTCTTTGCTTCGTTGATTATTCTGGAGGTTGGAGTTCAATAATAAAAAGTCCAAGTGGGGTTTTCTCTTGGTTAATTTTTTTTTGTTGGACCCCACCTCTTATTAGTTTTTTACATTTTTTTCTTCTGTCAATCCAGAAAATATTGAAAAAGTCTCCAAAGCACAGTGAACGAATTTTTGACTTGCATCTGTACTTTCTTTACATCTGGGTTTTAAAGGCACAATCTTAAAAGGACTGAGTTGGGAAGGTAAGGATTGATTAAAGAATATGGCACCACCTACTAGCCAACATGTTGAACAAGTGAACCATTTAAAAAATGAGCAACCGTTTGAAAACAAAATTAAAAATCACGTAAAATAGTTGAAAAATGAATAATTATATTTTTTTGAAAATTTAAAATAAAATATAATATGATTAAACTTTACATTTGAGATCGAGAGTTATAAATTACATTTCTACATTTCCAACTGTAGTCTATCATTAAAGATCTTTTCGATCTGCTGAATTCTGTTGTTACTTATACCAAATATTGATTGTATCGTTTTGAAATCATTCAGATTGTTTGTTTTTATAAAATGTATAACTGCTGAGTTTAGTAGCTCTGACGCTATATTATTCAACTGTATGAGTTCATTATTTTGTTGCGTTTTTAATTGAATTGTTAAATTGTAATCAAGTTCGGTCATCCTGTACCAATATATTATCTGCTAAATTAAAATCTTACTTCCACAGTTTCCTTCGTTGACATTCGTATAAAACTAATAGTCCAATGAGCAGATGTGATCATGATTTTATCGACTTAGCCGTGTGCATCATACTACAAAAAATCAAATTTCTCCACGATTGTCGCATGAGTTACTGAAGTGTTAAAGGCTAAATAAGTAAATAATTATATACTGAACCTGCAGATTCAGCCCTACTTTACAACGAACCATTGCAAAATAAGTAGCTCATTAACACATAAGCCTGAAACATACATGAGTGATTTTTAAAATTTCTATGACCTAGTAAAATCGTTAGTCCTATTCCATCTTCTATTTAGTTACTTTTTGAAGATTATATGGTTGATATCAATACTAAGAAGTTTTCATTAAGTTTTAGGTTAAAATATTGACATTGGTCTTGCAAAGATCATTTTTATATTGACAAATTTACGCTACATCAAATATATTAGTCATTCAATGGAAAAAGTGAAACAATAACAAGCAAGTGAAATAATCATAGTGTTTGTATTTGTACATAAATGCCTCTCCAGATATAACCTATTTATTATTTCTTTCAATACTTTACATAACTGTGAAAGAAGTTATACAAACGAACCCTCTGGCATTGTAATTGCTCAATGTTTCAAACGAATGTCCAACTTTGTAAGTAAGCTATCAATGAAAGTTAATGTACTCATGAACCTCTTTTAACACCGCGATTGTATGTATCTCTGATTGCATGTGTATATATATATATATCTATATATAGAATACGCATAAACCGCTACCTTCCAAAATTTGCAGGGTTCTCTCATCCGTAATCATTTCGCTTAATAGTTTCTTTAAACCTGCGAAATTAGATTGTCTAATCTCGTCCATTGTACTAATTGTAATTATCTACAATCTTAAAATCGATCTCACAGTAGCCAGAGTACCTATTCGAGGTTAGTAAACGTCTTCATCACACATGTACTTTTACACATGACTTTCTGACAGAACCTATCAACAAAGGGAAAACTAATAAATATACTAACCTTTATAATAAGATTCTACAAATATTACAGTTCGTACACTTATCTGCTATGAATAAAGCAATAGATAAAATCATGTGAGAAACCGTGTCAACCAAGCCGAGTCTGCGAGTCAGGTCAGAACAATAGACGTTGGACTTCTCACGGCGGAGTCAGGCGTATACTTACGCCTATCACACATTCTAAGCGTGAACAGAAGCGCGCATGCGCAGTATTCATCAGTGCGCTTTTCACTTATTCAATAAGTGGATAAAATAATAAATTTTTTTACGTTGAAGTTTCGCTTTTTTAAAAGTGACAAATTTAAATTTATTCTTGATATCCAGTTTCTACATATTTCTCGTAAAATTGCTCATATGTATAAAAGTTTAACTAATCAGTTCTTAGTTGGTTTATGTTATAAATTGTAGCTTATGCATAGCTATCGATTCTAACTACAAGTTAAACGATTAAGCAGCTGAGCTGATTCATTTTCTACTAAAACGATTAATTTATTAGATTTTTTATTGTTACTATCCGCTAAATTTACGATACAATTATGTATTTTAAAAATAACTTGCATACGCTTTCGATTTAGACTATACCACTGTACATTATGTTTACATGTAATTGTACATTGATTGTAGCGTAAGAAAGAGATCTTTCTTTTTTATATCATAGCCATGACTAACAGTTAAAATATTCGCTTCTTACGAAATAATAAATAATCACACGATCAATCACATTCATGAAACTATTTTCTTTCGTTTATAATTTTTCACATCTGCAAATATTAAATAGTACATTGTACAATTTTTCATGGTTATTGATGTATGCGCCTTAAAAATGAAATTTATGATTATTAGCTTATACTTTAACCGTCAAAGTATGTATTTGAAATGTTTTAATAATCATGGAAGTATTCAAAACAATTCTGAGATGCACTTACAATCATATTAAAATGCTATCTAAATCCCTCACGAAACTTTCTCGTATTACAGGCGCCCCCTTCGTCAAAACTGTACAGAATGTCATTAGAGATCCCTCCAACCACCTCTAAATAATTAACGGGCACCCTTGCGGCTGTACAATTCAAAAGGACTTTAATCGCGCTTGAGTGGCAAAGTAAAATAGTAGACAAGCGTGGATCGCACATGACCCGCTCGTTTTCTTTGTGTCGTCCCCGAGCTTTGCAAGGCCTAACGCTTCCGATCTCGCCGACAATGACGAACGCGGCCGATACTAATCTAATCTAATAGAGAGGCCATCGCACGGGGCCATATGGACTTCGGATTATGTACAACGGTCCATTTAGCCGGGGTGCGCGCCTGGTCCGCGTGACGCGTGCCTGCGGCTCTTGTACAAAGCCGTGAGCGGGAAAATTTCCGTGATGGCGTTTCCGATGATGCGTACTCCAGTTTTCTTTCATGATCAGCCACGGTTACGCTGTTAGAGATGCTGTGCGAGAGTGAGTATAGTTAGTGATACGTGACGGTATGCGATAAAGGCCTCCAGGGGAATTGTTTTTGGAAACCTTTTTGAAGAAATTGTTTTTCATTTCATGATGATGAGAGTTAGTGATGGTAAAAGGAAGTTAATTATAATCCTTTGATGGAACATAATATACCTACTGATGGGATCGGCCTAACCGCATGAGAATAGTAAAATGGTTAACGGAATAGAAAGATGTGATAAGTTATTTTTATTTTATAAGTAGGTAAAAAGATTTATCATGAAAGTATTATACGTCAGTTGAAAAATATGAGTGATGGCAGTAAAAATTTAGTTTGTTAATCATAAAAGATGCAAATGTAAACAAACGCTAAATGATTGTTTCGAGTAAATATTAAATTACTATAAGTAAGTGAAACTGAAACTGTAATATATAAAGTTTTTATAATTATTTATATGCAAATATTCCTGATGCATGAAAAAATACTAAAAAATTTTCTTGATAATTATTGAAATTCCTATTAAAAAGATACCAACTTTATTTCGTCATCTCTGTTCAAATGAGTACGACTTCGATAAATTTTACAAACTTCAATTTTTATAAATTCAACTTTAAAAATTTTTTTCAACATTTTCGAAAATGATTTACGTTTACTGTACTTTTTAATCCGACAAAACTGCGAAATTGACAAAAGGCGACGAAAAAAGTGCGCGATCCCTCTCAAAGAGCTTCTTTTGTGGCTTATAAATTGCGTTGCGCTCGCGCGCGCGGCGCTATTCATAACAGGTAAGATTTTGGGCCCCAAGCGCTACGCGCTGAAAGTTCAGGAATTCCGGGAAGTCTTGCGTAGATCGAGAATTCGTTTGCGGCGCCCTCTCCTCTCTCTCCCTTTATCCCTCTTACTCTCTTACGTTCTCCCTGTAGCGGCACGCCAAGGCTTTTCCGGCTCGTTCGCCGGGGCGATGGCGGTCCCTCAGGAAGGTCTCGAGTTCTCCTATTAACTTCAATTACGCGGTCGAAGTGCCGGCTCATTGTTCGTGGCGTTCTACACCGGAGGGGGTGCTGCATACATCCTCAAACGCGCGCGAGCTCCTTTCCTCCACTCTTTCCGACCTCTACCTCCCGCATTCCCCGCCAACGACTCAAGACCGTCTCTCTTTCCCTATCGCGCGCACTCTCTCTTTTTTCTTTCACGCGCGGGCGCTTTGGCACTCTCACTCTATTTATCGCTCTCTCCGTTTTGGCTTTCACGGGAACAAGGAGCTTTCACGTGAGTGCATCGCTTGCGTATAGATGAGGAGAGAGAAAGGGAGAGACGCACTTTTCGTGTATAGTCTTATAGTTTTTTTTGCGAACTGATAGCACGTATACTGATAGCACGTACACGGATGATCTGTGAAAACAAGGTATGCCAAGTTGTGGGACGAAAGTTTTGTAAAGCCGAGAAAACAATATTTAAGGTGGTACCGTGAAAGAAAAATATTCTACACAATAATTTGTGGAGCAGTAGAATATTTCAGAAACTTACAATTTCATTATATTTGTATGAATCTGACGTGTGCCAAGATGCGAACCATCACAAGACGATTCGCATTCAATTCGTATGAATCGTAAAAGTGAATTCGATTCAAATAAATTGATGCATTTTTTCATTCAAACGAATCGATATTGTTCAATCATGGTTAATTTATGAATCGTTAAGGTTAAATCACGACTCATTTCATGATTGAATTTAATCTTTTTATATATTGTGACCAATATTAATTATATTCCCTTTTTAAAGCTTGAAAAAAATTTTATGATTTGTTTTCGATTTACAGCATTTTTATATATGAACAAAATATGGAATATTTTCAATTTTATAAAATCTATTTCAAAGAGATTCTATTTTTATACATTTTCTGTCGGAATATTTCAGTATGCTTTGTGGTTTGTTGAATAGAAAAAAAAATGATTTTTACGCTTTTTTTTGTAAATTTACTATTGATATTGATTACTTTAGGATATTGAATATTGTTGATTACAGGCTACTGTCTTTTGTGAGTCGAGAAAGACGAGGGCGAAAGATACTCCCGCAGGCTGTAAATAGGCTTACGATACTATTATCGCAGTAATCTTCATGAATAAAGGGAATGGAAAAACTATTTTGCGGGGGCTTTGAAACAAAGCGCCTACTCCCATTATACTTGCTTTCAACCCTTCATCGTTTTTAGGCGCTCGAGAACAAATGTATTAGGAGATTCACCAGAAAGGAGACTTTAGCATTCTTTTAACTTTCATCACTGATTTAATAATCAGGATTTTTCAAACAGAATTATTCTTAACAAAGCTTTACATACAAACTATTTTGAGTAAACTCCTTATCTATATATAATGTTCAACATTTAATTTAATAAGATTGAAAATCGATGCTTAAACAAGGTTGACATACACCCGACGGGGCACGCATGGCACGGTCAAATTTAATATTTTACTATAGGTATTTTTCAATTCTTTTTTCCAGTAATTAATACTTTAATAATTATGCCATAATAAAATTTTCAAAAATCAAATAATTAATGTCTATTGAAAATTAAAAATTTTATTTTTATTAAGGAACATAACAATTTTTATTTTAAAATAAATTATTACATTTTAATAAATGATTTTATATTATAAATTCCTTCTTATAAAATATGATCACAACATAATACTTTTGTTTGATTAACAAATTATCATTAGTTTAAATTTAAAGATTTCGCATCAATTTCATCTATGTAGCAAATTTGAACTACCTGACCATTGAAAAAGGCAGTTTGAGTATCTACAACTGATTCTTCAGGTATTATACTTCTCTAAAGTAATTTTCATTATTTATGGAAACTGAATTATTATTAACAATGGATAAATCAAGCTGATTTGTGTTTAAGTCTGTTTTTTTTATACTTTCTTACCATTGTTTTTTCTACTCTAAATATAACTTAATATGCAGTCGAAATAATCGTTATTTACTTATTAATGTAATAATTGAAACTAACAACTAGTTAAAACTAAATTATTGCACTGCGTAGTTGTTAACGCATCTTGCTCCGTTTTTGATTTGTAGGTTAGATCACTTCGCTCGGCGGCCGCCGCGGCGCACTGATACGCCCGAGTGTGCCACGCGTGCCCCGCCAGGGTGCCACGTCATGCCCCATTTTAATACAACTTTCATTTTTTAATTATATTATTTATAAAGATTTTCTGAAAATAACAAAAACAGGGCTTGAAAGATAAAAGTTGAAACTATCAAATAGGTTTGGTCTCATTTAGAAAAAAAATCATTTTCTCGTTGCTCCAAGCGACTTAAAAATGAAGTCAACCTTGTTTCTAAGCATCGATTTTCAATCTTATTAAATTAAATGTTAAACATTATCTATAATCTCAAAAGTATAGAGGAAAATTTTAAAAGCATATCTAATTAGGTTTACGTAAAAATTACATTTTTTGCATTCATTAATATTAAAAATATGAGGGTGCCAAACTTACCTACCTGACACGTCATGCCCCGCCTTCCCCTACTGTAGACGTTGTACGGGGTGTTTGTATTCGTACATATTTTATTTTTCTCGCCTTGATCCCAAATGTATACCACAATTCAAGGTATAATAATTAGTTTTTCAAGATAATTGAATGTTTCCTATCTTAACTTTGACTTGATCGATTATCATTCACGGAGACTTATTTTGTTCATTTTTCAGAATGATGGTTTTAAAACCCGTTTTTTTTTAAGTTTTGATAAAAATGTATTATTTATTTACGAAACCAATAGTTGATATAGTGAAACAATAAAATAAGTTTGGACAGTTAAATGCCGAAGAATTATCAATGTAAATAGTTTCTTTAAATAATAGATATATCCATTACAGTATGAATTAATGAAAGTTAGTCGTACATTTTGACCAGTAAATACTTATTTCTACCTATTGCAATAAATCAACTTTTACAACTTCAGCAGTGCCGCCATAATTCTCAAAGCGATTAAATAAATAATCTAATGAACGAAATTTATGGTAATCTCTCACCTCTCGTGCGTTACTGCACGCGTCGCTCGCGCATGCACGCGCAGCTCGATCCTCGCAGTGCGCCGCCGCCGCCGCCACATTTTCATCCTCGTCTAATATGCAAATGATCGAAAAAAGAAACGTGCATATCAAACCGACACTTACCCTTGGCACGCCTCTTCGCCTCTGCCGGCGCTCCTTTCTTTTTTCCCCCTATAAATTTTCAATTCTCTCGCGCGACAACGCTCGAACACACGCAACGTCATTTTTATAATGAGACGCCTCTCTCTCTCTCTCTCTCCCTCACGTGCTATGTGCACCGTATATAAGAAAGGTTTCTCGTGCTCGCGCACGAGATTGCGCGTTATATTAGGGGGTCGCGAGGGTAGACTGATAGCATCGCTTGAGCCCTATAGGCACGACGGGCACGCGAGTGTGTATATGTATATCGCCGCGCGGCTTGTGGAGATAAATAAGCCCAATCCGCGGCGACACGCGCACTCAGGCCTAGGGAGAGGCAAAGGGGCGCGTGTAATAAAGAACGCGAGAGGGATCGTATACATATCGAGCTTTCATCGCGTTTGTGTAACGAAAAGCCAAGTGCAAAATACTTGCCGTGTATATACGTATGTGCATACGTGCGCAATGCGAGAGGGAGCGTTGGACACAAAACAATGTGAGCGCCGGCAGATGTCTCGTGTTCCCATATATCAGCTGAGAACCCTAAGTTTCGGTGAGGCTTTTCTACCTCTCTCTTTATCTTCCTCTTTGTCGCGTGCTGTGCAGTTAGCCGGCGCATCGTGCTTTTCTATTCGCGCGCGGTCGCGCGCAGTTTTGCAACCGTGTATTTACACACCTTTTGTATCGTCGCGGCGAGTGATAATGTATTGCGCTTTTGCTACGCGCTAAGAGATAAGAAGAGTTGCTTTCATTTGCGAATAATTTTCATCGTTTATTCTAATATGATTTATCGTTCATTTTCGTTTTTCATTTTCGATTTTTCATGGGGTTTACTTATAAATTATTTTGAAAACAACATTAAAAAATATTTGATTGTCGAAATGAATCTTATGAGTTTTAAGTACTAGATTTATCCAATCTTCTGAATGTAAAGTAGAGTATTAGTTTAATTGCTGTCCAGGTCATCAGTAATTGATACCATATATAGCGCATCAATTTCAATAATTCTATAATACATAATAATGGTTTCGTATACTACCTATACATATATAATTAGGTGATCTGAGTGAAACATTATTCTAAACTACATACCAATGGTCAGTAAAATATTATCACTTGGGGTATACACATATCATATGTATATAATAAATAACTCTAATTTCATTTAATTAAAATGTTGGAAAAACGAATAAATTTCTACCACACCTTTTTCTTGTAAATTACACGATAATAACTTGATAATTTTATTTTTCTTCTATGATAACACTGCTTATCTTGAAACGGATTTGTATACAACGCATTAAACGACAGTAATTAAAATTTATAATAAGCTTATTTGAATAAAATTGAGACAATAACATTTTTATGATTGTTTTTTCTTACGTGAAGAAGCAATACATATAGCTTTTAATATTTTATTTGTAGTTCTTTTAAATGCAGAGTATTCTTAAAACGAAACATACGCGGAAAAACAAATAATGTTAATATAACCGTTTTGCATCGGTTAAATCAAATAATTTAGGAAAGAACTGAAATTATTTTTAAAAAATAATTAAAATTAACTTTATTTGTAGAAAATTTATAAAGATAATCTACTTTTCAAAATGCTGATTCTACTTTTCTTTCTACTTTACTTTCAAAACGAAAGTTCTCCTTTTTAAAAAGGAGATTAGTAAAAGTAAAGCATTATGCGTCAAAAAACTACGTAACCATACCTACGTCAAGCTACTTTAAAATAATGTTAATGAAAAGTAGAAATTCCTTCTCATGATGTTCTGTGACCGATCTTTGTATTTCTGTCTAACGATCAAAGTAATTACTACCGTGCTCTTTGTAAATAGAAATGTCTCTTTTAAATTGGTCAAGCATTTGTATAGGAACGCCCTGCACACAGTAGGCGCGAGATCAAACGATTGCTTCAAGAGCCCGTCCCATTCTTCGAGCAAGTGACCCCTTTTTGTTCAAATAAGCGACACACAGGCTCGAGCACAAAAGGCAAATATCAGTATGAATTTCCAGGAACCAGTTGGGAGCACAAAAACATACGGAGGTCATCAACTCCTAGAAGTTGGCATCCCATATAAAAACCCATAAAATATTATTATATGATTCGATGGCGCGTAAACAATGATTAATAAAAATGCAAAGTAGACGTTTGCGCATGTTTTCGTTTTTTATATAATAAAAAAAAAGATTCGGGTACTAGAAAAATTAAAAGTTTTAATTTTATCATAGAAAAATTGATAATACGACAATTGTTTCAATGGTAATATTGATAGTTTTCAACACGCGCAAACAGCACCCATAATTAGTTTTATCATGGGCCAATTATTTATGCAATAAAATAAGTTTAAAATTTTCAGTCATGCACTGACTCGTACTCACGTATTTGATCATGCGCACGCGCGTGAATCGAGAGTTAGACACTGCGGTCGTTGACTAAAGAAATAATATTCCTCTTGTTACCGACTCTTTAATACTGCCCACGCATGAGAGGGGTATTATTTCTTTAGTCTTGTTGTCTAGACTCTCATGAAAGAGACTATATCTCTTTAAAAGTACCGATTTGATAATTATATAAATATTAGGTCTACTGCAAAACTAATTACGGGTGCTGTTTGCGCGTGTTGAAAACTATCGATTACCATTGAAACAATTGTCTCATTATCAATTTTTCTATGATAAAATTAAAACTTTTAATTTTTCTAGGACCCGAACGTTTTCTTTTATTATCTAAAAAACGCAAACACGCGCAAACGTCTACTTTGCATTTTTATGAATCATTTTTTACACGCAATCGAATCATATAATAATATTTTATGGTTTTTTTATATGGGGTGCCAACTTCTAAGAGCTGCGGTCATCGTGTGCTCCGCTCTATTTTTTCTTATGCGGATTTTCTACTCACGACGTTCTTAAAAAATTCGACGCAAGCAGTTTCGTATAGGTAAAAAGCAAATGCAAATAAGACTTAATTGAAATTATTCTCTTTGTTCATATGAAAAAAAAAACTGTATTTATTTCCATCACCGTTCACCCACATTATTTTTCTTTAGTAAACGTATAATATTGATTTTAATAAGAGAAAAGTAACCGTCGAATATTATTACGTCAGTATTATTAATTCATACAAAAAGTAATAATTTTACGTATAATTGATATTGTACGATAACATTGTAATAAAAGAAAAGGAAAAAGTCGAGCTTACAATTTATCGAACAGATTTCAGCCGTCGTTAACACGCGATATAAACACTTCTCACCCCATTCCTTCCTCGAGCTAAACCTTTTCTCCGTCTATAAAACCTTCGGCTTACATCGTCCGTAGGGGAAGAAAAATATTAATCGTCCTCCCCCGCAACTCCTCAAGAGAAATGCGTAACGCAGTGAAGGCCTTCTCGCGTGCCGCAGAAGAATTTGAGCTGGCCAAAGGGCCGCGGGCTCGCTCTGTTCCTCGCGTGGATAATTGACGGTTTTGATAGCCGGAGCTACTCCTCGAGCAATATCCGAGTTGATGGAGAGATCGTGACCGCCGAGCACAGGGGCGCTGCTAGCCTCGAGAGCTAATTATTGCATCTAGAGAGCCAGAGGGGAGTAGACGGAGAGAGAGAGAACCTAAGGTTGTCGGGTCACGACCGCAGCCGTGCGGTCGCAGCATCGGTCTTACAATACCTATCTGCGTATACGCTCTCCGTGTAATCGAGCAGGAAGGCCAACATACAACCGGTCATCGGCTCGTTCGTGTTATTAGGTTATCATTTGCATGTTATAATCCGCCATAGATGCGTTTGCTTATCTTTATATCGGAGGCGTTTGTATTATGGAGTGTACGTATTTACGTAAGGGACGGATCAACGAGTTTTGCACGCTCTCACGACTGCTACACTTGCACGTCTTCAGGCGAAGCGATAGATGATCAAGCGGAAAAGTGGATTCATGCACGCACAGCTTGTGTATACTTTGATGTTATTTTTATATACTATATTGAATACTTTAATGTTATTTTTATAAAAAGATAATGATTTATTTGAATGATTCATACTATAATTGAACAATAACTCGTACCGGGTGACTGGTCACTTTTTGTATAAACTTGTTACCCAATTAGCAACTTTTGTGCGAATCACAGCATTTATCATCCTTGTGATGTAGTTTTCGATCCTTTCCCCAAAAAAAAAAACTTTCGAGGAAAAAGAATCATTTTTATTGTTTGTCAGCGTGGTTTTAAGCTTATACTTGTCAATATTTGTATTTGCAGTGTCTCAAATAATTCTGCTAGTTAGGAACAGTGAGTTTTAATCCTTTAAGCACTTCGTGAAAAATAGTTGATTGATTGAATAACTGTCTATGGTTCGTGTGCTTCATGATGAATTTAGATAAATTTTGTATTGATTGGTCACATATAAAAGCATTATTCATGCATACGAAGTAATATTCGGCGATAAAATTTCTGACGCTGCAGATGAAAACTGACGTTAAAAAAAGAACACGATTATTGAATGAATGAGTACAAAAAGGGTAAAAGGACTTTTTAATTGAAATAAGATTTTTACTATAAAGATATTAAGAATAGCAAAAGTACAAAAATTTATGATTTAAGATTTTTTTATTTAAATAATAAATTACAGCAAGAATTTATTACAAATATTAATACACTCTCATTTACATTGCTCACAAACCTTTTAAAGTCACTACATTCAATTAACCAATCTAGTACTATTATAATTTGTATAATTACTAATATGCAGCAGCGCTAGTCTAAGTTAGTTATGATCAGTAAGTTTGATGTTTGCGCATTAAAGGCTTATTACTCTAGGAAAACGAAGACGACCTAATATAAAAAAAATGTCGGAAATTGAGTTATTTCGCGCAATTATTCAAGAACCTGGCTGAAAAAAGTATCAAGAATAGTGTGAAGCAAGATATGAGACAAGTGCTGAAAACAGAATTAACCAAAATAGTATTGAAAACGAACTTATCACAAATAAACGCTATTAAATAAACGCTAGGAAGTTATTTTAATTAAAATGTGACATTTAAATGATTATTATATAGAAAATAAAAATCAATAATTACATGAATTTCAGAATTATTTCTCGAATCATATATGTATATAAAATGTTCATCCCCATGTAATAAACTTTTCAAGCATCGTGTACGCGTGCACTCGAAAACTAATTCCAGCCCTCCACGAGCACACGTGCCCTTGTAAGATGCGCAGACGCGCGGGAAGATCCGGTTTTAATTAAAACTCATTTACGAAAGCGAGATTTTCGCTTCTCGCCGCGCGTATATATAGAAGCCGCGGCGCGGTATAGCAGCGCGCGAAAGCCGCGCGGCCAGTAACTTAGCCGGCGAAATCGTTGGCGAATAAAGCGGGATTTCAGAACGACGATCGCGGCGGTTATTAAACGCGAACGATACGAATCCCGGAGTACCCGCGCACACCCAAAGAACGAGGACAAGAGGGCAAGAAACGGTGGCCGCGCGCGCAAGATCTCCTTCTCCGGCGCGATGCAAACTGCAGCTGGCAGCGTATGCAAACGAGGACTCTGATAGCACCTACGAGAGTACAGGAGCGCGCCAGAAAGGGAACGACCGAAACGCTCCCGGGACTGTAATAGACCGATGGAAAAGTTTGCCTCTTTTCTCTCCAACACACACACACACCTGTCGTCGTCGTTGTTGTAGCTTGTTCTCGCACGATGATGCCCGCTGCTCTCCCGTCTCTTTTAGTTTCTGGATGAGATAGCCGGGGACGCCGGCGCGCGCTTCTCATTCCGCGTCATTGCCGGGGGGTTGGAAGCGTCGGCGGAGCCCATTGTCTCGGAGGCTGCTGCAGCCGCCGGGCGAACCGAATGCACGAAACGTCCAAATAGACTGCGTTCCATCCGCGGAGAGCGATGGGAAGGATTTCTCTTCTCTATGTGTGTATGTGTACAGCGCGACGGCGGCTGACCGAAATATTGCGAGTGACGATGCGGTGTCTTGTTGGTAAATTCTGGATCTGGAGTGACACAGGAGAATGGGGGAGAGAGGAGCCGTTGTGCGTATAGAGCAGTCCTGGATTTCGGCAAGAGGCGCGAGCCAATCTGATGTGATGGTTGCTGAGGTTCGGATCTCATTTTGATTTGTTTAATGAATTCGAAATGGAAAGTATTTTGTATATAGCTACAGGGATAACTTTAGGCACAGAGGTTATAATTTTTTGTGCAATTGGAAATATTTATTAACGCATCATTTATTCTTATAGCGATGCAAAATAGTTCTGCATAAGTTTAAAGTTATGATGTATAAGTTCTGTAATGTGATTTCATTGAATTTTTTCTCTACGAATCTGTTCAAATCTCTGAGCCTCTAAATATACTTACCTCTATTCCGCGTAAAAATTGAAGCTATAGCATCAACATTGCTACTGTATTGGAAATTAAGATCGCTAATGCATGTAACACTTATACCATTTATTGTAAAAACTATTACCATACTCTGTATCTATGTAAATATGTACATATGTAATTTATGCGGTATTACTATACCACAACCTATCACCCATCCTACCCTTCTGCGCTAACATGTATAAGCGGGTTTTTTGCTAATTTTCCGCACTTTACGCTAACCAAACAATGTATTACACTACAATTTTTGTAATTCACACAATCGCCAATTAGTCTTTAATGACTCACGATTTTCTTCCGCCAAATACCTTTGTCGCGAATGCCCTCCCAGGGCTATACGATGTATGCAAACCTTCATTTGTAAAGAGCCTTGTATATTGTTCTGTTATGCTCTAATACACATAACCACTGTACTGAATTGATAAATAAACAGAATATAAACTAAAAAAAAAGTAGCGAGCAAGTCTAGTAATCCAAAGATTTCTAGTTCGAATCCACCCAAGATTTTTTTTTTTTTTAGAAAGTTAAATCTTAAGGTATTGGCAATACATTGGCAGTAGCACCCAAGGTAAATTGCGCCAATAGCCTTGCAATTGTTGTACTTCTATATTGCCAATACATCAGCGATATTGATTTCCAATACAGTAGCAATGTTGTTGCAATAGCTTCAATTTTTACGCGGGTATGTTCTGGATGATAGGGATACTTAGATAAGTTTTACAAAAACTTATTTATATCGCAAAATTTGTTTATTTTAAATAATGGAATAAATTGAAAGTATTCGTTAAGATAAGCCCTTGAACAATTAATGTGGAAATTTTTTGCTACGTGACAGAGTTTATAAAAATACACACACAGACGCACATACGCGTATGTTTACACGTGTGCAGGCAAACACAATATCTATCTGTATAGTAGCTGCTATTTCTTTTATTTATTTGAAAAATTTAAAACTTCAAATATTTTCATTAATTATTTCATTAATTATTAATTAATTATTTCGAGAGATTGCTCATTGTTACAATATGTTTATAAATATCTGTACCAGATGTTATATTTTTACATTTTAACTATTCCGAAAAGTGTTCTCTTTAATTTCATAATATTCATGTACATTTTCCAATATTATACCTTTTAGCAATTTATATTCGAAGCATTCGAAGCTTCTCTGATTTATTTAAAATCCTACATGTTCAATAATGAATCACCGTTAAAAGCTCATTACCGAATTATTCCCGAAAAAGACTTGACACCCCTCCATTCACTCCTATAATCTTCCAGCGGGTAAAAACTGCACGAACGAAATGGCGCCCAGAGACGCGTCCGAGCGGACTTTTCTATAATCTGTGCACTGCGTATTCCAACAATTGCGGCGCGCGCGGCCCCAATATACCGTATATATACGGTTAAAGTTCAACCCCCTTGAGAAAAAGAGAAAAAGAGTAAAAGTCCTCTGCAGCGAGAGAGAGAAGTAGAGAGAAGAGAGACGAAAACTATAGTTCTCGCTATACGAAAGGGGCGAAGGAGGGAAAGAGCCGACAAAAATCAGAAAAATACGAACAAGGTAGAAACGCGAAAGGAAAACGAGAGCATAAAGCGCGACTCCTGTACGAATACCTATGCGCATACACGCATGCTCGCGTAAAGTGCGTCTATGCGGGCGAGTCCCGCGAGAGTTTAGAGAAAGAGAGACGATAAGTGCATTGCGCGCGCTGGCGGCGAAAGGCAATCTCGTTGGTAATTGTCTGTGAGCGGCGAAAGCGGAAAGATTGCGGCCAATTTTTGCCGAGGAGCGCGCAGGTACGATCTCGTCGACAGATTCTCCTTATTGTCCATTAGCTTTTGTAAATCTGGTCCCTTTCTTCCTCGGTGTGCGTTTTTTTGCCGCACACCGACCGTGCGCGTATGTATGCAAAAAAAGGCCTCTCTCATGAACTTTTGGATCAGCGCCAAATCCGCAGGGGCTGCTGTTTGCGAACGCCGCGTATACACGCGTGCGGCGCGGGTAATTTCGAAAACTCTACCGCGGTTATTCGACGGATTTGGAAAAATTCGATTTAACGGATAAAATTTATGATATTTTTTTATAGGACTTGCGGATCTTAGTTCGCGGTTCTATCTCGTCGGACTACTTTCGAATTTTAAGTAAGATTTTTCAAAAGAGATGTACCAAATTCAGGAAGAATCGTCGAATACTCGATGTGGGGATAAAAATATAATATTTATTTTGTGATTGTATGCAGGATGAAGTCAATTTTTTATGGAACAATAACATTATGATTTCTGTAACCACATTTATTTTCTTGTTTGTTTGCAGTTTGTACAAATTTTAAATTATGCGTGTTTAATTATATGTATATCTTTTAAACGAATAGCCACAAGTCTTTTATATGAGGTTACGCATATTTACATCATAAATATTTAGTTAATTTTAAAATTGTGAAATAAATCGAGACAGATAAAATGGATTTTATACTTCTAACAAATTTTTACCAAAATTTCATACCGTTTTTTCAAAAAAAGAAAGAAACGAAATATTTCTAAATTTCCATTCCGTCTCGTCAATTCAATGCAAACATTGGCATTCAATTTCTCATAGCTAATTCAAAATCTGAAAAACCTAACACCTGTGCCATGCGTCAAAAGCTCTCTCTGTCTCTCTCTCTCTCTCTTTCTCTCTCTCTCTCTACCCTTCCCTTTTTCATTCTCTATCGCACACAATCGCGCATTCCGACACATCCATCGCACGTCTCCACAAATAGATTTTCCCCGACGCTTTCGATTTGGTTTTGGAATACTTCACAGCGCCCGCCACGGCGTGCACTGATTCAAAAACCAACGGCAGTGCCACGCGCGAATACCTTTCTCTCTTTTCTCATCGCCAGGCGCCGAATTTTGGGATTTGGCTTTTGTGTGGAAGCTAACGCGGCCGCGCGCGCATGAAAAAGTCGCTGTCACGCAAAATCGTCCTCGGGGCTCGCGCGCTCTCGATAGTGCACGCCAGATACGATAATATTCCAGTGGTTTAGTTTATATATGCACTGGCTCTCTCTCTCTCTCTCTCTCTCTCTCTCTCTCTCTCTCTCTCTCTCTCTCTCTCTCTCTCTCTCCTGAGAGTGGCTCTAGGCGAGCCCTCAGCGCCGTCGGGCCAATGAATAAAAATGAAATGCTAACGAGTGCGCTGTACGACTTTGCGAGTGTCTGTGCGCGCGCGCGATGGGGGTGGATTTCCGCGCGCGCGCGTGTGTGTGTCTATAGTTTGGATGGAGATTGTAACGGTTGTGTGTGCGTGCCTGGCTATGTACAGAATGAGGTGGAAAAAACGGAGAATGAGGTGGAGGGTAAGGAGAGTGCGTATAGGGTCGACGGGGCGCAAGGATTTAAAAAACAATCAAAACGGGGGAAAAAGCAAACGCAAAAATACGGAAAAACAGGGGATAGAGAGGTGAGAGAGGGAGAAAAGGAGAAAACAAGTGCCGCTGGAAGAAGACCAAAGTGAAAGAGAGTAGATGAAAAACATGGAAATATTGAGGTGAATGGGGGAGAGATTTTGCATAAACTGAGGGTTTATTGTTAGCGGGTATTTGCGAATAGCCACAGAAAAATATTTATTCCACGCATTCCGTGTGTGGATTGCGTGCTTTCGAAACAGGTGTTTAAGTAAATGATTGTTTGCAATAATATATTGTAATTTATATAATAGATAATAGGGTAGAATAGTGTAGAAATCAAGACTTTCGGAAACGTGACAAAGTGATGACCTCATCAAAGTGATGAGTTCAAATGGGGAATCTAATTATCCGAAATAATCAATTTAAACATAAACTATTTTTACTTTAAAAAATACAACGCTATATTCAAATGTATTTAGATTGAATTAAATTGCTATATTTTATATTCTACTCTCCATTATAAGTTTTTCAAATATAATAGTAATTGCTTATCTTGACTTGCACTTAACTGTTCCAACATTTATATATGTTGCATACTACAATACAATGTAAACAGCTGGTTTCAATGTATTTTCTAAATAAAAGTCAAAACAATTAACTTTAATCGAATAATCTAACCATTGCTCAAAGTCAAAGCATTCTAATTCCCCTATATACATTCACGAATAAGAAACATCCACTAGGAAGCCAAAGTATTTTTTAATTCCAAACTGCCGGCGACTGCCAGACAGTTTCACTTCTATATAACGCTCCCCTCTTTCTCTTTCTCTCCGAACGTGCGCGCGTTGTCCATTCTTCAAAGTAATCCCGGATAATGCGCACCGAAAATTCGACGGCTTAACCAACTGAAAACTCTATCAATTATCGTGCGTTGCGCCTTCTCCTCCTCCTCCTCGACTTGCACTGGCAAAATGAAATTCGTTTTCTCGCTATAATACTAGCGATTTTCAAGTGTAGCATTCGCGCAGTCAGGCAAGGCAGACAGCGCCCAGCGCCTGCACGGCGGCCTTTCGGCTTTCATCTCGCCTTCTCGCCCCTGCGCCGTGCGCTCTGCGCGCGCACGCCTCTAATTAATATTCAGCGATTCACTTTCTGAAATGGAACCACTTAGTGCTCTCGACTATACGGATGGAGGGCCCGCCGCGGCGGTACACGGAGCGCGAGTTGACTCGCGTGCACGCGGGGAGAGAAGAGGACGGGGGAGAGAGAAAGAGAGTTAGAGGCAGTCTGCGTTGGCGGATAAATGTATGTGCGCGCGCGCTGGGTTGCACGATGGGTAAGCCATGAAAAATTCGAATGGTTAGATGAAGTGAATGGCAGCTGGTTTAAATCTCGGTAAGTGTTTAGCCGTTGATTAAATAATCTACGGCCTTGGAAAGCTTAGCCCTTACGTAATTGAGTATTGCAGTAACAATTTTATCTGACTGAAATATATTGTATTGTATTTTTTTTAAATATAATCAATTTCATTATTGTTAAATTAATAACTTGTTAAATTAATAACTGATTGAAAACTATAAATTTTTAAAAAATTGGAAGCATCACTACACGGAAAAAAATAAATTGTTGATTTTACTGTTTTTTTGTACTAATTTAATTTTTGTCCTAAACCACTTGATTTCACTGGTGCAAACAAGTTAGATTTGCTTTATTTTTTCCGGCTAATATAACCAGACGAGGTCCGCATTCATGACAGTGTAACCGCAATGTACATAATCTATACTCACTCCTTCATTTGATTCTGAACAGCTAAAAAAACTCCTAGCAAACGTAAAAAATTCTATGTTGAAAATAAAATGAAAAGTAATCGGACATTCCTTTCTTCCGTACACCCACATGAAACTTTTGTTTCGGCACTTCGGACCTCTTTCTTTTGCGGTGTTTGCGGTCTTTGCAGCCATTCCTTTAATTACTGGTGATCGCAAGAGAGGGGGAGACAGAGAGAGAGAGAGAGAGAGAGAGAGAGAGAGAGAGAGAGAGAGAGAGAGAGAGAGAGAGAGCGAAAATCGTGTCGTCAACGCCTAACGAGTTGCTCGCACGCCGACTCAAACAATGTCGTTAATCAGCTAAGGCATCCCATTGAAGACGAGAGAAAGAACCGGAGAAATGTGATTGCCGCCAGATGCAATTCAACCAATCAGCCTCCGTCTCTTTGACGATGGAATAATCACATTTCACTCGTTATCCCTCTCTTCCTGACGGCCTCTTACTTTTCCGGATCGCCTCTTCGCGATCGATCTTCCTGGGTTTATTTTAACGATATAAAATGAACTATCGATTGAATGCTATGATTCTGCTAATTTTGATAAGAGATATCATACGATCATTTCATTTTTCATCGAAAGGATTAATACTGCCGTGGTGATAATATTATCTTATTACAGAAGCAAGTCTTTAATGAATAATTTATATTCACATAATTTTAGAAAAGTATCATTATTGTTCTAATTATTTTAATAAAATTCTTTTAATTTAACATAGATATTGCAATAACATATTTTTTTTTCAAAATTGAGAATCCAAATTATAAATGAAATATGATTGCCAATATTTTTTATTTAAATTTATTTTATTTAAATTATTTTTACTTATTGATAACAATTAAATTGTGAGGAATACCTATAACATATAGTATAGTAATATCGATTATATGATACGTATGCCGTTTTCGTACATTATACCGAGTCAAAATATTGTTATGTTAGTCAATGTTTACACAACACTATAGGTTTACTTCTTCGTATATCTATAAGTAGTACAGGGTATCACTTTTATTCGCGCATAGTATTTTTTTTGTAACTGTCGAATATTCTCCACAAACGTGTTGATTAATACTTTTTTAAAGATTTTGCTAACAATAATAAACGATATCATGGAAGAAGACATGACATTACTTATTCATATTTTAATATTTGTACTGATACTTGTAGTATTACTCATCATGGCCGCATGTATAATATGTAGGACATACCCTTCAAGGCCACCAAGTGAAAGGTTGACAGTTACAAATGAAGAGCCAATTGTAATGCCATTTGTAATGAAAGGCCAATACAAACAAGTAAGTATTTTTATATTCGGTTATACCAATCCATTTGAGAAGAATAATTATAATTTTATTGATTTATAAAATAAAACATAATATCGCGAAATACAAGTTTTACTTGAATTGTCATTAACGTTACTGAAAAGAAACGGTTATGGTTTTGAACATATTAATTTATTAAAAAAAAATTATACTTCTTGCAGCAAGGTACACTCACACCTAGCGTTAGTAGAGTAGGTGGCTATCCACAAATCTATAGATCCAGCAGAACTACAAGAAAGTCGAGGCGTTGAAGATTTTGATTGAATACAATTTACCCTATTTTGACTTTGATGCACTACTATCAGTATTCTAACAGAAAAACATTTGTTCACTAACGAATTTAATCTTGATATGATAATAAATTTGGTTGAAAAGAGATCTTCATAAGATCAGTAAAAATGTCAGTTTGACAAATTCATGAATATTTTATTGTCATTTTTATCACCATTAGGAATTTTAAATTGAATAATTTTTTATATTATATTTCAATGTTAATAACTTTAATTTTAAATTAAATGCAATTCAACGTCATTTTTACTCATTATTCCTGCATTGATGTTTTATTGTTAATAGTACATTTCGACACTGGTGTGAAAAGTCACATGAAGTAAGTAATCAACTTCCGCACTCGCTTCGAACGGTATTTTATACCACGAGCGCCGAAAAATCATACCAAAGTTGTGATTTTGAGGTTAGAGTGGTATAAAAAATTTAATTGTACACTGTAACAAAATAATTTTTGTTAAATCATTCATTATATAAAAATATTCTCTTGTGAATTATCAAACATTAAAGGAAGAATATTGTTTTTAAATTGTTAAAAAATATTAACAAAAATAAATATGTTGAAAAATCCAAATTGAAGAAATAATATGGTATTGATTATTAGTAATAAATGTTTCATATATTGGTTCTAATTATTCATGTCAATAAAAAATAGGAAAGTATTTTTTGCTGTACGTAAAGTATATATTTGCATCATTGGTAAAAGTAACATCAATAAACTTATACGTATTGCATTTCCGAAAATTGATGATTGAATTGATTTACTGTTTGATTTTAATACATAGTTTTAAAGTAGTTAAATGTACATCACGTTCTATTTTATATATATTACGCTCGTCGTTAATTTTTCCACAACTTACACGACCGACAATATGAAATCAATGATTCAATGTTATTGCTATGGACAAGTGAATTTGATATTTCCATCGCTTGTCACTCGCAAACACTGGGCCCGACGCAATATATAGAACAAACAAAACTATGCGATGAGTTTGCAATTGAGGACAGGATGTAGAAAGGTTGAATACCAGAGAAAGTGCCAATCTGAAACTTGATACGCCAAGTCATAGTTCGGGGCTACCCTCCTCCGCGCCCTTGCTTCCTCATTCTCTCGTCCTCTGCATGCGTTGCGAATGGGCTGCTATTATCATCGAGAGGTACTGCAAAAAGTAACGAAATTTGTTGAATTTGAAAATAGCAGTAGATAAAAGGAATTGATATACGTGTGCACATTATTTTGTATTGACAATTTTTCTTCTATCGTCTTTTACATACTTATTATGTTTTTCGTAATTTACAAGAGAGATCTAGTATACTCATACAATATAAATAGTTATTTTAACTTATTGAAAAAAAAATGTCAAATCGTTCTTATTAGAAATACACACACACACACACACACACACACACGCACACGCACACACACGCACACACGCACACATATATACTCGCCTTCGTTTTCTCTTTGAGAAAGCAAAATATGTCGTAACTAAAGTTTATTGCTATAGTACATTTTCAAACTTCAAATCAAAGTCATATAATATATAACTTCGATTCGAGCATAAAAACTTGAAATCTTAATAATAATCAGCCGCACCATGTGGTGCGTAACAACATAATATGCATGCAAACTAGAAATGGGCTCGATCGAGTGCGAGTCACCCCAGCGCTGTCTCTCCCTCTCTCCCTCACTCTCTATAATACACTTTTCCTATGCGAAGACGCGTGGGAGAGCGATTGCCCGTGAAATGAGCGCACCACGAGACCGGCAACTCTCTTTCACTCTTGTAATTTTTCTCTTCCCCTCTCTTTCTCTCTCTGCTTTTTTGCATTTGCTATCCCCAGCGGCTTAGCTCGAGTCTGCGGATAGTGGCGCTGGTCTAAGAGGTCTAGGCACTCAAGAATGACTATATGCGAACGCAAGGGCAACGACGAGAGACCGCGCGAGAAAAATAAGGAAAGAAAACTACGCCACGACGTGTATATATACACGAGAAGAGTATTTTCCCTCTCTCTCTTTCTCCCTGATAGCCGCATGTATATGTATATGTACATGTATATACGCGCGAGAGCGCCAGAGCCAAGGGCTAAGAAAACGCTTCCTTAAGAGGGGAAGACTGCATGTGCGCGTGTATATATACGCGCGGATATGCACCAGGTGCAGGACGAGCGCGTAAAGGCCCGTCGTTAACATCCACCGTTGACTGAAGTAGCGGCAAGACTATAGAGGAGAAGAGAGCCAGAGCGAGCGAGAGAGAAAGATAGGTTTATATATATACACAGAGAGAAGGGACGCGCGCATACTACGCGTCGCCGGAGCCCGTGGCCGTTAAGGGACATTGTCTTTGAGAATGAACTTTAAAAGCCGACGGGGCGATTGGTACTTTCGACAAATTGGATGACGAAGTTCGGTGGAAGGGACGCGTGTAGAACTGGGCAGGCGAAAATTTTTCTGAAATTTCAATTTTATTTCGCAAGTTCAGCAGCCGCGGCAGAAGGCGTTGCCGATGGCCGCTGATATTTCGCGCGTGAAGAACTTTCGAGCACTTTGAAAAGTCGCGGAATAGTGGAAGAAACTCATTTAAGGGAGTTAAGGCCCGCGCGCGAGAGCGCATGATGGTGCTTGTCCGTGAGCGGCGTGATTTTTTCCCGGTGTGGTATAAGGGAGAGCGAGGGAGTGAAAGAGCAAGAGAGCGCGGGAGTGCTTGGTTTTAGTTTTTTTTTCAGAGGTTGAAGGCCGCGATTTGCGCGTTATACCTTTTGAATAGCGTTGATAAAAAGTTACGTGTTAATATATAAGGGAAACGTCCCAATACCCGAACACTTAACCTTACCGAAATGTCTCGGTACCCGAACAATCACACATCACCTTTATACACAACTAGTTTTAACGTCTGGAAAATAGCGAAAATCTAAAACCCTTGTATAGTTTGTTGATATATTACCAAGATACTTTTACTAAATATCGTTTTAAAAAATATATTAATGATTTTGTTCAGGTATCGGGACGTTTCCGTTATGGTGAAGAGGAACGTAAATATTTTTTTACGTGAGACGTCAGGGCGTTTATTGATAGCGATGCTTCATCAGGATTTACTTTTCAGAAAGTTTTTTAAATGCGTTAAGTACATTTTATTCGTAGTTGGAAAACTAGAATATAGTTTTAATGTGTTTAATAATGTTAATATAGTATTAATTTTAGTATTTATTTATTTATGATACTTTTTGTAAACATTATACAATTTATTTGTGATAAATTTCATTTGAATCTTATGGTGAAACATATTTGTTATTTCATTTGAAAACTGGTAACTACGAAAGAGTTGAAAAGTGACTTTATCGAATAATGGAAATTGACTTTTTAACAGTAGTCCGCAAACACTTAAAAAACAACCAGAATGCAAAACGAGTTATTAAAACAAAAGTTCAATGAGCACGGGGTAAATAAATAGAGCAGTTACACAGTGGCTGTGTGCGGCTTTCGCACGTGCGGGCGAACGCCTGCGGGAGTAAGTGCCGAAATTGCAAGCTCGCTAATTTGAATTTATGGACGCGGGCGCACGATTTTCAGCCCTATCGCCGGCTAAAATCGGCGTTTCGCCGCGTTGTAATGAGAGCAAATGGCGAACTAATGAACAGCCCGCGGCCACTTTTTCCGTCGTTTTCATCCGCTATCGCGCGCGCGCCCTCCGTTATCTTTATACTTCTATGTGTTATCCTTTAACTATTGCCAGTTGTGGTGGCGGAACTGTGATTTACTTAGGCATCGTTTTCATGCATATAGAAAATCGCAAAATCATGGAGATTATAAAATATGAATAAATAATTTCTATACAAAATACAAAGTATATCACCACAAATATCATTGAATGATACACACAGTTTTAATTTGATCTTTGGCTTTATTCATACGCCTCTTGCGACTTCCGCGATGTCGATTGATCTAAGGATTTTCCGCTATCGTGAAATCACGGCTTGAGTTAATACAGAGAATTCGAGCGTAAATTCCGTAAGTGATCGATCAAAGGAAAGTTGGTGGCATAATTAGGAAAGCAATCGTGCTTGAGATTACTGAATCGCGGCCTTGCGGAGTTGCGGACCGCGCCTATCCCCCCAGCTTCTTTCACTAATACTTAAGTGGGCTGAGTTTAAGCTATTTCCATGCACACAAGGGAAAGGAGAGCGAAGCTTAAGGACCGCATCGAGGCCACTCCCAGTGAATATCTTTAATTTTGACGCGATTCTGCTGAAACTTTTATTTCTACTGTAAAACATTCTGTTTTTTTTCACAAGTATATAGGTTCAGTTTTTATTAATAGAGGTTTCCAAGCTAATAAGTTAAAAATCGCTTATTATTTAATTTCTAAATAATTAATACATGCAATTCCTTTGTTTACAAGATGGAAAGAATGGGTGACAATCAATTTGTTAAAAATCTCACGATAGATATTCTAAAAGAAGTCTAAACACTCTGTTAGCAATTTTATAGCTTATATTTTGTACTATATTGATTTTTTAATGCAGTAATAGCAATAATCAAATGGGGAAAGAAGTTGATGCTGGTACGCTTGCTGCCTAATCACTAATGCTATAATTATCGTCGACTTTCGAACATTTATTTAGAATCCTTATCAAAACATTATTAAACTTAAATTATACAATATATGACAGGCGATTTACATACTAATTTGATATAATTTATGTAACTGTACTTATAAAAATTAACTTCTCAAATTTATAGCTATCAATATGCGACTATCAATCAGTGATCGTTTTAAGCATTAACAGTAAACATTTTCTTATTCATTAATGATTGCATGATATCATTTGCATTTATTAGACATAATAATCCGACTCAAGACAATCTTAAAAAAGTAACAATGAATTTCAAATCATTCCAAAAAAACTAGTTTTCGCAGACCGCAGGCTTAACGACAAAATAAATTTCTCCTTAGCCCATAATTCGCTAATACATTCGCTAATACATAAATAATAATTTACGATGGACATACTTGGAGGACAGAACAATAAACCACAGGAAGTACCTCGCTCCGGAGGATTTACTTTTGCGGCACTTGGAACAAAACATAGCAGCATAGATGATGGGTTGCTCTCTCTCTCTCTCTCTCTCTCTCTCTCTCTTTGCCTTTCTATCTTTGTACGTACGCTACATCTACACGTCCCAGTGTCACGTTTCAAGGAAAAGGCTACTGCTGCAGAAAAGACTCAGAGGAGCGCGGGAGACAGAAAAAGCTGTCGGCCGGGTCGTCGTCGAGGGGCCCGGAGAAAAACCAGTAATGGCGCTCGCGCAGGGGGGGAAGAGAAGACGTTGACGAGAGCGCGATTTTGTCATTACGTTCCTACTCATCCCTGTCTTTCTCTCTATTCTCTTCGTAGCGTCGTCTCTTCCTTTTTTCGGCGCAAAGGAGGGACTCGTTTGCGATTTCTCTCGTTGCGCTTTTGGATAAAAACGAAGAACCGCTAAGAGTTGCAGGTAAACACGGCGCGTCGACTGAATGGAGGAGGCGAGGGAATCAGAGAGTGCGAGAGAGAGAGAGAGAGAGAGCGAGAGAGAGAGAGCGCGAGCGAGGGAGAGAAGGGGAACAAGAAAGACGACTTCAGAAAAGGAGGAATGATAAAAAAAATGCATAGAAGGGAAAGAGATAAAGATGAAGATGCAGGAGATCTGAGGCTAAAGTTCAATAGCCTTTCTCGCGTCTGCTCCACCAGAACTAATGATTATGCGTACATTGGCTCTCTTGTGCCGGTAGTCATGCCTTATTTGAGAGCTTTCAATCTCTATTTGTTTCGTTTCGAGAGAGTCACGTAATCGAATAGTGGGATTGTGTCAATTGAATATATAATATATACATTAAAAGACCTTACTATGCGAAAATATGATAGATAATGGGGACGATAATAAGATGGTTCGGAATGAAAATTAAGTGGGGAAATATTTGTGTAATGATCTAAGTAATAAAGAGTTGCTATTCAAGATGTAAATATTTTTTGTGGTTATGAATACTGCCAATTTTTCCAGATGTTCTCATAATGTGTTTTCTTAATAATAATTGTGAATATACTTTTAAACTTTGGTAATCATTTAATAATGGAAAGGATCCCGCACACAATGTATGGGAAAAAATCATTCGGTCAAATTTGGGGGGTTTTGCCCATGAGAACTTTTGTTCAGGACCTCAAGATCTATCTTTTCCCCAAGTTTGATCCAATTTGACCGAATGATTATTTTCCATACATTGTGTGCGGGGTCCTTTTCAATAAATGATTTTAATAATGCAGCGAATTTAGTTCATTTTATTTACATATTCCGAGTTAATGCGATTTAGTTATTCATTTAATTTTACATTACTACCATTCACTTAAATAATAAATACAAAATTATCTATTTTTTATTTTGAAACAAGATTTATAAGTAATTTGAGGTCATATTCCCTTAAGCTTCAAATTTTCATTTGTAATAATTCAGGTATAATAGGTAAATTAAATAATAAAATGGCTTACAAAAGCATTTATGGAGGTTAAAAATCTACATATTATTCGAACTCTAAAAAAGTGATACTTAGAATAGTAATTCATTTACGTTAAGGAATTTCATACATTAATAAATTTTAAATTGTAATTATATACGATCTTCAGTAAAATAAATTTTCACTGGATATCAATTTTAAATTTGCCCCTTTAACAGTACGCTTTTTTCGAACAGAGTGCGTCTCTGTTACAATACACTCAGCCCTCTTGATTTTTCTTCTTTTATCTCTCTACCCCTGTTCATTCTTAGTCCGTCTCCCTCACTTTATTTCTCTCTTTCTCATTCTCTCTCTTTCTCTCTTCTTACTTACTAGCTTACGCATTCCTTTCCTTTGAACACTATGTCATCCTATTCGATTCGCCAGATTCGATCGTAGATATCAAGCTTCCGACTCGTTACTTTATCGAGATAGGAACGAACTCGTAACTGCTTTCGTTCTGCAGCGGAGTGCACGCGGGAAGCTTTGAACGAGCTAGAGGGTGAATTACATACACACACACATACACAGAGAGAGAGAGAGAGAGAGAGAGAGAGAGAGGAGGAGGAATTGGAAAGCGAGGGAGAGAGAACAACGCTGTAAATGTTCACTTTGTAGGTATGTACGGGAGCGCCACACTTTGCTGAATGCCGATATAATGGCACCAATCACTCTCACAGGTTTTTGCTTCTGCCTTTTTCTGCTTTAGACTCCAATCAATAATAAACCAAGTGTTTTTGTCTTTATTCGCTTGATTTGGTTACAGGATTTTTCTTCTAATTCAAGTTTATGAGGTTTGATGGAAGAATTTAATTATCACGTTTCTCTGTAAAATGCCATAGTAAAGATTAACTACAAAGACGTTAATTAAAGTTTACCTAAATTTCATGCTTTAGTGAAAATTTTCTACTGTAAACATTGTTATTTTTGTCGATTTATTTATAAATTCGATATAATTTCATTATTTGGCTTTAAATAGATATTTGACTACGGTTCGTTTGATTATATATTTTCGTTACGTAACTAAACATTCGATAAAAATTAAAATTTTCTTTCGTAATATAAATTTCATATGAGCAAAATATTTTCAACAAAATCATTTAATTTTAGTTTAAATTAGCAATTTATCTTTTAAATCGTAATTGTAGAGTTATTGTGATGAATAACGATTAAAAGTCAGATGTATCATACTGAATAGTCCCATTGATTCAAAGAGTCTTCTTGAATCTCGGCAAAAAATGATTTGCCAAAAAAAGTCATATCGCAATTTTCCCCACAACTGTCGTATCTCGTTCGTCTCAAGTGCGCCCTGCACCGCTGAATCTCATACTCGTTACATGAAAAGTCAGTAGCGCGAGCTGTCTCTTGCCTCTTCTTTAAACTCTCAAGCGTAGTAGCAATGTCACCAATCGGCCTGGTGAGGTTGTAGGAAAAAAGAAAACAGCGCACCTCGTCAGATCGTTGGCAAAACGTTGCTAACGAAAAAGAATTGTTGTTAATATGGTCTACGAGAAGAAAGACGCTTCGCGTGTTTGTATCTGCGTGCGTGTATCTAATTATGACTATAAGGAGGAAAACAACTGCGGAGGAAATGTTCAGATGCCCGTCATTTTGAAATGGTATAAAAAAGATGTGATAATGAAGTGGATGATAAGGGTCTGACTCATGAGACAGGAAACTGGGAAAGAATCGCAAGGTAATGTAAAAAGTTGATGGGATGCGTTCACCCAAGTTTTAATAGGACAATACAATAATAAACATTAAAAAAATTATAAAATGACATATATAGAAAGTAAAGTATTTTGAAAAAAGATACATTATACACTTTATCTAATAACAATAACATTCATTCTGCAGACTTTTGTATTATTTAATTCAAATTTATTTTCATTCACTCATTAGCATAATGAGCGAAAGCCTGAGTACCAGGCGACATGTCCTTATGTTAGGGCCGAACACCGTCTCCACTACACAGACATAGACATTTAGCCATTCGTGAATCACATTAAATCTTAGTCTGGGTATTTACAAAAAAGCTAAATGAACTAATACGAATAAGCTATAAATTATGATGTCTAAATACTGCATTCCTTTTTATATTTTTATCAGGAGTGCTTGATACAATTCTTTAAGTTATGTTAACAATTTTAAGATTTATTTGAAAATAGTTACGGAAAGGCAACAAAAAATAATAAAACCTTTGTTGAATATTGCGGGAGATATGCATCCCATTAAAATTTCCTGTTTCATTCCACAAAAATAGAAGGTACATACACGCAACCAAAAGTCTACAATGTTTGACAGCGAGAGGAAGCAGAATAAAACAAAGAATATGATAGAGCGGAGGGGAGACCGTTCTTTACATTGAAGATATTTTCGCTTTAGGCCATGCTGATGAAGGGTGATTTATGGGGATGCTGTTCGTTCATGAATAAGGAATCTCACTCGATTCTGTAACACTCAAAGTTACACGTCGCTTTATGATTGTTGCTTTACATTGGGGATTCGGAAGGCTACAGATTGCATGTCAGGATTCGATTTCACTTGCAAACAATTCATTGAATGAGCTTATTATTCCCCTCAAGCGGTTTCACGTTGTATTTAAATTTGCGCAGAGGAGGCCTGATAACAAGGACGAGGATGCTCGAGGCGATGTATGGAACCACAAGAGAGATTAGAAATTGAAAATCAACAAAAACTAAAATGAGTTTATATATCTTCGCCAACTTCTATTTCACAGATTTAGATGGAATAATAATACACTTTTGATTACTTAGGGAACAAATCATTTCGAAGCAAAGTATAAAAATTAACGTGGAAATTATAAATTATTTCTCTGATCAGATAAAATTTCTAAACTTTTAATCTTATTGGAACAATTTCTATTCTTACGAGTGAGATCTTGCCAATAATTAATAATAAACAAAGTCTATGGATGCCTCCTAAGTCAGGAAATGTAAGTAAATGTTAAGAATCTACACGATTGTTCAAAACATAAAAAAATATGAAAATTCAAAAAATTTTATGTGGGCAAGTTCGGGGAAATTGATCGCGAAATTAGACAAAATAAATGAAAAAATCGAGGTTAAGTCAGTTAACATTACGTGTAAGAGACCTTCCACTGTTCTTAGAAAAAGTAACTCTAAGTACTCTACTCTAGTAACTACTCTATCCTTTCAGACACCGTATGCCACTGATTGACTTACTTCTGCGCGTTTTCAGATGACAATCGTATATACCGCGCTTCCGCGTTTATTTATTATATTTTATTTATTTAAACTCCGCATATTTATTTATTTAACAATAGACAATATCTGTGTAATAGAAAATTTATTTTATGTATATTTAATTAATACAAAATTTTCTGTCAATTTTATTGCTACACTAAATATTTTTCATTTTTACTGAAGCCAAATAAATGAGGTATCAGCATATATATTTATTTACACTCAATTTATCCGTAACACGCCCCTTCGCCAAACTCCCGTGGAATGATAAAATAGACGAAGGGTCAAAGAAGCCCCAAAGAAGCAGAAAAAGTTCGCCACCTTCTTTGGGGATTCCCTTGGAGTGATAAAAATTCAGGGGAGATTCATCGGGCCGCGCCGAGCGATTACGTAAATGCCATAGAGACCGCGACTCGAGCGTGAACGCACCGGCTGCAGAGCCATGGGGTCGGCCCCTTGCCGTCCTAGTAGCGGCACATCGGCTCTATCTCTCTCTCTCTCGTTCTCTGGAGCGTCTCTTGCGGGGCCTCGAAAGATCGCAGTGAGAAATCGAGTTAGAAACGTAGTTACGCGCCCGTTTCATCTCCCCCGGGGATGCTAAGTCTCGCTCTCGTGCGAGTAATTTTGCAGGAGAATTGCATTACGCGGAGGCCCATCTACGCGCGCGTGCGCACGGAGGATCGATGTACAACGCGACTGCGCCGCAGCGCTAGCGTGTCAGGAGAGCGCCGAAAGAGATATGAGGAACGAGCGGGGAAAACGAAGAAAAACTAATCTTTTGCTCTTTCTGCGCAGCTGGGGTAGAGGGTGAGTCCGCGCTCTTTGTTCCGGCGAGCGAGATATTGGATGAGAAAACGCGTCGATTGGAAATTTCGCGCGCTGTGTTCTTTTCTCGCGGCCCCGGAACTGCGCGGGCGAGGAGGAAGTGAGCGCCCACCAGCCTCGTAAATTTCGATCTTTGGCTGATGGTGTATTTTCTTTTTCGATGGCAAAAAAAAAGACGAGATTCAATTACAAGCTAGTTTTAGATGCCAAAGGTGAAACACGTTTACGATAAATTACATTACGGTTTTCAGGCATCACTCAGGTTTTAAAAGTTTTAAAAAATAAAAAGATTTATTTTCAAAATATTTATTACTTTCATTACCAGAGATGTTGATTATAGGTATATTGCATCCTCATAGAGGAAGCTTGGTGATAGTCAAAAAAGTTTTCCACAAAATGGGTTGACAATATAGACTTGTCCAAGTAATGAAACACTATAAAATTTTAAGAAAATGTGCATATGATTGTATGTCCACGCATGTATGTGTGTGCGCGTGTGTGTGTGTAAGTGTGTGTTACTCACAACTTCTTAGATTACAAAGTCTTTTTGTTAATTACTTACAGAGAAAAATACATTTTATAAAAGGACTGATGTGCATTTCTCAGATTTTAATTTAAAAAATTTTAATTTAATGGTACAAAGTAAAAGTAATTTTTATTTTGCTCTTTGAACTCTTTCATTTCCAGCATCTTTAGCGAAATTAATGCAGTAATAAAATTGTTATTACTGAGATGTCTTTGCAAAGTGTATATACACTGCACATACACGCTCGTAGATTAGGAATGCGTAAACATGAACACCGGACGTGCGCTTGGCAGTCAGTCTCCCTTGAACTTTCGTCCGAGTTAAACGCACCTAGGGCCCCGCTTTGTAAATACTTCATTTCTCATGTAATAAATACTGTAATTGTCATTCAATTTGGTGTCAATTTTTTTTATAAAACACATCAATTAGCAAAAATGAGAGCCACTTCGTTAGAAAAGTAGAGCTTGTTAAGGCGGTAAAATTTTCGGACTAAAAAGTATTTAATTATCTCGACCTAAAATATAAATATAAAGAATTAAGCTTTTTATTAGGCTTGAATAAACCCAGCCAATAATCGAAGATTATTTATATTGTTCAAAATTCACACAGTACAGCATGTTATTGAAATCAATGTCCTGACTTAACTAGGAAGCTCAGCACCTTTCTCACCTAAACCTGTACACTAACGATTCATTTCCATGAGAATCCCTCGACAAAGAGCCGAGACGCGCCGCTCTGGCGCGCGTTTAAAGAACATAAGCCCACCGACAGCCCGACTGCAAAGGCGCGCGTGCGCGTGCACTTACGTATGCACACTGGCACGTAACGGCGAGCGACGAAGCAACACGTTGCACGAAACTTGTTCTATTTATCACGGTTAAGGGCGCAAGCGCGAAAGCGGGACAAGTGGAAACAGCCGTGGGTATAAGGCAGGGGAAGGGTTGCGCGGGCTCGGCGGGTGTTGCCGGTGAAGGGATATTCTTGCACAATTAGTGCGCATCGACTGTGATGTATTTTCGGTTATCCCGGATCTATCGCACGTGCGAATCCGATTATTTTGATTTTCGTGTGGTTGTTTTACTGTGAGGTCTTTATACAATGATAGCATATATCTGTGGCTTCCAGAAATAACGACCTAACCTACTTGAGGGTCAAAATTGAGTTAGCACCGGAATTTATATCTTCTAACTACCCTTTTTCATGTAGACTTGGTCCGCAAATCTGAAACGTGTTCAAAGAGCAAATATCAGCTAATGCATAACCACTTAACTTCACCTGTGCCCGGGAAAACTACTTAACTGAATATTTATATATTTAATTAAAAGCACCGTTTTGAAGTTAATACTATGCAATAAATATATTATGACATACCTATTTTTATAGCAACAAAGATCAAAGGTAGTAGATAATAGAAGGTAACACAACAGCTTTGATTGCCAGGCGATGGGGCGAGGGTGCATAAACAGTAACCGGATAACGTTCGGTATTCGGTTTACCGAATTCCGTTGACTTTACGCATATTCCGTTGGGAGGCGCATGAGTGGGAATGAATATTTAAAAAAGAATTCGTATTCTATGTTTTAAGTATGTAGAAATAACTATGTTATTTATCTTATTTGAACAATTTCCCTAAACCGCTTAACTGCACAGTTACCGGAATAACGACTTAACTGCATTGATTTATTTGTTTATACAAAGAATAAAAATGTATTCTGGCAGCTGATAGTGGGGTTCGAAAGATATTCGATACCTTTGTAAATGTCTACATTGTTATGACTCATCTCGCGCATGTCGATCTTACATATGAAGTGTCATGACAGAAATTTTAAAACGTCGATTTTTCGAAAACATGTACAAGTGGGTTTGGTCGTTATTCCTGGAGCAACATCGCGGGTAGAGAATTACAGTATGTAGATATCTTTACGGGTGTGGTAGACGCCGATTTCGGCTAGAGCAAGGTGAATTCAATTTGATTTCCGCGCGGTACTATAATTTTATTATACTTGAAATCGATATTGATGTAATATGTGCAATTGAGATGCATTTATACTATTGTGTTTAAATGAATGAGGTCTCTTATTTTTGTAAAAACTTAATAATTTAATTTTTTTCTCTATTCCTCGGGCGAAAGTACGCGTTTTCGCCGTTTGTTTACACTAGAAGAAGAAGCACTTTTGCCCACTGCGTGCGTCACTTGTTTCACGCGCGACCGAAAGCTCTGTGAGCAATGTTTTGAATAGCCTAACCCCATATACGATACAGCGGATTATAACTTTGCCGCGCGGAAGTCGCGAAAGTGTGTGACTTCGGCGCGGAACTGTCTCGCATCGGGAGCGTGGTGCTCTCAAGAAGGATGGTCTACTATGAATTCATGTTTATTTATTTGGAAATATCCTCTCTCTCTCCCTATCTCTCTTTATCTCTCTCTATTTTAGCCTATTGGCGGAACATTATGATATTCGTATAAGTATTTTTATAAGTATTTTATTTACCACATGTTCTCTTATTTATTATTTCAAAGATTATCTTTTTAGTTTTCTTTTGCATTGTTATGTTTTTGATAAATCTTTTATATCTCTTATGTATTTTACGACATAATGAATTAAATTGTTATTGTATTCTATTGTAATTGACTGAAATTTATAATTTTATACCTTTTAATGTATTTTCTAATTTTTGCCGAAAAGGCAGAATAATTATTTATCTATTTATCTATCTATCTCTCTATCCCTCTTTCTCTTGACTCACATGACTATGTGACAATCTGCTTGTTCATGTATTTTCGATGCCCGCCCAACATTTGCAGTAGGAGCGTAGCGAGTATAAACGCGCGCATCGGGAAAACCCAATTGCGACAAGTAAAATAAAATTGAAAAATATAACCTGCAAACTACAAGAACGACGTGAAGTCTCTAACGCTATCAAAGCATAGGGCGAAAGTAAAAACATGGCTGCGCAGAGTTGATGTCTCCAGGAAAGACGATGATTTTCGACTTTTCTAGACTGACTAATTAACGTACTTTCGCCCGGGAATAGAGAAAAATACTATTTCTTACACGGGGGTTAAATGGAACTCCTGCATGCACGTGATATGACGGCCTCACCTTCGCCTCGGTCGTCATATCACGTGCCTGCGAAAGTTCCATTTTCCCCCCTTATAAGAAAATCTATTATTTTTTCAATTTTTTTATTTATCAGCCGTTAATCTAACGTTCAAATTGAATTGATATTACCTGGATCTTTCATTAGTCTGGGCGTTCTAGAAATATATTCTAGAGATATTGAACTAACAATTAAGCTACAAAAATTAAGCTACAGATCTAATACAGACAATCTTTAGGCTTTTGAATATAGGCCTTTGTTCATATTAGAGTTCATTTAATTTTTGCTTCCTCCTAGAGGAAGCTTTGTGATAGTAAATTTTTGAGTTGTTGTAAAAACATGTTATAATTGTGTTCCGAGGTGTTAGGAATCAATATACATGGTTTTTGAAAAATGTCTGTATGGATGTGTGTGTGTGTGTGTGTGTGTGTGTGTGTGTGTGTGTGTGTGTGTGTATACGCCTGGATCTCAGCTTCTACTCGGTCGATTTTGACCGGACAGGTCTCATTTTTTTTATTTTTTTTGCGTGATGGCGGGTCAAAATCCGTTTTTTTATTGGGGCGATGCGTTTTTGTTTTTTTTTCAAATTTTCGATTTTCTCAAAACTGTTTTTTGATTTTTTTTAATGATAGGATCGAGTTATTCGAATCTGATGGATAGCGTTCGAAAGAGAATTAAAATACCTATATTTTCTAAAAAAAATTAATTTTCTATCTATCACGGTTCTTTAGTTATCATCAAAAACAAAAACGTGTTTTTTTTAAAAACTCATAACTCCAATGATGTTATCATCAGTATATTATAAAAGTATATAGTATTGGCGTCAAAATGTAATATGTTTGAATTTTCAAGATTGAATTCTTGAGTTTAAGTATTCAAAACTGATGAATAATTAAAATAGTATAAGAGTAGGTGGCGCTTCGATCGGGGTAGCGTGTAGTGCAGTATGTATTCCGGCCGGGTCCAACAAGTTAATAACAAGTTAATAACAAAACAACCGTGATAGCTATTTGTTTTATTATAAAATATAGATGTTTTACTTCTATTTCAAATGATAACTTTATTTATCAGCTCAAAATTTATATAAATTTGATATAAATAAATAATAAATAAATAAATAAAATTAAAAATTAACAATTTTTAATATTCATAAAAGAATTTCATTATAATTATGCAATAAATTTTTTAAAAAATTATAAATTTTGTTATTAAAAATTAATTAAAGGAATCAACAAATTACGGTTGAGGAAGCTACGGGCCAATGAATTGGCAGCGTTTTTTTTTACATATTCTTGCGTTTTATTGCTAAAACTGGACCGTTCGCAATTTTAAAAATCTTTTTTACCGATCAAGGAACCTAAAAATTCATTCAAATAAAAATTTGAGCTTTGAGAATTTTCACGATTACAAAGCTTTCTCTGTGAAAAAGGAAAATTAAATTTGGTGGTCATATTTAAATATTAATGTAGGACAAATCATTATCCCATTGTCAGGCAATAAACTGCTAATGTTGATATATTCTACTAGTTATCAACTGATTACAATGATCGCAATAGTTTAGGTAGGATAATCTATCTTGCCTGTGCGACTTGTGGTCGATAGTCTAAAGCATGAATCACGCATGACGTCACCTTAAATTAAGTCGATTGGGCTCCGCCTCCCAAAATTGCGAAATAAATAAATTAAATTCGACGCGGAGCTAGCCAACCTCCTCATCCATTGCAGGGTATACTGCGCCGCACGCGTCCTTCTGTCCTGCCAGTAGAAAGCCGAAATTCCGGTTGGGCGAACTCGAGCACAAAAGGGAATTCCTCCGCATAAATCTGCGCCGAGCCGCGCGGGGTGATCTTCAAGCCGCGCGTCGGCTTGTTTCCGTGACTTTCGTAGCGAATGCACGCACGGCCGGCCACGAATCAACATCGAGTCTCTCCCCGTAACTCCGGGATTGGATTCCCGGACCACGATGACGACGACTGCGAGGGCGGCATCTTGCTATTTTGTTTCGGCGACGAGCACAAAAGGGATTACGGTTTCCGAATCACTGGCTAACGCCTTCCTTCCTACGCGAGGAGACCCCGATCCTGACTATCTCAACCCAAGAGAGAAAGAAAGAAAAAGAGTGGGAAAAGATAGAGAAACAGAGAGAGAGGGAGGGGTACTGAGCGAAAAAGAGCAAAGAGCAAAGAGAGGTCTTTGTGATGTTCTTCGTTTGGGGAGTTTTGCGAACAGCTACGTCTTTGCATCCATACGTGCACGAATGACGTCGCGGTGTATGGAGATTCACCTATTTGCGTATATTTAAGGAGTGTATTGTGTTTGTCATTGTGCGGATTTTTTAAGCGCAATGAAAAATTTTTATGTTTGGCGAATCAAGTTGGAGAAATCACTGGTGCATGAAAATTTGAAGATTGAACTTAGATTCTACCACGGTACATTCGCAATTGTACTTTAGAATAAAAACCGATTTTTGCATCTAATTTTTGCATACTCAATTGTTACGGCGTATGTTGTGCAACTTTTTCAACTGAACATTGTATGATGCAACATGAGTTTTTCTTTAAATAAGAACACACGTTTCGATTATCCCGTACAATACTGTTACAATTTTGGTTACAATACTTAGTCCCTATATCCGTATCACGTGTGCGTCTAAGAATGCGATCCAAGTCAATCCCTTTGTCTTCTCTCTTTCTCTGTCTAAGAATTGATTACAGCCTAATGCTTGCGTTTGTTTTCGGTTATCCGTGCGTTCTTTTTACTAACGTTTTGAACAGTACTAGGGAAAGACGTAAAAGATTATTTACCGGATCTGCAGATCTATCCCTTTCCGTCTTTTCCTTTTACAAGGAAAAAATGAGTGGACCAAGAACTGACAAAGCCGGTGGACAAAACTCAATGCAGAGAATCCAATTCTCTCTCTCCCTTCCACGTCCTCGTTTTCTCCTCCCATGTTAATCCCTTTCCGAATTTCCTGATTCGATCTCGAAACCATGGAGATGTTTCTTGGGCTTGATGCTGACATATGAATTGCAACCTATAATGGCTCGGCAAGGGCAGTAGCTTTCAAAAAGTATGCTTTATCCCACTCAGTAGGAAAATAAAAGGCAAAGGCACGCGTACAAGATCGAACGGTTAACTGAGTCAGCGGATGACTTTTTTATTTGATTTTATTTTAGCTTTATTTGAATTCAATGTTCACTTTGAAGTTATTAAAGAGTAAATGCATCAATTTATATTTACTTTTATTAAACATCAGCTAGATCATCTATGGATCCGAAAAACATTTTGTGATGAACTTTCTGCAATTGTTGTCAGAGTATTTACACTAATTCAATAACGGAAATCATCCAATAAATTCAATATTTTAATTCTCATTATTTATTAATAAAATCAATGCTGTTTGACTGAAAATAATACTAAAAATTCGAATGCTTAGCACTTCAGAGCAATTAATTATGCAAAAAAACGTTATCAACGAAAAACTGAAATCTATTAGTTCTTCTTCACCTTGTCCTCTCATATTGCCAAGTTCAAGAAAGTAAGAAAGCTTTTACGTCGCGATAGCTTTTCAATAAACTCCGAAATTCACAGCCTAACTCCTCGGCCTTGACTTTTTCCTCCCACACGTGGTGGTAGTCACTCCTCTCCTAAAACCAATTCTTTCGTCTTTTCTTTTTTTTTCTGCCCTACGCGTAACCGAAACTCGCGCAGAATCGAGAAGAAGAAAAAGTTCGGCCAGCATGAACACGAAGCAGATAAAACACGGGTTTCGACTTTCAGACAAAGCCGCCAATGGGCCGAACGGTCCGCGACAGTTGGACGATCTACGGATGGAGTCGACAATGAAGTCGCGCGATGGTGGCTGAGACTCGGTTGAATTTTAAAAGATCCCGGAATTTAAGAGAGCCATCACAATGGCCGGAGAAATAGAGAAGAGAGTGGGAGTGTGTATAGAGAACTGACAGCTAATCCATGGCGAAAGTTCCGATGGAAGCAGCGAGTTTGACGCGTCCACGTGTATTGGGGCATTTCGCTCGATTGCACCATCTGATGAAAGGGTAGGGTATACTTGGCTCGACTTATTCTTTATTATTTTATAGAGGTACGCTATATCGATCGTAAATTTGGTTATTATGAAGGTCATGGAATTTTGTGTGCCTTGAAAAGGTCGAACTACAGTTTGCTTATACAGAATATTGAAAACATAAAATATTTATTTAGTGAGAAAAATACAATTGTATATTGTGAGAGAAATTGAAAATATTTTTCAGATTTATTACAGGAAATTAAATCGCCATTAAAAGCATGAAAAACATTTATTATTATTTTTACTGTATTTATATAAAGAAAATTAGTTTACTTTTTATATTCTAATTGCAAACAAAAATTTATGGATGCTATTCAATATTTTATAATAAAATAAAAAAAAAAACGAAATTTAAATTTGAATCTCTGTGAATATTTTATTATATAAGTGTTTAAACGGTTGAAGAAAGAGTCAAGTCATATAAATGCATTCTCTTTTTAAATAAAAACTGTAAAAAATACTTTATGACTTTTCAATGAGCCGTGAAAAGTCGCGCCGTTATCACCGAAGTCGCTCGTAAAAATAAGTGCTTTACAAACGATTGTTCTGTTTTCCCTTGCTCGTAAACCGTTAGGGAACAAAACGCTACAAATCACAGCGTCATCAAACTCAAGACAGATAAAAATAGAATGAAAAGGTACATTTTATTTCTTGCCGCTCGCTCGTACCTTTCCTAAAAACTAATATTGAATAAAGTTTAGTATTTATTACTGTTTGATGCCTGAAACTTGTGAAGGCTTATAAAACACAACTTAGGTTACATTTCTTCCATTGGGGTATAGTATCAGTTGAGCAAAAGATATTTTAATGGTTTCCATTGATGTCTTATGTATCCAAATGGAAATTTATAATATTCATATAAATACAATAATGTTATTGTAATTTAATCATTTTTATGTAAGCATTATAATATGGAAATAAATTTTCGGAGAAAAATATCAATTATATTTTTATTAACTTTTATTTATCAACAAAATCACTTGGACTGAATCAAAACGAAAGTTAGCACTCCTCCGAAAAGTGGTAGAAATATTTTTCTAGTATTATGTTTGGAAAGCAAGTTATTAATTATTATAATGAATATTCTATTTCCAGTTCTTCATTGAAATAATTTTGCCTAATCACAGTTTTTTCACAGTTTCCGTTTAAATTTTTGACAAACCAAGAAAAACACTGGCAACACAATGGAGGCGCGGAAACGGGGTCATGTTTTCCCAGCATTGGGAAGCAAATGAGGAAACGCTCGTACACAGAAATTCGCGGGATTTGGCGTTTTAAACTTGGCAGTTATATCGCTACTATACAGAGGGAGCATACGCGGCCTGCTATGGTTCGATACAAACGACCTGAATTAGTCACGGTTCAACTGCACAGTTCGAAACTCGTCCAATTTCTCAGCTGTATATATGCGCGTATTCGACTTAAGTAATACAAGGAACTAATTAGGAACAGTCATTGCCGTACACAATGCGATAAAAGTGGCGCTTCTCCATGCGTCGACCGGCTCGAATCTATCCACGCAACTTCTTTGAGTATAGCGCATAAATATCGAGTTTACGCGCCAAGTTGCAGATAATTTCATTATGCGAATGCAATATGTTCGTTGTGCTATAATTCGAGGAAGGGAACATTTTGTCACAGCTTTCCATTTAAAATTGTATCACATACAATTTGCAATGTAAGTAGATCAAGATAAAACTTTTAATATTACTAAGTTGATAGGTGCTTTATTTAATTCGAGTAATTATATAATTGTAGACCATTGTTATTGGTTAAAAACAATTAAATGATATTCCTTTAATACCTGTGAATAAATATTGAAATCCAATTTATATTTAAAAAAAAATATTACAAAATATTTTGTTCGTTAAATCCTCTCTTTTGCCATTACACAATTAATAAAAAATAGCTGCCATATTGATATCAAAGAAATCTTCAGTTGTAGGATTTACAGATGCAGCAAAGAAAAATGATGAATTATTTAGGCGACTGGAGGGGATCTCAAAGGGAAGAAGCGAAGTGTAAAATGACAGTAATGCATGCGAAGTCTCTCTTAGTTTTTTTTAAGACACCAAAGAAGCAGCAGCAGAGAAATAAAAAAAGAAATCCTAGCCGCAAAAGGTCCCTTTCATCTGGTCCCTCATTAATACGCTCGCAGCTGAAATAAAGTAGCTTTTGTCTTGGTATTTGTGGAGGCCGCCGCGTCCACTGTAGCCAACTGAAAGGGTTTCAAAGTCGTGGCTAATCCCTTTTCGACCTGGGCAGCGTAAAGCGCGCGTGCGGTAGCAGCAGCAGTAGCAGCCTTCCTTTCTTCCTCCTTTTGTGTCGCCAGCCTGCATTTGCCCGATTCTTTATCTATTCCGGTAGCACGGTTCAAAACTCGGTATTAAATTTCTTTTTTTTCTTTCGTAACCCTCTGAAAGTACTGCTGTTTATTTTTGTTTGGTCAGTCAGGAGCAGAGTTTCAAAAGAGAGCAGTATGATATCATTTCACATAGAAACAAACTCTTAGATCTCTATAAATTAAAATAAAATAATCGTTATATACGTTAACAATTTACTTCAATAAAATGGACTAATTTTTAGTTCACTTACGTTATTTGAGGAAGTGTAAAGTTAGATACAGCAAAATAATGTACATTCAATATTTAAGGGTAGAGTACAGTTCAGAAATATAAAAAAAATTGCAATTTTTATAAAAAAAAGTATAGTAAAGTTACGTGTATTTATTGAATTATACATATTGTTTGATTACACTACAGTACTTTTCGCCACGGGCGCGGCCACTTACGAGTCTCGAACCGTATTTTATACCACGAGCGCCGAAAAATCGTATCAAAATTGTAATTTTGGGGCTACAGTGGTATACACATTTTTTATAATATTTTCAAACCTTTTATAATAAGTAAAATGTGTAATTCTTTTTAATAATTTTAAATTATTTTTGTTCTGTCTCGGTAGGGAGGGCTATATTTAAATACCAACATACACAAATTCAGGTATGTACTACTTATTCGTTTCCAAGCGAATTAGTATTTTCGAAACTGATATTGTGTATTTTTCTTAATTCTTCAACTTTCTAAATGATTTCACCTTCTTTACAGCTGTGGGTATCTGGCATTCCAGCGAAATTTGTCAAAAAAATAGATTTTTCAAAAAAATAAATATAATAATATTTTTTTTACTATGTTACAGTTATAAATCCGATATAAAAACTACCTTTTAGAAGTTCTGAAAAATGACCTGATTTTTTCTAAGTCCATTTTATCACATTTTCTTTGAAAAAGAAATAGCGTGGGGTATAGATCACCCCTCCCCTGTAAATTCGTACTTTTAAGAAAGTACTGTAGGTAATCGAAGGTAAAACAAGAAATAATAGATAATGGGAAGAGTAGATCTGTCGTCTATAACTCCAAACTATATTTCATCTCGTTCTTAGGATTACAAAACGTAGTACCCACACACACACACACACACACACACACACACACATACACACACACACACACACACACACACACACACACACACACACACGCTCGCATATTTTTCAAAACATATGTATTTGGACTCCAAATGACTCAAAACATATTTCTCAAAATCTGTTTACAAGAAAAACTTAAATTTTTCCTTCTACGAAGCTTCCTCTAGAAAAAAAGAATAAGCCCTATCTGGTCAAAATCGAACAATTTGTTTCGTAAATAATGAAGTACAAATAATTCTGAATTTAAAAAATCTATGATCTTGGCGTATGGAATTGATTAGGTACCAAAAACTTGAAGTATTGTTGCACGTAATCAGATAGGCGCGAAGTTAGCCATCACTTAATTACTTAAAAATTAATCGGGCTTCATACTTACACGTTTCTTTTCTATTATCGCTAGTCAGTTTTTTCTTATATGAAAGAAGCGCATTTGACAACTCTCGAACAATGTCACTTTAATATACATTTTTTATTTGCTTGAACAAATTTTTTGTTCATCGCAATATCTCTTTACATTGTAATATATTTGAAAATAATGGTTTGGAGGCAATCATAATTTTCGAAAAAAATTCTTAATGAAGAGAAGGCATCGCCGGAAAACAGTAGAAAAGAAAATGGTCCAGAGACCTAAGAACGTCGGCAATGGCTAGAAGAAAGTGGAAAATGCAAAAGAAAAGGGAATGCAGACAGCCAAGAGGATGTAAAAATGGGAGGGGAGGGGGATAGGGAAACGAGCAAATCCAACGAGATGCCGTTGTGTCGACGCTCTTTGACGGCACCTTCCGTAATGATGCTCCTGCGTTTTATGACCTACTTACATGCATCCTCCGGAGCCGGGAGCGACCCCTGGGAATTCCTCGCGGAATATCTCGAGTCGATTTTCTTTTGCGAAATTTCTTTCTGAAAAGGCTACGAATTTCCTTCAAAGCCAATTTTTGCCGTTTCCTTTTTTTCTGGGGGCGTGGACCGCCCCGCGCGAACGGCGCTTTCGCTTCCCACAAAGGACGCGGCTTTCGAATTTGCATCGGCCTAGGCTTAGCTACGCAGATGATAAAATTATAAGAAAAGCTTTGAAAGTTTTTGAAATAACATTATTATACGTGCCGTAACAAAAAAAAGAGAGTTGCGTTTCATTTTTTACTTTTTATGTTTACATGTTATTTGATGGTTCTCTATTCTTAGGCCATTCTATATTATTTTAATTTATAACCCGTCATTTAATTTATTTCACAAATATATAAATTACCCGATATTATTCAGCTTTAAAATTTCATATAATGAAAAAAAAAACCCTTCTATTTTAATATTTTCCTTTCACATTCTCTACCTAGATGTATATAATGAATTTATAAAAGGGAAGCTTCTATCCCTATGGTGCACCGTGGTACACGACAATATGTCCTCGCTTTATTGCATTTTGTTACTCAGCGTTAATTACACCACAAAGTTAGCTAGCTCATCACCATATATAGGCATCTAATAATATAAATATTTGCCCTACGTATACACGCTGCCCTACGCTACTGTGTACATGTCTCTCCGCGTATTATGTCTCGTGTAGAGTTTTCTCTTTCCAATTTTTACGCTTTTCGCGCGCAGTTAACGTCTAGCCGCTGCGCCATAAAAAAAGAATTCTACATTGAGACTTCCTCTTGAACCCGATAAGCTCCACTGGATTAAAGATAACAGTATATGTATCGGCAAGTCGAGTCAGAGAGTAAAAAAAAACGCAACAACAAAGCGAGTTCCCTCATCCACGCAATTTCCGGAAAAAAGGTATTATATAGACGCTTTTCCTCGTTCTCTCTCTCCCTCTCTTGGCGTAGGAAAAATTTTTCCGAGCTCTGAGGCATCGCTCGCATTTTCCATCCACGCGCGCGCGCAAGAGCAGTGCATACGCTTCTCTCTCTCTCTCTCTCTCTCTCTCTCGCGTGCATTTCTCCAACCAAGCAGAAGTTGACCGTCCCACTAACAAGCGATGCATTCATACGCATACTTACGCTAAGCAAACTTAGCGCTGCTCCTATGCGCGTATCGTCCACGTCGCTCCATGCGTGCATGCATATTCCTCCCTCTACCTCTCAACCTCTTCGTGTCCCTTCCACCCCCTCCTCGGCGAAAAGAGATGTCTTTTCAGAGTGCGTTTTCGCTAAATGAGCCTCGGACATCGACCGCTCAGCCCCAGACACGGGGCTAACTAGAGCCGCGGCCGGTTTTCTATTAAAAAACGATGCCCGCGCAGCTCTCGAGTAGACTTCTTCTTCTCTTCTTCTCCTCCTCTTCTCTTTCTCCTACGCCACTACCTACCGCGCATATTAACCTCCCGCGCAAAGAGCGGTGGTGGTGGCGGCTGCGTCGGCGAAATGAAGACTTTTTCCCTTCGTTTAAGCGTCGCTGTGTGTTATCGTCTAGCTTTCCTACGCGCGTCGCACGTGCGCGTGCACTCAAGGTTTTCACCTGGTGCGCACGAGCCTGCCTGAGAGAAAAGACTTTAGGGAAATATGTACAAGGTGTAACGACCTAATGTGCCGGGGTCGTTGAACTTGGTCTCTTTCCCTGTGCCTCTCTCCCTTTTGTATCCCTCCCCCCACCCCACACAACCCCACAGAGACACCAACTTTGACACGTGCGTGTGTTTGTGGCAACTGCAAGATTTTGTATGTTTGGGCTGGTTTGAGTTACGGCATACACCCACGCTCGCGAGTTCGTAATAATCGTAAATACAAGTAAGTTTCTTCTAGGGGTGGGATGATTTCATATTTCGTTATGTAGGTGTACTTTGTTTGATTTGGTGTGGAAATTAAATGAATGGGGTTGTGGAAGGTAATGAAATAAGAATTGATCAGATTGCGACGATGAAAATAATTACATTACCTTGTATAAATTATATTGTTACAAATAATTAATTGTAAGTTTCAAAAAGAAAATGAAATGTTAATTATACTTTAATGAAATTTTAAGTACAGTCGGCATCGAACTAATCTAAGAAAACACTTTCAAATTTAAATAATCTGCTAAAAGGGACATAGCAATTAGTGTAGAATTCAAACTTAGACTCAACCCCATGGCGTTGTTAAAAAGTAGTATATGTGCGCTAGTAATCAACTAAATTAATAATTCTATTTAAGAGCTAAAATTAAAAAACTTCATTGTATAATCATATAGTCATAAATAATAGTTCTAAAAACCATGTAAATATGTTATTATGTAAGAGGCATTTACGTATAAATAAAATAATGTAACATTATAGTTATTATACTTACAAGGAGAGGGTTTCAGCTGCGGGAAACGGATTTTAGCGGGCATTGGAGAGTCGATTTTTGGTACCTAAAAATGAAGCCTAGTGCTCACATTTCCGTCAAATGGGCCCTTTTTCTTAAGATATGGGCAATTTAATTTCAAATATCGTCTATTTCGTCAAAAAATGATGTCTCTTTTATTGACTGCCACATTGCAAATATTTAAGATACGAAAACGAGGAAAAACAATTATAAAAGTAAAGAGTAACAGCTAAAATTTAAGCCCTGATTCATTAAAAAATATTGATTTTTCAGGAAGTTACAAGCAATCAAAGATAGGGTACGAAAATGGTTAAAAATTTGTCTTCATTTCAACCGATTAAATGGATCGTATTTTTAACCATTTTAGTACCCTATCTTTGATTGCTTGTAACTTCCTGAAAAATTAATATTTTTTAATGAATCAGGGCTTAAATGTTAGCTGTTACTGTCTACTTTTATAATTGTTTCTCTTCGTTTTCATATCTTAAATATTTGCCATGTGACAGTCAATAGAAGAGACAATTTTTTAACGAAATAGACGATATTTGAGATTAAATTGCCCATATCTCAAGAAAAAGGGCCCATTTGACGGAAATGTGAGCACTGGGCTTCATTTTTAGGTACCAGAAATCGACTCTCCAATGCTCGCTAAAATCCGTTTCCCGCTGCTGAAACCCTCTCCTTGTTAGTATATAGGTCGAAAATAATATTGAATTAATAAAAATCGGATCCAAAGAAAAGTTAGGTACAAATGTAGAAGCAAGTTGGTGTAGTTATGAAAGGTATATAGTATTTAAGTGTATTATTGTAAACTAAGTCCATTTCTGGATCAAAAAGTCTGAAATAAAGATTTATATGAGGCGCTTATGAAAGCCACATATAGACCATAAATAAGAATACAGATATGAAAAACTTTTTTGAGAATCTTTTTCTCTTATTAAGTTTTGAAGGTTTAAAATCTGCACCTAGACTTTTTATGTTATTAAAGAAACATCTAATAATATTTCGTACTTTGTTTTATTAAAATTCATATTTCTGAAGACATTTATATTTGTTTCAGATCAATAATAAAAAATTTTCGCATCAGGCCAGTACTTATTGTGAATAAAATTCAAATGTTGTATTACGTTCGCTCAAGTTTTTACGTAATTCGCATTTCCGAGATTATGTACAATGATTCATGTAAAAATTTAGTTTTACATATAGCACAAAATATAAATTTTAATGGAAATAAAGTTCTGACCAGAAGCATCAATGCTGCATTAAATTACCTTCCAAAACATGGATTTGAACGAACCAAATTGATGATTCAGTTCTCGTCGGGAGCTTATTGAGTGTTTACCTATTTACATACGCTAAGTATCTAAATGAACTGCTTTGCGAGATGCGATATACAGAACTAGGTTCCGTATATTACTTCTAATGCATATACACAACACCACGGTATCGCGAGTAAATTCCAAAAGTGAACATCATGCCTTTCATAACTGAAAGCCAATTCCAATCTTTTAACAAAAAAATTAATCTCGACCTTTTTTCCAAAAGAGGTCGAAAGCAGGTTCTCTAGATTGTTTCTCTCAAACTGATTATACTTGCGCCGTCGCACAACGTGGAAACGGTACTGTTTTTTAAACAAAATTCTATCGACAACTCAATTTTCAACCGATTTCGATAATTCGTGTAAGATGTTAAGTACTTGCGAGATTTTCTAGTTTATGGTAGCTCGGAGATAATTTGTTTGTTATCCTGAGATTATTAATGGTGCTACAAATAATTATATATTTTTAATATAGAGCATATTGACTATCAATATCTTTATTCGGACAAGTGCAAGTTTAGATAAACCTCTAAAAATCACTGCGAATAATGAAAAAACCGCTGCTAACTGCTTTAGCAGAATGCTTTCTCAAAGAGAATTGATAAATTATATCAAATAATTGTTTTAAATGTACATTTTAACATAAAATTTTTTCATTCTTTCTGCATATCTGATTTTTCATAAATACAATTATTCAAAATGATCAAGAAAATTATATTTAAAATAGTTATGTAGTAATTATTAAATTGTAAATTAAAAAGTTCAAGGTATTGTCACATGCTGTTTATTGAATTTATAAATTAATTGCATTTCTTCGAAATTTCTTCGGCGTTTTCTTCAAAAACCTGCTAACTCGGTGTTTGCTTCAAAATCCGGCCAACTCAGCGAAGACTTCGAAAATCTACCAACTCATAGAGTGGTTTCAAAAACCATATAACTCGGCGAAGGTTTCAAATATCCTCTAACTCAGGCGTTTTTTTTTTTCTTTAATTTTGTAGTGGTAGCTCTAGGATGTTAAAGTACAATTTCTGTATAACCGATGAAAAACATTATTTACGATTTTTCCATATTTTTCTTTATTTTTTTTACCGACTTAATATTATCCGTTTCGACGGACAAAAATATGGATTGATAGGTAATTTCAAGACTTCTAAGAAAATGTGACTACTTCCAACGGATATCCAAACCCAACGCCGTAAAAAAATATTTTCGACTTTTCCATATTTTTCTTTATTTTTTTAACCGACTTAATATTATCTGATCAACTATATAATTGAACTTGCACAACTTCAAAAGCTTTAAATACCTGCCAAAGATAAACTTGATATCGCTGGCCAGTTTCGAGTTATGCTGCGGACAAATTTATAACACACATACACACACACACACGCACACACACACACACGCACAGACATTTTCTAGAAAATGCATATCTCGACTCAGAGAGCTCAGAAATATCGAAAATCATCGAAATCTTGAGGTCGAAAAATTTCACCGTTACCAAGCTTTCTCTTTGAGAAAGCAGAAAAACTACAGTATATTGTGGGGAGAGTGAAAAAACCTTTTTAATTGTTAAATAAATAATTGCAGCAGTTATCGTTTAAACGATTGGAAAATGTTTTTTCCCTTCCTCCTAATATACTTTAGTGCTTTTTCCCGTTGCAGCAAATCTTAGAGTTATATAAGGCAATATGGATTGATGTTTTACACTTCTCTTTTGTATATTTTTTATTATAATTTAACTAAATTAAAAATGTTATTAACCTCATTATATCACATGGATTTATTAAATCGTTATATTTTACTTCTTTGCAATATGAATCGTTATAGGAACTATAAATAGAAATTCCCGATCTGAATGGGGGATGCATTAGAAAATAAATAAATGACAATAATTTGAAACTCAATACATATCATTTCATTGACAAGGACAATTTAATGGCTAAATCATATTTTGCACTTGATCAATAATGAATTAAATCGTTCATTTCAAACTTTGTACAACTTTTGCAATTAATTATGATTTTCTGTATATTATTCTGATAGCTGTGCATAAATTTGAACGAGGCAAAAGCTAAATATAGCAGATGTAACACACATATGTATAATTTATTGACGTGTTTAATACAGTATAAAACATTTCTCGTTCGCGATAAATATAAAATGGTCTCAAGAATGTAAATTATTGAACATTATCTGAAGGTTGTTACATGTTCAAAACAACAATAAATTATAGATAACGAATTATCAGAAAGATTTTAATATTTAAAAGTCGCAATAACTTTGTACATTCAAGTCTTATTTACATTTATCAATAAAGTTAAGTTTTCTAAAAATATAAACATTTGTATGAAAGTACATCATTCGCATTAAAAATCACTTGACTAATATCAAACACACAAAAATTATTGTCGCAAAAGTCGCGGAAATCTTCGTAGGTACGCGAACAGTCGCATGTATAACGACTTCTCGCCGGATCGTTGAACCACGTAAGTACGCTTACGAATCTTCCTTCCTGCTTCACCATCTTACAGCCCAAGTCCAACGCTCCCGCCAATTTTCGAAACAATGACTCTTTTCTCCTGTTTCCTCCGCCTCCCCCGCAAAATCCAAGACCTCGAGAATCCCGCATCCGCTGAAAAGAGCAAAGAGCGCAGCGCCGCGAGCAGAACGCTCGTGTCAAGGACGTGAGAGATCTTCGTGCCGCGCGAGGGCAACGACGCCACAATTATACACATTCGCGATTACTATGATTCACCTGCGCTCGTCTCCGTCACGCTCTCGTGATTTCTATCCGGGGCCGGTTAAACGGCGAGTTGCGCGCACCTGCCTGACCAACGGCACGCCGTCCACGTGTTCTCGCGTGCGACCGTTGACGACGCCGATGTCGACGACATGCTATAATAGTCACCGGTCGAAAAACCGTTGCGCGCCGATAGCGCGGAAGACGAAGCGCTTTAAATTACCTACTTGTGCTGGTATATGTAGAGGCTGTTTAAAGGTACGAGGGAAGTGCATTCCCCTCTTCCTGCTTATGGTAATTGGAAAACGAGCGAGCAAGGTGCTTTTGTCAGGTGGACGAATGCGTTTTTTTGGTTTAGAGGGTTCGGAGATGGTTTATAGAGGTGTGAACAAGGTTCTTTTATGTCCGTTTTTATTTAGATTTCTGATGCAAATTGTTAGGGCTCGTTAGCTGCTTTAATTTATCTGCTGTGGCGTACGTAACGTCAAATCATAGAAAAGAAGGCGTTCCATAATTTATTGCCATATGATTAAGTGTCTTTTTTTGCTCCGGAACTACTTAATTATTTTTACAAAAAATTCATTTGTAACATTTACATGCACACTATTTGGATTACGTAAACAAGTTACGAGAGAGTAACATGAGCTGTAATTTTATACACCTTGTTATCTGGCTTTTGTATTTATTAAATTAAAATGATCGTTACTTGAGAGAAAAGATTGCAGTGCATTCGATGATACTATTCATGTTATATAATATTATATTGCATGTTTATAAAAAAATAATTTAAAATAAAATAATTTTAAAATAATTTTCAACTGTATAAAATATGTAATTGAAACGAAAAGAGTATCACATAGCGTATTCAATTAAGACACGTAATATGCCCTTTTCGTTTTTACGACCTCAATTGTAAGACATATAATATCAATTATTTTTTTAGAAATATATTTGTTTTTAGAAAGAAAAAAACTTAATCCAATCATATACTTCTCTACGTGGATATTATTTTTCATAGCATAGTTTCTTCGTATAGAAACAGGATATTATGGTTAATCACCAGCTTTGCTTTGCGTCAAAGAGAAAAAATTAAATTTTCACATAGGAAGAGTTAATTCATTATTCCCACTTTCCCTGCAAATTTGCGCTCTACTCTCGTGGAGGACTTTTTTACGCGAAACTCTCACGCCCGTCTCAATCTCTCGAGAGAACACCGCTGGGCTGCAGTACAGAGTCTGTAGCTCAAACGCGGGGCGAACGAACGCGGGAGACTTTTTATCTCGTCTTAGAAAATACCCCACTTAGAATCGCGCACGTGCCGGGAAACCAGGTGGCCATTAGTTTACGCGTGAGTGGATTGAGGTAAGGAGAGAAAGAGAGAGAGCGAGAGTGAGTGAGAGAGAGAGAGAGAGAGAGAGAGAGAGAGAGAGAGAGAGAGAGAGAGAGAGAGAGAGAGAGAGAGAGAGAGAGAGAGAGAGGACATCAGCGATGGTGAACGCACTTGAGGTGAGTCAGCGTCACCTGTGGCCTCTCTCGCGTTGTTTAGCCAGTGCTTGACTTCCGCCTTGTAGTAGCACCACTTACCGACTGTCACCTCAAGTTTGCCTTAGAAACTCTCTCTGCTGACGCTCGCTTCGCCGGTCGTTGAGGTTACAGGAAGACGCTAACCACGACGACGACTCAAAAATTATAATTTTTCCCATTTTATTATGATGATGTACAGCTTTATTTGTTCGTTTTTCTGCTTACGTTTCTTTCGCATAAATTCTCGTTCTGAATTTGGTTTTAGTTTTGCTTGGTATTTATTATTTCTACTTTTCAACCCTGGTAGAAAATAACCAACTTCGTTGGTTAACATGTTAATCAAATGGAAGCATTTCTACTTGATTAACATCGAAATTTAATTAAAACTATTTAAAACTATCACGATATTTTAAAGCATCTACAATATAATATTTCCACATGTATAGATGGTTATTCTTCATCGACAATAGCAACATAATCATGGTGTAACGTTTTTAATTTAAAAATTGACGAACAGTTCGCCAACCGTTGGTTAGCATTTCTACCAGGGAAGAACAAAGTTTATACAATCGCAAAATATTGTGGATCTACTATGCATGAGTTAATTTGCCACTTGCCAGTTTTGTGAATTTATGGAATCACTTATCATAATATTACATAAAAAACAAGCGTCAATATTACAAAGAAATGGTTTTTATGTAAGACATATTTTTACTATTTAAGTATGTAATATTAATGCTTAATAAACATTTTTTAAAAATCCCAAGCGCAATCTCGTCATCAATAAAATCAATGAGTACCATTTTATACTGCTTCGACGATTCGGCAAAAGAAAAAAAGTACATGATCGAGAACAGAAGCAGGAAAGCGCCTCGCAAGTCGTCATCCTGAAAAAGTATTTACGACGACGAACGCTCGTATTTTCTATACAAAAAAAAACTTTTGTTTTACTCGCACGTAACTCCCCCTCTTCAGCGTTGTACCCACTTCATTACGAGTGGCTCGATGCATTAAGGCCTCCTTTTCCTCTCCCTTCTACTTCTTATGCGCTCGTACAAAACGAGGCAGTGGCAGGCGGATTTGGCGAGGCGTGACGAAGACTTCCGGTCGCACGGCCCGCGCACGCACGCGAGAAGCCGCAGCAGATAGATAAAGCCACGAGAGACAATAAGACTACCGATGCGAGAGTTCTCGTGTATACGGTGTATATACGCACGCGTGTATAGCAGAAGTGGGCGGTAAGGAAAGAAAGAAGGGAGGAAACTGGAGACGCGATTTCGTGCTGTACGCGCGTGTACGCGATTTAAATGCACGCTATATACGCGACGACGATGCTCGAGATGTAAGCCGAGATATAGGCAGGCGCGTATGGAGTAAGTAGATATAAGGGTTTGTGTACTGCATATATACGGCCCAAATTTCGTGAGCGCTCTCATCGTCATGGGCACTTTATGGTATTTGATAAAGGCTGACAGTGAGTAAGTGTGCATAAAAACTCTGTTAAGTCGATCGAGAATATGTTGTATATAGGAGCGTCCAGCAGAAACGGGCCACCGAGCGCGCGCGGTGCCTTTTTTCGCGTAAAAGGCGCTCTGTTTAACTCTTTCATAATCGTATGCTGCGTCTTTGAAAAAAAAAGCAAGGACCTATATCGATAGATTTTTTCCTGCTCTTTCCAATGGTGCCATTGTTTTTATTGCGAAACGCTTTCTTCCGGACGAAAACTCGAGTTGAATATTGAAAGCCATTTTTCTCAAAGTATATCATGTTTTTTTTCAAAATAAACTACACCATTGGAAAGTACAACTCTTAAGGGGACTAGACACCTTTTTTCTCTGAAATAAGAAGTCACATTTTAATACATAAATGTAAACTAATTATTTCATACTTTTTACATATAAAAGTGGGTATATTTACCTTACCTTAAAATTTTCTCCGATGGGCCTTTTATATGGTCCAGAACCATAGTCATCGATGAAACAAGTTTTTTCACTAACCGTAAGCTTTGAAATTTTCCTGTGGATGGATTGACTTCAGATTTGAACTAAATTACTCCTGAATAGTATAATTCTCATATGAGTGTAGGGATTTAGGATTAAATGTCGGAAAAAATTTTTACATCAGAAAAATTATGAAAAAATATAAAAAATTTAAAAAAATTAAAAAAAAAACTCTTGAAAAACAGCACAATTTTTTTTTCTCATTAGATTTTTTCCTTCTCTTTCCAATGGTGCTATTATTTTTATTCCGAAATGCTTCCTTCTAGTTGAAAATTCTATTTGAATGTTTAAACTCTTTTTTTTCAATAAAATATCAGTCTTTTCTTCAAAATGAATTATATTCTTCAAAAGTACAAGTCTTAAACTATAAAATATTATATTTTTAAGTTGAAACATGAAAAGTTCAAAAATAGTAAGATCAAAAAGACAGCGGCTGCCCGAACTTTTTACGCTATGCTCAAGGGCGGATTAATACACGCGATGTGCTATTTCGCCCTTTCTTTTTTGTAAATATAAAATGTTTTGTAACTTACAATGCCAATGCGTGGACATAATTTTGTGGATCTAATTGTAACAGTTAGTATAATATTACAATGAACTTTGTTCATTTATATAACAAAATTTGAAAAACATAATATATTAAACATAAAAATATCCATGAACGCACTGAAAGCAGTGAAACAGAAATTTAAAATAACCTTATAGATTGTTTAATCTGGCATAACAATATTACCTTTTCCTTTAAATTCTAATTTTTTTACATTTTTTTGATTTTATAAGAATTGTCCTTTTTGCGACATCCGCTTCTTTCTTTGTTTGAGTTTTAACTACTTTTTCTTTTTTGATCGGTGGATATAATTGAGAATCTTCTGACGCTGAAAATCTTTTAAGTTCTAACTTTTTGGCATCATTTAATAATTTAATAAAATGAAACAGTTGAGTTCCAGGTATTGTCTTAGCTGAGGCTAGCCTGTTTTGTAGCTTTTCTGTAGCCTTTAAGTAATCGTCTTTTGATGAAAAAAAGCACTCAATATTTTTGAAATACTCAGTTGCCCATTTGTATAAATCTTGGGGCGTCAATATATAATTGTCGGATACTTTCCGTAAACTTTCTCGTCTGGCATTGCTTTTCACGGAAGCATCTATTCCATCACATGCATTTTTTCCGTGGGCTGTTGCATGAAAATGCCACTCAGCATCAACAGCAAAATCATCATAATTGAAGGTAGCTTGGTGCTTGCCATCTAGCGGGCACTTCGGGTACTAATCCCGAACAGAAGCATTTCGGAATAAAAATAATAGCACCATTGGAAAGAGCAGGAAAAAATCTATCGATATATGTCCTTAGTTCTTTTTTCAGAGACTTGGTACACGATTATTAGCGAATTGAATAGAGCGTGCACTTAAACGTGCCGTACGCACGGGCGCGAGGGGCTCGCGCGGACCCTCGGCGCTGTCTTTTTCATGTTGTTACTTTTAAACCCTTTATTTCTCCAACTTCTCCAAGATAGGGTTTTGAAGCTTAAGAGTTTTACTTTCCAATGGTGTAGTTTATTTTGAAAAAAAAAACATGATATACTTTGAGAAAAATGGCTTTCAATATTCAACTCGAGTTTTCGTCCGGAAGAAAGCGTTTCGCAATAAAAGCAATGGCACCATTGGAAAGAGCAGGAAAAAATCTATCGATATAGGTGCTTGGTTTTTTTTTCAAAGACGCAGCATACGATTATGAACGAGTTAAACAGAGCGCTTTTTACGCGAAAAAAGGCACCGCGCGCGCTCGGTGGCCCGTTTCCGCTGGACGCTCCCATATACGTTTGCTTGCGCTCCACATTCATTAGCGATTGGTAAACTGTGTACTTTGCCGCGTTGTATTGTACATAGACTTATGCTCTTCGATATCAACTATATTTATGGTTTGACGGATTTTATTTGATAACTGTTTTTATCAATCTAGTCATTTTTACAGATATCCACAACTAACGTACCAAATATCAACTTGTAAGTGATTTCTGATTCATGAAAATAATTGTAAAAAGATTTGAGACAATACGACGTCACAGCTCATAAAAACTTTTTAATAAAATGTTAATTCGGTATATAAACAATGAATAAGTTAGAGGAGACTTGGCGCTAACCTATTGGCAGTGGAATTCCAACGTTAAGAATATTATTATTCCAGGAATGGGAGAAATGTAATATGCACTAAAAATATAATCGGATACGAAGAAAATTTTCTCGTAAACTTTTCATTTAGACACTCATCATTTAGGATTTTTACTTTTTAAATCGTAATTTTACGATTAATATCATAAAAATTCCTATTTAAAAAGTAAAAATATCAAATGACGAGTGTGTCTCAGCGCTGTTAAAAATCGTAAATTTTTTTATGAAAAAGTAAAATTTACAAAAAAATTTTCCTCCGTGTACTGACGCGAATATTATATGAGTATCAAATTAACATACATGATTAAGTTAGAAAGACCGCTTCATAATTATGATGAAATATCTCAGAGGATTCTCACGTCTTATCCTCTGTTATGCTAGGTGTATTCAGCAGGTATGCTCGTATAATAACGCAAATAAATAAATAAATATAAATAAATGATGATAATTTTGAAATTGTTCGTAAAAATCTGGTCGCATCATAATTATTAAATTTCGGAGTCATTTCGTAGTGAACACAATAAGGTTGACACATGCTTATCCTTTCAGCGCCGGTGGCCAGGTGATCTGGCAAGCGTTCGCGGGCGGGTCGCCTCATGAAATCAGAGAACCCACGAATCTCGGCATTTTTCGGACGACACATGCGCTAACCTGGCAAGTATCACTACGCAGCGTTACGTTCCTGCGTCGTCGTCGTCGTCGCGCGCCTGTAAAGCGCTCCATCTCGTATTTCACGGTATTTCATCGCGGAACAAAGGCGAAAGAGTGTGTGCATGCGGCCGGGCTCCTCGCACGCGTGCATCGGGGAGAGAAAGCGGGAGCACGCGTATATCGTAAAACTCACAATAAAGTTACTGCTCGTAAAATATTGTGAGAGAGGAACTATAATGTTTACCGATAGGAGGGGGTGGAGAGGGATAGGTAGACGGGGCTGTTTACCTCGGCGCAAGGTTATGCCGTTAGCTTTAAGCGCGCGAGCCGATTCCGAGTAGGTACACCTTCCTTCCCGTCCTCCTTTTGCTACCCGGAAATGTTATCGCCCCCAGGACGTAACAACGCCTTCGACGTAGATGGTCATACTGCCTCGGCTAACGCAGCTTGCGACCGTTTGATGCGTAGTATAATTAATGCCGGGAGTTCTGGATGAATTTTCGAAGCGAGTGGTGAAAAGTTCTTGCAACAGAAAGTGAAGTGGCATTGTTTTATTCTGGTTACATTAATCGTTTAATAATTAATAAAAATTTTGCGGTTGCAAACAATGACTTGATCAATTTTCCTCATTATTCCTTTAGTAGTAGTGTAGTATCTATAATTTTGAAAATTTCATTTATTTAAAATTAAAATTTTATCAGTTTGACAAAAAAAGGGAATTTATTAAAAAATTAATATAAAACCACATATGCAGTAAGACATTTTACTTTCAAGGTTACATTTTACACATTACTCTGTTAGACACTTTCCTATGGAAAATGGCCAGGAAATTACAAATGGCTAGTAAAAATAGATAATTTCTAGCTAGTGATGAAACGATTCTGTCGGTCATATTTTCTATTTAATAGAGATAACACAACCTTAAAATGTTGTTACTAAATTTTCTCTGTAATTTGTTCGTCTATTTAAAAAGGAATATTAAGAAAAGATAGCTGACGAAAATGTAAATACGAATTATTGGTATTTAATTCGTTTATAGTACTGTTTCAAGTGATACATACGAAAACAATGACTTTTTCGTTTGATTCTGTCTCTCTCACTTAGAAAACAAGAAAAACAAAAACTTATTCTATTAGTCTGTCTTTTAAATGGTGAATATGATCGGAAAATCGCTTCATCGATGGATAGAAATTGGCCAAGAAAAGGGTCTAGTCTTTGATGATTATTGGTGAAACTAGCTACCTATTAGGCAAATAATGGAATCGATTTCCATCAGTATATCAAATCCAAACTGTTACTTCGTGGGTTTTTGTTAAATTTAGTCCTCAAAGATACTAACTAGAAAGTGAATTGCAACAAACGCTTTAAACTCTCTTTGAGGAAGGATATACTATAAGAACGTGAAGGAAAGGGGATGAAAGAGAATCAAAGAGTGGAAAGTGAGGAGTGGGGTGGGGGGAGGGGGGATCCATTTCCACTGTTTTCCCGCGAGTTAAGAAAAGTGTCTGTCAAGCAGCAGTGGTGCAGAGAAATAGTGTGCGTAGTGGATATAAATTCGAGCTTCAACTGACAAAGAGAAGTAGAGCTACAGTAGAAGAGAGGGAAAGAGAGGCAGAAAGAGAGAGAGAGAGAGAGAGAGAGAGAGAGAGAGAGAGAGAGAGAGAGAGAGAGAGAGCGGAGAAGGCGAATGCAAGTATAAGAATGTGTATGTATTACTAAGCAACAGTTTGTCCTATTTTCAAACTTAGTCCGTAATATTTCAATGTAAATTTTGATCGAATTCAAAACTTTTTTACGAAACAATAACAATTTAGTGACCAAAGTAAGTTGTTCAAACGAGATGTTCCACTTTAAAATTTATGTGAAGATCCAACTATATAATAATGTTCTTCGAAAATTCAATATTTACTTTATAACTCGGAATAAAATCGAGTTAAAGTTTTAATATTTGTATACATAAAACGTAGGAGAAATATTTTTCGAACTCTTGAGCGTTATTTTTAAACTTTGCTCGTTTAATATTTTAATGTCGCATTCTATTTTAGAAATATGTCGCTTTTTTGAGATAATAAGTTAAATTAAAAATTGAAATCTCTGATTTTCGTTATCATAAGTTATCACCCAATTAGTTTCAAATAATTGAAATCATCTGATCATTTAGCAATTGAAAAAATTGACTATAAACCGAACATTAAAATGTCCCATAAACGCCATACCTAATCGTATGATTAGCGATAAAAAGTTTTGTCTCTCTCCGCCAGTCCATTTCGCGGGCTACTGGGCGCAGGCGCAAAGCTCGTAATCGGATAATCCATCGAAAAAGACGTCACAGTCATTAGGCGTATACTCGGAAGCGCGAGCTTATCTTCCAAATCCCGCGGATATATATATACACACACATACACACACACACACACACACACACACACACACACACACACACACACACACACACACACAGCTATAAGTCACGAAATGGGCGGCAGTCTCTCTCTATATATACGCATTTATTCGCACAAGTGTGTGTAATAACTGCGAAGACGAATTAGGGAGTCGGAAGGGTTCGCCGGGGAGGTGGTGCTCGCGAGACATCCCACTCGAGAGTAGCTCTCTCTCTCTCTCTCTCTCTCTCTCTCTCTCTCTGTCTCTCTCTCTCTCTCTCTCTCTCTCTCTCTCTCTCTCTCTCATCCGACGACCTCCTTGGCCGCTTTAGCGCGGGGCTTTAAGGGCTAATTTGCAATTGTGTGTCGGCGGCGGCGGCGGCTGCGGGCGCCAACGTATTTCAGATTAACACTCTAATAACGAATGATATCTCGGGCCGCTGGGAGATCGTCCAAGTAAACTTGGACGGAGGGCCGCCCTCTCCTAAGAGCGTGGTAAGTTCAGAGTGCGCAGCAGCTTCGTAAGAGGATATATGTACACGTATACAGTGAGGTTGAGGTGTAGAGAGAGGAAGAGAGAGAGAGAGAGATCCTTGCTGCGCGCGCGCGTGTCTCACCGCAGAGGCAACGCTCCGGGCAGCTGAGAGGCTATAAACGGATCGCCTGGGAATTGCAGCGGCCCGGAGGGGTGGCCCAGTAGAAGCTACAAATTTTGATGGTGCTTCAAGCTGCTTATTAACTCGAAGGGTGCAGCGCTACCGGCGGATCTGCGGTTTTGCCGCGGCGAGGCGAAAGCTCAAGGCGACTGCACTAGCGCTTCCATGTGTATATGTATATATATATATATATATATATATATATATATACTCGTATAGTCACGTCGGTCGATCTAGCCACGTCGGCTACTACTACTACTACTACTACTACTACTAGCACTACCCTGCTTCGCCAAGATTTTCCTCCAATTACTTCGCCAGATTCGCGGAGTATGCTTATCGCGAAAATTCGCTGGCTTTTTCGGTTATAAGTATGGTGCGCGGCCCCGAGAATTGCGCGCTCCTGCCTCGGTGTGCAAACGTATGAAGGATGCGGAGAATGGTTCAGAGCGGCCGAGTTTTTGGAATTCAGCTTTGTTAAATTGAAATCGCGAGTGCTCTGCTAGAATGTTAATCAGCTCCGCTGCCTACGCTTTTCACTTGGATCTAGATTCGTCAGCTATACACATGTACTATAATTTGAAGCATAAACTGGCTAAGAACTCGTTCAATGCATGTACGAGGGGCATTTGATAAGTACCTAGCCTACAAATGAAAACACCAAAATTTTACAAAAAATAAAATTTATTTTTCAATGTAGTCTCCTTTTAGTTGAATACACTTGGTCCAGCGGTGTTCCAATTTTTTTAACCCCGTTGAAAAAAATGTTTTCTCTTGGTTTGCAAAATAGGCCTCCGTGGCGACGATTATTTCGTTATTGGAGTGGAATCTCTTCCCGGCGAGCGAATTTTTTAGGTTCGGAAACAAAAAAAAGTCGCACGGAGCCAAATCTGGAGAATACGGTGGATGGGGCAGCAGTTCGTAGCGTAATTCGACCACTTTAGCCGTGGCGAGTGCAGAAGTGTGAGCCGGTGCATTATCGTGGTGGAAAAGCAATTTCTTTTTAGACAAATGGGGCCGTTTTTCTTCTAACACGGCGTCAAATCGGCTCAATAGTTCGGCGTAGTACTGTCCTGTGACCGTTTTGCCCTTCTCCAGATAGTCAATAAAAATCACACCTTGAGAATCCCAGAAAACAGTGGCCATCACCTTTCCGGCCGACGGGACCGTCTTCGCCTTCTTCGGAGCAGGTTCACCGGGTAAGGTCCACTGTTTTGACTGCTCCTTGGTCTCTGGAGTGTAGTAGTGAATCCATGTTTCGTCGACGGTCACGTAACGACGCAAAAACTCTTTTGGATTGCGATTAAACAGCTCCAAACACTGCTCTGAACTGGTCACACGGATGCGCTTGTTGTCTGCAGTCAGCAAACGCGGTACCCACCTTGCTGACAGCTTTCTCATGCCTAAAATCTCATGTAGGATATGCCACACGCGTTCTTCTGAGATGCCTACTATCGCAGCTATCTCGTGCACCTTTAATCGGCGGTCTGACAAAACGATATCGTGTATTTTTGTCACGTTCTCCTCCGTAGTGGCTGTTTTCGGAGCACCTGGGCGTGGATCATCAAAAACCGATGTACGACCACGTTGAAACTCGTTATACCAAAATTTAACGGTCGCCATCGAAGGAGAAGCATCCCCATACACTGCATCCAAGCGTTCTTTAATTTCACTGCGCGATTTCCCTTCCAAAAACAAGAATCGAATCACCGACCGATATGGTTCTTTCTCCATTTTTTCAAAAATCAACGGACACATTTGCTTTCACACGCTCTCAAAAATAAACTACAACTCCGATCCGGCTGAAATTTCGTCTGTAACCGTTTACAGGAAAATACTGCACTGTAGTGTATTTCTGGTGCGATAGTGGCACCATCTGGCGGTGAGGCTAGGTACTTGTCAAATGACCCTCGTATATTGCGTATTAAACAGGTCGAAAATCTACATATAACCGTGTTAAGCATTAAAACCTGTTTTTTTTTTTGTTTTTTTTTATTTTCAAAGTCAACAAAGTATATGTATATGAGCAATTCTACAGAAAATATTAAACAACTGGGTACACCTTGCGCAAAAAAATGAAGACTGGCCATTATATTGCTCGGAATGTGGGCAATATATAGGATATGTCACTTCCCATACATGGCCAAAATTTCTCAACATTGCGCTCCGTACCTTTTTCCCATAGTTGGGATGACCTATGCCCCATGTATTGAACAAGTGTTGCTTTCAGTTCCTCGTTAACAACAAATTTTGTAAATATATACATATACAACCGAAGCACTGATCCCGCCCACCAACTCCAGTGTTTCATACTTCCTTATATACCCTGTTACGAGTGAGAGCTCGCAATTAAATAAATAAATGGAGGACTACTCGATAAAAAAACGGCAACGGCGTGACTCGGCGGGGACTTGAACCCCGGACCTTCGTTTTCGCGACGACTTCTCTGACCACTGAGCTACCGAAGCCGGTGCGCATCTTTCCTCGAGTAGTCCTCATGTTGCTCGATGCAACTCGATCCGTCTCGTCACGTTGTGCATAGTATGCACACGTAACAACCCTCACGGCTACTATTTATCCATGTGTTACGCCATCAGGTGTGCGTCGCCTAGTGGTGGCTTCGAAACTACATTATACATATAGAAGTCCCAAAAAGTTCCCCCATATATGGAAAAAGAGTATGGAGAGCAATCTGGAGAAATTTCGGCCATGTATGGGAAGTGACATATCCGATATATTGCCCACATTCCGAGCAATATATTGGATAGTCTTTATTTTTTTGCGCGGGACAACATTAATAAATATTTTTTGAGAAAAAAAAAATTTGAAGTGTAGCAAGCTTTATTGAAAACAGTAACTATATTTTGAAAAAGTGCTTAAACATTTCAAAAGAAGATAATAAAACTAGAGAATACGAGCTTTCATTTACCGGGTGAAAAATGTTGATCCTTTATAAGGTTACATGAGCTCGAAAATGAATGAAAAATACACTAGTTTTTCAGAATATATTGAAAAATAGCAAAATCCAGCAGACATTTTCATTGTATTTTGTATATTTGACACTCATCTTTGAACTCATGTAACTTTTGAAGGAATCAACATTCTTTTATCGGATGAAAACCAAATGAAAACTCGTATTCTCCGGTTAGATGTTCTCTTTTCAAAATGTATTTGTGGTACTTTCCCTGACAAAATGATTCATGTTTAATGTTAGTAATTTTTAAGTTTTCTTTCGAAATAAAGTTATTGTTCGTAAAAAAGCTTGACACCCAGTTGACCATGTTTCCGATATTTTATAAATTCAAAATTCCAAAGAACCAAAAGAACCTAGTCCGGTAGGTTTGTCCCTCAAAAATTTTTTCTTATATTTGTACCCAGTTGTTTGATATTTTCCGTACAATTGCTCATATACGAAATTCAAAGTCAAATTTTCGAAAATTTAAAATCATCGAACTTTACTGATTTGTAGAGTGAGACACAAAAACAACTTGTAAATATTTAAGATCGTATAATAAGCATAAATAAAAATTTCGGTACATTCAACATTTGAATAGTATATTACGATACTAGTACCATAAGTGGTCCATTATGGCACGATGGGAAATTAGCGCACGAGTGCAGCGAGGCTGATAATTCACTTCGTGTAGTAGGCCACTGAAGGCACTAGTGTCGTACGGTATTTTATAGCATATTTACATAAATCTGCTGTCACACCTATCCGTGACGTAAATGCGGATTTATTTCAAGCAGTGATATAATAGTATATTATGACACTGGTGTGGAAGGTGATTATTTATCACATTAGACGTTTTTCGCACGAGCGAAGCGAGTGTAGTCGATCTGATTACAGTGGCTGAGAGTAACACCTTCGATTCTGAGTTGGCCCTCCTACATCAATCATGATAGAGCAGCACCAACTTTTGCTGCTTTATCGCTCACTATTGTAAGATGCTGCTTGATCGTTAGTGTTGCACCGATGGTGATGTCCAGGTACTCAATGGTCGGCTGAGAAACAATCTGATGTCCATCCACCATCAATGTTATTGTCTTCATCTTCTTCCTAATAGAAATAAGGATAGCTTCGGTTTTGTGTCTGGCTAATCCCAATAAACCAGTCTCTGTTAACCATTCGTGTACTATACGAATTGCTTCATCGACTATTTCTGTCATCTCTTCTTTGTGTTTCGCTACACCTACTATACTATATCGTCGGCGAAATCTATGACTGGTGCTCCTTTTGGTAACTGTAGTCTTAGTACCATATCGTACATGATGTTCCAAGTAGTTGGCCAAGTACTGGCCCTTGGGGGACGCCTCCTGTAACGTTATAGGTCTCGGTGCCGTTCTCGGTATCATATAATAAGATTCTGTCCTTTAAATAGCCGGACATTACCCTTCTTATGTACAAAGGCACATTTTGCTTTCGCAGTGCCTCGTGTATTTTACTCCATTTGGCTGAGTTGAATGCATTTTTGACATTCAGTGTGATAATAGCGCAGTAAATATTTGTTTCTCCTTTATATCTTTTTCCCTCTGCCGCTGTTCGCGCGGTGTCGATCACTAAGCTCACTGTGTCCAGGATTGAGCGCTTCTTTCGGAAGCCGTATTGGTGTTTGACAAGTCCAGCTTTCTCTTCAATAGCCTGGTCCATTCTGGCGCAGATTATGCGTTCTAGGATTTTACCCAAGGTGTCGAGCATGCAGAGCGGCCTGTATGATGAAGGGTCATCAGGTGGCTTTTCCTTTTGGTAGTAGCACAAGGCGTTGCTTCTTCCAGTTGGTGGGGAATATTCCCTCTTCGAGATGCATTGTACAAGTCTAAAAAGACCTCTAGGCGGGTGTGGATAGCATGTTTCAATGTGATATTGGGAATGCCATCCAGCCCCGGGGCATTGTTATTTCCTACCTTTCTGCAGGCAGTTAGCAGCTCCTATGTCGTGATTGGGGGAATAGCTTCTTTGTTTATCCCTGTTTCCATATCACGTGGTTCGTCCGGTTGTCTGGGGAATAGTATAGTCACGACCCGGTGCAGTAACTCCGGGTACTTGGGAGGGGATACGTACCTTTCCTTAATCTTACTATTTTATAAGGTCGACCTCAGGGATCCTGGTTGACCTCGTCCCGTAATTCTTTAACCCTTTCAGGGGCAGAAGCCATTATAGTGGCACTCTACTTTTTTTCAGTTTTTTGTTTACAACTTAGTCATTTCACACTCAAAATTCCTCAAATGTTTTTCCATTGTATCTTAGGTACTTATATGATACATATTTCTAAGCCTAAAAATAAGAGCATTTGTTTATATAATTAGTTATAAAAAATTTACAATGAAAAATCTTCGATTTTTCTAGTAAAATGTGCCCCTGAGAGAGTTAAAGCACCGTCATTTGCTGTCGCGGATTGCGATCTTAAGCTTCCGTTTAGCGTCCTTCATTTTTTGGTTGCAGGCACCAACTGCTTCCCGGCCTCTTCCTGTCTTGTAGAATTTCTTCCTTGGCCGCTGGTTCCGTCTCCTGGTCCGGTGGCATTGGCTACGGGATATTATCCATCACCTGTTCAGCTTTAGAGTTCGCCCTCCCAAATAGTTGTATCTCTTCCAATGCCAGCAAGAACATCTCCTTATCGTAATCCTTCGTTTTCCGACCGACTCTATTGGTGCTTGTACTTGCACTGGTTCCCTGTTAGACAGTTACTAACATACGTTAGATCTACAATATATCCCTTATCTCCTCTTCTGAAAGTATAACTGTAACCCTGGTTAACTAATACCAAATCTAGGAGAGCAAATGCGTCCAGTAGTGTTCGCCCTCTTTGCTTAGTCTTCTGGCTCCCTTATTTTACGGCCCACGCATTAAAATCGCCTGCGATCAGTACCGGTTTTCTTCCTGCAACATCTTGCATGAAACGACCTAACAGTCGTTCAAGCTGCTCGATTGGTGCGTTGGAGAAAGCATATCAGCTGTATACGTGTATACCCGCTTCCTTTACGCGTATAAATCCTTCTTCACGGGTCATCATTTTTTCTTTTTTCTGGAAAGCAGTGTCACCGTACGCTCAGGTCGCTGCTTTGTCACTGCTGTCCGTTTCCCACGATGGTAGACCTAGATCCCTATACTGTTCACACATAATGGCAACGTCAACTTCTGTCTTGCGGACGTAATGGTTAAGTATGTCTTGTACTGACTCGCAGTGATTTAGATTTAGTTGTACTATCTGTATTTTCTTGGTTTCTTAATTGCTTCTAATACTGCTCTGTAGTCTGGGCATGTGTAGCTACAAGCTGCATGGTCACTTTTTCCTTCTGCGCCTCTTTTATGAAAGAGAACGCAGTTTGGTTCTCTGTTGCAACTTCTAGTTGTATGTCCTTCGTTTCCACATTTGAAGCAATAATTGCTTCTGCTCTGTGTTGTTGTGCAGTTCTTGACGATATGGCTAAAGCCTAAACATTTATAACGTCTAAGTGGCCGTGTCCCTTGATGCACCTTTTGTATTCTACAGACTATCCAACTTATTTTGATTTTTTGCCATGCCACCGTGTTGAGCCATTTTTTCCAGCATTCGGATGGCCGCGGTTTGCGTGTTTCCCTATGCCTTCCGCGCCGACTTTAATGCCGCCTCCTCCACTATGAACTTGCCGCTATTTTGAAACTCCTTCTGCAGTGCTTCGAAAATTTCCTCCTTGGTTGTTAATATGTCGAGGATCTTTATTTCAAAGGCCATTTCATGTTGTAAGATCCTGACACAAATATTATCAGGAGGGCTTGGTGCGCCCTTAGCAATTTTCTTGTGCATTCCCACCACGTTCTGAGCCTCACGGAGCTCCATTTTCTTACGCTGTCTTCGCTTGCTTATAAACTTCAGAGGAATCAATATTTTTAAACAAATCAAAGCTTAAATTACAGCTTTTTCTATAGAAGTTCTCTTTGTTAGTGTAGCCTTTGTATCTGGTTGATACTATATACACTATACCTTGCATACATACTTCATATATGATTAATATGGATATATAATTTTGCTCTGTACGAAATTCAATTGAAATTAAAGAACAATATTTTTACATTAGAACCGTTTTCACGATAAAGAATGATATAATATGTAATAACCTTGTCTTTTTAGAATAGTTCTCTAATAAATTCAGCCATATCAAAATATATTGATGTATCGACTTTGCTTTCGTTTACATATAAATATTATTATTAAAAGAACAGTACCCTAATCGAAGTGCATATGGAAAAATGTCCAGAACTTTTGACTCGTTTGTCACCTTTTGTTTTTGTTAATCTTCAATTTTAACCTAGAAAACCAGTCCTGTAATCCATATTGGTGTGTCGTGCATGCTAAATTCTGAGCATGTAAAAAACTGTTTAAAAAAGTCCACTTTTGGGGTACAGACACTTTTTTAGACAGTTTTTTACATGCTCAGAATTTAGCGTGCGCGGCACACCAATATGGATTACAGGACTGGTTTTTATTGAAGATTTTCCACCCTATCTCGTTTATGTGCTTTGCACGCTAAACTAATAGCAGCAATAAATTAACAAAAAAAAAAGTGAAAAACGAGTCAAAAGTTCTGGAGATTTTCCTATATATGACAAAATAAGCTTCGTAAGTATTGAATTTAATGTTTTAATCTCAAAGTGCTTGCAAATTTGCATTTAAGGAATTGTAAATGTGGATACATACATTTGTTGTTGGAAGAAAGTACACTACACCAACATTTTTAAATACTCCATTGTATTTATTCTTATACTTTCTGTTCGCGTATGTACATGAGCTTATATTGTCAGTCACACCAAAGACAAGCAACTTAAGGCGGTCTTACACCTAGTGGCTTCTGAGGCCAAAATCAGCTATAAAAAAGAGAAAAATGTTGTTTAAACAATATAAAGTATATATCCTATAAATATACTCTATTTCTGACAAAATGGCCCAAGACTTAATCTGTAGACCAATTTTACTCAGAGATATAGCATTTTCAATTTTTTCCATTTGGCTTCATTTTTTAAAAAAGCTAGTTCATGGATTTGCATGGGGGAGGGCCTGAATTACTTGAAATTTATCAAACTATAGCAAGAAGAGTTGAAAATATTGAAAAAAAATTTTTCAATCGTCTTAAAATGCTAAAAATCATAAAAAATCACAAAAATTCTTAAAATTAAGTAATTAAGTGGTTTTTAACATTTTAAGATTATACATTGTACTGAGTTAGATTATTATTTATAATACTAACAATAAGATAACTGCAGAATATGCACCAGGTCTTATGAAATATGAAATCCCACTCATCCAACTCGAAACTTAAGAAGCCATCACTGTTATAGACATAAATACAGTAGGGTAAGTGTGGCTACTACGGCGGTATTTTTTTCAGGTTAGTTTCAAACGATTATATTTCGTCTCCATGCAAAAAAATTATGCTGATTCTTTTTAATAACAAAACTTAGATATCATATCTATCGATTAAAGTACAATTTTAGAACAAAAACTGATAAATAAACGTATAAAATGACTTTGAAAACAACATCTCTCTGCTGATGTTACTGCGAAGCTGCTGCAACTACTGCGTTGGTATTACGGTGCCATGTTAAAGCATAGGGAGAGCGCTCGCGCATGCGCAGAACTCCAAAAAAGTACGTCGCTGGTATTACTGCGATTTTCTATAAGATTATACAGCAGTAATACATACACAATAATACCCACGTCCGCAGTAGTACCCACACTTACCCTAGACCATAAAAGCCGCTAAGCCCATTTTTAAAATTTTCCCTTGATTACACATCTTGAACATAAAATATATCTTGAATTTAAGCCTGTATACTTGTGTGAAGGGACTTTGTTGCTTTTAAGTACATCGATACATCTGGACACTTATTACAATTCACAAATCTTTTGAATTGAATTATAAATCCTATAGTGAGTTAAACTTAATTATCTCACTTTTATCTTTCTTAGAAAGAAGATGTATTTATTTTCATCCGCTGAAAATTTTTACTGCCTCTCCTTTGAAATACTTAATTCAATCTTGCCAATGCACATGTTTTTCAGTATTAATTTTCATACAGCATTGAACTGAAACTGTACGCTGAAACTGAAACTGTCACTGTACGCTTGTATTATAAATGCACTTACACTTTTCAGACAGATATCTTCACATACACAATACATTACATTTTTAGTCCTAAATTAACTTATGAATTCAAATAACCAAGCACTATGAAAAAAATCTTTCTTCATCAGAAAGCAAAAACTCTGCAAAACAAACTGTTGAAATCACATGGTTATGTATCTTGGCTTATTTGAGATTTTGAGTGGTTAGCTGTGCAACTCTGTTGACACTGTGGTATTATAGTTTTATTCCATGGTATAGAAAAGTGAGTATTAATAATATAGTAACTCACTGTCAAATTTAGGTAACGGAATGGTCACTTTACTAGAACAGAAGTGCAAAATTGTCACAACTCAAAAGACGATTCCACTATATTTTAAATTCCAGAATATGATTGATATTATTTTTATAATAAACCCTGTATGTAAATTTAATTATTCTTTTTACAATTCTTATACTAATAAGTCTTAAATAAAGTTTTTTGATATGAAACCTATAGAAAAGGCCAAAAAAAGGAAAATTAATGTTTTCATTATTTTAAAGATAGTAAGATCTTTTAACGATATCATTTTAAATTTTTAAAAATTTTTATTCAAAACAGATTTTTTAGATTTAGAATAACATATATAATTACAAATTTCAATAAAAAAAAATTTGATTTTTTCAAAATTTTTAGGTGTAAGACCGCCTTAAAAAAAGCCTTTCTCTCGACAGCTTTAGCAATTTTTTAGTGACAGAAATTCCGAATTTTCAATTTGAAAGGAAATTCTCACAGGTTTGTGAATACGTTCTGATTTCGTGGAAATTTTTAAGCTTTTAAAATCCTCTAGCGATTAAAATCATCAGCCTTGATGGCGGAGCTCGGAGCATTAATTTATCACTGATCCAATGCAGCATGTCAATTAACACCTTTTAATCGAGGTGACGCTGTTTACTGGTAAACGCAGGCTCGCGCTCTCGCCCTTCGGATCCACACAATGGGTACACCACCTCCTCCTCCTCCTGCCATGGTTCCGCGGCTCTGAGACAATGGATCCTAATACCATGTCTACGCCACGGCAGTCGCCTCCTTGTTCTCTCATTCTCGCTCTCTCCCTCTTTCTCCTTGGCAACCTCTGGTCCCTCCGGCGGCAGCTCAATCTCGATCGATAGTTATATGCTCTTCTCTCTCTCTCTCTCTTCCTCTGCGCACGCCTCGGCTCGGAGTATTTGCTTGGCCCGTCATGTCGATGATAAATGCATTCCTATATTGATTAATTGCAGGTGCTCGTACACGACAGCTGCGTTACCACTGTTTTTTTCTGCAAGTTATTGCCGGCTATTGTTCTGTTGCGAACATAGCTTAATTTTCCGTAAGACGTTGGTACAACGATTATCGATTTCAAAAATGCGTTTCAGATTATTTGAGATTCTGTGTATTTTTACCAATATCTGAGTGCAAGTTTTAATGTATTTGACAATGATGTTTTAATTCAAACCAAGCGATTCTTTTGTTAAACATAATAAAAAAACTGTAATACTAAACAGTACGTCCATTATAAGATTTCGTACAGAACAATCTAAAATTGATAAAAATAAAAGTCTAAAACAAACACTTTTGAAATAAATGAATTAATTAATTTCAGGTAAAATTATACATTGTTTGTTTTCTAAAGTCAAATTTGTAAATTTCACTTAAAAGTCTAGTATAAACATTAATTTTCTAAAAGAAAAAGAAATAAAATATTACATTAGACATTCGTATAACTACATTTCTCTAAAAACCTTAGCAATACATAAGATGTGTTCTTCTTTAAGCTCGCAACTCGATAAACAGTCTGCAACCTAATATGTATAACAGCAACCGATACACACTCGAGACTCTCGACTTTAATTTAAAGTTCCGCGAGCGTTTTAATCTCTGTTGACTAGGCGCGCGCGCGTAGCTTACATCTGCGTCCCTCTATACCTACCTTGCATGCGTACAGACAAGCGCAAAGTACGACACGAGACTATGAATCGGCAATGATAGATAACTCGATCAAAGGAGGTGGCACCGACGCACCAGCAGCCGTAGCAGCAGCACGCCAGGAGATCTCCTCCTCCCACACCCTTGTGCTCACCCTTTTCCCAATCTCTCTCCCTCTCACTCCCTTGTCCGCCGATCAGGTATGCAGGCCTCGTCGAAACTTTTCCAATCGGGCCGGAACTTTGTTCCAGTAATTAAAGCCACATGAATACTCGATGGGCTTATCTACATCAGTTACCGCGCGCGCACGAGTATACCTCCCCTCTCCTTATCGGGGCGAGAAACAAGAACCCTAGCAATAGATTTTACAATGAATAGGGAAACAAGAAGAAAGGCAAGAGCCGCCACCACGAGCGACTGCTATCCTTCTCTCTTGACGTCGCCGACAACGCTGATCCTCAACCCCGATAAAGGTTTCCGTTCGCAGAGGCGCGACGCGTAAGCTCCGCTCTTGCAGTCATTTCCCGCGGGTGAAGCCGACGCCATGCGTTTTAGCAAATTCGTGCCGAGTCTTCATCCTGTCTCTCTCTCTCTCTCTCTCTCTCTCTCTCTCTCTCTCTCTCTCTTGGTCCGTGACTTTTCTCTCTCTTAAATTAGCGGGATGCATTAGCGCTGAGTGTGTGAACGGTGATTAAGGATCGCGGTATAGAGATGATAATAAGCTACTTGCAGCGGATTATTTGAGTGGGTTTAGGTGAAGCAGAAAGTGTTTTGCCGTTGTTTTTGATAAATTACCTGGATATTTTCAATCCTTCAAATCTGTTTACGTCAGGCTTTATCAGGCGATGTATACCAAGGGATATATAGTAATAGCATAATAATTTCATTGAGTACAGGTATAATGAAATTTATTGTTGACAAAGATGAGATGTGTTCATTTAATATTATTATTAATAAAGCATAGTAGCTGTTAGATACTAGCTAGTGATCAATATTCAACTGATACTACGTATGGCCCGCTCTTATATAGCATATATAGCGATAGAGTAAGGGAAGTAGAGTTAAATTGGCCACATACTTCTGACCCAATCATATCTACAAGTTTAATTAAATACTTTTGTAGAAATTAAAAAAGAACTATCCAGTTCTTGATTAATTTCTGGCTATAAACTGACTATTTTTTTCTAATTGCCAGTTTTTATTAGAGTATATATATATATATATATATATATATATATATATATATATATATATATATATATATATATATATATATATATATATATATATATATATATATATATATATATATATATATATATATATATATATATATATATATATATATATATATATATATATATATATATATATATATATATATATATATATATATATATATATATATATATATATATATATATATATATATATATACATATATATATATATATATATATATATATATATATATAGCTTTATTTATTTATTTATAGTAAAGTTTTATATTAATTATGCCTAAAGTCTGCGATTTCTCTGGAGGTAAGATCGGTTTTGGTTTGTCCCTCATTCGTTTTCTAGCAACTTATATACTTTAGTTTACTATATTTTTATGAAGACTTTTAAATGTACTCCAAAAGAAGAAAAGACTTCTTTGACTATAGACAAAACTTATTTTTCATAATTTCACTTCCTATGAAGCCAATCGCACTTCAGGTGCTTTTTAAATTTGTCACTGAAAGAAGATACAAACAATACCATTTTTTAGTTCAGAGTAACTCATTTAGGTACCTCATATTTAATGAATTTAATTATCTGATATTAAATCAAGCAATATTTAATTTTATAGAAATATGATCTGATCGTGAATTCACAATTACTTTTAAATATTCGTGTAAATGAATAGACTTATGCAAAAAAAGAACATAGAAGGTATATAAGGATATAATCTTCCATATACCTTTTTCCTCATATATATCAGATCCCTTTTTTGCAAAAACCGATTCAAATCTTTAGTGCGTAAATTTAATGTGAGAAAAGAAAGGTAATTGGTTGGAATTTTAAATTGTAACTAATTTGTTAGTATTATTATGTTATTTTACATTAAAAGTGGCTATAAATATACCAGGTGTTTCTGCGTCTTGTGGAGCAAAACAAGAATATGCAAACTGTTTAGTGTTTTGCATACAAACCATCACCCATGGCATTCAAGGCGCTTGCATAAACTTTTTATTTATGAAGAGATTATACAATATTTTTCTTTGTTACTAACGCTCATTATGCAAATATTTTTATTAAAAAAAGTTGTATCTGAATTGGTAAGTGTTGAAACAAAATATTATGTGATAATTACTGCTGTTACCAATAAGAATTTATAAATAATTAATAAAGAATGGAGGAGAACTCAAAAAGAACACACATTTATTAAGAAAACCTCTTCATTCAGTTATAATAGTGATAAACAATAGTTACTATTCTATATAATATATTTAAGGGGGTGTCAAACTCAATTCTGCGATTTGACCGACCCATAGGTCGGTAAGGTAGGAAGTACATACTATTGATGAAATATGACACAAGCGCCATCTCTGGAAAATCGTAATAGATTTTAACATAGATGGCGCTACATATTTCAAAAATATTAAAGATACGCGTTTTTTTATTACAAACAATTGTACATATTTCGCGTATACGTATTTCTTTTTATAATTAATTATGCGTATTTTGCGTATACGCATTTTTATTGTTAATAATAGTGCGTATTTCACATATATACGCATATTTATTACAAATAATTCTGCGCATTTCGCTTATACGCATTTTATAATAAATAATTTGGTGTATTTCGCCTATACACATATTTTATTCTAAATAATTATGCGTATTTCGCTTATACGCACTTTTCAGTGTTATCAATTGTGAGCATTTCGCCTATACGCATTTTATAATAAATAATTTGGTGTATTTCGCCTATACACATGTTTTATTATAAATAATTATGCGTATTTCGCTTATACGCACTTTTCAGTGTTATTAATTGTGCGCATTTTGCCTATACGCATTTTATAATAAATAATTTTGTGTATTTCGCCTATACACATGTTTTATTATAAATAATTATGCGTATTTCGCTTATACGCACTTCTCAGTGTTATTAATCGTGTGCATTTTGCCTACACGCATTTTATAATAAATAATTTTGTGTATTTCGACTATACACATGTTCTATATAAATAAATGTGCGCATTTCGCCTATACAAATTTCTTATAATAATGAGATGCAGATTCGTCACTTTATTATATAGTCTCAGTTATTATTGACGTTTCAAAATTCAGGACGTCGCCTCGCATGATTGCAACTGTTTTCTTAAAAATGGTAGTGCGTTTCGTAGGTTTTTGTGTCCCGGTGAAGGGACAGATCGGATGCGAGGTCTAGGTGTTTAGATGGCCGATGATGGAGTCCGGGTTATGCGCTCCATAGGTTTTTGTACTGAGGTGTCGAGACAGCTCGATTACGAGGTCTAGCTGTTCCAGGTGGCCGGTGATAGAGTGTAAGTGATGCGCTCCGAAGATTTTTGTGTCCAGATGTCGGGACAGATCGTATGCGAGGTCTGAGCGTTCCAGGTGGACGATGATGGAGTTTACGTGATACGCTCCGTAGGTTTTGTGTCCAGAGACCAAGACAAATCGAATGCGAGGTCTAGGTGTTACAGATGGCCGATGATGGAGTCCGGGTAGTGCGCTTCGTAGGTTTTTGAGTCTTGGTGTCGGGACAGCTCGAATACGAGGTCTAGCTGTTCCAGGCGGCTGATGATACGCTTCGTAGACTTCGGTGTCCAGGTGTTTTGACAGATCGGATGCGAGGTCTAGGTGTTCCAGGCGGCCGATGATGGAGTTCGGGTAGTACGCTCCGTAGGTTTTTGTGTCCAGGTGAAGGGACAGGTCGGATGCGAGGTTTAGGTGTTGCAGATGGCCGATGATGTAATCCGGGTGATGCGCTCTGAAGATTTTTGTGTCCAGAGGCCAGGACAAATCGAATGCGAGGTCTAGGTGTTCCAGATGGTCGATGAGTCCGGGTAGTGCGCTCCGTAGGTTTTTGTGTCCAGGTGAAGGGACAGGTCGGATGCGAGGTCTAGGTGTTTAGATGGCCGATGATGGAGTCCAATTTAATATTATGATTTTCAAAATATTACCTGTATCTGAAATTTTGTGGCACTGTACTGCACTTTTTTGTACATATTCTGGATGTAGTTTACAAAATTTCTACCAAGAGATAGTTTAGATTTGGTTTTTATTTTTTTGGTTGAGGGTTTAATTGTTCATTGAAATTTAAAAAAATTTCAATGTTTTTATTTTTTTATTCAATCTAACCATAAAAAAATGTCAATATGAAATCAAGTTATCTTTTGTTAGATTTTAAGTATTTGCTGCTAAAAATATATTGGAGATTTCAGGTGAAGTCAGCAGCTCAAAATTTTAAAATCTCTCAAAACTCGTTTTCTTTTAGTTTTTATGAACAAAAAATGTTTCTCAAATTTTAAATCGATATTTGCAAAAATAAAAAAACTATGCAACATTGAAAATTCAATTTTTTTGCAATTTTTGGTTAAAATCAAGTTTATTCATTTTTTAACTCAAAATCTTGAAACTTTTTGTATAGTACATTGATTGGCAAAAGGTTTGCATTTTTTCTGTAGAATGTGCCAGTATTTATTTTATGACTCTTTTTGAAAGTCTCTGATTGGCTGCTTCTTAGTATACCTTCATCAAAGGATATTGAGGCTGCGGCCAAATATTCTTTATTCGACAAATTTTTTTGTATTCTTCTTCGAAAACCCTTCAAAATGCTTTTTTGATCAATACTGGCCGAGCAAAGGGAAAAAAGTGGATTTTTTGAAATATCAAGAAAAATCCATAATTTCAATTATTGATAACATGATTAATGAAACTGAACATTATTCATACATCTTATGGCATGGACCGTACCACTGAATTTTGTTAGAACATCAAGTAGAACATTATAAATATCTATTTTCAATAATATTAGGCTTACACAATAACCAATACCTAATTATGAATTAATAATAAATTAAGCTATAGAGGTTAATTACTATAAAGCTGTCAAAATGAAATCAGGCAACAGACTGATAATTTCATTCATAATTAGGTATCGCTTATTGTGTAAGCCTAATATTATTGAAAATAGATATTTCTAATGTTCTATTTGATGCTCTAACAAAATTCAGTGGTACGGTCCATGCCATAAGATGTATGAATAATATTCAGTTTCATTAATCATGTTATCAAAAATTGAAATTATGGATTTTTCTTGATATTTAAAAAATTGTAACTTTTTTTCCCTATGCTCGGCCAGTATTGATAAAAAAGCATTTTGAAGGGTTTTTGAAGAAGAATACAAAAAAATTTGTCGAATAAAGAATATTTGGCCGCAGCCTCAATATCCTTTGATGAAGGTATACTAAGAAGCAGCCAATCAGAGACTTTCAAAAAGGGTCATAAAATAAATACTGGCACATTCTACAGAAAAATTCAAACCTTTTGCCAATCAATGTACTATACAAAAAGTTTCAAGATTTTCAGTTAAAAAATGAATAAACTTGGATTTTAACAAAAATTGCAAAAAAATTGAATTTTCAATATTGCATAGCTTTTTTATTTTTGCAAATATCGACCTAAAATTTGAGGAACATTTTTTGTTCATAAAAACTAAAAGAAAACGAGTTTTGAGGATTTTAAAATTTTGAGCTGCTGACTTCACGTGAAATATCCCATATACGTGAAACAACAGGAGGGTGTAACAAAATTTGAGACCAAGGGTTGAACTTCAAATGAACCTGAGTATGGTATATAAGTTGATCCGCATTTTAAAATATACACCTTCCATCATATAAACGCATAACTGCAAATTGAACATTTTAACAAAATTTGTATTATTAGAAGTATTGTCATTAATAATTACTTTGCATTATACTTGTCATGCTACTGAATGATTGGCAAAAGTAGAGCTACTATAATTTCATTGAGCTAGGCTCATAAGTTTCTTTAGCTTCTTTTCAAATTTTATGAGTTTTGTTGAAAAAAACGGAAAAGAATTAATTTTATGTCAAGACATCTAGTTTCTTATAAATAGATAACTAAATAAACTCATGTAATTGTAATTCTTTTCTGTTATAATTAAATATGTTCGCCCATACACCTTTCCTTATAACTAATAATTGTGCGTATTTCGTCTATACGCATTTTTGCATTATAAACAACTGTGCGTATTTCGTTTATACATATTTTTGATATTATAAATAATTGTGCGTATTTCGCTTGTACGAATTTTTTATTATAAATAATTGTGCGTATTTCGCCTATACGCATTTTTGTATGATAAATAATTGTGCGCATTTCGCATATACGCATTATTTATTATGAATAATTGTGCGTATTTCGCCTATACGCATTTTAATATTTACTATTTTTTTTATTACAAATACATGTCAATTTGAACGTAATTACGTTCGAATAAGTATTTATTTATAATCACGATTTTTACTTATAGTATAAAATTACGTGATTAGTAATACTTTAAGTTTTGACATGTCCAACACCTATTAGCCAAAAACTACGGAGCGCACCACCTAAATATCGTCACCGGCTTCCCCGAAGACCTGGACCACGTATTAGATACGCCCTGATATCCAAACGCAAAAGACTACAAAGCGCACCACCTAGACCTCGTCATCGGCTAGCCTGAACACCTTCGTATTAGGTGCGTCCTGAGATTTTAATGCAAAAACCTAGACTCCATCATCGGCTACCACAAAGACCTAAACCACGCATTTGATACGTTCCAACATCTAGAGACAAAAAACTACGGAGCGCACGACCTAGACATCATCATCGGCTACCCCGAACACTTTGACTACGTATTAGATGCGTCCTGGGATCTAAACGCAAAAAACTTCGGAGCGCATCACCTCGACTCCATCATTGACCACCTCAAAGACCTAGACGACGCATTCGATGCTTTCAATTATCGATAAGTAACACTTCCTTATAATAGTTGTCATTTCCGTATTAGCAGGTAGCAACCGTTACCGCTATAGTATTTCTCCCTTACAATTGAAGGTGGAAGCAATGTATACTAAAATCGTGTAACGCTGTTACGTCGGTATATGCCGCTGATCCAACGATCGTATAATTGTGTAATTGTTGTAGTATGAAAAGCAACATACCGTAAAAGTATGGGTCCCTTACTAAGATTGCTAAAACCACCTTACTTATATAGTAAAGGAACTCCTATACTCCACGAGTAAGCCGTTTTAACTGTAGCAGTAAGAGTTTTCTTTCCGTGTGCACCCGCAGAAAACTGTTACTTTTTGGGGAGATATAATTCGTACCTAAAAATCAGGTGTGCCCTAAATACTGACATTAGTCTAGGCACCAGGGGGTTTCCGTGGCCGATGGATGTCCACGCCTCCACCAAAGCTTTTCTTACGTATTTTTGTCTGCTGATTCTGAATTTCGAAGGTGGACAGTCGCCAGAATGTTAGTTTTTTGTTATTAACAATTTAATTGTTTAAACTGTGGCCAAATCAATATGATTAATTATAACTGAATCCTAACTGTCTAAAACTGTAGTAAATTGATCTAGAATTATGCACGTTTGCGCTCGAATTCGCGACTTATTGCACTAAATTTGCAATAATTCGGGTTCTAATCAAAATTTTTCAATTCTGAAAAAACGAGCATATTCTAGATCAATTTACTACAGTTTTAGGCAGTTAGGATTCAGTTATAATTAATCATATTGATTTGGCAGCAATTTAAACAATTAAATTGTTAATAACAAAAAACTAACAGTCTGGCGACGTTCCACCTTCGAAATTCAGAATCAGCAGTCAAAAATACGTAAGAAAAGCTTTGGTGGAAGTGTGGACATCCATCGGCCACGGAAACCCCCTGGCGCCTAGACTACATCTCGAGTCTGTCGCGGGAGCACAGACATTCAAGTATACCTTCGTCGTCCCTTCTCCGTCGTGTCCGCCTAGGTGATGTCCTCGGGAAGTGGTAGTTGCGTTGGCTGCCCTCGAGGAGAGTAGAATGATATGAAGACCTGTTGTCTTCTGCAGGAGCTCTTCGCCTAGAGCAAAACAAAATATATTAATAATGTTTTAGGCAGTAGGGATGAGGAGAGCAGTATCAAACTGCCAGGAACAGAGGAGTAGACAGATGGAAAGTTGGAGGCTAGGTTCGGCTATACTACAGGATAAAGTCCAAATCCGAAGTGAAGTACTTACTCGAGTGTCACGGAAGCGCGAACTACATTCAACTACACCTTCGCCCTCCCTTCTCCGTTGTGTTCGCCTAGGTGATGTCCTCGGGAAGTGGTAGTTGCGTTGGCTGTCCTCGAGAAGAGTAGAATTATATGAAGACTTGTTGTCTTCTACAGGAGCTCTTCACCTAGGACAATACGAAATATATTAATAATGTATTAAGGAGTAGGGATGAGGATAGCAGTATCGAACTGCCAGGAACAGAGGAGTAGACCGATGGAAAGTTGGAGACTAGGTTCGGCTGTACTACAAGATAAAGTCCAAATCCGAAGTGAAATACTTACTCGAGTCTGGCACAGGAGATCAAACTATATTTATATACACCTTCGCTCTCACTTCTACGATATGTTTGTCTAGCTGATGTCTTCAGGACGTGGTAGTTGTGTTGGCTGCCCTGGAGGAGAGTAGAATTATATGAAGACGTGTTGTCTTCTGCAGGAGCTCTTCGCCTAGGGCAAAACAGAATATATTAATAAAGTGTTAAGCAGTATAGGAATGAGGATAGCAGTATCGACCTGCCAGAAACAGAGGGAGTAGATAGATGGAAAGTTAAGATATCTGTAGAAAATGGAAAGGGTCTTTGGAATGAAAAGTCGAAAAAGTGCATGTGCATTTCCAACTAAGACCTCATCATCCTCGCTTAAAGTTTACCAGAATGTTAACACACAATCCAATACATGTTGAGGCATTGTATATTAAATTTTAGATCTTTTCAATCAGCCAGTGTAGGCGGAATAACTTTTTTTCTTGAACATTTCTTAAAAAGAGCATACAAATTGCAATATCTCCACACTTGCTAATTATTTAGATTTGAAACTTGATAAACAATATCCCTCAGCATGTATTACATAGTGTGTGTAAAGTTTGAAATATTTGTAGAGAATGGAAAGGGATCTTTGAAATGAAAAGTCGAAAAAGCGCGTGTGCATTTCCAATGTAGACCTCCTCACCCTCGCTTAAAGTTTATGAGAATGTTTACACACAATCCAGTACATGCTGAGGCATTGTATATTAGGTTTCAGATCTACTCAATCAGCCAGTTTGGAGGAAATTACTTTTCTTTCTTAAAAATTTCCTGAAAAAGCACAAAAATTGCAATATCTCCAGACTTACTAATTATGTAGATCTGAAACTTGATAAACCGTCCCTCAGCATGTATGCCATTATGTATGGAAAGTTTAAGATACTTGTAGGGAATGGAACGGGATCTTTGGAACGAATTGTCGAAAAGCCGCATGTGCATTTGCGACAAAAACCTCCTCACACTTTCTCATAGTTTACCAGAATGTTCTCACATAATGCAATGCATGCTGAGGCATTGCATATTGAGTTTCAGATATACTCCATCAGCCAGTTTGGAGGAAATGACTTTTCTTTCTTAAAAATTTCCTGAAAAAGCACAAAAATTGCAATATCTCCAGATTTGCTATTTATGTAGATCTGAAACTTGATAAACTGTCCCTCAGCATATATTGCACGGTGTGTGTAAAGTTTAAGATATGTTGAGAGAATGGAAAGGGATCTTTGGACTGAAAAGTCGAAAAAGCGCAAGTGCATTTCCAACTAAGACCTCCTGACCATTGTTTAAAGCTTACCAGAATGTTAACACGCAATCCAATACATGTTAAGGCATTGTATATTAAATTTTAGATCTTTTCAATCAGCCAGTGTACGGGAAATAACTTTTTTTCTTGAACATTTCTTAAAAAGAGCATACAAATTGCAATATCTCCACACTTGCTAATTATTTAGATCTGAAAGGTGATAAACAATACCTCAGCATGTGTTACATAGTGTGTGTAAAGTTTGAAATATTTGTAGAGAATGGAAAGGAATCTTTGAAATGAAAAGTCGAAAAAGCGCGTGTGCATTTCCAATGTAGACCTCCTCACCCTCGCTTAAAGTGTGTGAGAATGTTTACACACAATCCAGTACATACTGAGGCATTGTATATTAGGTTTCAGATCTATTCAATCAGCCAGTTTGGAGGAAATTACTTTTCTTTCTTAAAAATTTCCTGAAAAAGCACAAAAATTGCAATATCTCCAGACTTGCTAACTATGTAGATCTGAAACTTGATAAACAGTCCCTCAGCATGTATGCCATTATGTATGGAAAGTTTAAGATACTTGTAGGGAATGGAACGGGATCTTTGGAACGAATTGTCGAAAAGCCGCATGTGCATTTGCGACAAAAACCTCCTCACACTTTCTCATAGTTTACCAGAATGTTCTCACACAATGCAATGCATGCTGAGGCATTGCATATTGAGTTTCAGATATACTCCATCAGCCAGTTTGAAGGAAATGACTTTTCTTTCTTAAAAATTTCCTGAAAAAGCACAAAAATTGCAATATCTCCAGATTTGCTATTTATGTAGATCTGAAACTTAATAAACTGTCCCTCAGCATATATTGCACGGTGTGTGTAAAGTTTAAGATATGTTGAGAGAATGGAAAGGGATCTTTGGACTGAAAAGTCGAAAAAGCGCAAGTGCATTTCCAACTAAGACCTCCTGACCATTGCTCAAAGCTTACCAGAATGTTAACACGCAATCCAATACATGTTAAGGCATTGTATATTAAATTTTAGATCTTTTCAATCAGCCAGTGTACGGGAAATAACTTTTTTTCTTGAACATTTCTTAAAAAGAGCATACAAATTGCAATATCTCCACACTTGCTAATTATTTAGATCTGAAAGTTGATAAACAATACCTCAGTATGTGTTACATAGTGTGTGTAAAGTTTGAAATATTTGTAGAGAATGGAAAGGGATCTTTGAAATGAAAAGTCGAAAAAGCGCGTGTGCATTTCCAATGTAGACCTCCTCACCCTCGCTTAAAGTGTGTGAGAATGTTTACACAATCCAGTACATACTGAGGCATTGTATATTAGGTTTCAGATCTATTCAATCAGCCAGTTTGGAGGAAATTACTTTTCTTTCTTAAAAATTTCCTGAAAAAGCACAAAAATTGCAATATCTCCAGACTTACTAATTATGTAGATCTGAAACTTGGTAAACTGTCCTCAGCATGTATTCCATTATGTATGGAAAGTTTAAGATACTTGTAGGGAATGGAAAGGGATCTTTGGAACGAAATGTCAAAAAGCCGCATGTGCATTTGCGACAAAAACCTCCTCACTCTTTCTCATAGTTTACCAGAATGTTAACACGCAATCCAATACATGTTAAGGCATTGTATATTAAATTTTAGATCTTTTCAATCAGCCAGTGTACGGGAAATAACTTTTTTACTTGAACATTTCTTAAAAAGAGCATACAAATTGCAATATCTCCTCACTTGCTAATTATTTAGATCTTAAACTTGATAAACAGTCCCTCAGCATGTATTACATAGTGTGTGTAAAGTTTGAAATATTTGTAGAGAATGGAAAGGGATCTTTGAAATGAAAAGTCGAAAAAGCGCGTGTGCATTTCCAAGGTAGACCTCCTCATCCTCGCTTAAAGTTTATGAGAATGTTTACATACAATCCAGTACATGGTGAGGCATTGTATATTAGATTTCAGATCTACTCAATCAGCCAGTTTGGAGGAAATGACTTTTCTTGAAAATATTTTGAAAAATACAGAGAAAATGCAGTATCTCCACACTTGCTGATTATTTAGATCTGTAATCTTTGGAATGAAAAGTCGAAAAAGCGCATCAAATCTATAGTTGGCCGTTGTTATTTATACGCCAGATTGCTAGATAGGTATACCTATATATACGTAAAACCTAACCTTAAATTTTCTTTAGCCGAAGAATTGACGCTTGGTTAAAGAAAAAAATAGGCAAGGATTGACGCTTGACTAAAGAAATAATAGTCCCTTCCATCTCAGACTTTCAAAACAGTGATTTTTACACGTTTCTAAGTGGGTTATAGGTTATTTGTACGACAGATCTGTCGTACAAATAACAACGCCGTAAAATAAATAAATTCTTGAATGACTTACTTTTCTGTCTTACGGCGGGGCTAAGTCCAAGCGGCACGGTCCGTTGGGTGTGCACGCACACGGTGCGGTACGGACGCTACGGTCTGCGAGGTGGGCGGCTGATGCGGCGCTCCAGGCTGCGCCGTCTGCGAGCGGTCCAGGCGGCAGGCACACCGATGACACGTCGATTAGCAATGGATAGAGGAGGGCACAGGTGGCGAAGGTGGCGGCGGAGGTGGTGGCGGCAACACGGGACCGCCTCCCGGAGGGCCTAGGCCCAGGCATCGGCGATGGACTGATGGCTCAGCTGTGCTGCAGCCAGCAGCGCATGCGCGTACACACATACGGGGCACGGGCAAGGCCGCGCCGCTGGCCGCTGCCGTCGCTGCCGTCGCTGCCGTCGCCGACTCGCGAATCTCGCGATGCTACATATTACCCATATGGTACAATAATCTATTTTTTTTTTTTTAATATTATGCATAATCATGAGTGCATTGCCCTCCGTAATGACATTATGAATCATTCTGCAAAGTTTCACGTCGATATTTTAAGGCATCTGAGAATGGCATTTGAACGAAATTTTCGTTCAAATGCCATTCTTAGACGCTTTTGAATATTGACTTGGCATTTTGCAGAATGATTAATAATGTAATTACGGAGGGCAATGCACCCATTATTTTTCATATATCGTTATATTTTTTTTTTTCTATTAAAAACAATATATTTTTTGCTCGGTCGGTAAAAATTGAGTTTGACACCCCCTTAAAATGATATCAGAATACATCTACCAAGTACATTACACATCCTAAATTCAATCTTCGAATTCATTAGAGTGCTACTGTGGCTGGTTTAAATTCAATATAATTATCTATAAAGGTATCGTCACCGCAGACTCGACGCCAGGGCAGACCCTAATTATCAACAATCAAGATAGCATTGTCTTGAGCCCGGGGAGTCTTACTAACTAATAGAACCGACTTGTTGCTCCACTCGAAATTGTTCCGAGTCTACGCGTATACGTACTTGCTTACCACGTCAGACATTGCACGCACTTATCGCTCTATGCGAAGATGACAACCTCAGTCAAATGCGGTCGCGTCGACTTTACACGGCTATACGTGCTACAAATGTGCAGAACCACAGAACCTCCTTAGGTTCAGTATCGTATACGAGATCTTCGTTTGGTTCGCGCCCTTAACCTGCACCCAGGAAGTACATGAATCGATGGGGATGTAACGTTCTTGGCGTCTTCATGCAGTCTAATGAAGAGATGTCTTGGGAGCCGTTCACTCTAATCTAACTGCAGACGCGAGGGAAGCATAGCTGCTGCTGCTATTACTGCCCCCGGGACAATACAATAGAGCTAATACTCTTTCTCATTTCGGTGGTTGTGAGAAACAGAAAGAGACGGAGAAATAGAGAAAGAGAAAGAGAGGGAGAAAGAGAGAGAGAGAGAGAGAGAGAGAGAGAGAGAGAGAGAGAGAGAGAGAGAGAGAGAGAGAGAGAGAGAGAGAGAGAGGAAGGGGGAGAAAGGTTGGATAAAAAAGCAAGCTGCAGCGAGGGAAATTAATTTTATTCTCGCGCACAAGAATCGCCGGACTGAGTGGCAAGGCGCCGCGCGCGCGTTGAATTACTTTTTAGCTTCCCCGCCGGCGAGAATAATTCCAACGAAGACGACGACGTGCACGCTCGGATTTCGCGAAATTTTTCTCGGCGAAAATATGCGGATGATTTACATAGTCATGAGAGAACGTGGAGGACGAATCGCTGCTCGCGCTCTCGGGCATAATTCATGGGAAAGCCGGCGTGCAGGAGCTGCTGCGACGCTCCTAACGCAAGAGAGTGAGAGGGAGAGAGAGAGGAGATTTAATTCTCAGGGCGCGACAATCTCTATTAATTGACTACAAATGCCCGAGCGGCCGCGGTGCGCTCCTATATTGGACGCACGTTTCGACAAGTTGCTCGCGAGTAATTGGCGAGCCCGTCGAGTCTCCGCTGACTTTTAATGCAAATGAACTCCCGAGATTGCATAGCGGCTTTAAATGTTTCCTAAGCTTCTGCTTTTTAACGAGATAAGAATCTTTCGTTATGAAAATATCATTATACAAAAATAAGATTTCAGTCAGCAACGCTGGTATCGTGTTAACGTTGGAATGATATTTATTGTACACGTTTTACTACTGCTACGAAAGTTGAAATTATCTTCAAAGTTAACTGTTATACAAATTGAAAAAAAAAATATCTTTGAGTTTTTCTTTTTAATTTTGCATTAAGTTTTGCAATTATTTAATATTAAAATCAAGACCTCGCCATCAGATAAGATCTATACATTTTGTGCATCTCTTCTTAAGATAGATTCAACTGAATGGATCATTATTCTTCTTAATATAAATTTATTTTGTTGTCTGACAATCTACTCTCTAAATTCAAATACGTAAAGATTTTACTTATTTTACAAGTGAATACTTTTTTCACTTATATTAATAAATTAAATTTTCACTTGTTCTATAAGTAAATAATCTTTTACGTCTAAATTAGTGAAATTTTTACATTTTCCATAAGTTAAAACAAGGTTCTCACTTATGCTTAAGTGAAGTTTTTACTTATTTCAATAGTGATTATAACAAAAATAAACTTCCCATAAATTTATAATTTATATTTATATTTTTTTCCCATAATTTCATTTACTAAAGTAAATGACCGGGCTTGTTCGCATGCATACATAGGATACAACGTAATTGTATGGAAATGCTCCCTGAGGTTAGGAAGGCACTGATGTAGAGATGTATGTAATAAATAAAAAGCTTTATGTTTCCACGAGTGTACAACCGTTCCTTCCTAAGCATATAAAGGGTATGAAAACATATTTTTTATTGAAAAACATTTTTTTTTTGTTGAAAGATATATCTACTATGTTAATAATACACTGCTGACTAGCATCGTAACGTCTATAAATATTAATATTAATTTATTGAAAATTAATCTAAACAAATTGAGCGACAGTGAAAACTTAATAAATAAGTTATTGAAATAAGTATTTATTCAATTGAAATATTATATACATATAATAACTCTTCCTCAAAAAATTATTATTTTTCGAAATAATATCGAAAATTTGCTTAAATATTTATAGTAATTGTATAATAATGGTATTCACTTGCAGTATATTAAATCTCCACTTATTGAGCGAGTGTAATGTTACTTTACAGGTAATAAGATAATAATGTTAACTAATTTAATAAGTGAAAAGTTTATGCTTATAGAATCAGTGAAACAGTTTTAACTCATAAAATAAGTGAAATTCTGTACTCATTGAATGAGGGAAATTCTGCACTTATTGAATAAGTGAGTAGTTTTCACTTGTTGAACAAGTGAATATTCACTTATGCAGTAAACGCCTCTACTTTCCAACTAATATTGTAAGTGAATATTGACATGTAATAAGTGAATTTTCACTCATTTAAATTTAAAGAGTGGAAAATATAACAAATCTCTCAAATCTGTTACAGAAACAGCAACCGCAATTCATGTCTACAACAGCAGCCACTCATCGAAAACACTCTCGTAATGTAGTCAAAGTGAAAATTCGCGATAGATCTCCATCTCTCTCCCTCCGCGCACGCGCACCAATCAACGCCATCAGATATATCACGCGACCGCGTATAACAGCCCAAATTCGCTATCGGGTTCACACGTGCGTGACTACATACCCTTTCACGGTCGCCACACCGCGCGCCAAGCGTTTACTCGTGCTGTTGCGCTCGCGCATTATGCGCGTCATGCATATATGCCTTTCGCACTCATTGGCGTGCGAAGACGCGAGCAATATTTCGCTGCGTCGTCGGTTTTCTCCGTCTTCCCTCTACCTATTCTCTCTCTCTCTCTCTCTCTCTCTCTCTCTCTCCTTTGCCCCTCTCTCTCGCACTGTCTCTCGTTATCCCTCTCGCTCTCCCTTTCATAACCTCATGCAATAATGCATGAGTCTCCATAGAAATACATATAATGCGGCGAACGCGTGAGTCGCGCGCAGGACGCGCGCAATATCGTCTCATGCCGTGTGTTTTGTGTTGCTCGTATATGGCGACTGCTTGTTGTAAATATGGAGGTACCATTGCACACGTTGTCCGATGCATATTTTTTGTAAATGACAGATTTTATTTATTATCGTTATTACATTAACGGAGAATATAATTATTATTATTCATACAATTGCATGAAATATATATATATATTTTTTTTTTAAATATTCTGGGAAAAAGTACCTTTTAATTATAGAAAAGCATATTTTTAATTTATGAGTAATATGGATTCTATTAATATTCTTATAAATGAAGCCCACAACTGCAAAAAAGCTTGCATTCTTTAAAAGTAATAAAAATGAGTTACTAAAATTGCTAAGAATCTTGCACCCGTTGCATGATCCAAATAAAAAAATCACAATTATATAGGCAGCGATAGCTTTGATCATATAAAATCTCTCAAATGTAGTTGCATAAAAAATGACAGTTTCAAAGTCAGCAGCATTTAAACTGCCAATGTACATGAAGCAGCTGCTACAGATGTACTTTATCAAAGTTACCGATTCATTAATCCTAACACATACTTCTTTGACTAGGTATAAAAACTTTATATTTACAAAGTGAATATTGAAATATATCGTAAAAATTAAAACGTTGTATACTCAATCAAATTTTCCTCTTTTTGGGTATTTTAGACAAATATTATTTGGAAAATATAAGTAAAATTCTACTGGATGCGAGTGTCACGTTATGTACGGAATCCTTTTTGTATCTTCCTATTACAAGCAATTGTCCAGATTCTACAAAAAAGTAGCTCTCATATAGGTCTATAAGCACGTTAAACTAATCACTTAATCGGATTATTTTCATTGTGGGTAAAACGGTTTAACTATTTCCTGCTCCGCGAGGCGAAAATCCAACAATAAACGTAATTGCAGTAATGATTCTAATTTCCGGATGACGACAAAGCCAACTAAGCCCAGAAGGTCTCTTGCTCCATTTACAATAAGAAAATTTCTTTCATATTTCGTTTGGCTCTTTCACTTTGAAGTTATCCTCCCGAATCATATCGTTTTATTCTCAACCCCCCCCCCCCCAGCTCAAACAACACCTATCTCTGAAAGTTCATCGCGTCACACTCTAATGATCGGGACACGTAAGCTGTGTACATCCTTTCATGGTAAAGCTACTGCGACTTGTCGAAGGAGGGTACAAACCAGTAGCTGCTCAGAGGAAACCTGTGAGTCGAGCGTTTGCCAGGGAAGTACACAGCATCCGAATAACATGCAAATTCAACATGATCTTCGCGGAGATGCGAAAGTCCGTGTCCTTCGAAGCCCTCAAAGGCGAACAGGGATCTGGTATAAGTGAAGCAGCCGTATTTCTGCTGGGTTTTGTGAATTCTACCGAATTATGCCACATCGTCATCAAAGAGTTCTTTTCGTTAATGCGTTAAAGATAAAGATATGTAAATGCTTACCAAGCTTTTACAGTTCTCTAGAATATTGTTCAACTAATGTATTTAAAAATGTGTGTAAACATTTTCAGAAATATGAAATCCAAAGTTTTGCTATAGATATAGTAGGGTGACTACACCAGTATTGGAACAGTCACTAGTGAATGAACATTTTGATATAATATTTAAAATTGTAAAATTTGTACATTTTGTGTATCAAATATAATCATGATTTTGAAATCTTTGCGAAATTTCCTTTCATTTAATATATTGTACATGCTATGAAATTAATTTCCTTGGATGAAAAAAAATTATTAATATTACGATATCGTGATGAGAATTAAATATACCCCATTCGCTATAAGGGTGACGCAGATGCACTGTAGGCATATGCTGAAGTTTTTTCAAAATCGAAAATTTTTGTGCTAAAATCTTACGTCTAAATGAAGTTTTAGACTTATTAGCTGACGATTCGACATTATTTAAAAAAAAAAGTTAATTATTTAAGTATAAAATTTACGTGTTCCAGTTTTGGTTCATTTTACGCTCCTGAATCTAGTGAACGAACGAACACTTCTTTGCTGGGCCGCGAGTCTTATCCCAGCAACCCAGTGAACCAACGTTATTCGCACCTCATGCTGTACTGTATGAAAAATCAATAATGTTTAATATTTAATGTTTAGTTTTAATACATAAAGTGTATCATTATCATTCTGGTGTCAACTTTCAATATTCAGATTGTAAAATTACTGTTACTGAACTTACATAAGTACATACAAAGTGTTCATTCACTGGTTTCAAAGTGTTCAGTCACTAGCACCGCGTGTTCATTTATTGATTTTTAGGAGATATTTACAGATTTCTTTGAAACAAAATTTCTATTTTTATTCTTTATTTAAAATTTTGTCAGTGACGTAAAGTTTGAAGATTTTAAAATACTAATTAAAAAAGATTTTTACTTTTAATCCATTTTTAAGACTCTTAATTGAATAACAAAAATTACAATTTCCTTATTTGTTCATTCACTGGTGAAGTCACCCTATTTAAAGAAGATTGGCGCGTATGGTTAAGAAACTTCGAATATACAAAATTCGATGCGGTTTTTTCGCTTAAACGCGTATGATATGGCATAGACTGCTGTATATTCAGAAAAATCGATAAATGACGAGCTTGAGTGGTGTACCAAATATAGTTCATCACTACCGGTGAATGGTTATTCACTGAATTCATAACTGCATGTAGCGAAATCAAGTGCACGTCAACTATTTAATTTAAAAGATGCGATTTGGGTATGAAAGTTTTCAAACACGAGATTTTTTCGGCAAATATTAGTGTATGGCATGTGCATATATGTTCGGTGTGTGATTGTGTGTGGTAAATTTTGATCCGCCATGTTTTCTAAACAAACGAATATATCTGGCTAAAATTTTGCAGTTTCATTACGAATTCATAATAATATACTAATGTTAAAAATGGTTTTGGCTGAGATGCCATGCTTCATATTGATGTGTTCTTTGGTTATTAAAAAGAAACTATTGGACAAAAATACAAATAAAAACGGAGAGGAAAGAAAAGAAAAATCTTTTAAATTTGAAAGACCGCACCCCAAGTATAAAACATAAAGAGTACATAGGGTCAAATTGACCTGCATCTTTCAATCCCTAATCTCAAAAATAAACATGTTTATCTCTTAATTTTTAATTTATTTAAAATCGGAATGAGTGAGATTAAAAAAAAAAACAATCTATACTCATAGGTTTGACTAACATATACTCTTGCGTATCCAATTATTTGCGTAAACACACGTGTTAGCTTCCATAGTTTAGCTCGTAACGGCATCTGCAAGGCTAGAATGCCGCGAAATACGTGACCTAGAAAAGTTTGAGGGCTCAACTTTAACGTGATTCATCCATTCTCACGCCCCCTACGGTGCAACAGTATAGCAGTACTCCATACATCTATAGCTTACGGGAAAAATCAATGAATGCTGCGTATAAAAGTAGGTTATTGCCTATAAGCATCTGTCAATACACACAATGGCATGTATGCAGAGAGCAAAAGCAAAAGAGAGATGGAAAATGAGAGCGAGAACTGCGAGGGAGGGTGTAGTCGATGCCACTCCGCCGCTGTAATTTTCGTGAAATAAAGCGCACGCCCCCTCTGTTCAATTTTCGAAAAGTGCGCGTTCGATTTAGCTCCGCGCGTTGCAGCGAACGTTTCGATGACGTTGTATGCACGCGGGAGCGCCGTTATTATGTGCGCAGCGAGGCACCCCATGTAGTTTTGAGGGTAGAAAGCTCAGAGCCGTTATGAGGTAGCGATGAATGGCGCGGAACCGCGCGGATTAGGATCAATACGGTAAAGACAGTTATGGATTAGACGTAGATTACAGTGTAGATTGTTATTAAAAGCGTGAAAGGTGGGGCACATGGAACCAGATGGTGAACATTCTTAATCGAAGTATTAGGCAGTAATTGTACCCAGCGGAAAATATATATGCTGTAGTAATAATGTATAGGAGAGGCGCAGGCAGAATTAAATGCAGCACAGTCTCAAATATTTAGAAATTCGTCTAAACCAATATTATGTATCTGTACATAAAGATTAATATTATTGAAGGAAAAAACATTATCTTGATTCATAAACAAATTGAAGTATAAGTAATATGAAATTTGAGTTTTTGTATCTAGTTACTTCTATATATTGCAACATATTGCTCATAATATATATAGGGTAGGTCTATTTTTAAAATATTTAGAAATATACTTACAAATAACCTGTGAAGAATACCAATTATTTTGAATTAATTGAAATTTTAAAAATATAAAATATATCAAAATCGGGAAAAATGGTAGAGGGAAAAATGAAAAATATATTTTTATTGCATTTACGGGAATTGCAGCTATTGAAAATTCTTTTCTTCGTATTGTTGATTAATTTTATTTTAAATTGAATTTCAACTTGTATTTTGATTGAAACAACAAATATAAAAACAAAAAATAATATCAAAAGTTGTATTTTTATATATTGTTATACCAGTGAGCTATCGCAACTTTTAATAATAAAAAAGTAACGGACCCTGGGATTGAACCAGAGCCGCCGACTCGCGGGTCAGAAACACAACCAACTAGCCACGCCCACCACCACTCGGCTTTCTGCTAATCGTTGGAATATATTGTAATTGTACTCCTTGCCTCTTCTTATTCTGTATATTCGTATGGATATCCATCCGTAACAATATTTCTTTCGGTAAAATTCATCAATATTCAAAATAAAGATTAGAAACATTACAGTTGAATCTTAATGTAAAATTCGATAATACTTGAACATCATTTGAAGAATATGGGGATTTTATTATATTCTATTTTACATTTTATATATATTTCTTATTTTACAAATCCTAGCTAAGAATCCTAGTAGTCCCGATGTCAAGAGTCAAGCTTCCGAATCTTACTCTCGCGATTTCGGTCGGATTATTTAAAGAATTTTTTAGTGACGGTGGTTCGTGTTTCATATTATATGTTCAAGAATATTAATGAATAACCGTAATTATATATAAATTTATTTGAAATTTCAAATAAATTAATTTATCTTTTTTTTATATAATACTAAGGAGATTTCCTCGTGCCACAAAACTACATCCTTTTGACACATGCAATATTTATCTTGAGACAATTTTCCTCTTGTAACAAATAAAATAAATTTTGATCACTAATTTCAGATTATTATTCTTTTGGGACAAAGGGATTTCATTTGCTTCGAATAAATATTTCTTTCTATCCGCTTTTTTCAGAACTAAATAATAAAATAAACAACTTCTTTCACAGTTGGAATGGTTTATAGAATTCAGCGACGAAACTGTACTAAAAAATTGTTGAAATTCGCAGCGTAACTTGGCTATTATACCTGTTATAGATTTATATAATTGTGAATGACTTAGCGAATGATTCCCACACAAGTGCGTTCCTTTATCAAATCGGATACAGTCATTCAAAGAAAGCAGAAAGCCACTAACACTCTTTTCACGGTACTCTACCGCTCCTTTATTACACAGCGCATTACTTTCATTGCTGTCGAGCCGCACGAGTCCGAAAGTCCGTTAAAGTCTTTGCGTGCATAACAATGCACGCAAAGACCTACGCTTTTATACGTACAGGCGCGTGTTGCGAGGCTCTTTTCTGTGCGCACTATGCATGCGCGCACCTTTATGTCCTTCGTCGATACGTAGCGGTCGCGTATATATATATATATATATATGTGCGAGAAGCTGCACTACTAAAACGCACCATTGCCCACCGTATATGCGCGCCAGTACGCCATTAACGCGCGACCGCGAAAGAGAAAGTGCGCAAGCGGGGGCGTAATTATCGGCGGCGACTCCGCGGTGAGAGTATAATAGGACTATGCGTCTTCCAGAAGGCAGGGTGTGATTCCTTGGTTTTGTAACGTATAAAATAAATATTTGTTATCGTTATTAATAATATTTTGATTCAACCTGGTATTATGCAAATATTAAATGTACTATCAGTTTTTGTGTCCCTAAAGAGGAAGCTTTACGTAATAGCAAAGAGAGTTTTGAGAAAAAAATTTTTAAGAACATATTTTATAACTTGTGGATGCGCATGCGCATGGCGTGTGTGTCTATGTGTGTGTTGGTGTATGTGTCAGTGTCTGTATAGACACAACACTGTGCACATCTTATAGCTCGAAAACGCTTTAATCTATTTTCACAGGACATGGCTTATATATTCTGTTCGCCTTTGATGAAAGATTCAGGTAGCAACATTTTCTTTGGATTTATCGATTTTTTTTTAATTTTATCGCTAAATAATTCCGATGCACTCAAAGCGGTTACAAAACTAAACAGCACATTATTGAAACGCCAACAATGGTATGTTTTATGAATACCAATTCCTTTATTATAATTTATTAATTTATAATAATTGATTTGTTTATATATTATCATAAATCATGCAATTCTATACAAAAAATCTTTTTGATTTTAAGAGTTTTCGTTTTTATGTTATATTAAACATCATTGAGAAAGAATTTAACCATTGAAACAATAACATATTTCTGAGACTTATCCAAAAAATGTAAAGTTGTTTTTATTTTTTATTTACTAATAAGTATCGTATGTTCAAATAATAATTAGCGATTATTTTTTTTATTAAATTGTTTGTACCTGACCTCCATAATTGTATCTATACAATATAGTTGAATCAAATCTTCAACACGCTACTTTATAAGATTCTTAGAAGCAATTTCCACATTCTAAAACTTCATTCACGTACACCCATACACAAACGCGCGTGCACGCATACTTAAGACGCTATTGTGGAAATCCCGTGAAACGGGTAGCTTCTTAGCCTAGTATTTAGAGACGTATTATTAAAAGAAAATTGAGATCACGCACACGCGCTAGCTGTAGAACTGATTCAAATTTCAAAATTACATTGTTTGGCCTCTCCTCAAAGGGCGGGCGCATATTCTTCGAGCGAGACGCGCAGCTGTCGACAAAAAGAGAGCAGCATCGGTAACGAAAAGAACGGAGTAAGGACGTTCATTCGCCTTACTGCTGGTCCAGAGCTGCAGAATTGGTATCGCGGTCTCCTCCTCTCATCATTCCCCTCTTCCCCGCCTTCCCTCTCTTCCCGGCTCTGGGGCACGTGCGGTACAGGGAGCTCGGAGAATGGCACCTGCCTCTTCTTCGTTCTCTCTTTATCCTTCGATCCAGAGTATCTTTTATTTCTAAGGCAGAGGAGGCTGCTACACGCGATACGCTTTTTCTGACACGAGTAGGCCTCGCGCTCGCTTGTACTTTTTGCTCTCTGGGTCCGCTATACCTTCGTGAAAATGATTATCTTGGCCCTGCAATTGCCTCGTACGTATTATAGGCTGCGCGAGCGGTACGCAGACGTGCAGACTCCGACAACAATTGGTTCGGCTGCAGCGCGTGCTCATGCCTTTGTATTTAATTTCGGGATGAAAATCAGGCGCCCGCCGAGTGCAATTACGGTCACGCGCTCGCTTAATTTTTTCCTTAGGTTTTAAGAGTACTTATATTTTAAAGGAGTTTAAGATAAAAAAAAGTACCATACCATCCACCCTGTTAGCAACGGTACCGCTGTCCGCTCATTAGCTTACTCCATAGTATGTATTTGTTATTTTATATGTTACACATATTAGATCAATAATTATACGCAGATAGGTACGCCAATAGGAAATTTTATTCTATTAAATTATACCTACAAAATGTGTAAATAATGTCATCTTTATGTTACGTTGACGTACTCATATAATAAAATAATACGCTTTTGATATTAAGAACATTATTTATGATTGCTTATTTTTTTGAATCTCTATTTTAAAAAATAGCACTGAACAATCATTTACACCGCAAAGATAATTGTAAAAATTTATCAAAATAAAGATTCTACAAATACTTTATGACCGATTCATTCGGACAACAGAAACAGTAATTTCAGACATTTCTTCCTCTCCTTCTCTCCGGTATAAAAACATTTCTGATTGAATACTTTCCTGATACGTAATCATAAAAATCCATTTTATTCGACTGCGCAGAAATGCAAATCTCATTTCACATTTGCGATGTTACCCGACAGGATGCCGCGCGCCCATCTCCCGGCGTCCCCAAGCATCTTCCGTCGTCGTGTCTGCATATGGATCCCTCCCACTCCTATCCACGTGATTCGGCGACCGGAACGAATCCACTTATTTGGCACGGCAGCGCTTCTACCTTGCCTCGCGATTGCTTGCGGCACGCCGGAAGCCTTCTCTCGTATAGATTCTCCGCTTTCTGCTCGATTTTTGTTCTGCCATCGGAAAATCGCCCGATGATGATATTCTTATTCCTCGAGGCTCGGCAGGGGAGCGACGTATAGCCGGATGTGTAATTACGTGTATAGGTAGTGTGGCAATTCCCAGTACGCGTGCGCGTGTGCTACGTAATTTGGACACTGTGGCCGATGCTCCTTGCTGCATTCCAGGATGCACTAATTGACAGAAAAAAGCTACTGTAAGAGTAAATAAATCAAAGGTGCACCGGATGACGTGATGAAAAAGTCGTATTTTTTTCATAATTTAATTGTTTTTAAAGCACGCATATCGAGCTCATCGGTATCTTTAACGTAGGAAACTTTTCATGTAGAAGAAATGTTTCTTCTTTATTGAATTTTAATTTTTGAATATTTATAATGGGTTGATGTCTATAATGTACATTTTTTTGTAATGTTTAGAATGATTCAGAAGCCAGAAAATAAATGGGAGAAATCGCTAGTTCATCGATTACAATGAAACACATTTTTCCTCATTATTTATGAGATTAAAATCACATAACTGAATGCGTAACCATAATCGAAACTAGCGTTAATTTGGCGAGGATTTCTTTCGAGTTTCGAAAACGATTCAAGATTTCGAGATACATCGCAAAAACGCCCGAAAACCGAACGAATCTCGATCGCTCACTTTATATTAAGGATGTGTCAATATTAAGTGTTCTGTCGCATCTTATTTTAAAATTAATAACATCAAATTGTAATGTACAACTCAATATAATACACGTAACAAACATACAAGAGAAAATGATTTGTACATTTATTCTCTCATAAAAATAAACAAAAATGTTTATCATAGGTCTGATTCTGTATCTCACTTATTGCAAGGATTCTTCAGAGATAAAGTCCAATCGAAGAATTTTTTTTTTCTTTGAGTGCAATAAAATGTAATTTTAATAAAGTGTTTATAAGTAAAAATTATTAAAATAAAATTGAATTGAAAACGTCATTCGAAACTCAATTTTTGCCAAATTCTCTTAGGATGAAACATACGTTTTAGTAAAACACTGAAATTTTCAATATTTTTCTATAGTATGTTACTCATCTAGGAAGAAAGAAACTTGAACATGCAGTTTACAGCTCGTGTAAATTAAATGGCCAATACGAGATGTGGGCTAGCCAATTTTCCTCCCGTGGTGCGTATACTATTTTTAACCATATCCGGGCCATAAATACCACATTCGCGTTTTTGAGCCGGGAGTGAAAGTAGCACTTTCGGCCAGAGTATGCCGAATAAAACTGAACGCACTATTTAAATAAACATTTTTTTTCAAAGCGATGTTTTAACGTAGTAAAAAAATTTTTTGAGAAAACATTGGAGAAATATATAATTCCATGATATACAAATTATATCATTTACGTACAAATTATAAACACAATATTTTTATTTTATCTTATATCTTTTATTATAATCTTAAATTAATTTTGCCAAATAACACATTTCATTGAATTATCACGAACATTCAAAATATATTTTATTCAGTGTTCAAAAAGCAAAACTTTGCTGGTATTATAACTTGGTGTTTATTATGTTCAACAAACTTATAATAAATAAATAAATAAATAAATGAATAAAACGAGTGCCTAAGCGCGAACACAATTTTCATAGTCGACACATGACAGGTGATACAATCAAAACGAAAAAGTCCGTTAATATAAAAGAGAAAGATTAATATAACATAATTAATTTATTCAAAAACTTTATATTATAAATTAGCTTCATTTAAGAAATATCCAGCTGGATTCCATCCAGAATCAACTTCAATCCAGCTTGGATCCAGAGCCAACGAGCAATAGGGCTATCATCGCCAGTAGTTGTTTGTAATTGAGTCACGTCTACAGTTTTTGCAATATTGGGTAATACACAACTTTTAATAATCATGAAACAAAGAACATATTTCAAATATGTACGCTAAATACCACAAAATCTCAATACCAATAATAATGCTTCTATTATGTCTAGGAGCCCCAGCATTTATGCAAGAAAATAAAATAAGCCATTACAAGCATTCGTGCGCATAAAAGTGGAAATGCTACATGCACGTCCCATAAGCCCCGTTCCCGCTGGCTCATAAAGACGTCCCCAGCAGAAATTCCTGGGCGCATTTCCATTTCTTTATTAACGCATTGCCCCTCGTGATTCCGACAAATCCCCGATACCGCACTCGCCAGCCACGTACAATAACTCCCTGCACAATGCCCATCGGGCTTTCCGGATCAACGCTGCAACATCTTGGCGAAACTGCACGCGTCCCACTCCCCCCTCGCTATTCAAACATCCCTCACTTTTACACACACACACACACACGTTACCCACATACGTACGCACACGCATCGATCGATCACGATAACACAGCGGTTCTCGACTTACGTTATTCGGCACTCGCGTGCAGGGAAAATGTATATGGTGCGGTGATGCCGAGGATGCGCATAACGTCACACTCGCCGCGTGACCCTCCCTCCACTGGCAGGAAATTAAAAGGACCAGAGGGCTATCCCCCCGCAATTTAGCGAGACGAGCGCCACCCCCACATAAAGCGAGCGCACGCCTGTTTGCAACGCTGGGAGGCGTATATATATATTCAGCAATCCCTTGCGGCTCAAGAGAGTTACAGGCACTGCAGTAGCGCGGGAAAAGGAATTAAAAAGTGCCGCTTTATTTTACACCCCCAGCGCGATGTTTTGCTTCTCTCAGTCGCACGCGAGCGCCTTTATCCAGTTTTGCACTTCTCATTTTTAGACGAATTTTCGCATACGCGCCAACGTTTGCCCGTATGCGAATCGGGTGCACGTATATTGTAATGCGTTTCTTTGAAATATACTTAAGGACCATAAAATTTGTGCGAGAAGATACATAATAATAATATGATTGTTATCTTTGTAGACAAATTAAGTAATCTTTGCAGAATCTTATCTTTCACAAACCATTGCGATATTATATCCAATTGAAGCTGAAGGTATTGTTCATAGACGTATTTCTCGGCTTCTTGTTAATCATTGTATATGGCTAATTATGTATATTTTTTTTATAAACAACATCAACATCAATGAGCTCGGGCAGTTCTTTATTAATGGTTAGTTTATAACAAACTTAAAGTTAGCCGAATTCGAAATTCAGTATACATTATCTTCTTCAGAACTATGGATGAATAAGTAATATATTGGATGATTGAATCAGTAAGAAACATTCAGTCATATGTTATTTAATATTTATTATGTATAATATTTGATTTAAAATTGTGCTGATTTATAAAAAAAAACCCACGGTATATTCATTTGCATTTAGCTTCCTCAAACATAATTTCTTGTGTCATTATATTAACTATTGATGCGGTGCCATACAAATTATATGGTGTTATCGATTACAAGCTGGGCTGTACATATATATATATATATATATATATATATATATATATATATATATATATATATATATATATATATATATATATATATATATATATATATATATATATATATATATATATATATATATATATATATATATATATATATATATATATATATATATATATATATATATATATATATATATATATATATATATATATATATATATATATATATATATATATATATATATATTCACTTTGCTTTGAAAGCCTGTGTTTTAAAATTTAAATATACTCCTCGTTAGTTAACACAATTAAATAATAGGACGAAAGTAGTTAAGTATTATTTGCAAAACAGAAGAAAAATAAAAAATACTTGGCAATTGAAACAACTAAACCCTGGTAGAAATTCATCTATATATGAAATGGCCAAGAAATTAGAAAATAGCTAGTAAAACTGGCTAATTAATTGCTATGATGAAACGATTTCTCGACCATTATTTGCCTATTTCTTAGATTGACGTAAAAACAAAATATTCATATCTGATTTACTTACTAAATTTATCTTTGATGAAAGAGCATTAAAGTGCATTGGGTGGCTTAACAAAATATAAATAAATAACATTAACTAATAAATCATTAGTTGCACTCATTCTATGAATAATTCAGCAAAACTTTTATTTGTCCATATGATTCTGTCTCTCTCACTCCTTGTCATAACAGCTAGCCTTCTACTAGCCATTTCCAGACTAAAGAAACTGATTAGTTTTAATACCTTTAAAATACTCAAGAACAAGCTTGTGCTTGTCATCGAAAAACTCATTCTATTTTTCAATCTATTAAATTGCCAAATAATAGGATAAAAAGCGTTTCATTGGGACCTAGAAACTGGACAAGAGAAATTCCTATTTTATAGCAAGTTTCTAATATAAATGGTCAATTATTAGTTATAAAATGTTTTGGATTTCCACCAGGGAATAGGCATTTAACATTATTAGAAAGATACATCATTTAAAATTATACTTTTCAAAGTTTTTTATTTTATACTTTATTTGTCTCTATTTTACCGCTATTTTGTTGTATTTCTCTATTTATCAGCGTAAAAAGTAAAACAAGCCAAACCTTTCGAGTTTTCCTGTTAATTAATGGATGGAAGTAATTAGGGAGGCTGGACTACCACTTCGGTCGGACGGATAGTGCAACGCGATTCGATCCTCATGGGGCTCTGAGAAATCTGACGGACCGCTAAGCATCCGCCTTGGTTTATCTTACGAACTTTTAATACTCGACTCGCATTTCAGACTGCGGTGTCCCTGTAGAAGAACTTTTGAAATAAAAGATAGAATAATTTACAATTCGAAAGGTAGCGCCCGTGTATTTTACGAGTTCTTAATGAGAGTTTGTTCGTCAAGTGATAATTTTTATAGCTATTTATATAAAGAGTGATCTTAAATTTTTCATCTTGTTACTGAACTGCACATGTATAGATTATATTCTTCTTCTTTACATGAAAATAGGTATTACTCATATAATACAACTGGTAACTTTAAGATACATTTATGATTATGATCTCTCTCTAATTATTTTGCAACAGAACTAATAAAGTGAAGAATAAATAGAAAATGCATCGCACTTTCTCCGCTTGCATGTCATTTCAACCCACCGTTGAGACAAAGGCACTTACTTATACTTTCGACGTTTTTTCTCCTGCGGCTCTAGCGCACAAAGGGGAAAGATAAAACGCTGCTCGTAAAATATTTATATTAATATCGGATTCCGCTGAAATGCGCCCCTATATATGTAGAGCCGTGTGCTCACCACCGGAGCACAGACGAGAGGAAATCCTTTGCGCGCGTCTTTTGACAGCGCGAGGAAATAGTCCAGCTTTAAAAAGGCCGAATTAGGAGTCTCCTTTTCCAGCACATCCTATAACGTCTGTGCGCGCGCATATCCTCGATACTTTACTCGCCGTATACAAGTTACCACATCAGCAGCTGCAGATCTCTTTTTTCGGTTTCTTTTACGAATTTTTTTTTCGCGCTACTCATACGCATGCGGACACGACCCGACTGCGTGCTGGGATTTATTTAGCCGTCATTCCCCGTCTGCAGCCTGCTGCACGAGATCTTGATGTTCTCATTCTCTCTCTCTCTCTTTCTCTCTCTACTCTTCTCTCTCTCTCTCTTTTTTCGTATCTCTGCGCGCACACTCGCCTCTCCTCGTCCTTGGGGCCTCTCGAGTGAATCAACCGGTGCACAGCCGGCCAACTTTGTAGGCTTCGCCGCGCGCGCACCGCCGGTGTATAACCACGGGCTTTCGCTCGCCGCGGGCCTGTGATTTAATCCCTCAGAGTGTACGCGGTTTGAGGAAAATAAAAATGGAAGGAAACGCGAATACCGCGGCTGAATGCTAGGGCAAAAAGAGAGCTGGATGCCGCAGCAGCAATATCGACCGCGCAATCTCGGTGTAAACCACTTAAAAGTGCCTTTTTAATGCTTTACTCGGGGATGGCAAGGATATTATGAAATTTGGGAAACCGCGTATAAAAGGAACTCTGGAAAATTTTAAACCCCTCTTTTTTTAAACGTGAATGGTGTTTTTATTTCATGAGTTCTGTAGCTAAGAGAGCATTTTAATGAGGGGAACTGTTAAATCAGTGAAATTTACACTCGCCAGAATTTTATGTTAAATAATATTATTGGAAACATTTTATTTTTAGTCATTGCATAGTAAATAATGTTCATAAAGAGAAAAAAAACATTTCAGCTTTTTTAATTTAATTTTATACTCTAAAAAGTATCATGAGATATGATATTAATTCCTATATATATATTTTTTGTGTAAATTTGCGCAATATCCTATTATGATATTTTATATCGTTCTTATTCTATGTTATTTATTTAGACCGAATCCATTTAAAATCGAACAACCTGACTATGCCCATATCACAGATCATTTTGGAATTTAAGGACGTTATTTGACTGGTGTTTTTTTATTTTTCCATTGCACTAAAATTGCATCCGCTTTGATTTTTTACTTCTTTTTTTCTTCGCATTCTGCAATAGAACTAATGTGAAAATTCATGTTTTTGTACTTGAAAATACTAAAAATACTTTTCATCTATCTTTTGATACCTGTAAATATAAACAAAAATGATAACTTAAGTATTGGGAGAGTGTTGGGGATTTGTATCACGGATTCAGCTCGAACTTCGGAATATGTTTTTGGGTATAGAAACATGAAGAAAGCCGCAAGATTAGACCCTAACACCCCAACAAACTCAAATTCTAGACTAGTTCATTTGTAACTTTATTCTCCACTTGTTTTGTACTTATGTGAAACCACAAATATCGCACTCCTGTTCGAATAAATTTGAAGTTAACCTCTATTTAGGATACGTCAAGCGCTATGGAATTGCTTTAGTACAATTTCAAACGATTCTAATTTCGTGCAAATTCTCACATTCTCTATCCAATACACCACGAACAAAATCAACTTCAGTATGTTACATTTGCAGTATAAATTCCTGGAGACCCAAAATGAACTAACAAAATTTATGATTTTCGTTTTGATTTGGAAAAGCAAAGCGAAGAATTTACTTTTATATTTTAATGTAAAACTTTCTAAATGAATTTTAAATATATAGTGAAAAAAATTTTGTTTTTATCATAAAATTTAAATATTTAAAGCTTTACTTATCAACATTCCAAGAAACCTTTTAGAATTTTTTTTTCATTTCAAAATATTTGTGGAAAGGGGGTGAAAAATCACTTCATTATAAAAAATTTTATAAGTTTAAATTTTAATGATTTACCACTTTATCAAGTTGAAAAAAATCGATGTTTTTATGTCAGTTTTCAAAAATATTTACATTTAAACGTGTTTTAAAATTTCATAAATATTTGAGCAATCTGAATTTTTCAGTAGTTATTAAGTCGCTATCTGAGTGCACACGTACGTAGTCATACCGGCTTCATCCCTTGTCAGTGCTTTCTGTTTTGTTTGTATAAATAATTCACTATTGTACTTTAAAGCCATTATTTACAGTATTGCGCCTAGACGGAAACATGCAAAATAATAATGAATATTTTAACAAGTGTGTTTGGAGTATGGCGCCGAAACACATTTTTTGTGGCAAAACATTATTAAAAGGACAACTGAAATAGCAACATGTATTTTTAATGAATACTACACTGAGAAAAATGATGTATTAAAAATTACTATAATATGTAGGAACGTAGGGACAAATCTCAAATACTAAAATTATTACTATATTTTGTAGTAAAAATTACTATGCACATAGCAATTTCTATTATGTATATATCAATTTTTACTATAAAATATAGTAAAAATTTTGGTATTTGAGATTTGTCTCCACGTTCCTATATATTATAGTAATTTTTAATACATCATTTTTCTCAGTGTAAAGATGTAGATGAGAGTTATCAAAATCGCTGCAATTAATGCCGTACAATTCGCCAACGCATGCAATGGGGACTGCCAACATTGTAAAACAATATTATTAGCGTAAAAGACAAATTTACATAAAAATTATGTTAAAACTATCATTATAAATAAATATTTTCTACTATATAAATAAAATTCATCATTCAATTTTGAAATAGTATATTCATCTCGAAATTATAATGGTGCTCAGAAGTATTCTGTCCAAATTTTAAGTTAAATATTTATCACCCATAAAATAATTTTGTTGTTATTTTCGTTAATTCAAGTTGGTCTCCTGTTACAAATCCCTAATATTAATGCTAAAATGATGAAATTTCCGTTACTACAATAATTAACCATACCTTTGTTAACCTACTACCGGCAATCCATTACTCTCCGTAAAATTCATTAATTACTTTGAGCCCTCCCGATAAAACGCTGCCGCGCTCAGCCTAGACAGCGGCGAAATAATGCAAGTCCTTAAAGCTTTCGTACGCACGTACCCCATAATGTTTTGTGCAAATTTAGCCGAACGTGCAAAATACGAGTTTCATAAGGGCTTTGTTGGACGATTTGTTTTTACTGCACGTCTTACGCGTATGTCTCACCAGGTAAAACCGGGCGCGGTGGTGGCGGCGGTACGGCTGCTGCCGCGGCAGCGCACCGCCCATTGTTCTGACAATCCGCGCCAGCAGCAGCTCGCCGAGAACAAAAGGTAGAGCAAAAGGTAGCGCGCCGCGCGCACGCGGTACAGCTGGCTTATCGGGCTTATCAATATAGGCGAGAGGGAGAGAGCGACGCACACGCATCATACCGGCCGCGCGATTCATATAAGAGCTGCGCCGCTGCAGCCTTTCCCTCCCACGTCATTTGCTGGAAATGCAGGCGCGTGTCGAAGGATTACAATGCCCGACGAGAGCGACAGACCGTTTCACATTTTGCGAGCTTACAAAGGGAAAGCGGGAGGAGGAAGAGGGAGAGAACCGATGACGACAAAAGAATGCGCGGAGAATCAATCGCCGTTGCCATTTTTCACCACCACTTCAATCAAAAATGTTGTTTGACTTCTGTTTGCTTGAAAGCTGAATCAGCGGCGATGGATATTGGAGTTGAAAGCATTACACCAGATGTTCATGATCGCTTTACGGGTTGTTTTTCGAAAAAAGAGCTTGTTTGGCTAATTTTTCAAATTACCGTCTATTTTTTATTGTGCTCTTCACTGTCGTCATTGTATACGAAAAACGAACGTAGATTTTTTATATACAAAATTAAAATTTTTATTTTGTATTTGACCGAATCCATCTCAAATGGAACAGCCAGAGTATGCTTACATCACCGATCATTTTGAATTTGAAGTATTGCTGTTCTTCTCTAAAAATGATTAGACAGGTATTTTTTCATTTTTTGATTGCACTAAAGTTGGATCCGGTTTGCAATGTTCAAAATTTTTTACAGAATCCTAACTTTGAAATTTTATTTTCAAAGGTCTTCAAATTGCTGCCATTTTACGAATTTTTAGGCTTTTGAGTAAACTATATATGTTGTTTTCCAATTTGGTTATGCTTTTGGTTCTTTATTTTCTTCAAAAACAATCTTTTATTGATTTCAGTATAAACAGCTAGACGTGTTATAGGATGACTCCTTCTATATAAAGAAAATTCTTATAAACACTTGGAAAGATTTGGTCATAGACATCTTTATCATTCTTATTATTTACTTTTTTATTTTACAAAATGCTCTATCTCCTTTACAAATACAAAGTATATTTCATCATGCTTTGAATAGTATAGCACAGTGTTCTATATTAATATGACATTTGTACTTTTTTAATAGTAAGGTACAAGTATAGAATTATGTACTGGAATGAGTCGACAACTATTTTTATTTTTATATGTAAAATTTTCTGAAACATTATTTCTTCTTCTATATTTTGGATAACCATGTTTTTGATATTCGTATAATCTGTAAATATCTTAAGAATTATTTTTTTTACATAATTCTTTATCTTTTATGTAACAAGGAGAACTATCCATGCATGGTCCGTGAAGCATGTGTTTAATTACTGATTATTGTAAGTCTTCATCTTTTTCTTCCTCAAAGAGGAAGCTTTGTAACGGTAAAACAAAATTTTCGGACAAAAAAGTATTCAAAACATTTTTTAAGAATAGTGGCATACAAATTTTTTGCAAAGATCCCCACTAGACTAAAGCCAGCATAGTTTGACCCACCGAACAGAAATCTAGTTCTCTTTTATAATATGAATCTTTTGAACAAATCTACTGTATGATAGTTTACTCTTACATTATTCTCTCCTACTCTTTCACGGTTATATCTCGCGTATCCGTCCAACCAAAATCGATGAAATTCCACCTTTTTTTATAATGTTGACTTTTGTAGTTTCCAAGAAAACTCAAAAACTTTAAATTCAACCAAATCTTTTCTTCTCTATCATTTTGAAGACAAGAATTTCATCCCTTTGAGAATACGTTCTTTTAATCTTGCATGGGAGGCATTAAAAGATTTTAAAAAGAATGTTTTGTTAAATTTCGAATTTCAAAGTTATATTTTGAGGGTTTTGAAAATTTGATATCAGATATACTAATTCTAGCTTTGGTGTCCCATATAACGAATCAAAATTACGAATACTCGAGTTTGACCTATCAAATTAGTTGCTTGCTCTCTAATTTAACTATTTATAGACACGTATCTCTATACGATATTTTGTTATTTTAACAAAATATTTTATATACCTTGTACAATCATCTAAATTGGTCTTCATGATGTTACGCTAAACTAAGGAAGAACTCTGCACTTGTTTTTCGGTTTCGTAAAAAACCAGGTCAGTATTGCATTAATCTCAATCTTAATCCAAAAAGCCTATATATATATATATACCTACCTATAGCATTAGGTCATTCTTTTCCCTTTCCTTATTTCGATAATAGCGTGTCATTTGTTACGCCGAAGAGCTCACATCGCAGGTGGTCGAGCTTGCAAGGCGCGAGAAAGAAGGAGGGCAGACCGAGCGCGCGGCCCAGTGCTGATTCGACGATTAACGAAAATTTGTAGAATTCCGAAGTAGGCAAGTAAACAAGCCGGCAGAGGTAATTAGTGCACGCCAGTATACTTCTTCCGCGAGTGCTGCCAGGACAGAATGGAGTTACGGTGTCGCGAGTTCAAAGCGGGCCGAGTGAGAGAGAGAGAGAGAGAGAGAGAGAGAGAGAGAGAGAGAGAGAGAGAGAGAGAGAGAGAGAGAGAGAGTCGAATGAAGGAAAACGAGCGTAACTATGTGACCGCGCGCTTATATTCACCTAAACATATTTATACACACAGGCACATGCACATCTGGAATTCCGCATACGACATGTTCGTCGTTTTCCCTTATACACATATATTTGGGAGAGCGCGCATCGCGAAGGGATAAAAGACGAAGGGACGAGCAGGACGACGACAACGACGACGACGAGACAGCGAACGTCCAGGCTGAGAGACAACGGCTGCGCGGGACGAACGCCAGCAGACGGAGAGGGAGAGAAGGCAGACAAACGTATACGTAGGGAACGCGGCCGCGCGAGAGAGGCAGAATGAGAAAGAGCGAGGGTTTGAAGCTAGAGAGAACGAGCCCCCCCCCCCTCTCTCTGCAGCAGCAATGCGCGCGGCCCGGCAGACCGTAGAATTGTCTGGCATTGTGCTTGCAAATCAAGCGGCCGAAATTTACATGAGATTTATGGCATTCCGTTTGCACTCGGTCCGTTCCTCTAGCTGTGCGCGAGCGCGCAGCGTGGCCATCCGCCGCTCGCGCCCACCTACACCCTCCGCATCTATATATTTGTGTATACGAATATCTATATATATATACACATACACACACACACACAAATGGTAAGAGGAGGAGCTCTCGACTGCAAGGTTGCTGCTTCTACCGTCCGCTCGTTGCGTAACGTCATGGCGCGCGAATGCGCGGCTTGCTAGCATTCGCGCGTGTGTGTCTTCTTTCTTGCGCGCTCTCGCTTGCGCTATATCCTCCTCCGCGTTTTTGCATTTCCAGGTTCTTATGCAGAGAGCATTCGGGCTTTGTGCTTTCGTTCCTTATTGTGTATATTTGTCTGATTATTTCCGCGCTCGTATTCGCCGTACCGTGTGGTTTGTTTTTCGTTTTTAAAAGGAAGGTTCCTGCTTCTGTTTCAAGTAAACGCATTTGGGTTGCGAATGAGGAAATTCTCGCTTGAACGCGAAGGACTGTTTCACGAGCGTGTTTTTCGAAAGTGAATGGGTCCTTAACGAGGTTTTGGTTTTTTAGATTGGTGTCAAAGAAACGTCATTGAAGAAACCTATTATTGTGAATGTATATGTACGGATATCAAGTACGTCCAATTATATTTTCTATTTTCAAAAAATTTGCGTAAAAAAGAAATTTGACTTTTAATTGCTTTGTATACTTTTCAGAAAATGAAATTTTTGTTTAGCTGAAGTATACGTATTTTCTTTCTTTTAACGGTAGCAGTGGTAATTTTAAAAAGTAAATTTGGAGAGGGAAATACGATTTCGTGGTAAGAGTCACATTTTTTAAAAACTACAACTATTTTTCTAAAATATAACTGTGATTTATTTTTAATTGATGTAAACGTGGTTATTTTAGTATGATTTAAAAAATGAAAATGCTTATAAAAAAAAATTTAATTTTAGTAAAAATTGTTTATTTTACAAAGCAAAAAATAAAGACCCGCTTGTCTAGAAAATATTTTGTTATGAACGTATGATTTTCTTTCGATCAATGCATTCGATTTTGTGATGTAAGAATAATTTGTGAATGAAATTAATTACCTGATATATCATGAGACGACGAAGTGCGAATTTAAAACTCTATATCAAAGCTTTGACTATTTTGAGCAAAACGCTACGCGATGCTGAGTACGCCGTCTGACTATTTATCAGTTCGCAAATTCGTCCCATCTCTCGACTCGTACTACTTTGACTTTTGTCAAAAACGTTACTTTGAAGCAATCTCAGAGGAAAAGCCAGGAAAACATATATTGTCACGGGAACGCAAAATTCAATGGAAGTTTTTTATATAATAATATATTTATACAATAACTAAAACAAATTATTTTTTTCGTGACGTTAATTATGCATACAAGCGGATCTGGGTCAGTAGTTCGCGACTAAACACCCGATTAAAGAAGTCGTAACTTGATTGTCCTTAAAAGTCTTAAATGATCCACTTTAATTTTCGCCTTATTTCGAGTACACCCGCAGCGTAAACTTCAATCGACTATTATCGTAAAACACAGTGATAAAGATCGTCGGCCATTTCTTTGGCTTGCAAAAAAATTCAGGCCAAAGCACACGGTGCGCCTTTTTTCTTCATTCCACGCGTGAGATATAATCATTTTTCAGCGCAGTTCTCCATCCCCACTTGCACCTCCGATTCTCAGCGGTCAGCTGGGCGCTTTTTTCTTCGCACGCGGGCAATGTCTATGTTTTTCTGCTTAGCCGGCACACGTATAAAGTCTCCTTGCACGACGTCGTAACGAACAGACGTCGCCACTCGCGCGTACACACATATATACGTACACTTCTATATACAGCGCCGGCGCACGAGCGCGTGCCCCAGTGCAGTTATACATTTTTGCACGCGATGACTGGCACCAATGTGGAACTTTCTTTTTTCTTCGTAGGGGTGAGGGGTATACGAAGCTGTACCGAGGTCGACCCCCCTTGTTGCGCAACGTAAATAACGATATCACATTTCTGGACAGATAAGGTTGTAGACGTCGGAGGGCGCGGGGGGGCGGGCGTTTGCTTTATCCGGTCGATTAAACGCTTTTTAATATCTGTATAATGAGAAAGAGAGCGACTGCCTTGGAAGTTGTCGCTCGATGAGGGACGCGAGATCGGGGGAGCAAAGCGCGGGTTTGGAAGTCGTTATCGTTAGGATAAATACACTGTTTCAAAGCCTGGAAATAAATATTTGGCGGACTTTTCTAATGTTGACGTTAGCATAACGGTTATTGCGTCGAACTTATTTTTTGAAATGTAAATGAGATTGTATTTACGAACGACTGATGTGTGCTTAAAGTTAAATGAGTTAGTTCAGGAAAAACGTATGAAATTATCGTATCACGCTAAAGTGGCGATCGTATTCTCAAGTGTAAACATGCTCTATGTTTTAGTTTAAACTTTTTACTCAAACCAGAGTTTGGCAGTATTTTTACTTTAAAATATGTAAAGTGTAGTTTTAAATTAAAATACATGTACATGTTTTCCTGAGTGAATTTCGGTGACTTTATCTAAAAACTTTCTTGAGTTGTGTAAGCACATTTTACAAGTTAAATGCATACTACATCACGTTAGGACATAGTATGTTAAAGCCTTGAGAAAATGATATGCGATTGCCATAATTATAATAAATATAAAATACTTTTTTAGAAGCATTATGTGCAAAAATTTTTATCAAACCCGTTTGTGCACTTTCACATTAATTAAATTTAGGTTTTTATATTGCTAATTATAAATGAATTTTATTTTAATAATACTTAAGCACGTCACATACACGGAATATAATAAAGTTCACAAAAAATATTTTTAATTAATTTAATGCCAATCATTATTATAAGAGAGTTAATAATTATTCTCATAGAATATATAAGTGATATTCGCGGCATAATTTTTTAATATCATAAATGTTATCAATTTAATAACTCTGCTAACTTTATATTCATAATAGAATTCTTTAATTGATAGTATTATAATTTTTCTCCATTTCCATGTGTTAAAAATAAGAAATAAATCTTATACATCATTAGCTAAAGATCGCTTATAACGTACATTAAATTAGAATGATAGTATAGACCTTATGAAAATCATCTCTAACTGCATCATGAATATAAATTATTAAAATTAACTATCCTCGGCATCAGTAGGTCAAGTAAATCCAAATATTAAATGAGTGACTAAATATGCAGACAATGTTAATTACGTCAAACTATTTTCAACGCACCGCTTATCTGATCCGACGAATCTATATAAAGGTATGAAAGAAACAATAAAGCACTATTTATCGCGTGCGTGCATCGTTATGCATCAAAGCGCACACGACCTGCTACATAGCGAGCACGTATATACCACTCCTCCCTCTCTCTCCCTCTTCTTACTGAATATACATAACCCACGAATAATACCTTATCACGTTAAATTCATTTTTACGACAATTCCCGCGGCCGGACATACTTTATACCTCGCACGCACGATACGTACACCCCAATGGTGTACATCTCATCCGCGTCACCAACAAACACACACCCCCAAACCACACTTGAGAGTTCCAAACTGCACGCTTTATCTCACGAAATCAATGCTCATTTGCGTAAAAGCTCTTTCTCCCCATCTGTCCCCTATATGCACACGCAGCGCCGGGCGCGTGCGTATGCGTACATGTATGTATATGTAATTCAGGTAAAAGAAAATTCAACGTCGTAAAAGTTCATCAGGCCTGTCAGCGAGGAACTTTCCTCCCCCTCTGCGTATACGCGTATAACGAGGGGGAGGCGCGGCGAGTGTCGCAGCGCGTCAACATGGAAATAGACCGGGCCGCGCGCGCGCTGCACGTACAAGACCGCGCCGGTGGTGGCCAAGTGTCAGGGCGGAATTCACGGTAGTATTTCACGTCCGAGTTCCGCCGCCAGCCGCCGCCACCGCCGCCGGCGTGCACTTATTAATGGCCCTGCGCGAGCGCGCGACATGGAAGCCCCTGACACCCCAGCATGCTAAGAAAGCCATTAGATACCGGTCCTCCGCTAAGGTCGACCATTGTTTTCTCTCTCTCGCGCGCGCGAGCGAGCGATGCGTGCGTATTCCTTGAAATATACCCGACAGAGCTTCTTCTTTTTTTTTCTCGACCGCGAGAGATGCGGCTTCGTCGAACCCCCCCCCCCCCCCCCGCCCCAAAGGAGCGAAAGTTTATCCGTAGCAGTGGAGCAGTATGTTACGTCTGTGCTGAATCGAATCTCCTTTCCAATTCTAATAGACTGCGACGTACGTGCTTACTTTACTGATTCCCGCGGCCGCCTAGAACCGACACATCAATAATATCTTAGGCGAGGGCGTTAACCGATAATATCTCAATTTTCAGAATGTATATATATATATTCATCGTCGCCGCTGCCCTCGCCGTCGCGCAGTGAATCATTGGTTTCCAGCTGTAGCGGCTGATTAAGTGTAGCCTCGTGCGGATGAAGCGATCGTCGTTCGCTATATAATAGAGCTAATTAAACGCGTGGAGAAACAGAATAATTCATGGTATATTCGAGCTGTAAACATTTTTGAAGTTGTTACTATTAGAGGGCGATCTTCAAAGTTTGAGAAATGTATAAACTGGAGGTAAAGAAACTCCAATAAATTGCTTACTACCTTTTCATAATGCTGTTTCTGACTTCTGACTCTGTCAGACTCTTGAATTTGCTGCCTAAAAATTATGATTTATGAGGAAAGAAAAAGTATGCTGCGGAAAAGTAGACTGCAAGTTGCCGCGTATTTCATATGTACAGAGGAACAGTAACGATGATTTGACGACGTGTACATACGATACTCAAAAGTATAGGGAGAAAATCTACTAAAGTTTAAGAAATTCTTACGTTCTCCATAGTTTTATTTTTCTTACCCTTTTTAATATTAGTAAGAAATTAGTATTATTAGTAAAAGTTAAAGAATATTAAAAATATCATAAATATGTATTTAATACAAGTATTTTAGAAAATTGAAATTTAGTACAAATTTAATATTCACAAATCATATCGGGATATAAAACGCATTCTTCTCCTACCTTAGATAGATTTTTACTTTCAGATTTCGTTTTTTATGATTAATAAGGTAAATGAAAATAGTATAAAAATCAAACGATAACTGAAAATAATAGAAAATTATTAATGATATTTACACTAATCCCGTACAGATAAAACATCTTTCCTAAGAGTCATGTGCGCGACATGTCGATGGTTACGTGATGCTAAAGTACATCGTCGTTTAGATGTATGCTATATCTGGATCTCACCTTACCGTACACAGAAGATTGTACTGTCAGAATATTGCCTGTAAACAGGCAATGCGAACAGTGTAGAGAGGGTGTATAGCTATCAAGACATTTTAAACAGTAATCAAGCACAGGTGCAACAGAATATCTAAATTTTTTCCATGTCTTGAAGAATAAGTTAAAAAACTTTTAAACGTTATATGGCCATACCTTTAAAGAATTTGAAAATTTAGCATATAAGTATATAAAAAATAGAGCACCTTTAAAAGTACCATAGCCTTTTACTTAAGTTTTGTCGTCTCTTTCACTTTTTGAAAAGCTAAAAGTATTAGTTAAAAACGTATGCTGTCGATGGAAGTGTTTGGAAGGGATAGAGCATTGGTCGACCAATTATAAAACTCGTTATTATGATCAACAAAAATCTCTCGACATTTTTCCATATCAATGTGTTAAACAAAAAGTGATATAGTTTTGAAATAATTTTAATTTGGAACGTGCCATAACTGTTTCATTCATGCGTGGTTCAATCTTAAATTTTGGTTGTATGTTTTGGTGGCACATTACTATAGCAATGTAGTACTAATTTGTATACAAAGTAGCAAAGTTTGAACTATAATTGTGCTTTCCGAGAAGGGAATATTCTACGTTGAATTTCTCATAATAATGTACTGGAATATACATATTCCTGAAATATACTCGTAATAATGTTATTAATAATCCTTTAGATCGCAGTAGTCAGATGTTTTCTGTTTAAAGACATCATATATATTGATATTATGAAATAAATAAAATAGCCTTGATATAACGAAATCTGCATTGATATGATTTCATACTTATAATATAAATTTATTTTTATACTTCTTTTATAAATCCCCCAATTGGACTAAGTGACCTTCCACTACATATTACCACATTGAAGCATCGTCCGCACAAGAAAGGTATAGCGTGTAATGCTATGCGCGTATATTTATGCACACTTCCAGACAATATACCTATAACCGTGTTTGGTTATCCGACATAACGACTTGAAGAAAGTATCGTGATCAATTTAAGATGTTGCACACGGTATTCGAGCAGATGCAGCACTCGATCGATGCCCATCACATGTACCCATCATATATACGTACGGGTACGTTATACTATTCCATTCACGGCAAAACAATGGCCACTTTGAGTATATCGGTTGATAGTAGCGCACGAAGAATCGCAAATCCCGCTATACGCTTTGAACTCTTTCGCGTGTGCACTTTTCGCGTGACAGTTGTGAATTCTTTTTAACAAAGTAGTGACTGCCGGGAAATTAATAAGCGAATGCTTATCTCGAACTTTTAAATGCACGCGCTTATGCCGGGCAAGAAGTGTAATTATGAATTTACTCAAACTACCATGGGAAACGGAAATAAGTGTGTGCGGGGAGCGCTCACGCGAAATCGCGGCGGGGTTACGTTATTCCCGTAATTTTCACCGCAGAACATATAGTGCGCGCCGGTAGGTTATAAGTCAGAGCATTTATATAGTAAATAGGTATAGCGGACGGTAGGTAAGTTTAACGAAAATTCTGTCTAATTAGATTACTTGTCAATGGTTATTGAAAACACAGCATAATGGGTCACGCTTTACAAAACTATTTCGATACAGGGGGGGGGGGGGGGGGTAATAATGATGAGAGACGAATATATCAAGATTCATGCGGTTATTGGTTTATTTTTGTTGTGTATGTAAACTAATTGAGGAATGATGAAATAATTATTAGGGAAGTAAACGCCCTGTTGGAAATCGTCCATTTTCGCCCATTTGTGAAACGATTTTTCGTTCAGAAATCGCTAGAAAATGGCTAGAAAATGGAAGAAAAATGAACGATTTCTACCAGGGCGATAGTACAAGCATTATTTCATAATGAAATCTCAGGACTTACTGTAGGACAATTTTTACGGGACAGGGGTAATTTGTATTTGTTTTCGCTTACACTTTCTCTATTATTTTATTTAAATTACACTTTTTGACTATTGTTTAAAATTCTAAGAGTAAATGATGGACTGTACATGTAAAATTTCATAAAAATATGGTATTTTATAAGAAAATAATTGTTTAAAAATCGACGTACATACCGTTTTACTGCTATAATAACATGACAAAATGTATCATATTCCTTTACCTGTGTTGCTGAAGAGACCGATAAGCATATATTATGTATTTATGGCATTTACATAGATGATACGATGAAATAATGAATTGATTTTCGGAAAGATAAATGCCAATGGATTGATAATCGTTCGCATATGCAAATATATAAATAATTTCAATAAAAATAACAATTAGTTTAAGAATAATTAATATGACTTTGTTAGATGCTAAATAAAATGACCTTATTGAAATAAATTTTATATTATTTGTGTAAATATAACTTGAATTGAATGCTTAATCTTTTAAGGAGCTATCGATATTTGATTTAATTAATTAATAATGATATTATATGTAACCAATTCAAATATATAATTAAAATAATCGATTGTCACGAGCGTATTTATATTCTCTCGTTCAATTAACACATGTGCTCGGTTATACAAATATTCATTAATTGGCTGCTCTAATTGCTCGCCAGAGAAGAAGCGGGGACTTCGTACGGGAAAAAGCCAAGAAGTTGATCTCTTTCCGCATGGGATCACCGATGTAAGCAGTATCTCCAAGGAAGAATTCCACTACAACGCTACTTCAAGCTGCGAGACGACATTCTGAAAGCACGATATGTATTCTACGAGAAAGTGAATCTGGGAGGTGATGTCCAGCCTAAAAGATAGATACTCCTGGATAGATCCAGGAATCTAGAGAAGTGATCCATGGTTCTGCCGGAGTTATTAATGTCAGCGAAAAAGCTCGAGACGTAAGGTGCATGCGACTGACAGACATGAAAGGTATATGATTGCCCGGTCACAGATGGAAGAAAATATTTAAAAATTAATTTCAAATATTACATTCTATAAATTGAAGAATAATAAGAGTCTATTAAAACACAATATGGTGCGGATCAAACGAAAGCCGAGAGACGGTGATTGTGGCTAAGTTGGTAACAAAAATTTGTATCTAAAAACATAATGAAAAAAGAACTTATAGATTTAACAGATTGCAGATATCTGTGTGAATTATAACGTTAAAAGTTTTTATTACGATTTCTTCTTTATTTTTTTGAGATTTCATTTTTCTACAAAAATTAAAGTTCCGTGAATAATTAATGACTAAACTTTGTTAACAATCACTATAAAGAATTGTTATTAGATTAACTAAAACAATAATATGTAAGTAATAGTACTTTTAAAGCGTAAATAAAATAGAAATTTACGCTCCGAAAATAATACTGCTTGATGCAGGAAGATGGCGTCTAGAGGATCAATCCGCCTGTTACGGGAGGACAATCCACAGAGAATTAGTCTTCTATGCGCCATATTTCTATAGCAAGCAGATTCTTCTTCTGAATAAGATTTCAAAGGTTGAACAGTCGCTACTTATAAAGAAGTATAAAATCAACTTTGAAAAAAAAAGAAATTTTGTTCTGAACTATGTAAGTGCAAAATAGGGTGGCCTGAATAAAATAAAAAAAAAACCATCCAATAATGATGTATGATGAAAAATTATTTAAGGTGGCTCATGCGATTTCTTATAAAAAAGCAGATACATCTTAAACTTAACAAATATGTTCTTTAGACATTAAACTTTCGATCTCTACTAAGAAAATTGTAGGTCAACGACCAAATTATCGAAAAAACTGAGTTTATAAATAGGTACGTTTAACACATAACCTTATGGGAATGAACAGTTTATTGCTTCGTAGTAACTTGTAAAAAAGCAGTTTTTAATGTACAATATATGAAATTAAAGATTTTTTTGTGAAGAATCTAATGATATCATCAGAATTATAGGTTAACGACCAAACAAAAAAGATATTAACAATAAACGTTACAAATGTGCTACTGCGCATGCGCACTGCGACCAGTCATATAAATGTAGCGACAAATTAGCAAAGTTTTTACTTATTTATAAAATCTTTTTTTGTTTGAACATTTAGAAGTTATTTACAATAAATTTACGTAAAATACGTTAACTTAATTTGGCAATAATAAAGAAGCCCCTTGCGGGGCCCCGACTTGATACGGCACCAAACGCATGAACCACCTTAAGATACCATTCAATTCATTAAGGTACCACCTAGTAGTCAGCCTCGCACCCTAATTAGTTTGGAGGAAATCAACTCAGAATTCCGACGCGTTAATCCGCATCCTTACCCTATCCCTCTTTGGATAAACCCTTCCGTTGAAACTCAGCGGGGCAACTAATTGCGAGATCAAAAACCAAAATCTTTTCGAAGCCTAATTAAGTAACACACATACACACACACACACACGCACACACACACACACACACACACATGCGCGCACACGCACTTCGCTCAGGAGCTCCCGACCCTTTTGCACCTTTCGCGGCTATCTAGCCGTGCGCGCGACGGCATGCGCCGAAAGCTTGCACCCCTTTTCCCTCCCTCCCACCCAGCCTGTGGCGGGCCACCGCACGAGGGGAGGTTTCGCGCAAGCACGCCGCGCCGCGGCATTCAACTGCCGGCACTCGAAGTGGCTGCCTCGAGCTTTCGCGGATGCCCAGTGTGTGCAAGCTCGTGCTGTGCTCTGCACGCGCCGCCGACGTCTTTCGCGCGAGTTCTTGTCGTTCGCCCATCACGTGTCATGTCTACACGACACCGTAGGAGCCGACGACGAGTTGACCCGATAGCCTGATTCGCTGAGATGCTGAAACGTGCGGTGTGACCGTGTGATTTCGGGGCAACGACAAGTGCATTACTTCTATGTGGGACGATGAAAAATGCATTAGCCGTGAATTGAGCTGTTCGCGGGACCGAGAGTAGTACTTTTAGAACTTGAGTCGTGCTAGAGCACGTCTCGCGTACCCGTTCCACGTCGTCTCTCGGCAAAAGTGTGACTGATATTTTGAAAATCCATTGAGAAGTGAAAAACAAATAACTGTGCATCGCGAGGCAGTCTACTGCCCGTAAAAGGATCAACCATCTGACGCTTATGGTCCCGGCAGGACGCTGCACGTCCACCAAGGAGCAGTGACAGTATAGCATCAGCAGTAGTGATAGCGAACGAACGCGAGTGTGTATAACGCCGTGTCGTTTGCGCGTGTCTGCGCGTGTACGTGCCACGTGCTCACTCTCCATCGGTGCAATGAAAAACAGATGCCGCCGCCGCAGGCAGAACATGTGATTTATCGCTCGGATCTCTGATCCGCCAGTGTGTTCACTACCTCTCTATCTATTTCTCTTTCTTCTCCCAGTCTTTCGCCTACTTTCTTTTTTCACTCTCCATCCTTATCCTCGTACACATCCCGCGTGCGAGTTGTGTGGTGATAGGCGGCCACTGGCTGAAAGGTGTCGCGCAACGAGGAACAGAGAGATTGGGAAGCAGTGCTTGAGGGGACCGCACACGCGCCTGTGCCACGAGGAGGGGAGGACCAGCGCCAAGGAAGAGCGAAAGAAAAGGAGGAGTAAGATGGCACCGCCGGTGAACACCTGCTGCTGGCTTTTGATTCTACTTGGATTTATCGGTACGTGATCCAGCTTGCCCCGCAGAAGCAGCTTGTTGTACATGCGGAACCAGAGCGCGCATTTATTTAGCGGGGATTTATGGCGCGTTTGCGCGGCGAGTGCTGTAGGCTGTGAGGGGAAAAGGGCTGATTTGTTTATTTTAAATTATCGAAACGGGGATGTGAGATAGGGAAAGGGAAGCTTTTCATGTTAATTGACCACGCGTCGACGATGGTTTTGTTTGAGGATCGTAATTACATTTTGGCGGAGCGCAGAATTCATTGCATTAATTCAATATATATATATGGAATTTGACGGATATGCTGATAAATGCGTTCGTTATTTTAATTAGATGTAATTTTATTTACAAAATTTTGCAATTTTGGAGTTATAATGAGCAGTTTCTTCTTATAAATTATTTTAACGCAGTTACCAAAATATTGTATGGACAAAATGATTAGTTTTAATTAATAACGTATGAACAAGTTAGTTTGTTTATTGATTACAGCTCCCAAGTAATTGGATAAAATTCGCGAAACTGTTATCAATACTATTTTTTTATAATAAAAAATCAATTGTTTAGTTGCTTATATAACCATTTTTATAAATTCGTCTTACTGCATTTGATACTATGAACATTTTTAACCATTCAACTGGCAATAATATAATAGTACTTTTCGGAACGGGTGCGGAAGTAGATTATTTACCTCATGTGACGTTTCTCGCTTCGTTCGAGCGAAACGAAAGTTTCGAACCGTATTTTATACCACTAGTGCCGAAAAATCATATCAAAGTTGTGATTTTGAGATTAGAGTGGTATAAAAATAATTTTTTCTGACTATTTAGTATTATTGAATGTATTTTAAAATTTAACACTAGAACTACAGTAGCTTAATCGTCAAAAATCGCGGGCTTTCGATTTGGAATGTTTGTTTGCCTAAACAGTACCGTGTTTGAATCCTCACCTCGGCGATTGACTAACACCTCTGGATCGAATTTTTCAAAATTCAGAATTTTTACGTACTTATCTCACTGTAGCTCTGATGGTTTGGAATGCATCTAAAACTAGTAATTGTATCGGTTATTATGGAATTTTAGTGAAGATGGACTTTAAATAGCCGAATAATTACGATTACTTCACTAATAGATTAACTTTTTTTTTTTAAATCAAAGTTTACAATATTGTCTTTATTTAAGAGACTAAATTACAATCCATTTATAAATGTTAATTGACAACAATTAATAGTTAGAAAAAGCTTTGATGCATTGGATATTACGGCAGAATATCTATTATTTCGTTAACAAAGCATATTTTATATAAGGTTGTGAAATTATTGCAGAGATGATCAACTAATAAACAAATGTTCTTTGTTATGATAAAAAATGAGGAAATATATACATATTTACACTTAAATATGTATATTTGCTGAGCAACGCAGTATTAGATACCAAAGTTTGATTATGTTTTTATTATTGTGAATCTATCGAACCTAGTCAATACAATATTTGAAACAGAAGCACACATTTTGACTATCCAGATATTAATAAACATTACGAAACATATAAGTATTTAATATTAAGACAATATTTAAATGTATGTCTAAGCATAAAGTTTTTTAATAGGCTATGTAGTATTTTATACGTCCCCGCAATAATTGAAGTCTCCGCAATAACCGATATAGTTACCCAATAGTTCCCCATCATTGCTGTGCGAGTTACTAAGGGTGGACCCATTGCATCCAAAGTACTCACTAGCGCAGCAATGCAGAGCTATATAAGACTCGCAAAGAGGACTTCAGATAGCTGTAAAATATACAGAAAAGCCTAAATATCAGTCATATAATTCTTTGTATTTATTATTGTCCAAGTTAATGCAGTAAGTTACAATAATTAATATGCTATACGAGAAAGTGTTCACTTATTCACACATTATCATCGTATAAGATAAAAATAAATTTCGTACTGAACGATATGTTGCTTCAAAAGATTGGTAAATGTCTTACAACGGTCGCTTTCTTAGAATTTTCCAACATTTCAAACTAGAACTGCGGCTAGAGTTGTCAGGTTTATTCTTCATACATTGAGAACAAATTTTGATTGACTCAATGTAAACCGTATTTGAAAGGGACAGTTAAATAATTTTATTGAAACCAAAAATATTAGATTGAATCAAATGATTATTTCATTGATTCAATGATTGCTTGAATTAATTGAATGAAATATGCATTCGATTTAATCTAATATTTTTGGTTTCAATAAAATTATTTAACTGTCCCTTTCAAATATGGTTTACATTGAGTCAATCAAAATTGTTTCTCATTGCAGGATATATTATTAATACAACTATATTGTAGAATGTGAATGCATAATGATTAGCTTTCAATTTTGGTTTCTTTAACAATTCTGATTTAATAATAAAATATATTATTATTACAAAGTTTACACTACTTACAAACGTAAGAGAACGTGTTAATATCAAACATTGTTTACAAGAAGTCGCGATAATCGAATGTTTCTTATTTTGATTACAAAATGCTTTGATTTAAACATTTATATTTTAAGTTATTAACAATAACGTTCAGCCCAAGTATTTTTTGAGGTATTTTGTAGTAAAATTTCTTTTGTTGGAACGAAACTCTTGAGTTTGTATATGTTTCTTGGGCTTTTATATCTTTTAAGTTCATTGAATTAATGTGACAGTTAAAAAATGTGAGTGATTTCACCACATGATATTATTTTTTACATAATCAAGTACATACATTCGGGTTTATTAAAAAAAATCGAAATTTCACGATTTTACTCGCAAACCCAAGTCGTAAGGCAGGATCAATAAAAGGTTCGTTTTATACCTACTGTATTTTTAATAAATTCGTGTATAACAATGAATTCAGATAAGAGTGAAAAATGCATAATTCCCGTAAGTATTTTCTAACTGGCAAAATGTATTATTTACGACATTTTAAATACGCTCTTTTATGTTGCCATCCAATAAAATTTTTATTACCGCATATACCGGAAATTGGATGAACATTGCCCGTGTAATTTTTTACGATCTTCTCTTAGATTATACGAGGGATTCGATAAAACTTCACTTTGTTTATTTAAAAGTTTGTTTTACTTTCACATAATACTAGGCCTTTAAAAGATTTTCATCTACTTTCATTGGCAAAGCTTTCTCAACCTCGTCGCCAACACGGTGACTCAAGAAATATGTAAATTTTCCAAAGCGCGCAATTGTTTATTTATTATTCAAATCTCGCTGATTATTTATGCCATATTTTCATTCTAGAAATATCATTAGTTTCTTACGAAACGCGAAAAAACAAACTAGACTAAATTTCTGGCAAATGAGGCACAGTAAAGTCGGCGTTACTTTTTCGCACAACGTCAATATTTATATTTATCCTCGCGCTGGGATGCTGGATTAAACGCGAGAGAGTGAGCTAGTGAATGTGGAGGGTGGAGGGTGATGGGTGACTTGCGCGCAACCGCCAACGTGGGAAATTAATTTTCCCCCGCTTGTCATGCCCATTATTGTTTATTACTCGTCTCATTTTAGCGGCAACCCGTCTCGCGCTTTGTGCGCATGCGTGAGTCACTGGGCAATTATTCATCAAATTAAGGCCACATTCTAATAGAAAATATCGTTTCACGCTCGCGTGTGGCGTGCACAATTTATGAGTGTCGCGTTCGCGATATGTAAAAATTTCGCTTATGGGGCGCTTTTGCATCTGCTTAGCAAAAACAGACAGTGTATTTTGTTCTCTGTCTCCCCCCTCTCTCTCTCTCTCTCTCTCTCTCTCTCTCTCTCTCTTTTTCTCTCTCTCTCGCTCTTTCTCCCTCGCGCTTTCCCGCGCTTTAGCGAATGATCAGCCGGGCTTACGAACAATATTTATCATCGATAACGCAGTGATGGCAGGTTTTTGAGCGTTCGAGTGCAGGTATTTGCAGAAGTCGTTCATCAATCTATTACTTGTCCATCGGATGACATCACATAAATAAAAAAGCGAATATAAACAACGAGAATTTGAAGAGCGAAATTATAATTTTAGGAAAGGGAAGAGTTTGATGAAAATCATATTATTTTATTTTATTTTTAATAAATGTTGTAATACAAAACTTTTTAATATGAGACTATCTTTATTTTTGACAGTAACAAAAATATTACCCTTTTAATAGAAATATAAGTAACAAACATGTAACTTTTATTTGCATTAAAAATATCAACAAAACTATGCTTTCACTCATTTAAAAACTTTGAATCTATATTTTAATTCACTCATGTTTACTCATTATAACTTTTAGACGACCTCATTATATTCTTAAGGCAGAATAATACAATGTGTGCTCGGAATTACGCGCCGAACACTTTTAAAATAAATCTGGAACACATCTGTATCACGCCGTGACATATACACCCAGAAATAAAGAATCCCATTTCAAGGGTCGAGCGAAAATGATTTTACATCAGGCGCGGTAAGAATATTGTACATTCCTGACATTCGATCATAGTCTCTTGCTTTGCCTCTTGATGGCGCGAAGAATAGAGCATGATCGACGAGGCTTTTAAACGGCCAGACCACTATCGGCGTCATACAGTCGCCGCGAGCACACTTCCGGCTAAATGATCGAACGCAAGTCATACTTCGACGTTATACATCTGCGCGCAATTCGCGAACTATACAGCAGCGCGCGCACAATGGTTCTTTCTCCAAAAAAGCGAGACGAAATAGACAAGAGAACAGAACTCTCGGCCGCGTTCAGCTCAACAGGTTATAGTTCGGCATTGTTCGGCTAATTGAATTTGCTTAGCCCTCGCTCCGGTCGTCTCTTAAACATCGCCGGGTAATCTACACGAGCGCGCGCGCGCGCGCTCGCCTTATACGCTTATACAACCTGATGTATATATATGCATATAGCCGGCCGCAACCGCCGAGCGAATATATATAGATATATGTATATATAACGGTGTCGATTACACACGGATTATCCGGGCGGAAATTATTGCTGCCGGGCAAGGAAATCGCCCCGAGGGTAATTCAGCCGGACGGCAAGGGGGTAGTGGTCGCAAGGCTCCGAGAGAGATATTCGGGCAAACTCAATCCGCTATTATACGCCCTTAATAGAGTTGATATGCCATGCCCCCGCGCGCCTGCACGCAGTCGCGTACAGCCCGTCGAGAAATCGCGGCAGATCGTTTTGCCCCAGCGCGCGAGACGAGCCAGCACTCTCGACGAAAACGCGAAGGAGAAGGAAGCGTCGTTACGGTGATTGTATAGTTATGGGAGTGCGCAAGTTGGGCCAGCCCCGCGTGGGGAATTTCGATTTTAGGGCTACTGACAGGAGGGTCTATAAGCTTGCATTGCCCTAAGCGGATACTAAGTTTTATGGGAGGGGTCGTGTTATGCCAGTGTTTCTGGCTTACATCATATAGTTGTGTATATACTGCGAATATTGCGCATAGATAATTTACTTTTTTAATAGCAGTTCTTGCCATTTTATTGCTATGGATACTCTTACTTATATTTTGCTACTTCTATCAGTTTTTATAAAAACAAATATTTAGCAGTTCTGTACAAATTTATTATGTACCAAGACCACAAGAATTTCTGCGTTTTATGATCATTGTCAATTTTTTTTTGCATTATTAACACTTTCGCATCGGGTAATGTATAAGAGAGTGTTTATAATATTTGAAACTTAAAATTAAAATTTGAATAAAAAGTAAAATTTTGAATGTTACTTCTATTTTCTAATGTTTTAAGAAATACAACAGTCAACCGTCAGAATATTTTTTTTTTGAAATCGTTTTCTAAAGAGCATAAAAATGAAACAAATTAACAATAATTCATGAGCCATATATGGGTCATGCTGGCGTGAAAGTGTTAATATTTAATAGCTAGAAAAAAGAAAAATATATTATTTACTGTTTTACAGAAAATAATGAACGCGACATATCAAAATTAATAAGGAATGCAATAAGTATGTATTGTAAAATATAGATAACGTGTCATCTATATTACGATAGTGGAATGTTTAGTATGCTCTGTATAACCGAAGTTATGTAAACTTCTGCGTATAAACTTCACCTGCGGTATGTTGATAAAATTTGACGACAAAATTTGAATCTTAACAGAGTGTTTATCAAGTTGTAGGCAGCTATAAGAACTAACTTCATGAACCCTTAAGATAGTTATATAATATCTATAAGAAATAGAAACATTACTCGGTTTACTCAATGAATACCATTCGTTTCTATTAATAAATATATAAGCTATATATGCAATTCTTTAAAAAGTTTCCCCTATTTCGGTCATAAAAACGATGAAAACAAAATTTGAGGCACACCTCTGCTATACGTTTTTTTTTGTTCAATAGACCACATAATACAAAAAACTTTGGAACACAGGAAAACGGTCTTGTGACACAGTTTTAACTGTACATAAATTTTTCTTATGGAAATTTAACATGGGAAAAATGGAAGAAAAGTAGTCACTGATGATTAGCCAATATTAAGCTCTTGAAGGTGCCAACAAATTTACACAAGAAAAGAATTAAAGTAGAAGAAAAGAATTTTAATTTAAGATGAGAATAGTTAAAATCGGACGATCCTGTGCAAAGTTACGTGCATTTGAAAATCGCAAAAAATTACAGGAATGAGCGAAGGGAACAAGCAGTGCTACATTATTTTGTAGATTAAATAATTACAAAAGAATTTTTTGTTTTTTAAGATATCTCAAAAATCTTATACTTCAAATGCTCGAAATCCTAACGGGATGAAGCAATTCTGATACCAGATTCGTGTTTGGGTGACCAAAATACATTGGACCATGGTAGTCGAATTAAATGAACACAACCATTTTCTGAAAAAAACAATGTATTTTCGACGCAGAATCGCGTATTTCGACAAGTTGCTATCATGACGCGGCGAAAAAGTCAGAGAAAAAAGCAAGACGACGGACGTGCCCGTTGAATTAGCGTAATCTGGATTTAAACACGTCACCCACGTGCGCTCGCTCTCAGATGAAATGAAGGCCCCGTCCGCGAAAGACAGAAAAATAAAGTAAGGACGAGAAGGAGGGGAAAGACAAAAATTAAATAGACTTGGACTCTTTCCAGGACTCTGAGGAGAGGAAAAAGAAGGAAGAAAGAAAGAGTCTCGCGGAGGCAACGACAGGTACAGCGATCGCGGATAGACGTTCGAGTACCGAGGCAACGACTCGTTTAAGGGGACGAAAAGGGAAAAACGTGAAATTTCCTAGTACCAGCCCGTCGAGAGATCCTTCAATTTGACTTTTCGAGTAGTTTCGTAATCGTAGCAAGCTTGCGATTGTTGGGATTTTATTAATTCCTGAACCGTCGTTCGTTCGTTTCTCAGAGAAATTGAAGTAATTTCAGACGAGTTGATATGTGCATGATTGAAAATCTGGATTCTTATGTTTTTTTAGTAATATTGTTTTAATATCGTTTGCGAAAAAATTTTTTCAATATCGAGAGTGTACACGTATTTTAGAAACAATACAAGTTACTTATTTTACATATTTAGACATAAAACCTTTTAGAATATAAAAAAGGTAAACAAATTCTTTTGTATGAATTGAACGTATTTTCACAAAGAGGAATCGTATACTAATAGTATTGGGTGCATGTCATGTGATAGAGAGCACATGCAAGCGGACGCTGCACATCGTGCTTTCCCATACCGCGAACGTCATATTTATTTGCAGATAAATATTCATCCTCGCCGACGATATCGCGATCGGTTAGTCCCGGATAAACGAATTAAGTGGACCGTTAGCCGATACCAAATATTTATATTTGAATAGTTGCCGAGCATACGAGAGTTTCTCGCATTTTTGAACTGCTAGTCATTGAGGTATATACACCGAGATTGACTACTACCGCCCGCGATATAGAAAGAATATTTTAAAAGAATTAACGCTCGTATGCTTTACAATTTTGACGATAAAAGCAATTTTTTGTGCACTGTCATGAATCCACCATATGCATAACAGCGCTCGCTTCCTTTTAATGGTTCATGACCATGGCTTTTGAAACAACTATTCATAAGCAGATTTATACATTTTGTAAATGATAAATGGTTTTGATTATAGTTTGATTATTTCAGTCCATATTGCTGAAAATAATGTACTGATAAAACAGTTGGGTTTAACTTACGTTGTGAGTATATATTAAAAAATAACAGTCAAACATTATTTCCTGTTTCTACGCAGGACAATTAGAACATTTTTTTTTATTAAATTTTATTATGAAATCTTTGTGAAATTAAAAAAGATTAAATTAAAAACTCAAATTTTATTTATTGTCTCACTATTGATTTGACTATTGGTTCAATGAATAAAAATTGCTAGTACCTGAGAAGAAAGATCTCTGTTCCTGGGCCATACAAGGTTACGAACTTAGGCAGATTTATTTCAAGTAAAAAGACCAATGTTATTATTCTTAAGATTTCAAGATTTTTTTGTAGTTTTTAAGTATTTGTACCTAAATATTTTTGTTCGTTATCCTAAAGTTTACTCTTCAAAAAAGTAAAAACATCATTGTTAATTTTTAATTTAACTTAACAATATTTTATAATTAAGTACATTGGTTCAAATTTTTTCAATATAAAAATATTACTTATTGTTGTTTTTATTCATAGACACGTAAAATGATATCGAACAAATAAATGACAACCACTAGTATGCAGAATCAGCAACATGCAATTCGAGATTTGTCTCTCACATTTTCAAACATAACGTTGAGTGACATATACAAACAGTAGCTTTTAGATTATCATCAGTATGTGCATAAACAATTTGACAGACATTGAACCGTTTTTACACGTAACCGCCCTTCTTAAAAAGTTGAGTAGTAAACGTGACAATGTGCTTTCTGCTCAGAAATATCAATATCATATTATAGGAATTCATATAGAAAATAAACGATAACGATGAATCGACAATTAAACATTAGTCAAAGTTTACATCATAAAATTGCATAAGTAAACGTACGTATAAGACTAAAAATAAATAAAAATGTTACGTATATAAATGTTATTATTCTTTGAGAATATCTGAGAATATCTGATCTTTTTATAATAATTTATCATTTCATTTGCATATGAAATTGTATTTGCCAAATAACCCCAATTATTCTACTAAATAAATAATCATAAATAAAAATAAATGACATTGAATTTCAAGAATGCAAAACATTCATTCCAACGGCAAATTATAAGCATCGATCTTACTCAAGTCGAAGAACAGTAATCATCTCGGTCTCTACATATTATCTGTTAAAACTTTTCCAAACTTACAAATAAAATCCATCTGCTAAGCGAGATAGGGAAAGAAGGAAAGTATAAAAAAACTTCAGACTTGTCCTTAACGATTTAAGAGATTTTCGTCAGAGTTGGAGAAGATCTTTAACTCAATTTATAAGATACCAAAAGTCACAATAATGGGTTAAGTTCTCGTATAATACAATTACGAAAGTTTATTCAGTGAATTTGTCTTTGGGGAAATTTACTAATAAATTTAATTACATGATGATGAATTTCTTTATGAGCAATGGCGAGGAATTTAATCAGATATTATAAACTATAAAGAATAATGATAATTGATGAGATGAATGACAGCAATCATATTTTAATGTTGGTGAGAAAGAATCGAATGGTCCACCTGTCAATGTAGATGAATAAATTTAACATCAATTGTTAATTTGCCGACGTTACGGACATTTTATTATGCCATTCTTCAAGGCTATATAATTAACAGTTTACATGACGTATTATAAGCAGTCTGGCTACTGCCAGTCAAAGAACATTTCAATAAAGAATATTTCAATGCAGTGTAGACCGCTTTTCCTATCGTCTTCTATATTTAACATCATAGCGTAACTTGCTACGATATGCGTACGCTTTGGTTTAATTTATTGAAATTTAAAATTTGTTTTCATTGATTCCATAATATAAAACCACTGCCATTTATTGGTCCTCAATCAAATGTATCAATGTCATTTAAAGGAGAAGTGTCCATAAGGTTTTTTTTTTGCCACTGGACCCGGTTGTGGGCCCAACATGGTTTGAGTATAGGGGATGAGGATGTTACCAAAACCGTACTATTTTTATCCTTTAGAGAACTGGAAAGCCAGTATACTGGCTCAACCCATTATCAACACTTTACATATGGTCAATCCATGATATAACATACCTTTTTTATGCATTTTCTAAGAACAATTACGCACCCCAAATACCGGTTCTTTAAAGGTTAATAGTTTTTCATCGTAAAAGTTAAAATGAGAACTCTGAAATCAAAACTTTCTGGGTCTCCCATACCCAAACCAAGTTGGGCCTATACTCAAAACCATTCGTCTTCAAATTGATTACTTTATCGAATAAAACCTTAATATCGAAAAAAATGGTTACCTTTTTTTACAGGTGTAATCAGTTTATTATTATATTGTTACGGAACGACGTATAATATTTTTATTAAAATCGAATTTAGAATTATGACAATGTTACACTCATATGCATATTAAGTTTTCAACTAACTTCTCTTAGTGATGAATGTATTCTATGCTATGCAACCCGTTCATTTTAGTTATATATATTTGAGGTGACAAATGGTTAATAAAGCGCGCTTTGCGAGCGATAACGCTTATACAAGTTGTGTTTTGTTTATAAAAACAAAATATGGTATAGTCATATATTTTGATTAATAGGAATTCAAGAAATATATGAAACCATGCTTTCAATTCTATTTCGATATTTATATTGCCACGGATTTTATATAAAAGCATTTCGCGTGCTATTTCCATTGTAAAAATATCCATACATATGCATGAGCACAAATTCGCGTTTTGTAAAAGTTATAAAAAAGCTTTTCAAATATCGGAGAATGCTTACAGCTATAAAGCTCCTCGCATGAACGCAATATTTTCGTCACTGCAGCAGCCGAAAATTTCAGTCAGCTCGAAGTCGAAGGATCCACTGAATAATTTAAATCAGAAAAACACGTCGTCTCCTCTACATCGCCGGTTCTACGGCTGACTGTATTAAAAATAACTGGAGGACGTTCGTTTTTGCTCTCCACCGAACTTTCTTACAATTTACAAGCAATTTACGTCATTTCTCGAAAGCAGTGCATGAAATTCAAATGTCCTGGCAGTAAAACAACTCACTCCCGCAGACACTTCGCCCGCGTTCGCTCTCCATTTATACTGCAGCGCAACGGCCTCTAGGAACGTTTCACAACTCGGCGGAAGTTCGCCCAGCCGAATATTTCCGCCCTTTCTACGTCTCCTCCTCTCGGTTTTTTTTTTTCGTACCCCATTCTCCACCGCCTTTGCGCGCGCGTGCTTATTTTCTCGGTATTGCTGTCACGAGCGCGGACATCAGCCTCATCGGCACGCCGCAACGGCCGAAATTGCATTAAGTTAAATTCATTTCAGCGATCGTCGCCAGAAGTTTGCGCCTCTCCTTCTTCTCACCCGTCTTCATCCGCGCGTGATGCAGTTGCATGCCTAAAGCGATTAAGCTCCCTCTTAATGGGACCAACGCAGTTGGATCGCGCTACTCCAGAGAGCAGCGAACTGGAGAAAAACTCGTTATTAGCGCTATTCTCTCACCTTGCGATCATGTTTTTCTTCTTCTAAGCAATCCGAGAAACGAGAATGAGAGAGAGAGAGAGAGAGAGAGAGAGAGAGAGAGAGAGAGAGAGAGAGAGAGAGAGAGAGAGAGAGAGAGAGAGAGAGAGAGAGAGAGAGAGAGAGAGAGAGAGAGAGAGAGAGAGAGAGAGAGAGAGAGAGAGAGAGAGAGAGAGTTGAGAGGGGGATAGAGAATGAGGGAAAAGAGAGAAAGGGAAAGAGAGTTTCATAATTAGTGGCTTCGGGGCATAATGAAACCAGTGTCAAATTGAATTGTTTTGAGTAGTGGAAAATGTCTTTATTATTTCTTGAACTATAACGTGAAAACGTTTTCGAAGCTGCAAACTTCCTTACTCGTTATATATTAACTTCTGTAAGTAGAAGTAATATGTTAAAGCTTTGAGTGCAGTTATGCAAGTCGTCCTTTGTCAATTAAAGCTTTGAGTGCAGTTATGCAAGTCGTCCTTTGTCAAAATACAAAAACTTTCGTTTGATAGAATTACATAAAAAGAAATTTAATTAATTTAAATCAATAGATTAATAGATCAATAGATTAATTTATGTCACATCTAATTACATCTATTGATATTAACGAATGTATAGTTGATATTTGTGTTACAGATGGTGTAAATTCAAATAATAAAGTGTGAAAAAATGGGCAACGAGCAAGACGCAAACCCACGAACCCGAAGTTTGCAGTCTCGCGTTCTAATGGAGCAACGTCGCGATGCCATGTTTAGTGCGTCTTTAGTTAGTTATTCTTTTGCTGAGTCGTCATAGTCCCTCATCTTTCAAATTGTCTGAACCGTTGACGGAAATCTTCGTGACGTTTGATAGTTTTTATTTTTATTTAAATTAAATTTATACTATAAAAGTATAAAATACTGATTTGGCATTAATTTATTAGCTTAGTGATCATAAGATCGTTCTGAGAAAAAAATTTTAAATGGTAAGCAGTAGATTTTGTGAAGGTTATTTTGTAAAATTTTAAAAATACAACACGCAATTTCAATATATTTAGTAAAAAATTAGTCTGAGATTTCATTTCATAGTATTAAGACTATTATATAGTGACGACTGTAGTTGGAGAACAACACGTACTTCCTAGAATCCTAGTGCTCGTACACTATCTTCCAGATTCAAATGAAATTCAGAATTGATTTGAATGGAGCGCCCAAACCCGCAAATTAAGGAAACTCAATTCTTTCTTTTAAAGTTTACAGTGTCCATACTAACACACCAGCACTGAGAGAAAAGAAAGGTTATAATAAACTTAATATCTTAACTATAAATATATGGGATTGAAAATCAAACCAAACTGACATATATTAATAGTTAAAATACGATGGTTACTATGAAGATACAGAAATTTGGATTGAGAATGTATCTTAATTATTGATATACGAAAGGTTGCTATACCCTTTTCAAGACAGAAGCGTTCAAAGCTATCAATATATTGATTATTAGAATTTTTTCTCACAGTGAATAAGTAATCACAGGAATCACAGAAAATGCAATAATTCATTCATACGTTTTCATCATTATCAACATCATTCTTCGCGCAACTGTTTGGCTAAACAAATAACTCGCTAATTAGGCGCAAAAGAGGCAGCAGAGGGAAAAAACTGAAATGAAAAAACAAGCCGCGAGAGAAACGCTGGCTGCTCCTTGCGAATGTTTTGTCCAGAGGCGCACGCACATACATTCTGCCAGCTGAAATTAACCCTCTCTACGTGGCCGGGCCACTTCCCTCCGGCTCCTTCCTTCCTCTCCAACAGTGCGTACATATCTAATTAATTTGTCGACATGCCGACGACGTCATGTGCGCACAAGCTCAGCCTCCTCCGCTAACGCACTGAGCCGCTGTGGCTTTTTGTTTCATGCGCCGCGATTTTACGCAAGTGAGAGGAACTGAAAACTTGCCTAATTAAAGAACGCCCCCACTTCATTCGGAAGTCGAGCCACAAATGTTTCTTATTTATACGCGTGAAAGGAAAGATACGCGCAAGTTTCTTTATGTTTCTCTTTCACTCTCTCTTACTCCCTCTCCCTCTCTTTCCTCTCTCTCGATCTCTCTATAGCTCTTCGTCTAGTTGTTTCTCCTAGCGCGCGCGTGCACGTTTAAGTATACATAATTCATGTACAAGTCTCGGAAGCCGCAAGATTGCGATAAGAGAGGGTCGAGTGAGCAAATTATGCCACTTTGTACGCGTGCAGACCTTGCAGATTTAGTGTGTGCATTTGGATTGTTTGGGATCTGCGAGTTTTGATGTTTGAGCGTCCAGTGGTATGTATTCTAGTGTATTGTGTACGCGTTGCTATTTGACGGAAGAGTCAATTTCTGTTTTTTTTTTCTTTTAACACGTTTACTTAAAATTTATGAAAATGTATCAAACGGCGGTATATCTTTTCTAGGGAACATTTGAGAAAGCACCAGTATTGGTTTCTTCGGAAAGTAAATTATAAAAATTCGTTTTGGTTTCCTCAAATCCAAAAAAATTTTTTTTCATTTTTAAAATTTAGATCGTGCCAGAAGTAAAACTAATACTATAAATTACTCCAATAAACAAGTAATGATAATTTCGAGAGTCTTTAAAATAATTAATAAGTGTATTTTATGAGAGCGAGCCGAGACAAGACCGATAAAATAGAGGTCTTCGTTTTTACTTAACTTTTAAAAATTTCCGGTAATGGAGAAACAAATTATTTAAAAATGAATGTCAGGCTCGCTGATAGAAGAGAGGTTGCTTGTTTTGCGTGTGCGAAGTAAGGTAAAGTACCCAGAAGTTGGACACTTATGACTCCAAACATTTTCAACGATTTTTTTCTTAGTGAAAATCGTTAGCTTGCGTAAAAATTTAGGTATATATATGAGCGGAATACATTTTTTTAACAAATAAGACAAAACATTGTTCATAAATGATTAAAATACAAAATTTAAATCGGCTTTAAGTAATGACTCAATTGCCGGAGAAGATGGACAGGTGATTTTTTTTCTCTGCAGGAGTACTTGGACAAGATTGTAGGAATAGTTGAACAGCGAAATCGTGTGTAGTTTAAATGATCCAACTACTCCTATCACTAAATTCATATGGAAGGTATAGATGGACAGCACCATCGGCTCTCACCATAACCTCAAAATTTGATTCTCTTAGTTTATTCGTTTTCTAAGCCACGAATTGACTTCAAATCAGCTTCATTATAAAGTTAATACAAAAAAGAAAATTAGGAAACACAATGTGTTCGACATTTTTGAATTTTATATATGATTTTTGTCACTGTCCATTATTGCTTCAACTTTTCTAAGTGTCCAGCTTCTGGGTACTTTACCTTAGCTGTTTTACACACGGCGTGCGCGATGCACGCGTATGCGCTGATCATTTGACTTCGCGCACGCGGAATAATAGAAGCATGGTGAGGTGTTCGCCATACCGAGAGCCAAACTCGTGGTGACAAGCGCAGGAAACCTGGCGAGTCGACTACGTGTTGGAAAGAGTATACGCTCAAAAACGATAATAAAATTATCGCGGATCTCAAAAACGGCGGAATTAGAATTTTTTCTTTTTTTTCCACAAAAAAAAAAGAAAAAAATTAATTAGTTGCAAACTCCAACCACATATTGTTGCACCGTCTTTATCGCACTCGCTACGCTCGCGCACTAACCTCTCGGTGCAATAATACACACTGCTACTTAAGACATACGTATTGTAATGTACCATAATATTGTTTGACAGTGTTTTAGTTTTGAAAAAGAATTTTTTAGTTATATTTTGTCTTCAGCTACTTTATCAATTTTAATTCCATTGTAAGATACGATAATAAACGATTATTTCCAATTATCAAAAGATTTATAAAAATTTTAATGACTATAATAATATTTATTAAAATACTTATCGTTTCCAGCATATACGGAAAGATATGAACGGTATGAGAAAGTGAGAGTTGAGGTGATACATTTTACACACTACATTTATATATAATTCTAAAGTTGTACTTTTATTAATAAAAAAATATTAAAGATTTATCTAGGGCTTGGAAAGAAAGTTGGGAAAAGAGCATGGTGTTTAATGAACCGAAAGGGCCCAGCCAAGTTTCTACGGGAATCAGCCAAAATTATCTGGGGAGAAACATTACCCAACAGGTGCTTAGACCTCTCGAAAATAAAAAATGCCATTCCCAACCGAGGCCCGGTGAGGCTTTGTTCTCCGGACAAACTGGAATTGTTTTTAAGTACGTTATATCAATTAATTTGTGGTTCTCTTTTCCCGATAAACAGCCACTATAAAGTGTAAAAGTCTAATTTCGTAATATCAAATATGGTCTGGAATAAAGGGAGAAAAATTAATGTTTTCTTTTGGATATTCGGATATTGAAGAAAAAAAACAAGGATTATATTTCCAGAAAAATGCCTATATACGGGTTTTCCATTTATAAACTGGTTGGGGGGGGGGGGGGGGGGGGGGGGGTCCTGCGCGGTATCGCCTGCCAACATGCTTTAATGGGGTTAGTGCGATTTAGCTTTTTCTACAGAATTTTTTGAAACTTGCAAGGTAGACTCTTATTACTATTATACACAACATCTGTAAACTTCCGAAAGCCTAACTTCACCATTCATGAGGTATAAGCTCCCAAAGTTGCAAAATTTAACACGGCGGCTTATGGAAAGGTCGTCGCGAAGTGTCAAAAACGTTACATTTTTCTTAATAACGTCATAAGTTTTCTACAGAATTATTCTAAAAATGGATATGTTGTTAATGACTATAATTAGAATGAGACCTCCAAATTCCAGGAAGCCTAGCTTCGCCATTTTCGAGATACAGGTGTTTAAAGTACGTAGCCTCAGTGTAGACGACGCCACGCTGCGTGTGTGTCTACACAGACGTAGCACTTCTATGTGCATGTATACACTGATGAAGCGGCGCTATGTGTGCGTGGACAGTCTCGCGTGAAATTTTGAGAGTGGGGAGACTCGAGAGATCGTGAGGCGTACGGCGTTCGATCCGCTGTACTTTTGGCTCGTATGTTACCGCACTAACCCCCTTAAAGGAATTTTGAAGATTCTTGATTCAAACACCATAATTTTATAAAACTTCCTTTAGCTATATTATAATATTGGTTATTAATATGTTTTTTACAGGTTTATATGAAGATTATGTATATGATACCGAATCATTGAAAAAAAAGTCATGAAGCCAAAAAAATTATGATTCAAAATGCAACGGCTAATCTTAGTGCCCATATACGAGATGAGAGGGAAAAGGCTTTACGGCAATCAGATGAATGATATGTCTTGAGTTTGACAAATATTGTCATGTTTCGGGGTTTTTAATTTATGTTTCTTGTTTATATAGCGTCCTGAATAACTGATCAATTATTCTTCAGACCACTGCATAATGAAATAGGCCAGCCCCAAAAATATTTAGCCCCTAACTCTTATCAAATATTCTACGAATTAACCTCGCTTTTTTAAAATAAAAGAATTAGCTAATAGTAGCCAGTTCTTTCAATAAAAAAGTATAGGATTTTATTGAAAGCAAAAAGAAAAAATTTATGAATTATTCAGTTATTTTATTGTAATACATGCGTGATTGATGTAGAGGAGCACTTTGAATTTCACGAATTTAACGAAATAGTTATTCTGGTAGTATGCTGCCTATAGCCGCGAGATAGAGACGAGGCCGAGATATCTCGAGCGTCGTTTTTCCATCAAAACGTGTGAAATACCAGCGTGCACTCACCTGGAATATTTGGCGCATCGGCAAGGGGAGGAGGATTCATGGCACAAGCCGGAGAGCTTTTAACAACAAGCAACGCGCGCTAGTATGTCAGCCTCCAATTTGTAGCTACTGGGGAAAAAAAGCCGGATGATCGAAAAGGGAGGGTTGAATCGCGGAAAGTAGTCAAGGGGTGTCTTGTATGAGACAGAAAAAAGTGAGAAATGCATATATACTATAAAATATTTGTTAGAGTGAGAAATGCATTTGTACTAAAAAATATTTGTTAGATTTAATAAAATATTTAATCATAATACTGCTGTATGAAATATTTAGTTAAAATGAAAAATTTTAATTTTAATGATGTCGTTTTACTAGATCAATTCAATTTTGCTTCCTTCTAGGTGAAGCTTCGTGATAGTTGTAAAAAATATGTTTCCAGCAAATATATCAGAAATATTTTTTGTAAACCGCTGCAACCGAAATGGACAATTTTAAAAAATGTCTGTATGAATGTGTTTGTGTGTGTGTGTGTGTGTGTGTGTGTGTGTGTGTGTGTGTGTGTGCGCGCGCGCGCGCGCATGTATACATTTTTACTTCGGAACTTACTAGGTAATCAGATCGCAACAGTAGAGAACGGCACATTTTTTTTATTTTTGCTTTTTCAATTCAGGAAAAAATATCGTTTTTATTAAATCTAATTTTTGTATTTATTCGTAATTTATTCATTTCTCAAATTTTTGTTATTACTTTTTTTATACCTTAATATTATTTATATATGAGTTCTTTTTTTAAGAAACAGAAATTCTTTTGTTTCAAAATTCATTGCATATTACATATGAATTCATATATCTAGGCTGAAATACATTTGATAATTTAATACAATTCTATAATTTAATACTATTGGTATACGTATTATAATACTATTATTTTTTAACATAAAATTATAAAGGCAGGTAGAGTGCCAAGCAGTATGAGATATAAATTATTCAATCCGAATATTTGTCCATAAATCTTAATGACCGATTCTTATTTATTTACCACATTTTGATCACTTTGTTTCAATGTATACACTTTTCAAAAATATGTCATTTTCATTATAATAGTTATACATGCATTTAAATAATTGCATTCCGAATGTGAATAATTTATTACAGTACATGTTAACTGAAAATTTGACTCGAATTATCAACGTATCATTATTACAGTCGCAATCTTCATTCAATATCAGCGTATAAAAGATAAAAAATTGTTACATTGTATTCGAATCGTTCGCATAATGCACAGATCTATACATATTATTCTCAATTATACGAAAACGTATAATAATAGATAACATATCGTCGCGCGATACGAAGAAAAACCAACTTGGAAGTTACAGGCGAAGAAAAGCCAAAAACGCGTCTAAGACGAAGAAAAGCCAGTTTGACTTGTCTCAGACGAAAAAAAGCCAGTTTGCGCCGTTCCTGCGGAGGAAAAATCCCCCAACTGACTGCATCTAATCAATTACTAGTTATCTTATTATCTTGACTGATAATCTTTTTATCTTTTTACCTTTTTAAAAAGATTTTTAATCTTTTTGGTTATCTTTATCTTATCTAATTATCTGAAAGTTATGCATAAGATGACATCTAAATGTTACTTTCATTTGTGAAGTCAAACTGGCTGTTCTTCATCTGGGAGGGCGCAAACTGGTTTTTCTTCGTCTGGGAGGACCCAAACTGGCTTTTCTACGTCTTAGACGCGTTTTGGCTTTTCTTCGCCTGTAACTTCCAAGTTGGTTTTTCTTCGACCCGCGCGACGATATATTAAATTTAATAATTCCAATGAAAATTCTTCTACTCAACTCCTCAAAATACTCGCCTTCTGAATCATGTCGCATAGATTTTCGCGTAATGGCCGCAAAAAGGGCTGCCGATCCCAGGCGAGCGTTAAATTACCCGTCATCTACATTCTGTCCGCAAATCGTCTTATTCTTCATGTTTGCGCCGAGAAAAAGCTGCGGTCGCATGCGCGCGCGCAGGCAAATCACGCAAGTATACTTCGAAGAAATCCATTAGGCATCTCGTCCAGCGGGAGGTTACCTCCCCGAGAACAGATCGCAGTTAAGGAAGCCAAAGTCCTCTCGCCCCCTTTACGAGCCGGCGTGTATATATATATATATATATATATATATATATATATATACGCGAGGCGGTCGGGTAACCGATCGCGGCGGGCGAGGTATTACCGCGTGGAAATTTTTTGCAACCGCGTCGCTGCCGCTGCCGCGCTCTCCTGCTTTTGCCGCGGCGCAAGAAGGCGGCCGATAGTTCTTGCGCCTTCTGTCACTGATCCGCGCTCGCTCTTTTTCGCCGCAGCCTCCCACTCTCTCCACTCAATTTACGAGCGAAAATAGAGTCACGCGCGCGCTCGCTGCAGGAAAAAGCGCCGCAAGGACAGTGGCTCTATATATATCGGTATATATATTTCTTGCAAGCACGAACCGCGCGCCCGCCGAACATTCGAGTTCATTATAATTAAATTTGCGATCTACTGGGCGAATCAGCTTTTTGGCAGTGCGGCGCGCAAGAGAGAGAGAGAGAGAGAGAGGGAGAGAAAGGATGAAAGGAGCAGCGAGCGAAACTGCAGAGGGCGTAAGGCGGTGCGGGTGGCTCTCGAAAGCCTCTCTCTCTCCTAACTGTATCTCCTCTATATAGAATTTACGAAGGAAGAAATCCGACTTCGAGCCGGACGTTCTTCGATAATTGGTTTCGTTTCAACAAATATGAGACGGAGCGCGCGGGAAAGAGAGATAGAGAATGGGAGTTGGGAAGGGGGAAGAGACTGTTTCCCGAATGGCAATACCACTTTCCTTTTCTCATCGCGCGGCGGCGGCGGCGGCTTATCGCGAACTCGCGCCAGCACACTCCTCCATGCCTGCGGCGTTTCCTATATATCTGTATGTATAGAAAGATACGCGCGCGGCGGGATATAAAAGCACCGCTAGCCTAATTTGCCAGGGCGTCTTATACGCGGGGATATTCCGGGTCGTTAGATTCTGTGCTTTCCACGAAACGTCCAATAACTTGAACGAATACGACGCGCACGTGCGTCGTTTGCCAAATGAACGATTCATCTCGCTGCTGCGCGCACGCTGCACTCGGCGAAGGAGTGTGCGAAACGTCGCGAGGGCTTTTCCGGGGACCATATTATACGTGTGTGTGTGTGTGTGTGTGTGTGCGTGTGCGCATGAGTGTGGGGTATATATGTGTGAAAGAAGGAAGAGGAGGTGGGCGAATGCGAAGAGCTTTGAAAAACGTCATTGCGAAAGTTATTAAAGTATTTTTTGAAAATTTTATTGACTCATTCTATTGTTGCTTATTTTTATTGATAAAAAAATTGGATAGTTTCTATATAATGTACGACAATATGACAATGATACTCTGTATTTAGATATTAAAACGAATCAGTAATTTAACGTTGTCAATGAAATTACGTCAATTTAAAATTTCAAATAAGTCGTCCTCACAGGTCCCCTTGTAACATACCCTTCAAAAGACCTTTCAGGTTTCTCTCAAATTGGCTCAAGAAGTAAAAAGAAGTTTACGCAGACTTTCTAGAAAATCGAGATATACAGGTTCGTATAAAACACAGTCGGTCGTACGAAAATTTCAATCGTAATATCGAAAGAATTCACTTGAAAACGTATAAACGGAAATGTTCATACATAATACATATCTTTAATCGTATATCAGCAGTTCAGCATCAAACTCGAGTTTGGCAGGCTCCGTACGTGCCTACAAAAGTATAAGTTTCCAGCAAGGCACGCGCCCGCTCTCGACGAAAAAGATCCCGGGGACTGCTCGGCCACATGGCGTCGTGTACACCGCGTAAAAAGTTTCTCGTAAGTTTACATGCCACAATGAATATGTAGGTAACAAAAGAACCTATATTTTATGTATACTATGTTCTCGGCGAAATTCGCGAAGTTGATATTTCACATATAGGAGGATAAAATGTCGAAGATGATATTGAATAAATCTATAATTTAGAACAACATTATATCATAGTGGAAGTCAAAATAGATGATAACAGCGTCTTATCTTGCAACAGTTGTTATTTTTTATCATTCGACCTTTTCCTAGAATATTTTATGAGTTATTTTCGTGAAATAAATAATTTCGAAGCAGCGGAAAATAACAGTAGCATAAAGTCAGTCAGTGAATTCGTAAACTGTCAGTATTTCATATTTAGACAGTATTTTCCAATACACAACGAAATAAAAACAACCGATATAAGCATCAGATTCACCTAATTTCTCAAGTACACCATGACAAAATCCACACGACCATTTACGCGGCGAAGAAGAGCGCTCGCGAGCCACAGTATACACGTACCCTCGGCGCTGCGCCATCAAGGGCCGGCAAAATACCGCAAAAGGAATTGCAATTTAGACGTGGCATCCGCGACGGCGCAATTAGCGGCTAAGATAAACATTTTACGGCATCGTCAAAAACTTGACGCCCGCTCCATATTCCGCCGCCTAACGTCATTTGCGCGCCATGCACACGCGCCAGCCCCAGCGGGCCAAATTCAAGCGCGGGAAATTTAATCGGCCTCGGAATTTCGTGCAATATTCAGGCATAATCACAGGGAACGAACGCCTCGTCGTGTCGTTCGTTTACGGCCTCCCATCCACTCTTCCTCTTCTCACTCTCTCTCGCTCGCTCTCTCTTCCATGGGATATGCCACGACCTTTGGGAGACTGAGAGAGTGAAAGAGACAGAGAGATAGGAGGCTCGGTGTACGCACATTATTAATTAATTATTATGCTTAGTCAGCAGCTAACATACGCATGCGCTTGGGCTGGCCAGCTGCAGAGCTCGAGCCATTTCGGTAGTGGTGATGGTGTCCCGCGCCGGCGTATATGTGCGACCTCCGCGAGAATTGATTTTCCGCTCGTGTGAATCGACGCGAATCGCGCGTTATGTGTCACACCCCGTGTAGAAATCTCCCCGAGTCCTCCCTACATTTGACGGGATCCTGGTAAGTTTTCCATGATTCGTCCCTAAATGCGTAAAACTTACTGGGATCCGACCAGAACCCTGTTTGTTATCCTCGAATCTACATAACCTCAAACGAACATTAGTTTTCCTCGACAGAATCCGGTCAGAACTCCCCAAAATTTACAGAAGTCAGCAGGTGGCGCTGCTCTTAAATAGAAAAATGAATAGGAATCCTACGTGTATTCCGCTCTTAGGAAAATTAAGGACATTAACCAGAAAAACGAAACAGATTCTAATGGGTATTACTAAGAATAAGATATATTTAAGAAAAATTGAATAATTATTAAATTATTATTATTAATAATGATAATTAGTAATTAATAATTTTGTAACAGCCATATTATTCTAGTCATAATAATCAATTAATCATTAATTATATTAGTTAATACTTTTAGTTATTAGTTTTTATTTAATTATTAATTACTAATATAAAAGTATTATTATATTAATAATAATAATTGATAAATATTTAATAGTTATTAAATAATTTAATAACTATTATTAACTGTTAAAAAATGTTACAGTTATAAATAATTAGTAACGCCTAAAATCCTACATTTTATAACTATTTTTAACAGTTTATAACTCTTATTAATAGTTTCAAACTTTTCTGAACAAAAATATTTCCGCTAGGGTTTTACTAAAATTTTCAAATTAGATTTCCTAGGCAGTATCGAGTCTGATTTACGAAGTTGTCAGCAGATTTCTGTTTTACCCACAGAGAGCTCGGGAAACCGAACCCGATTCTAATAGGGAAATCTTGTAAAAGCCATATTTAACATTTAAGAATAATAATTAATAATTTTTCAATAGATTGGCCCATTTGTTCAAAACATTTGATTAATGATAGGAATATTTAAGTCCTATTGATATTTATTTTTTGTTATTTATAATAATTATTATATAATAAAAGTAAAGAAGGTTGAACTATGCAAGTCTCGTAATCAGAACTGTGTATACCAATACCCTTCTTAGAGTAATGGTTAAGGCGTTGGACTACCAGCTGAAAGGACCAAGGTTCAAATCCCGGTGACATCAAAATTTTTTTAATTTCTTTATTTACAATTTCAGACTTTCTATAATTTAATATGCATATAAATAACGTTATAAGTTAAAAATAATTAATTTCAATAACAATATTCAATTTAATAAACATTTAAATAAACATTAACTTATGCATAACGTGTAAAATATATTAAATAATTAATAATAAGCGCGAAAATGAAGATAAAAGTTTTTTTTTATATCCGTGTTATTATTTATATTTTATTTATTAACAATCGCTTTTATTTACTATTTTTTATTAATAAATGATCGTTATTAATATAAATTAATTTAAATTTAATTTAAACAAATAACGATTTTTTTGTTTGGTAAGAAATTAATTATACAACATTAAATAAATGTTCGTTAATTAATAATATATAGATATTTCATCGTAGAATAATTAAAATCACTATCGAATTGTACCCGAGAAGTAGTCCCGATTCTTATCGGATTTCCCCATCCGAATCCCAGAAAAAAATGGGACACCACCCGGTCGGGATCCAAATAGGATTCCCTACAGGATTCCTACTAGTTGCAGGGAATCCCTAGCAGATACCTGCCTGAATCCTTTTTGAATTTCTACACGGGACCGTGTGGCGCATTCTCTCTCTCTCTCTCTCTCTCTCTCTCTCTCTCTCTCTCTCTCTCTCTCTCATCTGTAATATGCGTTTGCTTGTGTCGCCGTGCTACGTCGAGAATCGCGAGTAGTGTCAGAATGTGGTGGAATGTAGTTTGCCGGAGTTGTTGACGCTGCCGATAACGGCCGACTTAATGATTGCTTCTTTGCATTCATTAAGGTCTTAACGGGAAAATTGCCCCTGGAATATTCGTAATAGCGTTGCAAACTTGAAGTTTTGTTTGTCATTAAAATATTCATGCTGTTTAAAAATGTTTTGTATAATAGATTTCATAATTGCACTATACAATCATGAAAAAATCTTTTTATAACTGAGTGCGTAAAACTCGACTTTAGATGCCTGTTTAGCGTGCGTAAAGTGTTTACGCACTCGTGAAAGAAATCCGGATACTTTACGCACGCTGAACAGGTTAAACACATTTAACGTAGAGTTTCACGCGCTCAGTTATAAAAAATAGTAAACGCAACATGTGTGAAAGCCAGTAATCTTTGCACGGTCATCTTGTCGCCCGAGCGAAGCGAGGGCGACAAACAATACCCGTGCAAAAATGATTCGCTTTACGCATTAGTTGCGTAATGTACTATTATGTTTTTAATTAAAGTCAAATATATAGATGATTCATTTTACAATAGTAAAATTAAATTTATAAAATCTCATTCGCTCTTGTGATATGTGTGTACCTAATTATGAAAGAAATATCAACGAAAGTGGATAATCTGAATGCCGCTCGAATTTAATTAGTTAAATTTTTGCTACGCTTAAAACTTAATTGATTGATAATATTATTGGATTTTGATGTATGTATGTCAAACTGAATTACTGTGCTACATCTGTAACCTATTGAATAACTTTTTAATTCTATACAACATTGATGATTCAATTTTGATTTTAAGAGAATACTGAAATTATTAGCCGTATATTTTTAATGAAATTATTTTACGGGCTGTTTAGATATGACGAAGAGTATTCAGATCAAACACATTAGTAATTCAAATTATATATGTAAAGCATAGAATTGTGATGATCAAGCAAGTCAACATGGATTATGTATTTAATTGCGTTTATTGGTACCCAATACGCAATTAGAGGGAAATTCTATATAATCTCAAATAAATTAAAATGTTTTGAATGATTAATTTCATATATTTTAATGAAAACATGATAATTGTTATAGAAATGTTTTTAAATCTTTTTTATCCCCCGTGATTTCTCTCCTTAAAGCATTACTTTAAATTTCAATTTAGATATAGTGCAAATAATTTTCAAGTAATCAATCGAATGCATCATAAAAAGAAAATTTATTTTCAGAATAATCATCTTTTACACAACAAGACTCACAGTGATTGCCTCGCGTATATTTATTATCATTCAATAACCCGAGATCCATCAAAAGTGATCCCAGTTTACGTTACGTTTAAAAAACCTCGCGCTCGGGCGCACCACATCGGCGCTATCAAATTGCCCCCGCGCGTGCGACACTGTAATGCATAAAGAAGCATAAGCAAACGCTCATCCCCGTGTAGTCGTTTAATTTCGGTGCAGCGCGATCGCGGATAAGTCGCGCAGCGATAATTCGAAAATAATGACTTAATGGCACGCGCGGCCGGCGGGGTATATATATATGTGTGTGCATCTACGGGTGTGATATCGGAAGCTCGAATCGACGCGCACGCTACACCTACATGATGAATGGCCCCTCCGACGTTCCGCCGCCGCCGCCTTGTGTCGTGCCTGCCATCATCATCGATAAACCGCGGCGCGCGGGCGTCGCTAAACGGAAAAGCGCCTCGCGCGACGCCGTTGAACGAGCTACTTCCGGCAGAACCCCCTACTGCTGCTGCTGCTGCTGCTCCTGCTACCTACGGGCTGCTCGATAAAGCGACAAGCGGGTGCGACCGTGTGTATGCATATAGACCGATAGGTGAGCAGTGAACTGCGCACTTCGCGGAGACTCTGCGAAGTTGGCTGGATCGTTGCCTGTTCCGGATAGGTGCTCGTTGTAGGTGTCGAATGCTTAACAGTGTGTCGATGGAAGCTCGAGTGTCATATCGATTGGAGAAATGGTTTGTCTGTTTCGTCTCTGGTATATATAAACTTTAAAAACGATTCTATCAATATAGTAATATGATGCTACAGAGACCGTGCGGAGTATATCTATGATACGTATAGATATATTTTACCATAGGTTTACTCCAAAAGTTCTCGATTTCGCCGTGTTATCCTCGGTCTCTATACTCGTACCGATATGTATGGATTCTATTGTATAGGGATTCAATAATCATCGCGTTACATACACATGATAATTCTAAGATTTTTACATTTGACTTGATATTTGTTAGTTTTTTTTTATCTTTAACATAATATAAATGTGTCGCTACGCGTCCGTTAGAACAAAACTATCCCTTCTTAAAAAAGTGAAGAGCGGCCATGTTGAAGCATTTAAAGGCTTGATTTTAATTGGTTGATAAGAAGAAGGCGCGAGAAATTTTTTTAATGGAATTTTTACATTTAGAGTAGTATAAAATGATTAAGTTCTGACTTTGAAAAAATACTTAAATAAGTTAAAAGTAAAACGTAATAAAGATAGCATACATAACCTCAAAAACAGAGAAATACGCGCGAAGCGCGTTTGAATATCGCTTGTAAATTAAAAATACAGAGTTTGTGAAAGACAAAATTAACATGACGAAAAATAACAGACGCTTGAGAAGACAAACTATAAATACATTTTTGATAGTTTATTCTTTAAATTATGCAAAAGTTCAATTATGTAGACATTGTACCCATTTACGAAAAAAGAAATGACTTGACTCACCGAGTGCCCGTCAAGTTACGGCAGATCCTTTTTCATAAAACTGCTATACACTCGGCGCCCTGTCCATACACGTAGCCCGAATATTTTTCTCAAAACAAAAACTTTACTGACTGACGATGTATCAACCAATGATATTACGTTCTCCTTTTCCTCTTCATAATCGGACTGACAGCAAGAACACGTAAATTAATATATAGATAATTCGAACACTCAAGTTACATTTATACGTATAGTTTTATGGATAAGCAATTTATTACATTATCTTACTATTTAACAAAGTTTATCATCAATGTTACCAGCAAACTCATCAATTTATTAAAAAAAAATCAACAGGTAGCTACGACGGCTAACATAAGAAAGAATTCGAATTTGCGTTTACCGCCTTAACATGTGTTACAAGCCAGTAAATGTACTATTGTGCAGTAACTCGTGCGATTTACCTCCCATTAGTTGTCACGCAACTGCAAAACATTTGTCACATTTATAGTCGAAGGCAATAAATCTAATCAAGAGAGTATGTCATAAATCAGAAAATCCGATAGACCTTTGTTACGGTGTGAAAATTTGAACTTCTGATTGGAAAAATTAAGTAAATAATATTTAGAACAGTTAAATACGATGTCAAAATTAGATTAAAAAATTTCTCCTTAGTCCAATAATAAATAAGCTATATTTCATTCACTTTCCATGAAATATTAACCCGATGTTACAACAATAAATCGTGTTTCCGTTCGCCCTCGCAAAAATCCTGCATGTTTGATAAATTCTGCCCAACTGAGATACAGCACATCCAAACGCATTCTCCTTCCTGCCAGCCACGGTTAGTTCGTCCGTGCAATATTAACGGGTCGCGTATATAGCTGCAGGACATTAAAGGACGCGCGCTGGGTCATGATCGCGTCAGACCGGTTTTGCGGGCGCCCGCCGAATCGAAACACAGCTGCGTGTATATATGGTAGTCGGAGGACAGTGTCTGCATGCCCGCGGTGCAGTGTGTAAATTGTCATTTATTTCCCTCGGTGGGCGTCTAGCCCACTTCGTCAGCCCGGAGGGGGCCCTGCAGTCGTGTTTCTCGCGAGCATGCGGTCTCTTTAGGCGGCCTCAAACTATCGGCTCTCGGCGCTTTATGAAGAGAGATCGGTTCATTAACGGCGCGCGGACGCCACGGCGGCGTTGTTGTTGTTGCGGCGGACGGAGCTTTTTGGGCGACTCTCAGCCCTCCGAACGGGTGCACATTCTCCTGGGCGCAGCGGCGAACGCTATCGTGCTTTTCTGAAGTTATTCGCTTTTCGGGAGAGAGTTTCTCATTGTTACCGGCTCATTGCAAGTTGATTCTGGTTGGAATTGGATACAACAAAAGGGATGAATTGCGGAGTTGATGAACTTTTTCGTTGCTCATGATTTGGAATTTGTATATAAAGGTGTACTGAAGAGTGAAAATTGATTTAGTATTATGTTTAGGTCAATGAAAGTGTTACATTGCTTCGTCAAATGATACTTGTGTGGGAATTACCTTATAATGAGTCGAAAGATGTTGTGTATTCCCCCGCAATAGGGCCGCTATGTGTCTCTCATACTCTAATGAGTTATTTATGAGATAGAAAAGGACACATAGAGGCCCTATTGTGAAGGAATGTTGTAATTAGTAAAAAGTTTTAAATAAACAAATTAGACTATACCAATATCCATATTACATGAAATAAAAGTTGGCCACATCTTGCATAAGGCAAGTAAGTAAAAAGAAATTTTGTTATACAAAAAGATAATGACAAATCACGAATACTTGTAATATATAAAAGAATTTATGAACTATTGGAAAATAATCCTAATATAAAATAGTACATTACGACACAAGTGCGCTAAGTAGGTGATTCGCGCACGAGTGCATGAATCGCATAGGCGCACGCGTTCGTATACTATTTTTTTTTAACTTAGTATCCGTAATTCTACTTTTATACCTGTTTATGGTGTGTGTACTGCCCAATTCGCACACTATAAACAGGCATGAGAAGTAGAATTTCGCTCACTGAGTTGAAAAATTATATTTCTTATGCCTGTTTGTAGTGCGGAAAATATCCGATTAACATATTTTGACCAGCACCATACAAAGTAACTAACTAATTAATTTACTTCGTGCTATGCAAAGTAATTTACTAATTAATTTACGTCGTACACTGATAACCAAAATATGTGATCCTGGCACTTCCCACACTATAAACAAGCAAAACGAATTTGCACATTGAGTTAATATCTATTTTGCAAAATTTACTTGGGCAACCTAGATAATCGTGAGAGAAAATTTGTTATTTTGTGCAAAAAAAAAAGACAATGATTCACAAAACAAAAGGATATACTTATATTAGAAATTCGCTTAATATGACTAATGCACATACTAATAATAATAATAAAATAATAATTTTAAATTGTCATTAATTTTAATTTTCTTAACTGTAATGAAACACTTTCACACAAAAATTACGACACTCTTTTTACACCTCTCATCGTACTCGGCGTCTCTCTCTCTCTCTCTCTCTCTCTCTTTCTCTCTCTCTCTCTCTCTCGCTCGTTCTCTCTCACATAGAAGTGCACGTTGCAGATCTGCTTTTCCACACCGCACCGCGAGAACGCTCAACACTTTCGCGGCTCGTCTGCCTCCTCGTCTTCTCTCGGTCTCTGCTTCCGTCTTTTCCCTCTGCAGATGCGCGCATCCGTGCAAGGGAGATTAGCGACACAGCGCCCAAGTTTCGGGTCGAGATTAACGATGAGAATCCGTCTGCCTAGCTGTGCGGTACTTTTCGCGCGAGGCGTCGCTTGCCAAACCCAAGAAAGAGAGAGAGAGAGAGAGAGAGAGAGAGAGAGAGAGAGAGAGAGAGAGGGGAGACAGAGAGAGGGGAGAGAGAGAGATAGAGAGAGAGAGAGGGCAAACGACTATATGTACGGCCGCGAACTTTAGATACTTCGACATAGTTTGTCCTTTTTGTGATAGAGAGAGAACGATAGAGAGAGAGAGAGAGAGAGACAGAGAGAGAGAGAGAGAGAGAGAGAGAGAGAGAGAGAGAGAGAGCGTCAGAGAGAGCACGAGACGGCGACGGAGTTTCAATTTAAATTGAAAAAGCCAGCGCAAAATCGTGATTATGGCCAAACTTTTATATCCGACTTTCTGTTATTTCGCGCGATTGTCTTATATGAGGCGTTTGCTGCCGTCGTGAACTTATTTAGTGCCCAAGCTCATCTTGGTGAATTTCGGTAATTGTTATCGTTCCATTTCCTGAGAGAGCTAAGAGTTTATGAGGTTTTGGGGATTCTCAAACTGGATGCTCTATTGATAATTGAAAATGAAATAATAGCAATATCTTTGTGAAAGATAATTTAGTCCTAAATTAATTTATGAATATTTATTGTGTAAAAGTTAATTGGATAAAATCTCACTACTGTTGTCAGGTATATAGAATATTTCATTTTATCTAATTATACTTTGGATATGGATTGTAAAGTTACGTAAGCAATTGATATTTTTGATACTTCGTCTTTTTTTCTGCTGAGTTTACATTTTGTAAAAATGTTCAGCGTGTTCATTCGTCGTTGAAAAAAAGCTACTTGTCGACGAGCTCATAAAACCTTTTCACGGGTTAGTATAATCCAAAATAAATTAATGTTTTTTTTTTCACTCTTTATCAGCCACCTGAGTGCTGCTTAAAAACCGTCATATATTATACACACGGCTGCAGGGCATATGCAAAGAGGTCATGTTAATTTATGTTAAAGTTAGAAAAATAAATCTATCCTAACCATGTATATTCAATTAGTTCACAAGAACAATGAGAGATATAAATCATATTTGTAAAAGCTCTCATTTATGATATATGCATATTTAATTGCTACTAATTAAATCCTTCGTTAATTAATTTTTATTCAAAGTATCGTATATTATATTGCTTTTTATTAGAAACATAGAGTTTATGATTAAACTTGAATAACTCAAAATAAAAACATTTTTTCAATTGATCTCATTTCCTTTGTATTAGTTATACATAAAGTAGCAACATTCTTTGAGTAAATGGTAAAATATATTTAGTAATATTACATTTAAAACAGTTTTTTTTTTTTTTGTAAATATCAACGATCACTAGACTTTTTTCGTATAAATAGTTCTTCTATATTTAATTTATCAGCCCTGATCAATATATTCCTTCCTCAAAACTATCGATACAAACTTAATAACGCTTTAATCCCCAAAGAAACGTAGTCTTCACGGGCGAATAGAGTCACGTCACTCTCTACTGCCACCCTTTTTGCGTGACCATTCGTGTAAAACCCTATAGCCCAGCATTATTATACAGAGGAATTAGCCCATCTCTTCGTGCGCTGGCGCGCCAGCCGTCTTAACTCCACTTCTGCGTGTATCGATTCGCCGAGAGTATTGCGTTATTAGTCCGACCGGCGCCAGGGGTTGAACTACATCGCACCTGCAGTCATGTCACTTCCGCCTCTAGACTTCCGCAGACGTCGCCTTTCGCGTTCGCCTGCCACACGCCGCTCGCCGAGCTTGGGTGCAATAGAAAGGGTATGGTCTGTTTGAAGTTGGTTTTGAAGGTGGAAAGAAGTTGCACGATATAAAGTCATATTTTTTTATTAGGCAGTTGTCGAATCAATGAGCGTGATTGGAATAAATACCAGTTTATGACAAAGATATAGAGCTATTTTATTGCTTTATCGCGTATACCCTCTTACTATATTTTTTTAATATAAAATTTAGAAACACAAATATAAAGGTTTCATTGTGATCAATTTAATTAAGTATCTTTGTAACCTTCCGTTATTAATGTTAATATTTTCAACATTTAATTGTCAAAGACGAATAGTTTTAACGTTAATGAAAATGATACATTTTATCTGTTTATCATAGAAACTTGTCAATTTTGTAGACGTAGGTAGATGTACGATGAAGTTATTTGTTTATGATTGACAAAATATGAAAATTAGAGAAAAGTGGATTTGGAAAAGTTGCGGATAAATTAAAAGAAAGATGATTTTTAAATTTATTAAATCAAGTAAAAAGTCAAGATTTTATCTATAGTATTTTGTTATAAAAATGGAACGTTTGTGGATTCTTTAATTTCCGATAAGTTTTACAACGTCCCTATCCATATTTTATATATAAGCAGGCTTCGGCATGTTTGATTGCAAAATAATAGCAATAAATTAATCAAATATATGGAACACTTTTCCGTGTATGCGTGTGCATGTTTGTATATGTGTGTGTGCGTGTGGGTGTGTGGGTGTACGTGTGAGTGTGTGTGTGCGTGTGTGGGTGTGCGTGTGTGAGTGTGTGTGGGTGCGTGTGTGTATACCTGTGTGAGTGAGTGAGTGGGTGCGTGTGTGGGTGGGTGTGTGTGGGTGCGTGTGTGTATACGTGTGTGAGTGAGTGGGTGGGTGCGTGTTTGTTTGTTTGTGTGTGTGTGTGTGTGTGTGTGTGTAAAATGGTTCGGTCTTTTTTCTTGAAAGCTTTTAATGATATGGTATATAGCAATTATTTTAGCTTAGTCACATTTACATTTGTAACTATATTTAAAATATGAAGATATATCAGTTGCGCATCAAATACACTTGATGCAACGATGTACCGATACACTGGACACAGTAAATGCATTGGATTAACTGCATATAAATCACAACTCCGAATATCTATCTATTTTTCGGAATAACTTTTTTATTTTTCTTAATAAATTTTATACGCTCGTAATAATATAGTTCTATAAAATGGCTAAATTGATCTCCACGAGCAAATTCTCTTACAGTTAGTCGTAATACCTTTCCCAAATCGAAATAGTGTGCTACATTTTTGTAGCCCGCACTATTTGATAGAAAATTTTAGCACACGGCGACACTGGTAAGAGAAGTATAGAAAATACTTTAATAAAAATTACAAATTTTCAAAATACAGGGAACTGAAATGCGTTTCGTCCTTAGTCGTACCGGGTGGACTCATCAGAAAGATCCCGGTAGACTTATCTTCGACGCCGAAAATAAACCGGGATCTTCCTGATGAGTCCACCCCGTACGACTAAGGACGAAACGCATTTCAGTTCCCTGTATTTTGTAAATTTGTAATTTTTATTAAAGTATTTTCTATACTTCTCTTACCAGTGTCGCCGTGTGCTAAAATTTTCTATCAAATAGTGCGGGCTATAAAAATGTAGCACACTATTTCGATTTGGGAAAGGTATTACGACTAACTATAAGAGAACTTAAACGGTATTGGATCACAAACATGCCTAAATTTTATTTATATCTGTATCTTTGTTACTTTATCCACCAGGTGGCTGCCACTTCTTGGCTTCCACAAATAAAATCACTTTCCAACTTCCTTAAATAAATCCAAGTAACATTTATTTTCGGCATCGAAGATAAGTCTACCGGGATCTTCCTGATGAGTCCACCCGGTACGACTAAGGACGAAACGCATTTCAGTTCCCTGTATTTTGAAAATTTGTAATTTTTATTAAAGTATTTTCTATACTTCTCTTACCAGTGTCGCCGTGTGCTAAAATTTTCTATCAAATAGTGCGGGCTACAAAAATGTAGCACACTATTTCGATTTGGGAAAGGTATTACGACTAACTGTAAGAGAATTTGCTCGTGGAGATCAATTTAGCCATTTTATAGAACTTTTGTATTTATTTAATATAATTATCAATAAGATATCAATACTAAAGGGTTGAAACCTTAAATTAGCAATATCTCGATAACGAAAATTCAGTCGTACGTAGTTATATCAGAAATAACAGATTTGTATTATCTTTGATCATTAATTTAACAAACTTCCAATGTTTAAATGAGTACACGTGTTACAATACCTCCTCTTTTTTTCTCATTTTAGAATTCCAAAACTGTCGAGCGTTAAAAGTATAACGGGAGGAAATTCAATTTGCATTTCTGCTTTTAAGAATATGAAGTTGTCCTCGAGAAAATAAATACGAAAATTAATAGCAATGACCCCTTATGGGAACGATGTCCACGTAAATAAATCGCTATATTTGCAGGTGTATTATTTCATTTTAGGAGCAGGAGGTTTTACTTTAGATATCTTGTGCATTTTTCGTTATATACAACGTTACAACGACGACGATGCCAACAACGACGTATAAATACCAGCAAAATATGGCACAAGAGAGAGAAAAGCAGAGGGAAAGAAACAGAAAAGGGAAAGAGGATCCACGCGAGAGGCCGAGCGGGCGCAGCTATTGTTAACGCCTCTGAGCGATAATCTATATAGGGTCATAACTAGCGAATTCCCCGCGTTTCCCCATTTCCTCTGGATTTTTTTTTCTCCATCGTATCCTCTTTTCCTACCTTTATTTTTTGCGCTCTTCGTCTTCTTCTCTTTATCGTCCTGGTGTATGTATAAAACCAAGTTATTGGCCCGCGTGCACCGCCTTTCGTTTCCTTCGTTTCTCTCTTCCCCTCTTTCTCTCTCATTTTCGTTAGAAAGAGAAAGAGAAAGAGAGAGAGCGAAAGAGGGTGGGGAGACAGAGAGGGTAGGAGAGGGAGAGGTATACTCGAATGACTGGTCCCGTAATGCCACCACCACCACCACCGCAGGATCCAGTCAAACGAAATTGAACCAAGCCGTGCAAGACGAGCCAATTGGGTCGTTCATAATTTCATAAACAAACAATAGGACGCATGGAACTGACATAAAAAAACAAGAAGAACAAATGGTGGAATCAGAATGAGGAAGAGATCGAAAATGGGGTGAATTTTGATATGATGCGTATTTGTGACTTTTGTACGACTTAAAAAGGAGGAAAGTTACGTTTTAGGGATCATATTAAAATCTTCCTTTGCGGCTTCGGCCGTGGTGTGCGTGCGTCAAACTAATAATTGATAAAGATTGATACTTAATATACCATGAAAATATAATTATTTGAATTTATAAAAAATATTCTGTCTGATTGATTAATGAAATCGAAAAAATTTGAATCTTATCGATTGTTCTGAGTCATTTTGTTTATGAATTAAAGAAATGTTTTTTTCTAGTCATTATTATTAATCTTTATCTGTATATAATGTTGGTTTAGACGAAGTTCTAAAAATATTAAAGAGAGACTTGTGCTTTATTTTGCAAGGGTGTCCCGTTTTTCTTGAATGATGCATAGGTGGCTTTAATTTTAAACCTCTTTGTAGATCATATCGTTCGCATCTCCTCGAATTGCAAAAATTATTCGGCTATATTGACCATGGGAGCATTCTATCTTCGGGCCACAGGTTTGGCTCAGGGTTTGAGATATGATTCTGAATGTGCAAATACTGCAATAGTAGACTAGAATTCTTTGAAAACTTTGAGTTATGATCATTTTGAGTTTATTTTAAAAAGATATTAAAAAGCAAAAGACCTTTTTCCAAAAATGACTTTTCTAGAATGTGACACAACGGAAGTGCGACTAAAAGAAACGAGATTTAATTTATTTTTGTGGTTCAAATTTTAACTATCATAACTTCGAAAGATTAATTAATATATTTCAGTTTTGAAAGGGGAATTGAAAGCTCATTTTCTCTACACGGAGAGAAAAATTTCAGTAAAAATTACAAAAAGTTCGGCAATTTTTACTGAACTTTTCGGTACTGTGGTAACAGACTACCAAAATGAGCGGATTTACTTGACTTTCTATACATTTTATAGAATTTTCAGTAAAAATTACCGAACTGTTCAGTAACTTTTAAGAGAAGGTTTGGAAGTTTTCGTATAAAAGTAACGGTACTGAATATACAAGTTCCAGAATTTGATGATGCATATGTCTCTGTAGGTAAATGGTTAGCGTGCCCGACTGCTGTGCTGAGGACCCAGGTTCAAATCTCGATGCCACCGAAAATTTTTAATTTCTTTATTTCATTTATTCTTGTCTTAAATTATTATTTCCTTAATAAAATTCAACTTTAAATAATTAATAAATGTTTAAAATATAAATAAATGTTGTTATTCGGATCTCCCGAAAGGGGGAGTCCGAGTCCATTTTTTTCAGTGCATATTAGAAAATTACCGAATTGTTCTGTAAAATTTACAAAAATGTCAGTCTGTTACCGTAGTACGGTGAAGTTCGGTAAAAATTATGGAACTTTTTGTAATTTTTACTGAAAATTTTCTCTCCGTGTAGGTACTTTTTCTGTTCTTAAAGTTGCATTAAAAACTGTTTCAGAATCTATTGTTCGAATTTGATAAAGAGGCATTTTTCAACAAAATAATCACAATTTTAAAGTTCTGGGAACGTCATATAGTCTACAATTGTAGAATTCTTTACATTTTCAGATTTAGAAGTATATTTCAAAGTACTATAAGTAATCGTATCTGTGATTTGAAAGTAAAATACCCCCATGTAACTGAATTAACTTTAGAACATATTCATGAATTTACAATCGATAAATGCAGTAGTGTCTGGAGTGCTAGGCTAGTGAATGAGTGCGTCAAATATCGTGTATATACTGAGATTAACAACAAAAATTAGTCTACAATAATTATTTGTATGAGTAACTATTGCGCTCAAAAACCAAGTCGTTATCCTATACTGTTTTTGAGACATCAAATAAATAAATAAATAAAAAAGATATTTCCATTTCTTTGTGCTCACGAGACGAACGTTTCATTTTCCATTCCTTAGGGTACATCTACAAGAAAGAACGTACAGACCCTACACAAGAATTTGTCGATATATGCAGCAGATTATATGCTGGATTGATGAATACATGAGTTATTGAGTTTATTAGACATTTTCTTTCAAATGTATGTATAAATATGATACGAGAACGTTTTATCATATTTTATGCTTTTAGGATGGTTATTTGAATAATGAATGAACAAATTTTTCGACCTTGCTATAAGTGACTATTACATGTAAGAATTAAGTCTTCATTATTCCGATATCGTTGCTTTTCAATTTTTAAATTTCAAGACCATGTATGAAATCATTATCAAATTATGCTCATTTAAGGATGTTCTCCGGGTCGAAACAGCAATTTTAGTTTTTATATTTTTAAATAATGTTTTATTAATTTGATAATCCAAGAGTAAGTACATGTAACAAATATATACTTGAAAGAACATAAGACAATTTTTTTCAGACAAATTCAGGCAATAGTCACTATGGTATTGTTACAATTAAAGACAAAAAGTTCAATAAGTTCTTTAAATTTTTTTATTTTTTATCCGATCTTAATGAAATAAAGCTTATTTTGTTCGTTAAGAAATTTCAGGGGGAGATTCGATGGGAAAATTTATGATACGAGTTACCAGTACGGCGCAATATCAGTTTGTTTAAGAAAGTTTTGATGAAAACTTGACTTGCTTTTCTTAAACAAATTAATATTGCGCCGTACTGGTAACTCATATCATAAATTTTCCCATCGATACTCCCCCTGAAATTTCTTAACGAACAAAATAAGCTTTATTTCGTTAAGATCAGATAAAAAATAAAAAAATTTAAAGAACTTATTGAACTTTTTGTCTTTAATTGTAACAATACCATAGTGACTATTGCCTGAATTTGTCTGAAAAAAATTTTCTTATGTTCTTTCAAGTATATATTTGTTACATGTACTTACTCTTGGATTATCAAATTAATAAAACATTATTTAAAAATATAAAAACTAAAATTGCTGTTTCGACCCGGAGAACGTCCTTAAGGTGGTTCTCCTCGGGCACTACAGTTTGAGGCTCAGTGAGAGCACAAAATATACCATGGGCGTCGTTCTGTCTCTGTCGCTCTCGTGCACGTCGTTTGCTATTTGTGTTTATAATCATTAATATCTTTTTAAAAATATCGGCTTGATACATATTTGATAAACTTAATAGAAAGAGCCGAATTTCGTCTTTCTTAAGCTATGTTTTTCTTTTTGAAGTCCAGTTTTTTTGATGAGTAATACTATTACTTTCTGTTACAGTTGATATAGCACTCATTTACTCTCATGTAAAAATAACCATTTTCAAGAATTTTTTTCTCAAAAATTTGTTCCGCAATGTATTTAAACAAACATATGGTATCATTGCTGTGACTTTGAAGAATATTTGTATATTTTTTTCAGAAGCTTTTTCAGTTTTTGCAATATGAAGAGAACTACCTTAATAAAGCGAAACATATTAAACATCGTAATACAGTAACTGGACATCCAAAGTGTCTGCAGGTGCACTCATCTAAATTAACAACGCCAAACAGACACGAGAATGAAAAAAAATTGCTTGTTCTTTTTACCTCAATCTCATTAACATCCTTGTGGCGACTACAATTAAAGACAGAGAAACCAAGGATTCTTCTCTCTGGAAGAATTAACGAGCAAATTTAATCGCCTTCGATTTTCTACTCATTCTCCTACCTCGTCCGTTTCTTAACTCGTGAATTTTTTCCTCAAAACTTTTTAAGTGTCATCGATTCCCAATTACTCTGTTATAAAATATTAAATCTCGTAGTATTAAAATTCAAATCGAAGTTTGAAATTCTATCTTTAAGTAAGTTCTTTTTTAAGTTGATAAAGATAGAAGAAAATTTTTGTTGAAGATAATTTCATTATCGTTATTGATTTATTTTTCAATCATAAGTATATTTAATGTACCTATATTATATGAGGAATTCGAGAAGAAATTCACTATTTGAGTGTTCAAAAAATTTGAAGGCACACCTCTACAATAATTTTTTTATCGTTCTATAGATTATAAGTATAATAAACAAGAAAAATGGTGAGCCACTAAAACAGTCTTGTGATACGGTTTTATATGCACATAATGGGAAAAAATGAACGGACAAAAATTATAAATAATAATTAACCAATATTAAGCTCCCAAAGACACAAACAAAATTTCTCACAACAAAATCGCAAGGTTCTATGCAAAGTTACAAGCATTTAAAAATAGCAACAAATTATAAAAAATTATCAAATTTAAAAAAATGTCTGATGCTATTTGTAAGACAGATCTAGAGTACATTGATTAAGAAGATTCGTTCTAAAACACCTCGCTGTAATGTTTGTTTTGTTTTTATATTTGACTAGAGAAATTATATCCCTTATATATGTATATACTTTGTATACATAAATCGGTCGTACAAGTAGGAAAGGTACAAATGCTTGTAACTTTGGACAGGATCTTTTGATAGAACGATTCTTAGCTTAAATTAAAGCTCTTTTCTTCTACATTAATTATCCTCTTTTACAAATTTTGTTGTATCTTTGGGAGCACAATATTATTTGATTACCAGTAATTGTTGTTCGTGTATTTTCCAATGTTAAATTTCCATAAGAAAAATTTATTTATGCTAAAAACAATCTAACAAGACTGTTTTCCGGGATCACTATTTTTCTCGCATATTATACTACGTATAAAACAAGAAAAAATTATTGCCTCCATTTCTTTTTTAATTTTTCGAGCCCTCTAAGAGTAAATTTCTTGTATAATCCTTCATATAATCGTTACATTTGCTACGATTTATGACAATTTACTCAATTTCAGAACATACAATTGTAGTTCAGTAATCTTTACAATATTTATATATTGTGTAATATCCTTCTAATATCCTTCTCATAAGTTTTTACATTTTCTCAAAAGTTATGAATTACTCTATTGACATAATAACAATATAATTACTGGAAAAAATAAGTTTCAGAAGTGAACTATGAAAATTGGAATGAATAACTCCACATCATGTATTCACTTAATGTCACGGCGCTTGTATAAATTCAAATTAGCAAGTGTTCAAATTAGATCCACGTGATATCTATATAGTTGCGATGACTACCTAGACCAAATGGTTGGTAAAACTTGGCGCGATGGTGGCGGCGCACGATTCCCCAGGGTGTCGTTGAGTAAGTAATTGGGTTGCGCACTAACTGATCCCGGTCTAATAAATACATCACTCTCGTTATCGAACGGCATAACTTTATTTTTATTGGGATTCTAAATATTATATTCGTTGCCATAACTATTAAATGCCACTGATAAGATGGAGGAATGGGTCGAATGAGGCTGCGCGATCAGGATGAACGCAAGATAGTAAATTTATGGATCGATCGCGTAGTTTATAGGATATTAATTTTGATCGAGTTGTTGAAAGTACCTGTCAGCCCACTGTAATCATCTAAGGGATTTGATCCATTTTAATATCCTATTAATTAGCTAAACAATATCTAGAGTTACTGATAATTTAAATGAAAATTGAAATCGTGAACGTTTCGAAAATACGTTAAAATGATGATATTAAACCTTCTCTTTTGTCTTCTCCATTCTTATCCGAGCTTTGTTTAACAAAGCTTTACTTAAGAAATCAACCTCACTATCTCTGAAAGCTCGAGCCAATAATTAACTTCAATCAAAAAAATAAACAGCAGGCCAGGGCATTAGCCGGAACGAACGAAAATACAACGGGGCGCCTTGAACGTCTACCTTTATTAAAGCAAGAGTTGGCTGGCTGGCTGGCGCTCGGAAAAAGAAAGCCACGCAATGGCCCCCGACATTCGCTAAGAACAATTTCGTTTACCCTTAGTGCCACGAGGAATTTGCATTTTAAGGAAAGAATCGCGAGCACGGCAAAAGAGAGAAAACAATGGCAGTGGGGCTGCATTTCTCGTCTGTGAACCGTGGGGCATGAGGCGAAGGAGAAGCCGAGAGGAAGATGCGAAGGTTGGAGCAGCAGACGAGGCGAATCGGCCCGTCCCATGGGAATTTCCGTTTGGCCAACTTTGAGAAATCAAGTGACTCTTTCATAAGCGGAACACGCAAACGCAAGCCATCGACGCAGCGCGCCCTACCACTCGTTTTCGCAGTACGCGCACGTCAACGAATATGTTGAAAATCTCGCTTTCTCCCTCTCTCTTTTACTTTTTTTATGTCACTCGTCTCTCGCCTCCCACACATTCATTCATATTCTTAAAAATTGAATTGTTATTCCGGCCCCGGCGTGGAATGACAATTGTCGGTTCGTCGATTCGCTGGCAAATACTGGAAAGGTCTCGGTCGGTTTACCGGTTGGTTAGTCAAATCCAGAATCACTCGAGCCTTTTCTCTCGTCTACTCGCTTTCCGCTCCTATTGTTCCACTAGCTCGTGAGTGGCGCGTGAAAAAAATTTTCCTAATTCCCTTTTCGAAATGCTTTCTTCGTATCTTTGAAATTTTTGAAACGTTAATGATCGTAAACGAGCTTATTTTGAAAGTGCATATAATCATATTTCCAAATCGACTTTCGTATATCGAAACCCAGGTTATCTTTTATAAACGTAGATATATTGTGTATTACATCATATTCAACCAATCTAAAAATACATATCGAACAATAAAGGGCACCCGGCTCCCGGCTACTCTGCTACCGTCTGTAGCTGCGCGCGATTGTTAATGCTTTATAATGATAAACATGTCACGCGGCACGAAATAAGTTCAAAATCCGCTGTATCCGCTGTTATATGGCATAATTTAGAGGAGGGGGGAAAAGGACACAGGGTTCGGAAATGCATAGTGCGCACGCTACAATAATTTTACAGCCGGCATATTGAGTAATTGAGAAAATATATCACCGATCGAGTTCTGCGTTCAGCAATGCGGCGCCCGATGCGGACACCAACGGCCGACCCCCCACCTCCAACGAAATCGAGTAGCGCGCGTCGAGCGCGTATATTACATCGCGCTCGCACCCCAGAAAAGTATACACGCGGTTATAATTGGAGAGGAGAGTGAGGGAGAGAGAAAGAGTCGGCCTGGAACAAATTGGAAAATGTCTGGCAGTTCCACTGCAAAAGTACAAACGTACGGAAAGGGAGGAACGGAGGGAGAGGAAGAGAGAGATATGTTAAGCCGCTCAATTAATTCAGCGGCCTCTCCTCGCGGGTGTACGCGATTTAATGTACACTGCAGGGGCACGAAATCCGCCTGCACCCCGTTGACATCTACATCGGCCAGAAATTAAAAGTAAAAATACCATTCGGTCATTGGCGATCTCTCGATTAATTAAATTACAATGTCCCAGCCGGCCATTTCGCGAGAGAGCTATCTTCAAAGATATATGCAGCTGGAATTATCGATTGTGGTATATATTGGCGAGTTTAATTAATTTATCAAATCCGGGTTATTATAGAACGGTGAATAAAAGTAATTTTGTAATCGCCGCATAATGAGAGCTTTGTTCTGCGTATTCTCATGTAAAAAGAGCGAAAGCGAGAGAGAGAGAGAGAGAGAAAGAGAGAGAGAGAGAGAGAGAGAGAGAGAGGACTTACAAGTGAATTATTTTGGTGGGTCGGATGATTTTCGATTCCGCGAAATTAGAAAAATTTTCGTTTGTGAAATATAATTTCAGCCGTAATTGAAAAATTTGTAATAAAATGAAAAATCCTTTGATACTGAAAAAATGAATACCTGTTTTATGTAATAAAAATTTTGGTATCAAAGAAAGAATGCATCTATTGTCATTTAAAAATTTGATGTAGAATATCGTACGCCATTTTTACAATTTTCAGATAAATAAAATTTTTTAGTTTTGTTCAACTGTTATAGCAAAGGATTGTATGCGTATCCGTTGAGTTAATTAAATTCTATAGCAAAAAGAATTTCACAAAGTTTATTTTACGAAATTATTTTACGTTGTTTTTTTTTTCAATCAAAATAGTTGGAACTTCGGAATTGGAGTTTTACTAGATTAGATTTCTAAAACTGAGCTGCGATCAATAACCAATCAAAAAAATAAAATTAAACCATTAACCCTCATAACCGTTAGTAATCACCAAACTATTTAGCCCAAACTTCGATCAACTAATTTATAAACTGTCACCATAACCCTTGTCTCCGAGCACACAGCACACATCCGCGCGCCTCCCTCCAAAAACGTGGCGCGTTCCGCAACTTTGCACCGCGCACAAATTTTCGTCGCCGGTCTGCTTTAACCCATAAACTAGTCCAACATTCCAGGCCGGTCCTTTCCGGAAGGGGATAGCCGCCGCCACCGCTTCCATAAACTTCATCGTTGATCCACGCATTTATCTACGGAATGCGCCACTTCGCGCTCTCGAATCATTTCTACCAGCGCGTTTTCCTACTTTCGCGTGGCCAGGACACATATACATACGTACGTGCACATCACGCACGCGATGTTACAATACCTATGCCTATGTGCCGCGACCGCCCACCTTCCCTAAAATGGTAATAAGCGGAGATTGAAGTCTTCAAGTGCCGCGAACGTTTTGTAAATTGAAGCCGAACGCCGTGGGGATGCCGCCGCGTGCGAGAGGTATAGTATAGCAGCAGCAGCGGTGAGCGCACACGCGCGCGAGCGGGCGCCGGTAGCGCACAAGAGGTAGTTTCGCATTTTGACAACTGGCAGTTACGTCCTTGATGCACGCGCTGGCGTGTCATGTCGACATTAATTTACCCGCTTCCAAGCGACCACGTTCCTAAATTCTCGCTTTCACGTACCTGCACTCTCCGCACTGTGGTACACTTTCCGCGTTCCTTTCCGCGACTTCCCTCTGCTCGTTGGCTCGCTTCGCATGAATGGACTTGCGCGCTCGCGCGTGCTATTAAGAGCTCGCTTAAATCGATAACAATTAAAGCGCCCCTTATTGCTAGGTCGGGGGTGAGGGGGCGGGGAATGGCGCAGCTCGGGTCAGCGGAAAAATGGGAGCGCAAATGTGAGGGTATAGTGTGCGCTTTTGTGGTTTTCGCACACTATAATCATTGAGTCTTGAATTCCGACGGCGATGCCAAATGTCATTGAGAGAGTATTGAATTGGAACGATTCTTTGGAATAAAAATAGGATAAATCGGTTTATCGCTGGTAATTAATTAGCGAAACGACGACACAATCGATTGTGCAACATCGCAATTAGTATATAGATAAATCCTATAAAGAAAGTGGTTTGTATAAATAAATAAATATATAAATTTATATTATAAATGTATTATATTGACATATAAATGGCCGTGTCAATTGAGAAGTATAAGTAGCACAGCAGTTCTGTAATCGGGTAACTAAACTGTCACCATTTTTATTATGTGATGCCCAAGTATTTTTACAGTTACGTGTATAAAGTCTGATGATAGTGTTGGCTCACTTTATTGCGGAAAGTTCTCGAATAGTGGCCGGCTTAAGTATCTTTCGGTAATAAAACACCTTAGTTGGGCCAATAAAATTTTGTTGCAGTAAACTCCGCTACAACGCAACATGCCCTTTTACGCGAATACACAACGGTATTTTATAATTTTTAAGGGCTTTTAAAAATTATCGGTTCTCGAAGTCCTAGGAGTGAGCGATGTCGTAGGTTGTTATATGCTATCGTTAACTTTAGAGAGGATATGTTACAAATGTTCTCTTAGTTTACACAAAAAGTATAACTATTTTATTATATGTATCCCAAGTGATAAGCAGAATAACAGTGCAATAATAAATTTGTCTTTGCAAAGACAAATAATATAGTTTCCATTATGAGTAAAACTTTATTTGTATAAGTAAAACCAGTTGCAGTAGTAATAGGTAAAACATTTAATAATTAACAACAAAAAGTTTTAGTATATATTTCTTTAAATCAAAAAGGCAAACTAAAATTTCATTCCACATTAAACCACTCCAGTTATCATATGACCGATGTTCGAGCAGAGCGTCACATATGGAATCGCGTAAGGGATTTCCAGCTTTAAATCGCTCCAACTCCCGACGTCGGGCGGGGGTTGCGACTTTAAACTTTAAAGGCGAGAGAACGAGATGTGTATACGTACGTACGAATGCGGGGCGCCCCGCTTGAAATTCGACTGCTCTATGGCCGCTGCGATGCACGGCGTGGCGGCAGAGAAAAATCGAAGGGGAGCCCTGGAGCAAAATTAATACCGAACCCGGGACATTCGCGCTGCAGCGCGAAGAAATGATGAGAGTACATAAATAACCCGGGCTAAACGTGCGAGTATGGCACGTATATAGGTGTGTATATCTCGCTCTCGCGTGTTCTAGTAACCTGGCAGCCACCACCTGCGGCTGAGAGAAACGGAAGAAGGTTAATTAGCTCTCGATTTCCTATTGTCGTGGCGTTGGGTTGACGAGTTAATGCGCTTTGCGCACTGTGCGCCCCTATCCCGAGCTTTCGTTTTAGATCAGCGCGTGGCCCACTTGCAGAAATTAATCTTGGGAGTAAATTATTTCAGCAGATGGAAGCGCAGTATTTTGTCATAGACGTAAATATAATTTAAAATACTTCTCGTGTATGAGTCTCAATTTCAAAATGGGTGTAAAATTATCAAAAATAGATCTTTTGTAATTTTTTAAATTATTATTTTTCTTTCATACCACATAACCGAGCGAAAATAAATTAATATGATTTGATATTCAGTTAGTAGAATTTATCGTAGTAGAAACCTATATTGCCCTTAGTATGGGCATAATATTCACAAAGACAATATTATATACAATTATCATGGGGTGGTCAACCCTAAAACAAAATGTATATTTCTATCTAAATTAGAGGTTCCATGTAAAAAAATAATAAAAGGCAACGCCAAAGTAGCTAAGAATAAAAAGAGAATCTTCTAAAACCTGAACTATTAACTTATAGAAAGAAATTCCATCAATGAACGGCAATAATGAAATTAAATACGGTAGGGACCACTAGAAAATTAATACGATACTCGCCAGAGCTAAATGTTTCCTGAACAAATCCTGGCGCAGAAGTACATAAAAGTCGCTCGGCCGCTATAAAAGTTTGTCCATTACACTTCACTCCGCCGATTAACGTGCGCCCAGGAGGTAGCATTCGAGCGCCGTAAAAATGACTTTTTAAAGTAAAAGTCGCCGAAAAAGCTCCCTTACTTTTCACCAAAGTCTCGCACTACACGCGTGCACTTTCACCCTTTAGGAAAATATCGACGACGACGGCACAGCGATGCAGCACGAATACATAAGTCACGTGCGACCGCGTGGAATTACCGGGGGACGCGTTTGAAGTCGTCAAGTGATAAATCTTCCTGGCGCGCGGACTCGCGAACGACCGCAGCAGCGGCAACTTCGAGCGGCCATGTATATATAGCGACAGTCTTTTTTTCCTCTCGAGAAAAAACGGAGTGCCGAGCGGAGAGTTCATCAATGGCGGCGGTGGAAGTGGTGCGAGCCGCGGACGCTGGAAGAGCTTTTATAAATGCGAATTCTTCGGAGTCCGGGAGAGCTTTCGCGGGAAGAAAGTTGGCGATATTTTTGTGACTGGATTTATTCATGAAAGAAATCGCGGTGGATTAATTTTGTTAGTTTGATAGTTATGCATACAGGATGTGTTGATGTAGGTGCAAGAAATGAATAGATTTCGGAGGTGCAAAATGACATTTGTGAGACAGGAGTCGAAATTGTTTATACCCGGAACAAAAGAAGGTGTGTGTTTGTTTTAGTATATTATACTTTAATTAATCTCACGCAGAAAATTATCTTTATCATTTATAAACATATTTATAATATCAGTTATCAAAAGCGAGTCATCAAATCAGAAGTACACAACTTTTTAGTAAATATTACTTATTACAGATTTCAATATGACAGTTTTTAGTATTTTAATTTATTTAAATTTAAATCTATCCTAGGTTTTGGAAATTATCTTTGTTATCCACTGTTCTTAATGAGTTGAAGAACATTGGATGACTAAAATAATCGATGAATATTAAAAAAGTTAACTTATTGCATTTTATTTTTTTGATTAGTTACTGTATAGTGAATATTTTTTTAAATAACACTAACCTGTTCTTTGAAACATTTATTATGATTATTATTATCTACTCCGTGTCGAGAGTTATAATTATAATATTATTTCAAAAATGATAAATTGGAAGAATATGATTTTGCTTTGATCTCTTTCAAATCTTCGCATTTAATAAAAGTTTGAATATTTACTGAGATGCTCGACAGGAATCGAAATCTGCAACGGTGGGAAACGAGACTCGCTGTATTCGTTTCGTGTTCCAGTTAAAATGTCGCTGTCGTCCTGGATGCCCGAGGCGATTTGCGAAAATCGCTGAAAAGGCCATGCGGTTCCTGGAAAAAATTGGATCGCCTGCGTTTCGTTTTTAGCATTGATTTGCTGTTCAATGTTTTTCTTTATCTATATTCGATGAACTCAATTGACTCTCATATTTTCTCATATATAGCTGCGAATCGCAGTCGTTTATAATTAACGATTTTATACTATATAATAATATATAAAAATTTAATAAATGCTTTTATTTTTTTGTTTAGGTAAGAACTTCATTTTTAAAAACAGAGCCAAAATTATTCCGTATTCGGTGAGTGAAAGCTTATATTTATACGGCTATCAAGTACTTTTTTGATCATCAATCAATTAAGTTTCAATATTCTAATGATAAATAATTTTTATGAAAAAAATAACCAAAAATCAAAGCACTATCTTATAATATCCCTTCTTAAAAAGGAAATTGTCAGAATGATAGATAAAGATGGCGACCGTGCATGCTCGTAGATCACGGAACGTGGCGGGAGAACACAGGGAAATTGCTAAGGGCGCGCGAAGCGCGCCTGATAACACTAGTGATAATAAATTGCAGTACATATTTCTGTACCAATAACGAGAGTAATAGGAAATTCAACAAGTCCACCGCACTCATCCCTATAAAATTATGAATCGCTACCAGAAATCATAACGCGATTTTATGACTAACCTTTATCAGCCAATAAAGAGATTACAATTTTAATAAAGCTGCAGAACTTAATTCGATTTTCGAAGCGTACAGCGGCGAAGATTTATACCCTTATCGAGAGTCGCGTAAGTATTCGATAAAACGAAAATCAATTACCGGTTCGCGCTAAAAGAAAAGAATCGTGGCGTGGGGGGAGAGGGGGGGGGGGTAGAAAAAAACGACGACGTAAAACTACTCTACGCGCTCTCGCGCGTCCGCCCGTGATTGTGGTTTATTGCCATTTCCTAAAGGACTGCTCGTCGCCGTGATAAATCTTCTCGAGAGCGCGCCGGCCATATACCATCGGTATTAATCAGAGTAAAACTCTTGCGAGCGTGCGCGCGAAAGCGCAGTAAACCTCGCTCGCTGCGAAACAGCAAAATAGTCCTTTTGCCCTGCAGACGCCGGCGCGCACTGTCGTGTTCTTTGGCCCTGTCGTTCGCACCGATTTATGATGCTCGCGAGGCAGATGAGCCTCGGAATTGACCGAACGATTGTTGTTTTATCGGTCGATTCAAGGGATGAGATTTTTTTTTTCATTTCTCACTAATGAAGCCAGTCGACCGACTTTTCCGTTGGAAATAAGATCTTGCAAACTGATTCGCATTAGTTCAATACTAATAATGTATACCACGGTTTATTTATAAATGTATTTTATTATATATTTAATTTTAGATTCCCTGGTAGAAAATAGGCCAACTTCGTTGGTTAAGATATTGATCAAATGGAAGCATTTCTACTTAAGATTAACATAGAAATTTAATTAAAACTATTTAAAAGTATCACTATATTTTAATGTATCTACAATATAATATTTCCACATGTATAAATAGTTATTCTTCGTCGGCAATAGCAACATAATCATGGTGTGACGTTTTTAATTTAAAAATTGATGAACAGTTCGCCAACCATTGGTTAGCATTTCTACCAGGGTTCTGTTGAAAATTGCAAACGGAAAGTGTTATTTTAAATGGTATGTGTTATGTCAATGACATTTGTGTAATTAGTGTAATTACTGGAATCATAGGAATATCAACTCATTAAATCAAGCACTAGGGTGTTATTCTATCTTCTAATGATATTTTATCTTTAAAATATAATACGGTAAATAATTAATTGCATAAACGTATAAACACTCAAAATTTTAATTAAATACAGTCTTTGAACTTAACATTGATGACGCGTGTATCAAAATGGGTCAAAAGTAAGTTATACTTCTGAATTTGAAATATAAATTCATAAAAATGATACTCGCGGTATGGTGAATGATGAATTTAATAGTACTTTTCGATACTGTGCGATAAAAATGATTCTTACACGAATGTGAGAATCATTTTTATCACCTGTATCGAACATTATTTTTTGACACGACATGCGTGAAGTGCTATTTCAGTCCACGCTTACAAACCAACGTGTGCGTAAAAGCAGTTCTTTACGCACAGAGTGTCAAAATAGTACTTTATAGCACGGTGTGACCTAAGTCCGCACTTAGGTCACGCCTATCCGTGACTTAAGTAGCCGATTATTGCACCGTGTTTATCGCACTCGCTGCGCTCGCGCGCTATCCTCACGGTGCAAAAATGAACTGCTTAAGGCACGAATAGGCGTGACAGCGGACTTAGGTAAACGTGCTATAATAGTACATTTCGACACTGGTGCGGAAGGTGATGATTTATTTCATGTGACGTTTTTCGCACGAGCGAAGCGAGTGCGAAAAGTCACATGAAGTAAATAATCAACTTCCGCACTCGTTTCGAACGGTATTTTATACCACGAGCGCCGAAAAATCATACCAAAGTTGTGATTTTGAGGTTAGAGTGGTATAAAATAATATACGATACTTATGACTTGAGTGGACCATCACACGACGTGAATTATCGCCCTTGCTACGCTCGGGCGCTAACCTCACGCCGTGCAATAATGGGCCACTTAAGTCACACGTATCGTAATGTACTAATTCTTATATCAGCTGTAGCTGTTGGTATATGTACAGGCAACATTTTTGTCCATAAAAACTATTTTTAAATAATCGTATAAACCCTATTGATTCTTTGTGCAATCCTCTGGAAACAGTTCTTTATAATATAAGTTTCCTAAAGCTCAGTCTTTTTTAAGTGCATTGTGAAAGCAATATCTTGTCCTTGAAAAAGAGAAAGGCGTCATATTTTCTGAAATTTATTAAACACATCGTAATTTTATAGTATCTGTTTGATGGACGAAGCAATCAAAAATAAAAATGATTAAATTCGTTAAATTTTTATATTTAAATTAAATTGGTTAAATTTTTTACAAAATTCTGACTGAAAAATAATTTTTTTTTTTTCAAGATATGCAGTTTTTATTGACTTAAACTTGACTTCTATTTAAACTATTAAAATTTTACAAAAGGGTGTCTTTCTCTAATACGAACAGCTTAGAGGACAATAAAATATCAATTTATTTCTCACAGGACCCAGAATGGAAAGTTTTCCAGTTTTTAGTAGTACATGATTGACTCTAAAACGATTAGATTCACCTTACCAACATAAAAAAGATTTGTTGTAAAATTCATTATAAACAGAATGAATATTTACAGATTATTTTCTGTAATTAAAATAAATATGAAATGTTTAATATTGTTGGATTATATTGTGAATTTTTAGTATTTACTGTTAATATTTATTGTTGGTATCAATTTCAATGGCAACTTTTTTATAAAAATTGCGAATACACATACAAGAATTCATAATTTTATTTAAGCAAAAAAATAAATAGATAAATTTAATTAAACTTTCATTTTGATTTTAAATATAAGTGAACAATTATTTCATATTGTATGGGGGGGGGGGTCCAGAGTTTCGACGATTCACTACAAATTTGAAGTCAACTATAGACATTTTTCAGTTCGACATGTGGTAATGCAGATTGTTCTTAATTTCGAAATTCAAAATTACGAAAATCATATTTACGAATGTAACACTTCACCTACTGTCCAAAACATCGAATTTCATCAATACGATCTCAAAGCAAGTATAACCTGTTTCTAATGATTTATTTCGAAATGTCTATATTGTACCCATATTAAAATTCTATTAATGAAATTCGATATTTTCGACAGTAGGTGAAGTGTTACATTCGTAAATATGATTTTCTTAATTTTGAATTTCGAAATTAAGAACAATCTGCATTATCATATGTCGAACTTAAAAACGTCTATAGTTGACTTCAATTTTATAGTGAATCGTCGAAACTCTGGACCCCCCCCCTCCCCCTGTTTTTCATAGGGAAATACAGGTTACGTAATTTTTAATATATTGTTATTAATTAAAATTATTCATTTAACTTTATAGTTCGTCACTTTAATGTTATAATTGAATTAAAATTAATATTATTCATAAAGGAAATAAGGAAAAAATATATATACATATGTTTATTAATTTTGACTGTTGCATCGACATTAGGTATAACAAAATTCAACTTTTATTATACTAACGCTAAGCAACTAATGTAAATGGTTATTACGACTACTTACGAAAATAACAACGATACTTGAAAAATCCCATTCACATAATAGTGAACTGAGCCAAAGCACAGTGCCTAATATTCCTTCAATTATCAGTACTTGCTCTCTTCCCACGTAGAAATGATCTGTCAGGATTATTTACAGTGACTGTATACAATTTGTATACAGAAATAACTATAGAGATTATTATTTTTTTTGGAACTCGAAAAAGGCTGAACGAATCCCCTAATTACTATACATACTATACTATAGCTCACTCCGTTAAAATAAGCGCGGCAGTGGTGAGAGAGTGAGGAAAATGATAACAAAATCAAAACTAGTCGTCTATTGCAAAGCGCATAAGAAAAGAGACGGGGAGGGAGGGGGCGGGGGGTAAAAGATTGAACGTTGTACTGCGGACTCGATAAACTGGCAGGTAAAGACGCAGGTCAAAACTGCGCACCGCTCAGCACTTTGAGAACCATCAAGGCGCGCACGTTTGTGGCGCCCTTCTCTCGACTCTCTCTCGCTCTCTCTCTCTTGCTCGACAATGGTTACCGCCTTAATTCTAGTCTCAGTATTCGTTTAATCTACATAACAATTCACTGTGTATTTGCCTTTATTTTTAAGTACTTTTGGTTTATCCCTCTGCAGCTTACTTGATCTACCAAGTGACCTATAGCTTTTTTATACGTGTTTTATATCTCTATATACCTTTTCTTCAATAATGTGATATCTTGGAGTAAACCCTTTAGTTAGATTTCTACCTTGTACGGAGAAACTGGCGGTTGGCATTGGCTTCAGCACCTGGTATCGGAATATACTGTAGGTTTCTATGTTGCACGGAAAAGAGGTTGGGATAGTGTCTATGCTGGTGGTTGTAGAGTATAACGCTTTGGGCGGTTAGGTGAATAGCTCACCCGCGTTTAGACGACTCAGTTACGGGTCGTCTACTACCGGCAAATCAAACGCCCAAATTTAAGCGGCGACATATCCAACGCACGCTGCAATTGAGTAACCTCGTGTTTGGACAAACGGTTGCCCTCATCTCATCAAACGGTCGCCTATACTTTTTCCCGTGTACATTTCATAGATTTTGATACCAAATACAAACTCGCCTACCCAATATTTTGCTAAAAATAATTACTTAAACTATTAACGGAGTTACATAGGTTTGTACGTATACTAATTAACTGTGTATATTTAAGATTACAAGATTAGCATTTAAGTTAACGGAAAAATTAATTGGATGCGTGGAATGCTGCTGCGGTTTTAACGGAACATTCATAAAAGTTTATCATTAACTTCCAGTAACTAATAAACCTCGCTGTTTATACACATATGGAGAAGCAATACGAAAGTTTTGTAGAAAAATTTCTTGACCGAAAAATTTTACGTTGAAATTTCATCATACTAGATGTTTTGAAAAACTAGCGGACTTTTGTGCGCTCGACGCGCGCAGGTGGTCCTGCGTTTTGTAATTTTTAACCTCACATGAGTGCACAAACAAATAACGTTAAGTAGTCTACATTTTTAGAAAATTGGCCAATGTAGAGTACGAATAGAAACGTTACTTTCACTTCGACATTTATCGCGTTGGTTTTTTTAATAAATGGACTATAGGTAAATGTGAACGAATGTTTTCTATCGCCGGTTGCCATTTTACATATCGTGCATATACTTTTCTGAAAGCATGATGCGCACGCAGCCGCGCCAGCACTGTTTGTTAATTAATGGATTTGAGATCCCGCGTATCCTGAATTACTGTAACGAATTCGTTCACTGTTTTTAGTGTTTATTTCAGTCTGCCCCTCTACCTCCATCTCTCTCTTTCGATCTCTCTCTCTCTCTCTCTCTCTCTCTCTCTCTCTCTCTCTCTCTCTCTCTCTCTCTCTCTCTCTCTCTCTCTCTCTCTCTCTCTCTCTTTTTCTCTCTTCCTCTTTGCTATTCTTGTATTACTTTCTTTTAAAGGTTTCAAAGCTATGCAGTAACCGTGATAACAAGAAGATAAGCATAAACTAAACATCTTTTAGCCTAAAAAAATTCCAACGCGAAAAAGACAGACGCGACTGCCATCTTATTTTTACCTCAAAAGCGTGATCGATCACTGTTAATTCTTAATGTTATTTAGTTTTCTAACCAATATTAGTTTAAAAGAATTCATAGAAACTTCTTAGTCACTCATTACAGTGATAATGAAAGACGGTGGATTCTAGTGAAGTCATAGATAGTAGTTTTTATTAAAAATGAAACTATTACGCTGAAAATCAGCCCTAAGGTTCAGGTCTATTATACAATTCTTATAAGATCACTCGCTAGAGTTACAGGACTCTTTTTGGTTTTACATGTTATACTGACAAGCATGGTATCACACAGTGTAACGTTTGATAAATTAATAATCAGATCTTTAAAAAAATTAAAGCATGCCCTTGACCTCTATATGTTTTGACCAACCTTTAAAATAATAGCCACTGGTTTAACTACCTCGCAAATGGTGGTTTAGGGCGTTGAGGAAGAGAATGTTCGGAACTGCTATAGTCCAGGTGTTTGTTGACGAATCACCAGATATCGATCTGCCATAGAAAATCAATACTAATCAATTCAATGTGAACCTTTTTTGAAGTAATTCATATTAATTTTAATGATATCGTTTCATTTGGTACATCGAATGTTTGTTCAGTATATGAATTGAATAGTTGCAAAAGCGAAACCGAAAACAACAATGGAATTGGCGTTCCTTGCATCTATGATTTCGGTATTTTCTTCTTCGGATTCGTATCCGCTATCTTCATCACCATGTACAATGATAGGAAACTAAACAAGCTTGCAACTCCAATTTCCCGGGAATTCGATTTTCCGGAACCTTTTTCAGTATATGAAAACGGTTTTGCAGGTGCTTGCGCGCCCCACTGAAATCCTCTTCGTGTGCTACACTTTGGATTCGTACCGCAGTGCGCAGAAGAGATTATCGAATAAATAACTTTATTGGCAGCATCCGCTGAGAACAAATAACTTTAACCATTAATCGTGTCTGTATGCGTATAAGATATAAAGCCTCGGATTTTGACTTCTAAGGTTTATTTACTTATCAAGGGCTGCAGCAATTGATTAGCTATATGCTGATTTTTTAAATTAATTAATTCCCTTTTTACTCCTAAAATATTCTTCCACAATTTTTAACTATTAATTTTGTGGTTCTCATACAAAAATTAACAATTTTATACTTTGTTCCGAAAAAAAAAATTACCCCTTTTAAAATAAAATTTTTTGTTCAATGTCTGATTTATCGCAAAAAATATATGGATGAGATACGAATCTGGGTAGCTAAGGAAGCAAAAACCGAGTAGGAAAAGCAATTAATCAAACCGAAACAAAAAAGACAGACACAGGAAAGCTGCACAACTATTTTGCGAACTGGGGAGAATATCTGAAAAAAATCTAGCAAGCTCATGCACATACCGCAAAAAGCTGTCGAACGTATGGAAAAAAATGACTTACTTTTCCGCGAGATCATTCATATAAATTATGTTTTCACACAGTAGATGTCAAATGAAAGTAACACTGCACACCAAACTAAAAACGAAGCAAAAGTTGATACCAATGGAAGCGAAAAAACGGTTTGCTCGTACGTATTATATACTATATCCTTCATTACTATAAAAAGTCAAATAAAATCCGTGTAATTAGGCAAATTTTCTCTCCTAGTTAAAATCACTTCCTAATAATAAAATCACTTACTGAAAAAAGTTGTATAAAGGTGGATGTAGGGTAGAAAAAGCTCTGACAAACTCGTTACACACTTCGACTGCACAATAACGAGTCAATAATGAAAAATTCATTTGCTTCATCTACACTGCATTTGACGCGGGCTTTTCAATTTAGCCAAGAGAAATTATAATGTTTATGCACATGCATATGGATAATGTCACGCCAATGGGCCGTAATGACTTGCCACCGTCCAGGCGGGCAACGAAGCGAGTCGCTGTGTATTACAGCGGCACTATAGCTATAGCTAACCGCTATGTAAAGGCTATATGCTTGAACAAATTTACGGGGCGATATTTCGTTTGGATATACTGACACTGCAATTTGTAAATATATAGCCCGAATAAATGTGTGCAATTCCTTGTTTTTTCAACATTCCTTTGCTTTTTTCTTTTTTGGCGTACGTAGCTGCGCCTTAGTCGGATTTCGATTCACCTTTCGCTTCTATCGAGCTCAATGCCTTTTCCTTTTTATTTTGTTCTAGAGAGCAAGAATCTATGCATTAATTGGAATGCTCCACTACCCATTTTCGTTTCGCTTTTTGGGTCGCACGTGCAACTTTACTTGTACATAGGTCAGATACCGCCAGAGAGAGGGAGAGGGGGGGGGGGGAGGAGATAATACCCATGGCTGACTAATATAAAGTTTAACTAATGATGTCATGTTAAGTGGCTTTAAAAGTTCCAAAAATCTTTTTCTCCGCTGGACGTAAAGGACAGGATTGTAATAGTAGTTTTCGTACCATGGGCAGTGCAAACATTATTTTTCGTCGTGGTGGCGTAAAGTGCGCACTTTATGTCCTCCTCAATACATTTTTTACTTTACGCCCACTAGGCGTGAGGTCTTTACGTCTACTATGACGAAAAGGTTTACTTCCGATTGACAAATGAAAAACGCCGTTATGAACGGTGTTTTGGTAGATGTTACTGCTTCTGTTGTAGTTGATAATATTGCCATCGCGCTGTACTGGAGAACTAATGCATGATAATAAAAGTATTAACGTATGATATAAGTGTAATATTATTGAAAACTATAGCGGTTGTACATTTTTTCAACTTACTAAAAAATGTAAATATAATTTTATATTTCTTAATGACCAAGAAAAAAATGGGATCAAAAGATCTTTAAAAATGTCAAATAAAAGATATCATATTTTGCTTTCATTAAAATAGTTTTGAGAAAACCAAGTTACAATGTATTAGGAGCAGTATTACTAGCATAGAAAATATCATAAGACTCTAAAAAATAAAAGATTTAACAATATTACGTTATAGAATTAGTATGAATTATTGTCAAGTTAACAACAGCGTGGAAGAAATTCACATCATTTTCAGAATAGTAATGGACTAGCTCGAATGATAATGGAAATTAAATGAACACTCATTTTCTGCCATAAGAGAAACCTCTTTTTCAATCTATTTCTCACATTAATTGGTGTGAAAAATGAACTCGATTTAGGACAGTCTTTTTATCCGATATCTTGAAGCTGATCAAAATGGCAATCCTACAAACCCATTAAAAACCTACTTTCTAAAAATGAATAAGTAAAAAGTCGTCCGCTTGTGCGAATGAATAAAATAATCTACTAATGCTCTAGTGAATATTCACCTATTGAAGCAGTGGAATACAATTTCTGCGCAATAAATGAATATTAACTAAAGTAATAATCGATTTTTTCAGTTGTTTGCACCAGTGAACGACTTTTGACTGGTTCACTTTTAGAGAGTAGTAATTCACGATTTATTATAGCGAAGAGTAAGGAGAGAGAAAATGACATGGCAACATAACAATTTTGTTTACACCTTCCACGATAATAATAATACTGTGAATAATTTAAAAATTACTATACGTTGTTAGTATTCCAGTAAACAATCTCCTTGATAATATATATAATAATATATAATGGATTATGTTGATGCAGTTCTGTAAAATGAAGCATATTTATTAATTTATAATCAATTTTTAAGAGATGGATGTCTGCAAGGTTGATGTTAATATCAATAAATTCTATAATATAATATAATATAATAAATTTCATAGAAGATTGACAATGTAAAAACCTTATTTAATTAAATTTAACGATTATTATTTAATTTCCTAGTATATTCAATAGAGATATACTTTATTTGTGCTGCAAAGTCTTTCTCTTGATTCAAGTCGATGCATCTTAAAAAAGTTTTCGACGGCGGAATAGCTAGAAAAGTTATAAGCAATCCATTAGCAACTTTGCCAACTAAAACTTTAAATAATAGCGTCTCGAAATTAATTTTAATTTTAAATCCAATGTAAGATGAACTGTACATTCACATAAATTAATAAGATAAATTATTTAAACAAGGTATAAAATCCAATGGGCAAGTTTTAATAGTTTGATTCAATAAAGTCTGCCCGCAAGAGAATCCAGTTTGGAAATAAGACGAAAAACGTTAATCACAAAAGTTTCGCGGTGAACGCGCGCGTGAGAGTACGAGTGCATCGAGTGGCTCCTTTTGAAAAGTATTCGAGGAAAGGCTGAGCGGCGTGCGAGAAAACTGGGGAAGATAAAGCTAAGAAAATTATGTCCGAGGAGTTTAGTTGGCCAGAAATTTTCCCGCATCACCGCGCGTACCACCATCGCAATTTGTCCAAGTTGTCTGTTTGCTGAGAGCTTTGGACGTAACTCGATTTCAGCCGATGAGTTTTGAATTTTCAGTTGGTTCGGGAGACATGAGAATTTTCCTATAAATCTATGCATTTTACTCAGACATGCCAGTTGTGAACGCGTTTGATTGATCGAACGAAATGAAGTCCACAAATTATGTGGAACTTAAGTATTCATCGTCTAGCATTAGTCGTTTCTTTTTGAGCTCTTATTTACTACATATAGTAATGACGAATTTCTTTTATAATTAGAGTAATATTCTAAGAATTTATATTTATATATGTTTCGGTATTTACTATTTTTCATTTTTTTTGTTCTGTGTCACGGGTTTAGACTTGAATCAAAAGTACTAACTCGTAAATCAGACACTACTAAGTAGCAGTAACGGTTACTGGTCGGTTCTCTTGTAATAGTCGTCATATCGTATTTTATTACTGCCCCTTGCTATTCTTCATATTCGTCGAACACTCCAGTTATAACAGTGCAATATTTGATATAAGTCTAATCTTAAATTTACAACATTATAGAAAATGCACTAAAACATTTTTACATTAAATTTGCTTTACGTCACGGAAGCTAATTTCAAGCAAGTACATTAAAAGTTTTCCTCATACCATAATAAAAGTTTAATGTAAAAAACTGAAATTTTATGCAAATCACTATGAATTCATTTACTGAAAATTTTGAAAATTTAATTTATTCTTGGATATTATTGTACATTATAAACTGTATTTTTGTTAGTTTTTTATATGCCTTAAATTTACCGGTACTTTGGTGGAGTGGCGAAACTCGATGCTCCTCGATAGATCACATTAAGTAGCGCTGAGTGCGGTTAGTACTTCAATGGATGACCACTGGATACCTATGCAACTTCAGCGATCGTTAAAGTTTAGATGTTTAAGCTGACGGAATTTGCTACTGCTTATTACAGAAAGGTATAGATCGAAAGCAAGTTTAGGAAGTATATGACACTTGCTAGGACAAGTAGGCTCTTAGGTATGGGTAAAACAAAGTACACAGATATGCATTAAAAATAACACTTTTTACCATATAGATGTTCAAATACTATAAGTATTCCAAAATTTCTTTCTGCGTATGCACTCTATCATTTTAAGACTACTGAATTTAACATTTTACAAAAAGTACTATACACAACAAACTTTGTACGTCGACACTTTTAATATGTACATACTCATTTCAGTTTCGCAACTGCAATTTTTTTATTACATCGCACTTCCCCAATCTCATGTAGGCAAAATGTATAGGCCTTCATTCTTAATTCATTAGCCATTAAGAGCATTATTGCCGTACTCGGTCGAGCCGCAGCATTCGAGTATCAAAATCTAAAACTTGCAAGTCGCATTAATAATGTACCGGAGCCAGTCAACTTAGGTGAATTCGCGTGAAACTTTAACGTTTAAACGACGTAGAAGGAAGTTCTTCGGACAGCGCGCAGATATATGACTCTCGCGGCACGTCCACGTCGCTACTACCGCCGCCGGTAGCTTCCTTTCGCTGCCCGCCCGCCCAGACACACGAATGGCTACAGACGCGCGCGCGCCCGGCTTCGGCGGTAGAAGCCAACTAGAAGGGCGATTTCGCGTTTTACGTCGAGGAGGAAAAGTACATTTTATCGCCGGGCGTATAAGGCTTACTTCTCTTCCGACGCTGCCTCCAGCGTCCGAAACTCCTGCACGGCTGTGAAAAATATCCCGACGCCCGCCCCCTCTCTCTCTCTCTTCTCGGGTTACGATACGATGCACCTCGCAAAAATTGGCGCTGAAAATAGATAAAGAGTACGGTGATGATCAAATCCCGAAATTCATTTACTTTAACCATTTCGTTTTTATTCTTTACTTAATGAGAACAATTGATATAAAAGGTGTGCAAAAATCGCGAGGAGATGGTAAACTTTTTACTTTAAATGAGAAAAAGCTAAAATGTGTCCTTTTGTACTATATTTTCCGCTTTTAATTATCTACATTCTATGAATATTTTGCTTCATCATGTGAATACCTTTTGAAATACATTCGGTATTCCATAAATGGAAAAATAATTCGCGGAGTGTCATTGCTTTAGTGCTTTGAATTATTTGGATTGGAATATCGAGCTGCAAGCCTGCTATGAATTTTACCTTTTTCCACAGCTGCTTCTCTTTGATGGAAATTCGCTGACATGAGAAAAGATTGAAGATATAAAGTAAGCGAAGTGCTTTAGATTAACGAGGTAGTTCTTGAAAAAAGGAACTTTATAATCGTAGAAAGCAAAGTGTGGTTCGTGTGCCAAAATTGTCGTTAAATATGAACATTTTTTTCAACTAAAGAAAATACAATAGAAAATACAATTTACAATGCTATATAATAATATGTACGAGCTTAAACTAAGAAAAGAAAATAATATAAAAGAAGGTAAAAACGATCATTACATAGTTAGAATTTCAAAAATATTATTAAATAATTCAACTATTTTTTAAATGAAAACTTACGAAGAAAATTCAAAATGCGAGTGACGTATAAATTATAAAGCTTGGGGAAAACTCTGGCAAAATGAGAAACAACTTTTGTTGTGATACAATATAACATATATTATTTTTATACTTTCAAATTCGTCGCACGGTTAACTTTTATACACCTGTCAATTTTAACTACACTGAATTTTTTAGGAAAACGCAAACATAAACTTAAATCTACTGCGAAAATAGGTGATAAAAAATCTTTGGAGTTTCTGTACTTTAATATCTACAACGTTCTAAAAAAGGCAGTTAAAAAATTCAGATTTCAAAAGTATTAACATTTTCCTACACCTAAATGAAACATAAAAAAGTAAATAAATTTAGCGCAGAGATACCTCTGTCAATCGCATATCCAAAAAAACCTTTGTACAGCATTTCATCGCACCATAATCCTCCCCCTTCCCTTCAATGAGCAAAATCTCACGAAAAATAGAAACTGACATCTTTCTGAGGTAAAAAATAAAAATCCTGTATACATATCAGCCTTGCCGTATCGAAAGGCGAACACGTACGCATCCAACAGAATAAGGGCGAGGGGTCGACTGAAAAAGGGGACGCAGTGGTAACGCGAAAAAAAAAAAAAAAGATAACGAGCGCAAAAAGCGAAATGCAATGTATCTGTACACTGTAGCAGCGGCAGCGACACCCCCTCAATCTCTGCGTCCATCGGGCTTTACCTCTCACCCTCCCCATAGCCCCGTCTCTGATCCTCCCACACCAATGTCAATCCGCTCTTCGCGGGATTTATGGAGAACGATGCATTACGTAAATTGTGAACGATGCGCCTGCGAGCGTCAGAGAGCGAGATTGAAGTTTCTCTTTCGCACGTGTACGAGAGAGAAGAAAAAACGACATTACCTACCTTGTTCCCGTTTTCCGCGTTTGTGTATACGACAGTGCGGGCCGGCTCATCGCATTTCATTCTATCCGCCGTTTAAACATTCAGAGGCAGAGTGAGACAGAGAGAGAGAGAGAGAGAGAGGGAGAGAGGGAGAGAGAGGGAAAGAGAGAGAGTGAGAGAGAGGGGGGACAGACGAGCCCGATGCTTCGTGTACGAAAGAAAAAACGGTGCACCGGCCTTATAGGTACTTTATATGTAGAGGGTAGGAACGGATACTAATCATGGCGGAATTGAAATACGGCCACTGCATGGAGGTAATGTTTGAATTTCGAAATGAGAGAGGCAGACGGAGTGCTGCTATAGAGCCGTTCGGTAGACGAAGTTTTACGATTGAGGATTTTTAAAGATTATTAAAATTGTCGGAGACAAGTTTTATAATACGCTCGCGGCAAACTTTTTTGGATTATTCGCGGAAATGGAAAAAAGCGCCTTGTGTAAGAGCTTTTCCATTGTGTTCCATGGCATATTTTTTACACCCATTAATTTTGTGCAGTGCAAATAGAGCTTGATTGATTATGAAATATTTTATTGCCAGCCTGTTATTTTAAAATATTGAGTTTCATATAAATCTGTGGCTTTCAGGAATAACCACTTATCTCCACTTTTCATGATTTCGAGTAAATCGAGTTTTTAGTTTCTCATCGGTGTTTTATATCAAGATAAATGAGATTAAATGCAACACTGCATCTATGAATACTAATCTAAGTAACATATTTATTACCATAGTAACTAGACCAAATAGCGTACATGTCTTAGAAAACGAGTTTCACTTATATATGGTTATTCCGGGAATAAAAAAAACATGTCAGTGGAGTTACATGGGTTTTCCGGTGTCAATGGCAATTATATTGTTTCACTGGTAACTGTACATGATAAATATGAGATATCGCTCACGGGAGCGTGTAGAAGCTGTCGTTTTCGTGCGTATAAATGTGTGTATTCTTTCTAATACAGCTACGTAGCTGTATTATGGATACATTTATGAGAATAAGGAACGCCTATCTCCCTTATTGGAAAAGTGGAGTTGTATCGTTTTTCCAGGACATTGGATGAAAAAATGGGAATTACATGGTTTTTCCGAGAGTTATTCTAAAAATAAAATAGAGTTATGTGGTTTTTCCGGGAGTTATTCTTAAAAAAAAGAGATATGTATAGTTATTCCGGGAACATGTTAATAAGAACACTGACACGAGTCGTAACAAAATATAAATAGGAGACTATAAAACTGATGTACGAAACATAATATTGTATATTGTATATAGTTAAGTTACATTAATAAATGATATTTTGTTTATGGTGAATCCTAACCTGAAACTTTTTTACGCAATCTTAATGATGATCGAAATTTTTGGTTCCCGACTGATTGAAAGTTGGTTTCCAGTATCGAAAATGGATTCTGCTATGTTTTTATACTTTAGTATTTATTTCACAGAAAAGTTCTTTATTTCTCGTCACGTTGCATTACTATAAATCAAAATTTAAATGTAGTGTAAGTTTAATAAAAAAGAATAACTTAAAATATGCATATAAGACTTATTTTCATAACAAAATATGACGTAACTGATCTTAAATAATCGAAGACTCGTGCCGTATCGGTATACGTGTGTGGTAAAAAGGACGTATCTGATTTAATTTTGTAATTATATAAATAAGTGAGATTAATTTTATATATCTATTCTGTCTTCAGTACTGAACCATCTTACAATAAATAGAAAACATTAAATATATTATTTTAAAGGGTTCTACCTATCAGTTGGCTAAAAATGAATAAAAAAGGTCCAGATATAAAGAACAAGAATAACGTGGGTTAACTACATATATGGCATTCTTGTGCTTCATATTTTTTCGTTTTTTATACGCACAGTTTCGAAGAATTCTGCCAGAGTGTTAAAGCAAACAATTGTAAACAATTTAAAAATCTTCTTTCAACTCTCTACTTCTTTTTTCGTTGAATATCTCCGTCAAATACCAACGTGTTTTGTGAAAAACCGGCTATGTCAAAAACTTCTCGACTATGTGACCATCGGTCTACATATCGGCGGCCCGCATCCCGTTCACTTGTCGAACAATGAGATTCGACTGTTACCAGCTATAGTTACTTCCACGTACCGCCCCCCAAACTCTCGTGCGTCCGATCAGTAAGACCGATACGCATGCCTAGCGTTCGATTGCCGATCTACGCATGCGATGCGACGCAGGCAAGTAGAGCGAAAAGTCCCTTTTGTTGTAAAAAGCGTTTTCTGCGGGAAAACGCGCGATGTGGGCTTCGCGCTGCTTCGCTTGTCGGACCTTTTGTACGCACTCTAGCGACGACCGGTTATACGGCTAATTCGCTGGTGCTGCACGCGTGCGCGCGAGGCGAGAGAGAGAGAGAGAGAGAGGGATTGGCTTCTTTGTTCCGAGCCAGGCGCACGTGCCAAAATTCGGCAAGTCTAGTCCGTCTGGCTCACGGAGGGTCATTGTGCAACCTCGGCGACTGCATTGCGAGTCTCTTTTCCCTCCACCCTCTTTTTCTCTCTCTCTCTCTCATTCGCTCTCTCTCTCTCTCTCTCTCTCTCTCTCTCTCTCTCTCTCTCTCTCTCTCTCTCTCTCTCTCTCTCTCTCTCTCTCTCTCTCTCTCTCTCTCTCTCTCTCTCTCTCTCTCTCTCTCTCTCTCTCTCTCTCTCTCTCTCTCTCTCTCTCTCTCTCTCTCTCTCTCTCTCTCTCTCTCTCTCTCACTCACTGAGTTGCCTTTATGCAAGCAGTTTGCTAGCAGTCAATCAATATACGTACTACATTGCGGTATATTTTCGAGTATTATATGGTGCTTCATATCTGCTTCGTTGGGCGTATGTAGTGGATATTATTGTAAATACTGCATTTATACTTATTCTACAAAACAGATTTTGATATATGAACTGACGTAGTATCATGTTAGAATTGAAATAAAATTACTTCATACAGATCACTATTTATTATACAAATGTTTTTAATTTCATTTAAAGAATTGAAGCTACTGGTTTCTACTATAAAATGGCTAAATTGATCTCCACGAGCAAATTCTCTTACAGTTAGTCGTAATACCTTTCCCAAATCGAAATAGTGTGCTACATTTTTATAGCCCGCACTATTTGATAGAAAATTTTAGCACACGGCGACACTGGTAAGAGAAGTATAGAAAATACTTTAATAAAAATTACAAACTTACAAAATACAGGGAACTGAAATGCGTTTCGTCCTTAGTCGTACCGGGTGGACTCATCAGGAAGATCCCGGTAGACTTATCTTCGACGCCGAAAATAAACCGGGATCTTCCTGATGAGTCCACCCCGTACGACTAAGGACGAAACGCATTTCAGTTCCCTGTATTTTGTAAATTTGTAATTTTTATTAAAGTATTTTCTATACTTCTCTTACCAGTGTCGCCGTGTGCTAAAATTTTCTATCAAATAGTGCGGGCTATAAAAATGTAGCACACTATTTCGATTTGGGAAAGGTATTACGACTAACTGTAAGAGAATTTGCTCGTGGAGATCAATTTAGCCATTTTATAGAACTATATTATTACGAGCGTATAAAATTTATTAAGCTACTGGTTTCTAATTTTGCTGTTTCTAGTACTGGGAGAATTTTTGTTCTTGATTCCAACAATACAATGTAAAGATTTTTTTATTATAAAAGGTTAAGTGCAAAGAAATAATATTTGGAGTACGAATGCCTCTGTAACGTTGCAGGTTTCCCATTTCAATTGAATTTGTCCCTTGCGCTGATCGAACCAAGTTAGTGAGACTGTGATTGACATTTTTTTTAAATAAAAAAAAAGAGAGAAAAGAAAAAAGCAGAGAATGTATTTTAATATTTAATCTCTCTAGTGTTATATCTATATTCGATTCCACGTTAAAATAAAAACTCGAAAAAGAGCCCCTGTATCCCGAGCAAAACCAACTACAAATCCCTTCCTTTATCATCTATCGAATTTGTTCCGCGGCAAATTCTCGCGTGCGTGCCTGGCTGGCTGCAGGCTGGGTACGTTGTCCCTCGCCGGCGCTGGCGTGCGCGTTACTAAAAATCCCGATACTCGTCCGATAATCTGCAAGCCGAATTCGTTATTCCAGCCTTAACTCGAGAATTAGAGGGCGGGGGAACGGCTCGTTGGTATGTTTCCTTTGGAGGGCGCGTACCTGCGTTAGCTATGTGCAGACTTCTCTTAAAACGTATCATACAGGAGGGGGCGGCACTCACCAGAGGTCGGTGGGACAAGATAATATAGGAGTGGATAGAGGAAAACTCATCGTGTGGTAGCTTAAATGAAAAGAATTTATTTTTCCAGTCACAGCAAAAAATTTTGTTTTTTTTCTGCGCTGTATAGAGAGATAAAAATAGAAAATATGAACATTTATAGAAAGTGGCAATATGTTCGAAGTAGCGAAAATAAATATTTTCAGTATTTATTGCAAAACTTTTCATCCTATATGAAATGGAAATTTTTTTGACAAAAATATTACATTTTTCGAAAAAATTGATCTAGAAAAGTTGAGCTTTGATAAAAAATTTTCGAAAATTTCGAAATTTATTTCTGAAAGAACCAACGCGATAAATATGGAATTGAAAGTTACGCTTTTATTCATGCTCGGATTGGTCAAATTTGTAAAAGATGTAGCCTACGTCACGTTTATTTATTTATACACTCATGTGAGATTAAAGTTTGAAATGCGCACAAAAATCCGCTATTTTTGCATACTTACAAGTTAGCACAAATTTGTATCTAATATTATTTAGTCTCTATAAATAAAATTGATAATTTTGTTCACCGAATTGTACTAGTAGACAACTTTCTATTATTTTATTTTTAAACTGTATTTTATAAGCTTTCTCCTTTTTATAAAATTCTTAATGCAGTCAATGTAACTAGTCAATAAAAAAGAGAATAATAAGTATAATTAAGATTTAAAGAAAAATTATAGTACATCGTAACAAAAATAAATTTAGCGGAATAATGAACATCTCAATGTTGCAACAGAATGAAAACAAAGGTAATAACGTTGTCATCGGCGCGCGAAAGCCCGCGTAGGGAAGATATACTCTGCGATGGATTTAATCATTTTAGGAAGGATGCGCGGGAGACAAAGCTCGCGTCGCTGCAGGCCAAAATGAGTAAAAGACCACGAGCGAAGATCATAAAGTGCACGCGGCTGCGAGGGAGACAGAGGGAAAACGAAGAACCGCGACGTTGTATGCGCGTGCATGTTGATCCCGCATGATCCGCTGCGGAGCTCGTTTCAAGGCGTTAAACGATTAACCGCGAGCGGGCATATAATGCGATAACCACTAAATTAAATTTAGCTACGCGAACGCGGATTAACGTGGGATGACTCATGAAAAAAGGCGCCGTTCGTCGGGGTAATCTTTAAAAAGAACTCAAGGAAAAATGACGTGCCGGAAAGAAAGGCCCGTCGTGGAAAAAGGTAGAGCAACTAGGGTACTGAGGAGAGGTAAGCCCGAGGGTGCGCGCATTATACACAAGCTGGATTTTCCTCAGGACGTCGAAATTAGTTTTCCTTAATTGGACGAGAGAAGGCCTGAGCGACGTTCGATCCGCGGGCCGCCGCACGACCGCGCCTCGCGTAATTGGAATCGTAAACCGAGATTCTGCAGTGCGCCGCTAGCCGACGTGTCTCGCGTGTGGGTGTGCGGCCGCCTCCAGCTTTCCTGGTTTCTGCTCGACTGGTCAGATCTACGCAGTCGACAAAAAAATGGGACACGCGTTTGAAATGGATTCACTTAGCTTTGAAAGAAATCGTTTTCATTATAAGGCGACAATCCTGTATTTATTAGTTGATGTAGAGAAGAAACGTCTTAATAGTGCAAATTGTTTTGTGAAAAAATTCTGTTTGTACCGGTAAAGAGAAAAGAGTTTTTAAAAATCAGGAGGAATCGTTGTTATTTTACATGCCTATCGTGGCAACGAGTTAAAATATATCTAGAAACCGCTAAAAACGGTGCAATTTACAGAAAGAGTTGAAGAAAATGACATTACAGCAATAAAATTTTGCTTCCGGAAATTAAGTTGATTGTATAGAATAGGTACATATAAAATATTCCTTAAATAATTTAATTAGGTTCATACAACATACGTCATATGCTTACGTTGTTAAGAATTAACGGAGGACCTTTGTTTAATAACTTTAAACGTTATTTGTTAATCTAAAAATTTTTTACTGATAACAAAAGTATTTAACTTATCTAGTGATAACTTAAACTCATAATTTTAGAATTAATTCTCAGTTTTCCAATTTACAACATTCTGCATTTGACAATACTAAATAAAAACTTTTTTCAAAAGTATTCAATTGATTTTTTTATTGGATTTGACACAACCTCCAGATTTTATAGGAAATAAGTAGAGAGCCGCTTTATGATACGATCCTGAAGCCTGGAATAGAAGTCCCTGCGGACCGTGAATACACATTACACATGTATAAATAATATAATACTGTAGGTTGTTAAAGCATTAGTTACCTTAGTTAAGTTATGGTCCAAAATCTCATGCGATCTAGTTCAGATGATTTTCACAATAATATAATCCGTAAATAATTAATAAAAGAAGATTTATACGTGAGACATTTTTCATCAACGCAGCCATGAACGTGCACGCAGATTTCACGTGGTTGTATTTATGCTAAAGTCCTGGCCGTTATTGCCTAGCTCGCGCGCTTCAGCCACAGACTGCTCGCGATGTTCTATGTGCGCGCACGAGGTATGCGCACGCAGAGTACTTAAGTACTTTGCGGAAAGAAAAATGATAAGCGCACACGGCAAGTGAGAATTACATAAAGTGCGCCTCGTCATACGCACTCTCCTCTTACCCTCCCCCTCTCTCTTCCGCTCAACGCTCCACGGAATTTATAATTTTCCAAGTACGCTAAGCTGGTACACGTAAAGAAATATAAAAAATTACAAATTCTTTCTTTCACTCTCGTTCATCCGCGATATTAGCATACTTTTTTAACTGTGCTCGGGACGTGCTGCTACTACTGCTTCTGGTGCTGCTGCTCATTCACGTCGGTTTTTATTCTCTTTCTCTTCTGTTAATTAAAATTTGCAGGGCATATATGAATAAAGAGACAATGCCAGGGCGAATGAAAGAAAAACTTTTTCATCTCTGATTTTGGACAATGTAGAACAGACCATTCCGTAATTTATATTATAAAGGAAGCACCAACGATCCGGGGCTTGAATTTAGCTAAAACATTAGGGGTGCACTTCTTATCAATAAATGAAGTAAAGTACCCAGTATTCGGTCATTTTTAAAGCTTATTCTTAAATGAACGATGATTTTAAAGCTAATAAGGCAAATTATTCAAAGCATCAATGTCTTATCATTAATTTATGGTTAAAGACTCTAAAATGTTTTTCTATATTAAAAAATAAGTTGAAAAAATCTAAACAATGACTCAGTAGTTGGAGGCCCTATGTCGAGTTGGATGCAATATTCGGACATTATTTTGGCACAGTACAGGGACATATGTTTTTAAAATAAGTCCAACTACTGCATTATGCGAATTGAGTGGCATGTGAAGTCGGACAAAAATGTGCCTATATTTTATTCTGAAGTATAACCTCAATAAATTTCTAATTGATTTTGTAATAATTACGGATGGATATCCGCCGAGTATGCAGAATAAGAAAAGGCAAGGAGTTCAATTACAATATGCCGACGATTAGCAGAAAGCCGAGCGGTGGCGGCCGTGACTTGTTGATAGGTTTTCTGACTCGCGAGTTGGCGGCTCTGGTTCAAGCCCAGGGTCCGCCACTTTTTATTATTGAAAGTTGCGATCTAGAAAGAGTTTCAATTTTTTACTGCAGTGATTATATTGAAGACCTTATGGGCTATGGAACCTCCTATGAGGACTCTGGTGGCGATGACGGCGAGGTCCCGACGGTTGATGGTGCCTAGGCTGAGGAGGTCGTCTGCGGATTTTTTGAACCAAACCCCCCATAGGATATGATCGCCGGGAGATGGAGAATATTCCTTGCTCCTAGATTTTCAATAGCCCTTGGATATCGGGGTTGCTGGCGTACTTCTGTACCTTGAGAGTCCGTGTTCGCTCAAGGTCGGACTGTTCGCTGGCAACTTGGGCGTCTATCACTACACCTAGAGTCCCCATGCAGTCCCCACGCTGTCCTTCGTTGGTGGTGATGTGTGGCTCGTTGTATACTGTGTAACCTTGGCATCACAAGTTTCTACCAATGTATATGAGAATGGAATTATGTCGACCAATTCACATGCCGTGGGTGCGGGGGGATATCTGCAGAACGTGATTTTTAGTTTCTAGCAATACGCACCCCACATGGCAGATCCGATCCCCGTGTCTTCCCCTAATGGTTCTAACTCTGGTAGGAAGTGCTCTGATTCTTACCTTATAACAATTGATATAATCTCTGTCGGTAAGAAGTGCGGTTCCGTCTGTTACCCATTCATGTTGGTCGGCAACTTGAACGAAGTGCTTAAATGTACGCTTTCTATCAGGCCGTGGAGGAGAGCGACCGACTGCTTTCTGCAGCTCTCCTCATCCGCAATGATAGTGTTCCTATTGGTGCCATGTATTACATTGGAAAGCTTCCTTGGCCAGGTTAGGGTCGGTGATGTTACTCTTATTTGGGCACGAGGTAGAGAAGACCGTTGCATCGATGGATAGGCGCTAACCAGCGCTCAGATGGGAGATCTTCTTCGCCAACAAGAGCTTGGAAGTATCCTATCGAAGTGTCGTTCGGTAGAGCTAACTACTGTCTCATTGTGTCTCTCACCATTTTGTCCACTCGCTGAAGCTCACTGATGGTAATTTTCCCTAGAATTATGTAATAATAGATTTTCGGAAGAGCTGTAGTCTTCAGTGCATTATCTTTTAAGTGCTGTTGTAGCTTAAGTGTCGCTTTCGTGAGGTGTTGAAGAAGGGAGCTCGGTTGACTGCATAGAGGGCGTGAACGCCTGCCTTCTACCGAGAATTCGAATCCCAGATAAACCCAGAACTTCTCACGGCTAAGTGCTCATACCGGTTGATCCTGGATAGTGAAGGTGGCTCTGGCATCAACCAGTGCCTTCCTCTTGTTTGAATGTTCGAAGATAGCGATCGTGTGTGACTTGGTATTATTTAGCATCAGCCTACAGTCCTTCAGGTAACTCTCGGTCACTGGCTGACCCTCCATGACTGAAAGGGTTTGGATTAAATAAAGGAAACACAAAGTATTCATATTTATAGGAAATTTCAGTTTAAACTTTACGTGGAAAAAATCCGCCATAACTACTGAAGTTTCAATCATCAAAACTGCAGAGGTGGCTATTAACAAAAACGACTATGGTGTTTCGTAGCTTCCATGGAACTTTTTGATAAAACTTGCTTTTCTCTCGCTGGCAGTTTTAGCGATAGAGCGTCCCGGCATCCGTTGCGGAAACAAATTGTCGCTCAATGTGGTGAAACTAGCCATACCTTCCATATTTTCAAGATAGAGGTTACGTTACAATCATCAAATATATTCAAATGTTCGCCGTCACCGCAACATTTCTGTAAAGCTCAGTAGTTAGAATTACTGCTGAACTCTTAAGCAAATGCTGCTAGACAACTGGATCGCTCAGACTGCTTTTAGTTACCCAGCTGAAATAGCTAGGCTTTCACAGCTGATTTATCTTTACGCTGCTTGCCTCAGCGACTTCGGCAGTTACTGCCAGTCACTCCCACTAAAACAGCGGTTATTTTTTTCTTTCGTATAGAAGAGTAAAACTCGATTTTACGCCCAAAAGCGTGTCATAAGTGTAAAATAATTCCTTCTTTCTTAAATTTACCTTTTATACAAAGCAAATTTCGTACAAATTTCATACGGAAATATCGCAGTCGGGTGAATTACTTGCGCTGTATATCTCATCTAATTCCCTTTCTGCAACCAAAAACGCGCAATAAGCTTAATTCTTAAGAAGAGCCACTCGCGTGATCTCGTACCACCATATATGATACCTATTGGTAACACCAGCTAATGAAAGAGGCCACTCGTATAGAGAACCGAACCACCCGAGTAGAAGGAAACGGCGAGCGAATTCGCGTCTGGGCGCGACGTATATCCATCGATATCCGGTAGTTTATACGTCTGAGAGGGCTAGCGCAGAGTTCCAACTATGCGAGCAGAATAAGCGGATAGCCAAAGCCCTGCGTGCAGATATTCTTATCGGTGCAGAAGGCGACAGCGGCTCCGGTTAACCTTCGCCGCGCGGCTCGCGGGGACCATCAAGCCAATGTTCGGAATCCCTGGTGATACACGCCCTTCGCCCTGCCAGCCCAGACCCATAAAATGCCTACATCCGCGCACCACCAGAGAGCTAATCTTCCTCGCTTGCTAACCCTCTTCTTGCCCCGCAGACGTACATGTGTGTGTGTGTGTGTGTGTGTGTGTGTGTGTGTGTGTATGTGTGTGTGTGTGTGTGTTTTTAAGAAAGAGAAAGAGATAGAGGAAGGCAGAGATAGAATGAGTGAGCGAGAGAGAGAGAGAGTGAGAAGGAGAGAAGGAGAGAGGAGAAAAAAGGAGAGAGAAGGAGGAGCAAAGAATATAACTTAGAGGGAAATGGGGAAAAAAGATTGTTCATACGTGATACATAGGTGGAATTAAAGAAACGAACATGATGAAAAAGGGTGATTGTCAGTAGTGAGCCTGTTTATATTTGTATACTCTGTCCTTTAATACAGTGTATTTCTTTTCTTAAAATAAAGTTATTTACATTTACATATTAATAGATAGTAATAATGTTTCTGGAAATATAGTTTCTGATTGAAGGAAATTCGTTACGTTTATTTTTATCCATAAATACTAACAAATTATAATCTTTTACAGTAAAATGACTTTATGCATGGCATAAATTAAAGTATCAATATAACTTCTTTGCTAATCCATAAATCGTTAATAAATCAAGCAGTTCGCAGCGAATCCGAAAACTTTCTTAAGCCATCACTAATACGGACAAGTACCCAAGGCGTGAGGAAGGAAAAGAAAAGGATAACGACTATGAGAGATTAATTAATAGAACCGAACCATTCATTATATTTCATAGGCAGATGATAGCTGAATGATTTGCATAATTAATGAATGGAACGGTAATAAAAAATAATAAATTAATAAACGTAAAAAAGAATCATATTATATATTTTGATAAAAGACGTTTGATAAATGACGGTAAAGCGAAATTCGACATTTCCACGGAGTTTCAGATGATAAAGTTACTGCAAAGGATATAAATATGTAGTTTTTAGACTTGCATATATGATATTTTATTATATGCATACTTAATTTTAGTGGGTAATGAACCGAGTCTCGGTATACGGCAATAAGTAGATAAAATACTGAGTAAAGTAGTTATTCAAGTTAAAAGGCAATATTAATGTCAAACTTCAAATTTAAAATTCAAAAAACTTTTATAACGTATTATTATTTCCATTTTTCTATATCGAATTCGTTATCTAACTTAAATGTTATACATAATCCAATATTTTTATTATTATTATTATTATTATTATTATTATTATTATTATTATTATTATTATTATTATTATTATTTCCAAATCACTCTTCAATCATTTACTCATAGAAGTATTTAAGAGTAAAATCAATCGTTGTCACGAAAGAGCAATTTGAAGACAGCAATTGAAGTGGGTGAACTAAATCACAATAGTTGTGAAAAAGGAAAAAAGAGAAAGAGAAATGCAGAAAAGATAGGACTGCAACTAGCTTTACTTTTTTACGTGTACGTAGTGCTAGCGGCGTCCCATGCGAGTCGTCGCTCAGGATTCGTGCCGAGGGATTTTAATCCTCCGCTGCCACTGCGGCAACGGACCGTTTTCGTCTCTTTGCCACATCTAAACTAGTGTGAATTTTCCAAAAAATCAGATTTCGAGAATCTGAATCAGTGGCTTACCGGTTTAATTAATTTTCAAAACTTTGAAATCCAGAATATCATCGTTAGATGTATGGCAGAAATTCCGAAATTAATAAATAGATAAGAAAAATAGCTAATTATTCGTAATTTTGGTCATACTTCCCATTTAATGGAGAGAACGCTAGTAAATACTGGAGCAAAATTCATTTGCAGCACTCCTTATGTTTATACAATATTTATTTTAGAATAAAATAGTAATGCTCTTAAAATTGGATATTAATTCAAGAAATTAGCATTTAATTTGTTTAAAAATGATTTTTAAATAAATGCGATAAAATATCTTTCAAGCGTTTCACTTGCCGCTTTCCTCCGTTGTTCTCTTTCTCTCCCTCTCTCTTCTACTACCCCCTCTCTCCACCCCTCTCTCTTTCTCACTCTCTCACTATCTTTGTTCGTCCCTTCCGCACTGCACGCCCTACACGCTTCGACAGCTCTGATTTTCGATTCTCATCTGCGCAGATAGCAAACTTCACGGCTACCGCACAGCTTTCTCTGCGAAAGTTCTTTCATTTCCATATTCAAATCCTTGGTTACTTAAGCTGAGGCCGCCTGTGCGCACGGTATCACGCGGTCATTAACGAAGTTAATTTTCTTCGCACATTTGAATTTGTCGCAGAAATGAGAATCGAGGAAGGACATGCGATGAGCTAAGGATTTTATTAGATCGCCTAAGAAGGAGGATTCAAATTGGAAGGTTAAGCCCAACTATGTTTGCTGACTTCTCAAGAATAATTTACGAGAGAAGCTCCTATTTTTGTCTAAAAAGTACTCAAAATTTAGAAGTAAAAAGTTTCTGTCTTACAATAATATTAAATTTACAATTAAAATTTTGTTATACAACACTAAACATATTTTAAATGTATATATGGTACTCTCTAGAAATGAATACGTGAAAAGTCGTTCACTATAAGTACAAATAAGTGAAAAATTTATTAATTCTTTAGTGACTATTCAGTAATTCAATAAGTGAATAGTCACTAAAGAATTAGTCAATTTTTTCATTTATTTCAACTAGTGAATGACTTTTCACTTATTCATTATTAGAGAGTATCATCAATAATTTTTAATAATTTAGATTTGTCTTCATTCTTTCAAAGAAAATTTATTAACAATGTTTATATCCATACCATACGTGTTCCAGAGTCTATGGACTTTGAAATCTCGACCATAATAAGTTGGCATGTATTTGATATTTCCTTTTTTGTATATCAATCTTATATATCTGGCCGAATCCATCTCAAATCAGACAGCCCGCGTATGCCTATTTCACCTATCATGTTGAAATAAAAATATTTATGTTCTACTCGAAAAAATATTTTACACGTGTTTTTTTATTTTTTTGTTTCATCAAAATTTCATGCGTTCAGCGATGCCGAAAAATTCCGAGAAAATTCTTTCATTGAGAAAAAAAATTTTCAATGTGATTTTCAGACTGCTATTGTTTCAGCAGTTTTTGGAGCTTTTAAACGTGTAACACACAATTTCACTCAGTTTTGAGCCCTCTTTAACGGCCTTAATGTCATTTTCAAAAAAAATAAAAAATCCACGAGCTATGCACTTTTTACTGAAAAATTCATTTTTTAGGGAAGTGCCTTTTTCTCGAAAACCCCATGTTTTTTTTGCACAATTTTTGTTGTCGTGATAGAGGACGGTAATGCCTAGCTAGACGTATTTGTGAGATTCGGTACTTTTTCCCTGGGATAGCGATCACTAATGAGATAACACACAAACAAATTTTTCACGCCTAATGCTTATATATAGTCAATGATATTAGAGTCAATGTAAAGGTATTTGTCTTTGTGTGTATGTAATATACAGATACACATAACTATGTATTTATTTGTTATTTGCGTCTTTTTGATTTTTTATTTTTATACCTTTTTTTCATTTGTATACCTATTTTACTATCTTTGTTTTTCTGCTTCATTGTTCTTAATTCAGTAAGCGGACGATCAGCGGTCTTTGCTGTCAAACAATGTATTTTATCGTCACATGTTTTTTTAACCCATATATGAGTTTTTCGAATTCCAGGATACTTTGGAGTTGTAAGCCAATCAATATTTTTTTTCTTTTTTGAATTGTTCTATTTCAGCATCTTGTAAATGTATTATTTTAATAGCATCAGTATATTTTTGAACATGTATTGCAAAATCATTTGCGTTTTGAATAGCTTCTTCAAGGGGCTCTCGAAGATTATGCGAAGTAGCATAATGCTTTATAAGTCCACCCACACCATCTACAGCTCCTTTGCCGTGCCCAGTAGCAGAGAACAACCATTTTATATCACACGGTGCTCGTTTTAGTTCATCTAATTGAAAGCGATTTTTAAAGTGACTCGCAGCGCCGTCTGATACGATGGTAATTTTTTAATTGAATCACAACAATTTTCTTTCAAGAATTTTATAATTTTTTGTACTGCTAGCAAAGCATACGCTGAATCATGTTTTCGGTCATCACTTATAACTGCGAAACTTTGTGTCGAATCCCCTTGATAAGAGACTGCTGTGAAAATAGAAATTTGATCATTAACCCAATGATTTCCTTGAACAGCTTTATTATGAATCACAGCCCAGTTTTCAGCGAAGTCTATTTGAAGAACTAAATGATGTGAGTCTTTTTTAGCACTTTCTCTTTCTGTTTTTATAGCTTTGCGTTGTATATTTTTTACATACATGTGAGTACTAACTCTCATGGTCCAAACCGAAAGTTCATCTTTAAAAGCAGAAATTGATAGTGTCTTTTTAATCAGGTTTCCATTATCTCACAAAGCATATGTAATTTCTTCTGTGCCTTCTACATCTTGCAGTTTTAAAACATGAAACGTAATTCCCTTAATCCCTGGACATAGTTTACATGCATTTATTATTTGTGACCGACTTTCATCCAACTCTGTGACGTTACTCCCTCTAAAATTAATTAAGCTCGTAAGAAATAAATCATAATTTGCGCAATAGATACAGAGACAAACTTCTTTGATGGGGCTAAGTAAGACATACTTTGGTCGCAAACTATAAAATTTCGATTTTCCAATTCTCAATTCTGGATAATCATTTTTAAATACTTTATACGTCTCTTTTAAACTTCGAGTAAGAAAACGCTTAACTTTTTTCTCTTTTTTATTGTTAACTTTAATTGTAACAACGTCACATTTATTAGGACTTTGTCTTGAACAATTAAAATCATCATTTAAATAATATTCCATAACAATTTTTTCCATGTTTTCATCAATCGGATGGCCTGAATATGCATCTGGTTCGGAATAAATTCCTTTTTCTTTAACAAGATTTCTCGATTTGTTGATCATATACATTGTTATTTCTGGAAATAAAGATAAAATTTCATGTTTTGTAAAGGATGAAGGTAGCAAAGTCAGAATTTTTATTTTTTCTGATACCGTAGAACACTTTTGCAAGGCTAGACCAAGATTTTGTATCCATTCTGTACAATGGCATACAGTTGATTCATTTGCTGTTATAGAAACGTCATAAACATTGTTCAACTTCACATCAAGGGTATTAGACAATGTTGAAAGTATTTTTTTTTTTCTTCTTTGTTACGTAATTTTCAATTGATTTTTCATGTATAAGATTTTTTCTTTTAAGAGGCGATACAGAACCTAAGAAAGATGTACTTATTTCATTATTAAATTCTTCAATGCGTTCTGGAGTACTTGGTAAAAAATCTTCATCTCTATCAACTACGTTATCGGTAACTTCATTATCCGTTATAAATTCATTGTCAGTACTACTCACCAATTCTAAAGCACGATTGTAACAATGTTGACACAGATATGTAGAAGGTGTCAAAGGTAAATGAGGATAGAGGTGCTTCAATGGATGAGCAAGATTCTCAAGTTGTTTTAAACGTACGGAACTAGATTTGTAAATAATTTGTTTGTGTTTGTCTAAAAAGTCTGCACATTTGATTCTCTCTGTTGAGTAATATTGAGACATCGTAGTTGAGTTGATAAGGTGTAAATATGTAATAATTTTCCAAAAGATGATGGTTTTAAATAAGACGAGATGTGTGATATATAGCAGAAACCGAACTTTTCTTTGTAAATGTTAAGTCAAACCATATCCATCTAGCGGACAAATGTACTAGTACATATACTCCTATAAGTAGGCGCACGTACATGTATATTACATACGCACAAAGATAAATACCTTTACATTGACTCTAATATCATTGACTATATATAAGCGTTAAGCGTGAAAAATTTGTTTGTGTGTTATCTCATTAGTGATCGCTATCCCAGGGAAAAAGTACCGAATCTCACAAATACGTCTAGCTAGGCATTACCGTCCTCTATCACGACAACAAAAATTGTGCAAAAAAAACATGGGGTTTTCGAGAAAAAGGCACTTCTCTAAAAAATGAATTTTTCAGTAAAAAGTGCATAGCTCGTGGATTTTTTATTTTTTTTGAAAATGACATTAAGGCCGTTAAAGAGGGCTCAAAACTGAGTGAAATTGTGTGTTACACGTTTAAAAGCTCGAAAAACTGCTGAAACAATAGCAGTCTGAAAATCACATTGAAAATTTTTTTTCTCAATGAAAGAATTTTCTCGGAATTTTTCGGCATCGCTGAACGCATGAAATTTTGATGAAACAAAAAAATAAAAAAACACGTGTAAAATATTTTTTCGAGTAGAACATAAATATTTTTATTTCAACATGATAGGTGAAATAGGCATACGCGGGCTGTCTGATTTGAGATGGATTCGGCCATCTAACTTATTTGATAGTGGTAACTTTTTATTTCAAATATATTTGGTAAAACATAAGGGATAAATGAAAAAGGGCATTTCTTGATGGATAGAACATCATTCACTCTGCTTGGATTTAAATATTAATTTTTTTTAATACTAGCAAGATCAGGTGCGCTGTGCGCGCTCTTCCTTTACCTCGATTGTACTTATACAATTAATATTGAAATTTTATGAATTTACAATTAATTTTACTTTTTAGCATCCGCAAATTTATCCAATATTTTTTATTGAAACTTCGATTGTATTTATTTTAGTTTATTCCTACAATACAAAAATTTGGAGGTTAGAAATTTAACTGTAATCAGATCAGTATTCATAGTCCTTCATTGTTAACTACAGATAAAATTTTAATACATTTTGGTTGTACAAAACCAAATTTTAAGTCATTAATACTATTCATATATGACTTATATTTTGAGTTTAAATATTTCATAATTATAAACTTTGTGAATTTTATTTGGACCAATCAGCTAAGATCTTAAACAAAATACAAACGTCACCGTCGACCAATCACAGGCTTTAATTCGCAAAGGTTTTATTTCGGCTTCACATTTCCGTTATCATTCTTTTAAGAGAGGATTATTCTAAAGTAATGATCAGATATTGATTAGAATGTCACATTTATACGCTCTATGGTGTCTAAGTTATTATTGCCTAAAGTTTTTTCATTACACAATTTAGATGTAGCGAAGAACTTTACAAAATCCATATTCTCGAGAAACGAATTAAATGTAATAATAATTGTATATTAAAAAATTAAAAGTTGAATATAAAATGTATCCAATGAATCTACTTAGCTAAATAACAATGGCAGAGTCATAAAGAACAAAGCAGTTCCTTACCCACGTTCGCACTAAATAACAATTGCGTAACCCTCTCGTTCTCCTATTATCCCCTCTCCCCTCCCACACCATATCCCTGTATCTTTGCAGCAAGGAACCACGAAACCATGATTACGCGTGGGAAAAGGTATCCCTAGGAACTTAGCTGTGGTGCACAATCACAGCAACAACAACGCGCTATAGGAAGAGAAGAGGGAGAACGGGGTGAAGGAGAGAGAGAGAGAGAGAGAGAGGGAGAGAGGAAGAGAGAAAGCTGGCGAAACTCATTCCCCATTCGTACTGATATCAGCGGACGTAATAATTTTCGAGGCAACTTCACCGGGGGGTTCCCTCTTAAGGGATAGCGTCGCCGAGAGCTCAATAAATATCCGTTTTCCACGAGACCTCTGCTCCGCGGCGGCGAGTGCCACCACCACAAGGGACAAGAAGAGAGCGAGCGAGAGAGGGAGTGAGGTAGAGAGAGAGAGGACGTCGTCGACGTCGACGCGGATAAATTACCCGTTAAGCAAACTGATTTGCGGCGATCGAGCGCTACGTGCCCATCCTGCGATAGCGACGTGCGCGCAAAGTGCCTCCCGTAGTCGATGACCAAAGAGCAAGCGAGAGAGAGTGTGCGTGTATATGTGTGAGAAAGAGAGAGCGGACGGGACGTGTCTCACTCGGTTCTTGGCGTGGCGGTGAAAAAAAAAGCGAGAGTGAAGGTGTTGCGTGAAGAGATAGAGAGATAGTGGGTGAGGGGGAGAGAGAGAGGAAGGGAAATGGACGAACCGGAGAGGAAAATCGGGGAAAGGTGGGAAATTTACGAAGCGCAACGTAAATCACGGTTGGGTATCTCCCTCCCGCTGGCGGTTATCTGATAAAATATATTCGTTGCATTGAAAGAAAGATGTCTCCGGCGTACGATGCACGTGTGACTGGTGCCGAGTGGGATTTCCGGTCAGTTGAAAAATTTAAGGGGATCGAGCGGGGAAGGTCGACGAGATAGCGCGCGGGAGCTACTAATTAGACCGGGTGATATATGTGAGAGACAAGTGAAAATACTTCGGGAGCTGTTATTTGTCTTTTCGACAAATGTATTAGCGATAGTACCATAAATCTTAATACTTATGTAATAGTTTGCGGTTTTATAGTTTGATTTTTGTTTACGGAAATAAAAAGTACACTTCATAAATTGTTGAAAAAAGGAAATAACGAACGTCAAAGATATTTATTCAAATATTCGAGTTTTATTTCCTGTGGCGTTACATCAATTATTCAAAATAATGAATATTGATATTTTCATATAGTACCCGCGGAATAAAACGGCAAGTAAAAATGGCTTACGTGGAAATATCTATATTAAATGTTCCAAATATTTCATATAGTTTTCGCTAAATTAATTGACGTATCAATGCGAAAATTTTTTGATCGAATTACAGATAGTTCAATTTTTCATTCTCACTTAGTGCTAATATGATTATTTACTTACTCAACTAACTTTATATTATTTTTCACTGGATAAAATAAAATGTTATACAGTATTTTTTGTAAAACTTTTTGCAATTTTCACGTAAAGATTTTCTCAGTATAGAGAAACTTATTGCGCAAACTCCTGACAAACCTCAATACATCATGTTATACAATTACTAATAGCATCTACGTCGAAGAAATTAAAAAGTGTTTTACTGTCCTATTCTAAAAGCACAGCCAAAATTGGCCTTTCGAATATCCGTATCTACGGCACTATGAATTCAAGGTGAAATACTTTCTGAAACACTGGGAAATTTATTAACGCCAATAAAAATTTCAGACTCAAATTGACGGTGCAACGTGCGCCCACGCGGGGCCAAAGAAGCGAAGATAGCGAGGGAGAGAAATGCACAGGAAAAATACGAATAGAGAGTGAGTGAGAGAGAGAGAGAGAGAGAGAGAGAGAGAGAGAGAGAGAGAGAGAGAGAGAGAGAGAGAAGGCAGCAAAACAAGGTTCCGTGCACGAGGAGTCGCGAATGGGCTTTGCGGGTGCAGTGCTCGCGTTTATGCGCGCACGCACGAAACCCGGGATACTTGCCAAATCCATCGAAACATTTTCGTAGCGATTTCATTAGAGGAGTTGCACCGGGTACCTACGAGACCGCTGGGCGGAGTGTAATTTATGCGAAACTGCCCATAAACTTGAGATTGTGGCGTTGCTGCGGCGCATTTAATTTTTATTCTTTATTGGGGTATTTTTCCCTGGTGTGCTTGAAGGATTTCAAGAGAAGAACCGCGTTGCCAGAAATGCACAGGCTCACAATTGAAACAAATTTTTCAATGACAGTCTAGCACAGTATCACGATTAATTATCCTTTTAGTCATTAATTATCATAATAATATTAATATTATATTAATATTTTATTATCTTGTTGTAGTGTAAATTTAAAAATGTTGAATTACTTGAGGTATATGTTACAAAAACGTATTGTACTAGCATTAACGTTTTTAGATTTTACAGCTTAACCAAATACGGTCTTATTAACATGGCATTACACCTTTTTCCACTTATCTATATAAGGCTAATACGGGTATTACTATTTGATCTTTACACTTTAATGAAATATCCCGAGGAGATTTTCATTTTTACAGGCTTTTAACGATTTTATGTACCTTTTACGGCTCCTTGATACAGACCATGTAACGATAGTAGCCTAATTTATCATATACTTTTTCTTACTCCCCCATCCGAAAGTACGTACTTTCGGCCCGCATCTCCGAGCCGAAAGTCAACTTTCACACCCTATTTTAGACCAACTGGGGCTTTATTAAGGTAAAGGATGACGGTCACAAAACCACCGAAGTAACCATTTTCCTTCCAATAATTTCAACTTTATTCATCGTCTTTTCAAATATTGTTTATCTCCTTAAAGCCTCCGTGCGTTATAGCACGAAAAAATCGGAATGATTCGAAGGGAAATAATTACTTGTATGGTTCTGTGACTGTCAACGCGTACCTCGATAAAGCCCCCGCGCGCTCTGATTGGCTACCGAAATTTCCCGACCTGCTGCGCTTGAGCGCCCGCGCGCATGAGCCACTCTGTCTCATGCGCACGGGTGACGAGAAAAAAGAGTTAGTTGAAATAAAAAGTGGTGTTGTTTGATGGTGGTCATTGTTTTTTTCTCTTGTTTTCTACACGTACTTACGAGTCGTGTAGAAACAATTAAGTAAACGTGCGGACGGGAGCGTCCGAGGAAAAGATGTTTGTGCGGTGTGAAGGTTAGACACGTATGTACGAAATAGGCAGAGGAAAGTGCACGGGTGACGAGAAAAAAGAGTTAATTGATCAAACGATATTATACTTATTTCATCACCTTATTTCTTTCTTTTTTTAATGAATGTGCTTCTGATGCCCGCCCCGACCAGCAAAACCTCGGCTTCGCCTCGGTCTTGCAAATGTCGGGCGGGCATCAAACCATCTCTGCAACAGCGAAATTAGCAGACGCCCAAAAAACCAGCTCTCCACGCAGGGCCGAAAGAAAAAACAGTCGGTAATATCGACCGAGCTACCCAAAGCGACCGACAGAGGCACTACTATCGAGCGGGCCGAAAGAAAAACTAACACTCAAACACAACTAGCAGATGACAACGCAATTTTATTAATTATTTAATAATTACAGAACGTACTTTCGGCCGGGGAGTAAGAAAAATAGTATACAATACTTGGACTGGAAATTGGATGCCCTGGGCGTGCCGCGTGCGTCATACCACGCACGCCCCGGAAATCCAATTATCCAATTTCCGGCCTACGTATCGTAATATACTATTTTCAATCAAATAGTTTCAAACGCATTATACTTAACAAAACCCTCTTCATACATTTGGAAAAATATTTTTAGATTCATAAAATTTTAACTTTTATAAAGAGGATTCGAATTTAATTCATTCGTTTTTTACCGCCTATTATGTAAAAAAAATTAAAAAATCCACGAATTAATATTTTAAATATATATTTCGACATAGCGGTGGGATATTCAAAACGTGGTAGAATCAATCCGCAGTACAAATACTACGCGGAACTCGTTGGCTCGCATTTATTATCCAAGTTTCGGCGAAAAGAATTAAAAGCGGCTCCCCTACACCAGCCCTGGAAATAAAACGATAAAACGAAGGAAAAAATGAAAATCGATACTCGGGCCAAGCGTCGCCGCAGCCTCGCTACACAGTCCAACCCTTTTCCCATCGGGAAAATCGCTAGGGCCGGAAAAAACAGCAGCGCAGCGACGGGGTATTGCCGCCCGCATTTTAATCAGAGTGTACAGGTCATGGAGGGAGGCGAAGGGGGGCGCTAGATATTTCGATTATCACGAAAGAGTTTGGTCGCTGCAGCCGCGCGGTTGATTGAACGGGAGAGGAAACCGATGAGCGGCAGAAGAATGGCGCGGGATATCCGAGGCGGCGATGGCGGTGGTGGTGGTGGCTCCAATCGTGCAAGCGGAAAATTGGAATCGGTTCGTTGAAAACTGTTGAACCGACGAGGGTGGGAGGAAGGGAGAGAGAGAGAGAGAGAGAGAGAGAGAGAGAGAGAGAGAGAGAGAGAGAGAGAGAGAGAGAAGGATTCGGTCACCAGCCCATGCGCACGACGCGACAAAAGCTGCGAATATCCCCGTTTAAATCGACCGGACTTGCATAGCGAACAGATATACATGGACGCGCGGATGTAGATAGAGAGGGCGGTATACTCGTGCGGTCTCTGCCTCTCTATTTCGGTCTCTCTGTTGCTGACTCCCTCTCTCTCTCTCTCTCTCTCTCAGTCTCTCTTAGTATATCTCGATAATGGAGATGCCCGAGCAAGATACGCAAATGGCTGCAACCGAGCTCGTCGATTGTAAACGGATACGCGTATTACTTCGCGCTCTTTTCTCATCTCTTTCTGTTTCTCTGCATGCTGTGTGTGTCCGCGTGATTGGAAAACAATAAAAGGTGGAAAGCGAAAACGCTGGTGGAAAGGGAGAGAGGAAGAGCAAGAGTGAGAGAGGGTGGAGGAACGACGGGACAATAAAATGCGTCGCTACGTTTGATGGATTTCGGGAGTCGATTTTCCTCCGATGTGCATGCGTCTGCAAAGAGATCGCGCTAAGGTTAGTTCGTCTGCTTCCTCGCTCTCTTTTATTTACAACGGCGGAACGGGTAATAGGTGCATCGAGTGAATTTTTATTTTTCTTGCCAACTCGTGCGTTCGCGCGCGAGTATATATACGCGACAGTTTCGCCGATAACTATTGCGACAGTTTTAGGTGGCGCGTGAGGAGCGCCTATTATCGGTGAGCTACCCATCCGCGATCGCTTTTATCGCTTTCCCAGCATTGAATCTTAATTGAGACTGAAATATAACGACTTCGTTTTATTTTTCGGTCTTGATTTATTAGGTCGCGCAGTTTACGAGTGTAAGTAACGTTTGCCTTTTATTAGGAGGAAATAAAATTTATTGTTTATATATTTTTTTTTTCAAGGAAGGTGTATTAAAGTATTTTAAAAATTGAATCGTAAAGTCTCTTTTAGTGACATCGAATAAATATTTTATTTCATCCCGTAAATATTTCAGGATTAAAAGTATTTTGAAATGCATTTAAAGTTAATGTACAGGAACTTTTAAAAAAGTTCGAAGGATATGCTAATTTTTTGGTAGTATTTTAATTAAATGTAAATCTGTATAGTCAAATGTAAGTTATTGTAATGATATTATATTCCCCAACAACCAACAAGTGGTAACAACGCGATGCGTCCGTCAAAATGAAAAATACTCTTCGCTTCAGTTTTTCTCAAGATCATGTACACGAGAAATAAAGCCTGTGAAGACGGCGTTCGTGTCCTACGCAATACTTGTTTATACAAGTACTCATTCCTGTAACTCACTTTACTCCAACGTAGGGTAAATGTACCTATTACTGCGGTACATCGATTTTTCTCACCTTTTTTCCACTGTTACTATTTACGTCTTGACTTTTAAATTTTGGGAAAAGAATAAAATGATAAAATAGCTTTTCATAAATATGTAAAAAAGTATTACAACCATTAAAAATAAATCTAACATTAAAATAATTAATAATTACGTAAAAGTGCTATTTTGTACGTTATTCTGCGGATGGATTTGGCGCTTGTCCCTATCACGGCGGGCCGCATGACCCTACGCACTGCGGGGTAATATGAAGGCGAGTAAATTTAAAGGTTAGGTTACTTGATTAAATCACTTTTTTTTCAATTTAAATAGGAATTTCTGCAAACACTGAACGTTTAAATAGATTCAGCGACACAACAATTTCATCACAGTTCTATAGATACAAGATTTATCAATATTCAATAACTCATTTTCTTTTAAATATGATTGTATTTCTTCAAAGCATTTACTTAATCCAAGCTCAGTAACTTTGGCTCGACAAAGGCTTACATTTTCTGTTAATCTTTATGCTACATTTGTATGTCTTGATAAAAAACATTCAAACCAGTGGCGATCTGGTAAGTTACCTTTGAAAGGATTGCTCCTTTTCACGGATACAACATACAGACGTATACTTGCAAATAATTGGTCCTTAGTTATAGGAAAACCGTCTCTCGCACATTTGAAAATCCATTCAACTAAGTCACTCTCTTCCTGTTCTGTCAATATAGGTTGTGCTCCAGGTTTCTTCTCTGCATACTTGCCCTGAACGCGTGCTCTAAATGTAGATTCTGGAACACCGTACGCGCGACTTGTTGATGCAATAGTTTTTCCTTCTCTTACAGTATTTGCAGCGTCCCTCAAATTACTTTTAGAATAAATCATTCTTTTCTGCTCATTTCCTAGCACAGCGAAAACACGTATTGCTATCGCAAACGCGAGCGTGACACCAAACTTTGGAGGTTAGGGAGAATCGACGTAGCGCCGCCGTGATACGTACGCAAACTGTATTCTTTGGTCCACAGAATAGCGCACATCCACGATATTTAAGTACCTAATGCTGCGGCTCATTTATTTATAATTATAACGAAAAAAATTACCTTATCTATTGATAATACATTAAATTAAAGCCTCTAGTTGATGTGGAGGTAAAAAAACTAAAGAATAAATACATATTTTATTGATTTTCTATGATTTAGCCGAGGACTCTTCGGTATCACGATTGGTACGAAAATGGCTGTTTCAAAGCCTTTTCACACTGTCTCAATTTGAAAATTTTTTTATTAATAAATAAATCAAAGAGAATGGTCAATAATTGATACAAATCGATACATTATAATTATATCATACTAAGATAATTTTTTTCAAGTCGAAATATTATGTTTTGAAAGTATTATTCATCTGAATTAAAAATTTCGTAGTGAACGGGACACCCGCAGTGATAGGTACATTTACCCTACCCACTCCTCGACATAGAACTCCTTTAGCAACTAATATATTTGAGGAGTGTAGCGAAATGAAATTTTTATACTTTCATCTTGTCGGTAACGCGCTCTTGCATGGTGGTACCACCATACAATTGTCTTTGGTAAACATGCTCGCGCCCGACTTTCTCCTCCAATATCGCGGAAAAAAGGAGAGACCAGAAAGCCTTTGGCCATGATTAGCTTTATATCTCCGTGGACAGTCTTTCATTACGACAAGACAAGAAAACTATATACGTATAACGCAACCACCACCTCAGCAAGCCGTGGAGTAAATAAATAAGTCGAGGAGTAGGTGTTCGCAGAAAATCACTCGCCGAGTACACTTGGAAAAATTTCTCATAGTCGATGCAACTCATTCATTACTTGCGAATGTCAATATTTATCTTGATCTCGGTCTGTTTCGCAGAAAGAACGAAGAAAAAGCGATTTTCCTGCAATTTCGCGACAAACAGGCCACTGACGTTTTTCTCTTATCCATTAATTCTGAGATTACTCCGATTCCATCCATAAATTTTTCAAGTAAAGTCCCCTCCACGCAGATTTCAAACAGAGAAATCCATTTCTCCTAGGTGCGCACGAGCAAGCGCGCGAGAGGTGATAAAGAGAAGCGCGCGCGCACACACATACACATACACACATGGAAATCTGCGCAGTCGTATATATAGATGTGCAAGATAAAACCTAAATGCGAACGCGGAAAGGAAGAAATGTGCCCCATACATCCCTTCGCGAGCGTATACGCATGCACACACACATTCACACTGACAAAGCCAAGCGGAAAGCTTGCTTTCGCATCGATCGACGTTAGAGGAGAGCGTGGCCTGCGTCGCGCGCTTATCGGTCCGACAGCATCGACGAGTCGATCATAAATACGTAAGTATGTGACTATGTGTACTATATACGCGTCGAGCAACTCGCCCGCGTCGCAACCCATTGTGTTATATCCGTCTCGACCGTATATATGTATGTATATATGTATGTATATATAGGATCGTGCGTATACACGGCGACCATGTAGCGCGTTTCTCTCTGCTTGCCTTTTGCGCGAGCTAGCGCGCCCCTGGACGTAAATTACAAGGAAGTGTGGAGGTGCTATGAGCGCGGGTTGTGCTGCAAAGCGACGACTACGACGACGTGTATAGCGAGAAGCGCCATACTGGCTCTGACGCGTCTAATGCGCGCGCGATCTCGCCCGCTACTATAATCACGGCTCGATGTTGAGAGAAATGGTGAGAAGGGGAGCGGAAGAAGGAGAGAGAGAGAGGGAGGAAGAGAGGATTCACAAGGAGCTACAAGAGCGGGAGCTTCCTAATGATACGTGTTCTAGCGACAGTCGATAGTAGTAGTCGGAAGGAAGAGATAAGTGGCCGTAATTACAGCCACTTTGCCCTGGCTAGTTTCCCGCGGTTAATTGCGGATGGCACGCATTTTTGCCTGTGCTTTTCGCGAACGTTAAAGGTGTAAGAGAGAGAGAGAGAGTGAGTGAGTGAGAGAGAGAGGAGGATGACGTGCTTTCGCGGTGCTTTTCCATACATTGGAAGATTTGCCCTTTGTTGTGCTCTATCGATTTTGTCATTAGCACTTCGTTTCGTGCCGGCCTTGTCGTAGTTGATGATTGCGGCGACAAGAATCGGACTTGAGTCGCTTGACAAATTTTGTTCAACGAAGAAATTTTTTCCATTAAATCGGATTGATGATAGATTCATTTATACATATTTAAATAAGACAGTTATTTTTAAAAGTATGAAGTCTTACAAATCATTTTATAGTAAATCCTACTAAACAGTCAGTAAAGTAAGGTACAGTGCATCAGATTATAATTTTCAAATTAGCAACTCAGATACATATGTACGTACATAGATATATACATTATTGTATTTATTAAAAAATTTAATAAAATAATTAATATATTAGTCGCCTAAAGAATTGTATATACAACTGAAGCCTTAATACATTTTGTTATTTTATTAAAAGCAATGAAACATGACGTTGCATTAAATATATATTTTTCGAGAACTCCATTCCTTATATTCATTGTTTTAATAGAAAATTATTAAACTTTAGTATTATTTTTCTTCTACTAAGAGAATTTTTTATAAAATAGAACAAATATCCTATGATTAATATTTTTAGACTCTGCTCTTCCACATTAAATCATAAGCTTTTCATAGCGGGATATGCTGCTATTAAATGTTAAAAGTAATTGTGTTGTTATTTTGTTGTTTTTTTTTGTCTTATTTATTGTTCTTTTTCCAAAAAGGCTAGAGAAATTCTATCATATAATAGTATATATACTACTACCTATAGGTTTTAGCTCCATCTGCATTGAAGATTCATACTTACCGTCGGAACGCTCCGGCGCTCCTTAATACTTTGCATATTAAAATCTTATGGTCAAATAGCAGAGGCGTAACATAATTTTACATAACAGAAGTGTTAATATTTTGCATATGTTTTTTCTGTAAAATTATTCATCTGATTTTATTATCGATACACCCACACACACACGCGCAGTAGAACTACACTTTTGGTATCGATTTAAATTCCAATTTCCCGCCAGAAACTTATTTCATGTTATTTTTGGAAGTCTCAATTTGAACTACAATCAGCCATCATCCAAGATTCATTTGAGATAATAAACTTCTGCGTCTTTTTTGTGAAAAATATTTATAAAAAATCGTACATCAAGAATAACTTGTAAACTCACATAATTTTAACAAACCTAGAGAACTCATGTGACAGACAGATTCAATTTAATTAACATTAATGTTATTGTACATAATACTTTATAGAAACAAAATAAAATAGTAATTTTTCATATTAATGACTAACTAAATACATAACTCCCGTTTATTTTTTATAACTTTTGAGGTCGAGAAAGAAGGGTGAGTAAGAGAGCTGGTACGCAATATAATAAAGGACTTTCACTCGCACGTGGTGGGTTTGCAGAACCCGAGTGAAAAAGCGCGCGTATACCTATCACAGGTATAGTATTCGAGCTATTCTAGCTGCACAGCAGCAGCACTGCTACGCGCGGGTCGTCTCTTCTGCTTCGCGCCGGCTGCATTAACAGATTAAAAGTGGCAAAAAGCACTCCAAACGATATCACTCTTCCCCACGGAAGCTCCCATATACACACACACACACACACGTAAGCTCACACACATACATCTGCGCGCAACCGCGGGTACACTACAAAACTTACGCGGGCGCGTATTTCGCACGCGCACAAACAGGCTTTTCTTTCTCTGTATGGGTATCTTTTTATCACTTGCCCTCTTCTCCACCTTCTGCTGCTCTGATGAATCCTGTTGTTTTATATTATTACAGCGTTAAGTCGTCGGCCGTAGCGCCGCGGGGATTAAATTCATTAAATGAATTTTTCGCCCCGGGCTTTTTAGCAAGTGGTTCATGGCACGCAGATGCGCAGTGCAGGTGCGTTATTTGATTACGAGCATTGTGTGCTTTTTAGACCAACTATAAGCAATGTTCGGATTTTTCTCGGACGTTTTGATTTTATCAGCGTTAAAAGATCACGTCGTTGTAAAATGCAGCATGAAAATTATTGTTTTTTATTAATAGAATATTACAAACTTCCAAAACGAACAACATTTATTTATTTTTACATTTTTTGATGTACATCATACATTTACGAGTTGCCAGATCTCGCGAAACCTTTTACATATTTCATTGCAACAATGCTTTAAATGGCATGTGACACTTATCAGGTATCATAATCGAACAAATTATATAGCCTTTATAACGCTTTAAGCTGAGTGCATAAATCATTTTTAATCTACGCTACCAGCTATTCCATTTATTCTAATTTTCAATCAAGAAAATTCCATGTTTTTTTAATTTAATGCCTTATAAGGTTTTTTTGTCAAATAAAATTTTAATAGAAAGTTTTCATACCCACGTGTTTATTTAATTATATTCAAAATTATAGTGCAAGTTTTTAATGACCTTAATTTTCTGAAAAACTTTTTTACTAGACTATGTTCATCTGAAAAATCGTAACTATCCCTCGTCAAATCTTTAAGTTTGCCTAATTCAGCAATATGAAGTCATTAATTAGCTTAAGAAAAGTTTCATTCGTTTATTCACATTTCAGCTCTTCTCTCGTAACGATCTCGAATCATTCCTTTCACACGCATACGCGCGCGGCATCCTTTTTTTGCGAGAAACCGTGGTGCTACGCCTTCCTAGGAAATCTACGCACTCTTACTATAATCTGTATACTCCTGCCTGAGTACACTGCCTTTTACGCGTTTGACACATACCGTATGAGTGCTGCAGCTCGCACAACTTGTTTCTGGTGTATCTTTACGTCGTTAACATTCCTATGTGGTGTAATCGATCGCCATTCCGTCAGCTATACACTATAGCTCAAGCGCTCCGTGTTTCTAATGGTCCTCACCTCTAATTAAAAAAGATAAGTTCTTTTTCGGTTTTACTGCATTGAGAAAAGTGAAAAATTAATTTTTAAATTGTAATCTTAAGTTTTTATTGCATGGCGGGTCTTTGCGGTCATTATTGTACATCATCCGTTATTGTAGTTATTATGCTTTCAAAAATAATGATTGGATAATCGGGTAAAAGATTTCTCTTAGTAATTCATTTTTAAAAGTAGTAACGTATGTAATTTATCAGGATATTACTTTCTATAAATAACGGGAAACCAAAATGTGCCATTATTCTTTATTTATAGCTTTTATTCTCATCAACGGAATAGTATCTTTACGTGAAAATAACGGGATATCGATAAGTAGTTCGTTATAATCACTTGTTCATTTACTAAGTAGCTAATAGTTAAAAAGATAAATTCTCTGTTGTCTCAACTGCATCCGAAAATCTGAATTGCACAGGCTCTTTTAAATATCGTATTCGTAACATTAGATACTAAAATATGTGTAAAAGTGAACTTAATTTCATTATCTTGATCAATAATTCACGAACTTTTTGTAAAATTAGGTTAGACTTATTTTAGTAACAAAAATTTACAGAATAATTACATTGTCTCATTCTTTACATAATCGTTCGAATACAGTTCAAATACAAAAAAAAAATTTCGAAATAAGTAGTAAAAGTATATACTATAATGAAAGTATTGTACAAAATAATTTTTAAGAGTACGTCAATTGCAGAAGTATTACAGAGAGAATAGAATAAAATTAAAAAATATAACGTTCAATGAGCCATTGATACCAATTCGCCATGGTAATTTTTATGCGAAATTCCCTCCGTGCACGTGACATGGATTAGTCTAGACTGTGCAATGTATTTCTATACAGCGTTGATTTAAATATGCTATAGCTAGACAACTTTCGCAGTGTGAAAAGAAGCGAGCTTTATAGGCTCAGAAAGGAACAAAGAGGTAATATTCAGAAAGAAAAATTCATCCAATTCTCGTTGCCGTACGCAGACGATGCTTTGCACTGCACTAGAAACTGGCTCGGGAAGTTGCACAACGAAAGAGGGAGAGAGAGAGAGAGAGAGAGAGAGAGAGAGAGCGATTGATGGAAGGTTATCAGCAGTTTCAAGTGTCATGTGAATAAAAAATAATTCCTCAGCTCTTGTGATATCTCTGCGCGCGCGCGTGAAATCTCGCGAGCGCCTTGTTTTACTGCTCGAATACACTCAAAAACACAGAGCATATACAGCCGTGCGCGCAGGCATATAATACTCGCGCGCATCGAAGAAAAGGTGGAAATCGAGCGCAATCTTGTGAATCGAATGGTGCTGCATCTCTTCGTCCTCGCAATAACGCGCGCGCACGCGAACGCTATGCAAATTCATATTTTACGACATCCGAGCGCGCCGTCACATCTAGATGAAATGTATTTCTGTTTTTCTTTAACGTCACGCGTCTTGCTTTTCCTCTGCATCGAGTGGTGTGTGTGTGCGTGTGTGTGTGTATGTGTACACGCTGACGGAGGCCCATATAAACAGATCTAATGCAAATGCAGCGAGTAAGATGACTCACGAGTGTGTGCACCCTAAGAAAAGGTATAAAAAGGGGCAGAATTCGCAATCATACAGATTGAAAGACGTCTAAGAGATTATGTATGATTCTTATCTATAACACTCGCCTTAGCAGAGGCGAGATCTTTGATGTTTTCCTGTATAATATAGATGTTAATTATGAATGCTTGTAGGATCATTGATTAACTCATGTATGAAGTACAATCAGAATCGAATCAAACGCTTTTTCCAAAAAGATCAATTTGCAGTTCTATTTGGAGTATGTCAAATAGTTTTATAAATTACATTAAAAATAAAGCGTAATTCAGAATTGTAATATTATAAGCTCAAAATAATACCTATATTTTCGATAGTTTTTCATAAATTTTTACAATTATCCGAAAAATGCCTACTTGAAATGAGATAATTTAAGATTTATTAAATGTAATAAACTGGCAAAAGAGATATGATGTTTGTAATTAACGATTTTGAGGTTAGGATATTCGATTTTAGTACAATAATGAGTATTCGACAAAACATATTTTATTGATTGTATATGCAAATAGAAGACGATAGTTATTCGTATTAATTAGCATATTTGTTTAACATGTTGTTTAACGTGCGCATACGAATGACAATAATATTATACGAATATATAATAGTATACCATTCAACAATATAACGGGTATAAAGTAGTGAATTAGAAAAGCAAAAATGTATTAAAATTCATTGACCTGAAAGTGGGCAGTACACAGTTTTAAAAGAGATAAGGTTTTGACACAAGTGTTGTATTAATAAACAATAAGCAGCGTATAGTGCAACAGCGCTCGGAAACCTCCCGACGACCGCGCGCATCTTTTGCATAAAATGAGACATACTCGGAGTTTAATCATACACATCTAATTTCGCGCATTGCCACCGCTCATCGCTATATAGAGAAAGCGTCGGCACGTTTATGCCGCGATTTAATTAAACTTACCGGCCGTGCTGCTCCGCCCCGTATTTAATTTGAATGAAGCCATTCTCGCCAGAGCAGAGAGCGTCAATAGGCATGTGGGGCAGCCTACTCATTTCGGAAGAAATTTCCCAAGAATGTACTTCGGTCTGAGTGCATGCCTTTTCTGCAGTGCGGCTGCAGCGTTATTGTTACTACTGCTGCTACTACAAACGGGAAACTTACAAAGCCAATAAATAAATAGTGGTCCGCGTTCACGCCGTGAATATAACAAACGACGTTGCAAACAATCTAAGTTTCCCACGCCATATTTTCTTCCGTGCTGTTTTTCTCTTTTTCTTTCGCGCGCCTCGGCTTCGCTGTCTACATATGTATTTTCCGCGCTCCTTGCAACCTAATCTTCCACTTTTTCTTATTTATATCCGCACTCGTGGCTGGCTTTAGTTTTGGCCGGGCGAGACCCGTTCCCTCTTATTTGATTTCACATGCCCCAGTGCTTTACGCGCTTTTTTCCCATTCCCTCCCTCCTTCTCTTGCCAATACTATGCTTATTATCTTATCTCCCGTAGGCACTGCATCAGGGTGTTTCGTGTTTAAGAGCGTGAGAAGTTTCTCACAATTTTTGTATACAGAAGATCGGACGAAGTTGGCAAAAAGTATAGGCGGAGGGGCTGCGAGCATCGAGAAATTTAAATTACAAAGGCTAAGCTCATAGAGCCCAAGTGTCACATTTAAATAACGCAATTTGAATGGAGATTGGCATTATAAAAGTGAGAAGTCGCATGCAACAGGAAACAAGCGCCGCGACTCCTTTTTCCACGTGCCATAACATAAAAAAAAGATAAAACGAGCACCTGTAACTGCAAGCAATTTGATTCGAAAAAATGTTTCAGCAAATTGCAACGGCGGAAAGCAGCCCGAGGATTTAACCCTGTGCCGTCTCTAAATATGCAAATCCACGCGTACGCTATGCATACTTTGATTAGCATCCCGGGTATGACCAGCAACGCTTGCTTTTAGAGAGAAAAAACAAGAGAAAAAAGTCTTCAAGTATCGGAAATTCGCCCAGCCACCGCTTTTTCGTTTATATATATATCGACACACGAAGCGAAAAAGTCAGAGGCGCCCGCGGAAAGTCTGCCTCCACACTTGCCACATTCCGTATTAGACGATAATATCCAGCAGTGCCACCAGCGCGCTTGCCCGCTGCGTTATACTCGTTCGCGTATTTCCACGTTCGCTCTTTCGTATTTTGGAGCGCAAGCTCTGCGAGTGTTATCGACGTGGATAACTGTGCACATATACGTGTGTATTCGAAAAGTCGATGAAACGAAAATGTTCTCGGATTATCCGCGTAATATCGCGTTATGCTTTAATACGCAAGCTGCAGAATATAAGCGATTGTTGAGCAGCTGTATTGGCCGCGAGTGCTTCGCCAGGACTCGATCCCAGCTCGCTCGTTATAACGATGTTGCCAGAAGTTCTCCACGTGGATAATCATACAATTATAGCCAAATGGGATTTTTATTCATCGGATTTACGTGATTATTCGTAGCACCTCGATATCGTTTCAAGTCTGGGAAGTTTATGGGTAAACAATTTTAGGTGATTTCATGACTTCACAATGTGAAATTTGTATATAATTGAAATACATGAACGCATCGTTCTTCATCTCCGCGCCGAGATATGTGGTTCTTCATCTTCGCGCCGAGATACGTTCTTCTTCCGCTCAGTCGTCGATATGTAAAGAAGCGGATTTTGGCATTTTTTAGTGTATTTTGTGAATTTTATACCTTTTATTGTAGAGCTAAAACTTATTTTTCGTTTTAACTATAGCAATTTGTTTGTTATAAGTAAAATAAGAAAGGAAAATATAAGAATTTCCTTTGCTATTTTTATACTTACTGTAAATTCATATTTCATCATGTTATAAATTTCTTTAAATCGAATTTATACCACCCTGTTCTTTACCACCTTCAATCTTTCACATCAAAATCTCTTCTCGACATTGAAGAGTATACCTTGTCACATTATACTTCTCTGCCCAAAGAGCATAAACGTATTTTTTAAAAAATTGAACAGTCCTTCTCCAGTATACCACATAAAACCATTTTCCCTGAAGTGCTCTCATCACCGACCCTCTTGAATCGAGGAACAAAGGAAAAAATCTTTACATAATTTACAAGATTTCGAGAAGTGTTCTGATGATGCAACAACTTGATAAAGCCTGTCGACTTTTTTCTCTATCGTCTCTTCTCATGTATATACTATACAATCGAGTCTTGCGTTCAAGCATAAAAAAAATAGGAGCAACTAGCTGTTATCACTAATTTTCCCTTTTCTTTTTTTTCGACTTTCTTTCTCTCTCTACGTCGGTCGCACGTCGACCGTCTTTTCGCCTCGGTTACGATCGGAAATCGAGATATAAATAGCGATTTGGCCCGGTTCACGTTGCCGTCCCTCTTCCCTTTTCTCTATCTTTTACCTCTTTTCTCTTTCTCTGTCTTTCGGCTAAAGCTCACGGAGCCGATCGAAATTCAGATAAGTCTCTCTCTGTTTCCTCTCCTCCGAGCTTCCAAGCTATCTTGTTCGTTTCGTTTTCTTTCGTTCTCTTGGAGGAACCCTTAACGCTATAGCTCTTCTTGTCTAGTCTTTGCCCCGTACCCACGATTTGAAATGGGGTCATTGTCGATGTGTCGTGATTGATGCACTCTTGCAGTACGGCGTTTTCAATTCGTGAGATAGTCGCGCAAGTGTGAGAACTGGAATCTATTCGAAAATTTACGAGAGAATTAAAAATTCATGAAATGATTCGAAGAAGGTACAGTATAGCGTGGTAATGGATTTGGCCTTTAGATATATTTACGTGAAATCAAATAAAAAGTTTAATGCTAGAGAGAGGTTCTTAATTTTTAGAGTTTTTACTGAGACTACTAAGGTAAAACAGCCATTACTGGGACACTTACGACCACCTAACTCTTATACATATGATTTAAGAATAGTGAATTGTTTTTTTTTGTGAAATAAAAATTGCAACAAATAGTTTATACTTCGTTTAATTGATTTCACTCTTTAGTGGAACACGATTTTTGAGATGAATCTTTAAGTGGAACAAATAAAGCTAATACTTGGACAATATTAACCTTATGGGTTAATCGAATTTCATCCTAAAGTGGAACAAACTGCCGATAGTGAGACAATTGAAGGTTCTATTAATGAATATGTAATACACGATTTTAGAAAGTTTTCAACATTCTACCAATACTTGGCTCTACATATATTAAATAAAAAAAAAATAAGGATTTAGATACGGCACTACAAATATTTATGGCAAAATCAAGGCAAAAGATACCATGGAAAAACAGTCCCAGTATAAACAATTACGTATAAAACTTGTCTTAAAGCGGGACACCTACTTTTGAAATACATAATTATTGAAATCGTTATGTTGAATGTTTATTTCATTTATAAACGTACTGTTACGGTACAAATTGTGCGCTTTGAGATAATTCTCTCTTAAATTATTAATATACTCGTCCAAATGTTTGGTTAATTCTCGAATAAACATTAAACAAATTGTCTTTATGTTCTACGTTCGTGAAAACTCCAGGTTCGATTGGATCGAAAGAGGACTGATTATGTGACGATAATTGTAGAAGCGAACTAGTAAGCGTTTCAGTTGCACGCGAATCATTCGAAAAACATTTAAATAAATTGTTGTTAGTTACTCGTTAACAACCGAAGAGAGAACGACACCTTTGCTAACTCTCGAAGCGAGCGGTTGTATGTTTACATTGTATAAATATATCTAATTAAAAGAAAAATAAAAGGGTTTAAAAATATAATAGTATTTCAATTTGTCTTGCTCAAAACACGTACTAAAAGTATGTATAAATGTTATTTTGTTTATTATTCAGCGAAAATTCATAAATTAAAAGACGACAAAAGTTATACTAATGCTCGTGAAAAGCAAGCAAAGTTTTATAACATTCGGACACTTAAAATTTCAGTCAAACTTTCAGTTTATTTTACGTAAACGTTTTTCTCTTTGGAACCTATTATTAATTTGATGGAATAATAAATTAACGTTGACGAAGCTACGTTATTTTTCCTGTGCTCTATAGACAATTGTATAATATAAAAATTTCATCAAATTAAATCTTTTTTATACTGACAGCGTGCATTTTATTCAATCTACAATTTAATTTTTTTCAATCTTTCCGGAAGAAGATATTTTTAATAAATATGTGAATAAAAATGTATTTTTATCTCAAGAAGTATATTAAAATTAACAATAATTGAAAGTTATTTTTTTTCACAAAAGAAATCCCAGGAATTACGAAATGTACCAAACATTGTTTATTTATTATTAATTAATTTTCATGATTTTTATTTTCTTATATAAGAAAATATTATAAATGTGGTTCTTTTGTCGTGAAAGAACTGATATTTTAAAAGCATCAGTATGGTATGTTTTTGTCATTCGAAAATTTTCAGGAAATTTTCACAAAATGTTTATTTAATTTTTCGGGGATGAAAGTCTAGCTTATGGAAATCCCTGCAAACAAAAATGATATACCATCTCTGCAGTATTTATTTATTTATTTATTAGACGGGCAAAAACCCTTTGTACAAAAGATAAATACAGGTGGTTGGATTACAAAGTTGCTTATCATAAAGTAATAAATATATAACATTTTAATATTTAGTAGAGAGAGATCGGAGTATACGAGAATGTATATCTAAATCTTAAAATGGCCTTTATCTAAAAACGCGTGTAACTTGCTTTTCTCAGTTAGTAATAGTAAAAATAATAAACTTTGTGAAAATTGTATATAAATTTTATAAAATAATGAAAAAAAAATTAAATTCAAATATCAACAAGCACAATACGTATTTTCATTTCGTATTTAGATACTCAGTGATGCGTGTGGTATGCAAAGTCCTATTAATTGTAATTTAAATCACTTTAGTTATAATCAATTAAATTAGAACGGTATTTAGCATACTTGAAGCTAAATAGAATTTACCTTTAAAGCACTATAATTAATCGAAAACACTATCCTGTTTCTTTACTCTGAACCTATTGGTGTTGGTATCAGTAATTTCGAGGCTTTCCCATCGATGAGATTAAGGGGTCATGTCAATATCTATTAAGTCAATATACCGAAACCTAGCATCACAAATGAAGTGTTTGCCATTCATTTGCGTTTAATTACGTAGATACATTTTCGTGCACCACTATCACTTTCGACTGTAGGCACACAGATGTACATACGCAGAATTAGTCTTACCTTCTCACGAATTCTCTTCCTCCCTTGCTCGCACTCTCCCATTCTTCCTTTCTCTCTTCCTCACCACTTTTTATCGCACTGAAATTATCCTAGAAAATACTATAAATTTTTACGGCATAAAAGAAGAAAGAAAAGAGGGAATGTGTGGATGCGTGTGTGCGTGTATATATCGATGACTTTAGGTGTATACGACTGATATCGAAAATATCGAGTTTTGAATTTTTGAGCAGCCTCTTTTTACCCTTATCCAGTCTTTGTTTTCTAGGTAGCAAGAAAAGGCAAGTAAGAGAGAGAGAGAGAGAGAGAGAGGGAGAGAGGAAGAGATCCAAAAACGTTCTTTCAATGGTTTTACCTTAGAATATTGTAAACTACGATGTAGTTCTACCTCTCTTCTCTCATTCTCCTTCTCCTTTCTGCATATGAGAAAGTGGAAATAAAAATTGTTGAGTCGAGAATGAAAGAAACTCTGCTTGTGCTCAAAAGTGAAGCAGCGGCTCGCGCTATATGTACTTCCAATCGTATTTCTACGAGTATATCCCCACTTCACAGGGCTTCTCAATATCTCTCATGATGTATAGTCTTTTCTAAAATATTTCGATTTTCGAGTACGGTTCTCCTATCTCCTCATCCTTACGGTCGAAATAGTAGATTATGCACCTTGGGAGTAAAGTAGGCTATGTACGCCCACGAGGGATTTGATGCCCTAGCGAAGCGAGGGCAGCAACTCGCGGACGTTCATAGCTCTTATTGCTCCCGAGGACAATATACAATTTTTTCGCATGTCAGGCGGAAAGTTATTTATGCTTAATCCCTGATTTCATGGTCGAAAACGTTACATAACCTTACTCCTAGAAACTGCGACGCTTATGTTCGTGTCTACTTTTTTCCCGATTAGTGCCGCCTGGAGTGACTTGCGGCGAAGCGATGGCAGCAACACGCAGGCGGCGCTATGCCGGAAAAAAGTAGGGAAACGTACATGTGCGTCACAGTTTCTAGAAGGGAGTACATGTGGCATTTTACTCCCTGAGGTCAGGGAGTAAACACAATACTTTGCGCGTGGTATGCGAAAAATAACATTTGACAAAATCATTGAAAGTTAAGGGATTATCCTCGGTACGTAGCTAGTCAGTTGAGAGAACGCTTTGACATGTCATTGACTCACACAGTAACAGTCGTAAGTTTGGCAATGTAGTACCATATTATACGCCTCATGTGATTCTAACCTAATTAATAGTTGAAGAGCACGTATCTTATTCGAAAAAGAGTCTCTGAATGATAATTTTGAAAACAGATATGAATCTGAGATAAATTTACGCATATCTCAGAATTTTCAAAGAATTTTTTCATTTTCCAATGATTTTATACACTGCAAAAGGTGGATTTATTCATAAGATCCTATGTTATTTTCAATTACTGATTTATTGCTTCTGGAGCTCTGAATCTTCACAAAATTTGAACCAGAGCTTCAGTGCACTTTAATACAGCTGTCACCCAAATATCAAACGATTTTCATTTTAAATTCTATTACCAACTACGGTGTTATATCGATCTTCGTTTATCTAAAATAAGGGGAGAAAATAAATTTCAGTCAATACGGAATTAAATATCTACTTTCACCATTCAAGAAAAACCTTAGTTGTTTGAGCTTACTCAAGTTTAACGTTTTAGAGGCCATTTAAATAGAAATAAGCATTGTTCAGAAAGTATCTATTGATTTCTAGTTTAAATAAATAGTGTTTTATATTTAAAAGTATTGTTAAAGGCAAAATAAAGTATAATTTACAACTTTCAATGATAAGAAACGATGGTGAGGATCAACCCAGGTACACAAAAAAATACTTTAACTTTTCATTTTCAAAACCACAACGTTTCGCTAGTTAGTTTTCTAGCCTCATCAGGTAATCATTTATTTAACTATAAAAACAAAGACACAATAGAATCTTAAACATGGTTATTTTTGTTGTAATCATAAAGAGAGAATAGTAAAAAATACATACACTATAGTTATTATCATCTTGGGTATTTTTAAGAGCCAGAAGCTCTACGTCCTATTACAAAAGCTACATCCCCAACCGACAAACTCACGTTTCACAGAGTAGTATATATAAATATATCGCTCTCGCATTTTCATCCATAATCAAAACAATCAATACATAAATACAAATCAACAAACATTATAATTATATAAAACGATGAGAATTCAAATCAAATTTATTAAAAATTCTGTTCAATCTTTTGTACTGACTATTTAAAAATTGTGTGTCTTCCTGTCTGTTGATAGTGTTATCGATAAAATTGATGTGCAGCATTTCAGAAATACGACGTTTTTCTCTGTTACTTTCCCTATCTAATATTAATGTGTTAGCCCAATCAAAATTGTGTGTAGGATTATCTTTAATATGTTATGGAACAGGAAGCAATTTTTGGGAATCTTCTTGTTTTAATCCATCTATTACAGATTTTTTATATGTTCGTTAATCCTTGTTTTTAAGCATCTTTTTGTTTCGCCTACATACACACTACTACATTTATCACAATTAAATTTATATATCACACTAGTCTCATTCCATTTTTCTGTTCTATCTTTGCCTAACTTAACAATACTATTCATTTTGTGGTTCATCGTAGGAACACATCGAATGTTAAATTTTTTAAACATTTTTTTACAAGAATAAAAGAGTTTCTCATGAAAAGGTAGAGCTATAGTTGATATCGGGTTGTATAAGTCGTTAATACGTGAGTTATCATTCTCATATTTATGTTTACGTATGCGATTTTCAATACATGTGTTAATCAAGTTTTCAGGATAATCATTTTTAATTAGCATTTCTTTTACTAACATGATATTTTGACTGTGGAATGATTTGTCCGATAATAATAGTGCTCTGTCAATAAGGTTTGAAATGATATTGCGTTTTTGTTGTTTAGTATGATGGGAATTAAAATTCAATAATCTGCCAGAACAATTAGGTTTTTGAAACCAATTAGTGATTATGTTATTATTATGATTAGCTTTCGTAATAGGACGTAGAGCTTCTGGCTCTTAAAAATACCTAAGATGATAATAACTATATTGTATGTATTTTTTATTATTCTCTCTTTGTGATTACAACAAAAATAACCATGTTTAAGATTCTATTGTGTCTTTGTTTTTATAGTTAAATAAATGATTACCTGATGAGGCTAGAAAACTAACTAGCGAAACGTTGTGGTTTTGAAAATGAAAAGTTAAAGTGTTTTTTTGTGTACCTGGGTTGATCCTCACCATCGTTTCTTATCATTGAAATTATTATGGAGGATAGATATAATAGTAATTATAATTTACAACTTATAAGTTTGTTTTTTATAAAATTACTGATTGAATGCCAAAAATATTATTTTAAAACTTGTTTGGATAAGTATAACCAAATTATCGATATTTTCTTCATAGGGGTTGTCTTATACCGGCCACGACCTCTATCATACCGACTTCGATATTTTACTGTAAAAAATACTATTGGTAGTTTCTAAAATTCTAAGAGTTGAGACACAAAGGTAAATTAATTGTCTAACTCCAGACACATTCATTGACAAACAGATGAAATTTGGAAGACCGCAAAATATCATATTGTGAAGTTAGTATGATAATATATCACTTCAAACTGTGACTTTTCAAATTTCGTCTTCGTTATTCTATGGATATATCTGAAAGGAGAATGTCGATGCATATGTAAAATTAGCCCCCTTGTAGAAACGTATAAAGTCTATACCATTCGAAAGAGAATGAAAAAATATATAAATTAAACTAAAAATCAGATCTTAGAGGTGCGGGGAAGCTGAGTTATCGCGGAATATAGTTGTCACCTCCAAAAAAGTAGAAAAAAATTTAATTTAACCAAAATAAAATATATGCACTCGTTGCTCTCAGTTTTGTGAGTATCAAATCGATCGTTTCTTTAACTTTTTGAATGGGCGATGCACCCTTAAACTCATTTCTTGAAAGGTTTTCGAATGACACCCCCTATCGGTTTTCAAAACATTCAACCACCTTTGCACCATGTGTTATATGAACCAACCAAATACCAAATCAAAGCTTCCGTTGAAAACTATCATTCCTCTCAGTTTTCGAATGGGCGATGCACCCTTAAAGACATTTTTTGTAAGGTTAGTCAGTTTTCCACCAACACCCCGTATAGGTCTTCGGAACATTCGCCCACCTTTGCAAAATTTGGTTTGCATGAACCAAATACCAAATTAATGCTTACGATGCAAACTATCATTCCTTTCAGTTTTCGAATGGGCGATGCACCCTTAAGTTCGTTTTTTGATAGGTTAGGCAGTTTTCCATCAACAACCTTTATCGGATTTCGGCACATTCGACCACCTTTGCACCATTTGTTTTGGACGAACCTAATACCAAATTTAAGGTTCCGATGCAAACTATCATTCTATCGGATTTCCGCACATTCGACCACCATTGCACCATTTGTTTTGGATTTACTGACTATTAACTGAAAGCGCTTGACGAAATCTATCATTATTTACTGTTTCTAAACGGGCGATGCATCCTTAATACTACTTTATAAAGGGTTCTACAACTTCATATCAACGACCCCTATTGGGATTTCGTACATTCATCTACGTTTGCATTATTCGTTTTGTATCAACCAAATACCAAATCCAAGGTCCGATGAAAACTATCATTCCTTGCAGTTTTCGAATTATTATTTACGGCTACCAGTTTTGGCACGAAAAGTTGTAAAAGTCGCACCAGTTAAGGGGTTAAGGATGCATCGCCCATTCAAAAACTGAAAGAAACGATCGATTCTATCACGAGCTTCTAATTGATATGCAGAGAATTAAAAACAACTGGTGTAAAAGGTTTTATTTTGATTAAATTAAATGTTGTTCTACCTTTTTGGAGGTGAAAACTAGATTCCGCAATAACTCAGCTTCCCCGCACCTTTAAAACCTGATTTTTAGGTTAATATATACATTTTTTCATGCTCTTTCGAATGGTATAGGATTTTTACGTTTCCACAAAGGGGCTAATTTTACGTTTGTATGGACATCCTCCAATTTGGCCTACAGTCAGATAATTCAGGAGAGAGCTCACGAAGTCATTATTTAATTTGCAAAGTGCGACCTATAAAATCAGTCCTGTCATTTAAAGTATATAAAAATACGACTTTTACAAAAAAATTGGTCAGGTCACTAAGAGGGAAAGTTATTAAAATGATTATTTAAAATTTGTTCCTATATTAAATAATTAAATACATAAAAGTAGTTTAACTCGAGTTTAGACAACCTTTGATTTTCAATCAACGTTTTTATAACCTTCCCATTTAGTAATTTGATGAATTATTTTTTTATGTGATGGTTTTTCATTCTCTAAGTGGTAGTACTAATTTTACTAGATGGATTTAAAAAATAATTGAAACATCACGTAGACATTCTCATTAGTCTATGTGTGTCAACTCTTAGAATTTGAGAAAAAGTCAATGATAGTATATTTTGAATGTAGAGTGTTGAATATGGTACGCCAGGAATCACGGTCGGTGTAAAACATGCCCTTATCGTTCAAGCGGTTTTATAATTTAGAGCAAACTATTTTTAACATCTTTAACGTTGTAATTATATTTTAAATTCTGAAATTAAAAATTTACAAAAGTACGAAGTTTCATAGTTAGAAGAATGTATACACATTTAATAGTATATTACGATACGTGGGCCGGAAATTGGATTTCCGGGCCGTGCGTGGTATGACGCCCGAGGCGAAGCCGAGGGCGTCATAACGCACGGCCAGGGCATCCAATTTCCGATCCAAGTATTGTATACTATTTTTCTTACTCCCCGGCCGAAAGTACGTTCTGTAATTGTTAAATAATTGATAAAATTGCGTTGTCGTCTGCTAGCTGTGTTTGAGTGTTAGTTTTTCTTTCGGCCCGCTCGATAGTAGTGCCTCTGTCGGCCGCTTTGGGTAGTGCGGTCGATATTACCGACTGTTTTTTCTTTCGGCTCGGCGTAGAGAGCTGGTTTTTTGGGCGTCTGCTACTTTCGCTATTGTACAGATGGTCTGATGCCCGCCCGAGATTTGCAAGACCGAGGCGAAGCCGAGGTTTTGCTGGTCGGGGCGGGCATCAGAAACACATTCATTAAAAAAAGACAACACCACTTTTTATTTCAATAAACTCTTTTTTCTCGTCACACGTGCACTTTCCTCTGTCTATTTCGTACGTGTCTAACCTTCACACCGCACAAACATCTTTCCTCGGGCATGCGCGCGGGCGCTGAAGCGCCGCGGGTCAGGAAATTTCGGCAGCCAATCCTATTTTCTTACTCGCCCACCCGAAAGTACGTACTTTCGGCCCGCATCTCCGGGCCGAAAGAGAAACTTTCGCATCCTATTTTAGACCAACCGCGCGCTCTGATTGGCTGCCGAAATTTCCTGACCCGCGGCGCTTCAGCGCCCGCGCGCATGCCCGAGGAAAGATGTTTGTGCGGTGTGAAGGTTAGACACGTACGAAATAAACAGAGGAAAGTGCACGGGTGACGAGAAAAAAAGTTAGTTGAAATAAAAAGTGGTTTTGTTTGATCGTGGTTATTGTTTTTTAAACGTATGGACGGGAGCGTCCGAGAAAAATGTTTGTGCGGTGTGAAGGTTAGACACGTACGAAATAGACAGAGGAAAGTGCACGTGTGACGAGAAAAAAGAGTTAATTGAAATAAAAAGTGGTGTTGTCTTTTTTTAATGAATGTGTTTCTGATGCCCGCCCCGACCAGCAAAACCTCGGCTTCGCCTCGGTCTTGCAAATGTCGGGCGGGCATCAGACCATCTGTACAATAGCGAAAGTAGCAGACGCCCAAAAAACCAGCTCTCTACGCCGGGCCGAAAGAAAAACAGTCGGTAATATCGACCGAGCTACCCAAAGCGGCCGACAGAGGCACTACTATCGAGCGGGCCGAAAGAAAAACTAACACTCAAACACAGCTAGCAGACGACAACGCAATTTTATCAATTATTTAACAATTACAGAACGTACTTTCGGCCGGGGAGTAAGAAAAATAGTATACAATACTTGAACCGGAAATTGGATGCCCTGGCCGTGCGTTATGACGCCCTCGGCTTCGCCTCGGGCGTCATACCACGCACGGCCCGGAAATCCAATTTCCGGCCCACGTATCGTAATATACTATTTTTCCTTAATATGCAATGTAATTAACAAATAAAAATGTGTTACTTAGAAATTATATTATTTTTTATGCAAAATCATATCAATTTAACCTCATAATTTTACGACGCTAATTAAAATGTATCCTAAAAATAGAAGCTATATTTTAAAATTGTTAATTACTTTCTAATTTAATTAACATACGAAACTCGGTTACTTAACAGCATCTACACCGAAATAATTCATTCTTATTTACGTAGTAATCTAATATTTTGCTGCGCTGTTGTTTTTATGCTACCAAAGGTCTCATACAGTACAATACAACATTAAAACAAACATTCTTCTTTTCAATTAAAAAAGTAATTCTTAAAAACGACTGGAAAGCATCATAATATTTTTTCGAACGAAAAAAGGAATTGAAATTGCAAATTTTATTCTTGAGTATCGAGAATGCGCGCGTACATTTTATTCGGAGCATCCTGTATCCCGTCGAGAGTCAAGACGTCAGCAATAGGGACACCTGCCGTATAAAATCATGCACCGGCGAGTGCAAGCACCGTTCTATCTCCTCCCCATATTACCCACATCGGGACGCCTATACGCGGCTAACCAGTAGCTCCTTCGTTCGTGCGGCCCGGTGGTTTTTCATGCCGAATCTGGTGCTGTAGATCTCCTACCCCACATATATATATATATACTCATATACGTATATGTATATGCGAAGGCCCTTTCCAAGTGATTTAAGTAGTCCGCGCGTATAGCTGATGGGGTGCGGCGCGCGCGATGCATGCGCTATGAGCGCGCGAGCTTCGGGACTAGGAAAATATCCCCGAGAGAGAGGAGTTCTTCGTTCCTCTAACCCTTGGCTGAAAGCCAAATCTGCACGAATGTGCGCGTTTGTACGTCTGTGTGTGTTTCTGACCTAGCCTAGCGCTCTTACCCCCCCCCCCCACCTTTCTTCCTTATTCTCGTATGCGCCTTTTTTATCTCACGCTCGTGGACTTCATTCAGCCGGCAGTTTCTCCGTCACTTTTTATACACGTATACGTATATATATGCACGTGGAGGTATATCGGACGAGCCGGGGCACGTGTGCCCGCCCCTATGGGCGACTATTTATGGATTGCCATTCATGGATTTATTGATATCGACGAGTATTTACGCCCGTGGCGGGTGAGTCTTATATAACGCCGCTATGCTTTACACGCATATATATAGGTACATGCGGATGCCGCTGCACATTTGCACGCCGCCGCGTTATATGTAGATAGGTCGGCGGAGAGTTCCTCGGACGGGGCTGGCCGCGCTCTTCAATAATATATATATATACGTATATAACAAGAGGCCGTTCAGCGGCGGCAGTGGGCGCGTCGTCTCAGCGTTTGTCTCTTTCACTCGCGACTGTGTGCCGTTGACTTACGCCGTCCGAGCGTGAAATATTCATCTGGTTATTTATAGACCTTGACAATGGGAGGGGGGCAGACGACGCCTAGGTTGCCAACTGGTATCTACAGCGGCACAGGTTTCGTGTCGCCTCTTCCTCTCTCTCTCTCTCCCCCTCTTCCTGCCTGTCTCTCATTGTGCAGTTTGCCGATAATGTCAATTATTTACGCACTGATTGACGTGCTCGAGGGGCGAGGTCGAGGAGAAGATCGGTGCGGAAAAAAGGCGCGGACGACCTCGCTTTCAACGATGAAAACTTTAATTGCTAATCAGTGTTCGTTGCGTGCTACAGTATAAGAGACGAAGTGGTAGGCAAAGCTTGTACTGGAAAGTATTAATTGGAAACCTGTTGAGTGATTCTTGCGAAATAGCCCCAACTATAACGTATTTTCGAAATATCGGAAATTAATAACTGTTATTTTTGGGTATTAGAATATTTCTGTGAATATGTAGAGAAGTGCAACAAATAATTCGTTCTTCCCGGTTGTTATTTTGAATCTGAATTTATTTTATTTTAATTGATTACTTTTTATCGCTGGTATTTACTATTACGATAAAGACTTTAACTGATTAAATTATTGACTGAATATAATAATATTAAATAAGAGTTTGTCGTCAAAAGAATTGAAATAAATACTTTTTAGTCTTTTTTGCATTAGAAATGTATAAGCATTATTTTTATGCATTTTTTAAGTGGGTGTAATAATTTTTTTTTCCATCCAAGTTTTAAGTGCACGACCATCTTAAAACGAATGTGGAACATTCAATATTTGAGAACAAATGAATGTTTCTACTTTCACCCCCGTGTTGGCCACAAAATTAATCATAACTAACTGATTGATTTTGATGACGGTGAACTTTATTGAGTAATATTATAAAAGCAAATCTTAATTATAAACTACATGTTCAACCGTTACTTGTGTCTTTGGATTGGCTATTGTAAGAACAACAAATTATTCATGGAAGTATATAGTCAAATCTTTACACCTCGACTCTCTGGAGGTAAATTTAAAATACAATGTACAAACCATGATTTCTCAAACAAATCTTTTAGTTTTACGTCGTCTATATCATCACTTCGTTGTAAAAAGAAAGAAAAATGCTTATACTCATAAAGTATCTCTTATTTTTCGTCATAGTATATTGCCTTTTATAAAATCTATTTCTTCAATTTATTACTTTATGCTTGAGCATATATGTATACGACTCAAGATAAAAACAAAAATTGCAGTCTTTCATTTGAAAGTACATGAGAAATTTGGTCAGTGTTCATTATTTTTATGATAAAAAAATATTACATGCCTAACAGACGTACTTTCGAACCGAAACTCGCACACGCTGGTCTTTTAAAATTTTATCTATATACCTTGAAGAATCTATTAATTAAATCTTTTTTATCCACCCTTATTGTTATCAAAAAGATAGAGGGACCAGGAAGGGAGAGGGAGAGAGAAAGATTTAGCTTAATTCTATATAACCTAATTATCTGCAATATTCTTTTTTCTGCAAACTAATTTATATAACTTTAACGTTCAAAGAATCCTTGCTCTGCTACTCCAGTAAGAAATTTCTCAGAATTTACTAAAAATAAAATTTGGTATTAATAATTGAAAGCATTTCTCATTTCGATTCGTATGCAGAGCTATTTCAGCGTAAAACCTATTAGCTTCCTTTCACCCTCTGCGAATGACACTCGGGATTTTTCGGATGAAAAATTTCCTCTTAAATTCATGGAAATCTAATTATTTAATTACACGCCACCTCAACTTTTCCTTCGGTGTTCGTTAAATCCCTCGCTCCTTTTTCATAGCTCGCGGTGCAAATAATAAAAACCTGTGCTCTTTCGTACAGTCGTATATAAATAACATGCCCTCTCAACGGTTATACGCCCTCCTCACTGAATTCTCATCTCCAGCAGCGCGTACTAACCACGACTCCTTCACCGAAAGTGGAAAAACCCACGGCAGCCCTTCTCTCTCTCGCCGGTGCGAATAATGTTAATTAAAGATCTCTGCGGATTAATTGGGAGAAAGAAAGGTCTCTACTTCCTGTTGAGGCGAAAGAATTCGAAAAATTATTTTTTTACAAGCGCGAGAACTTTGAGTGCTGCAGATGGTGGATTCTACTAGTCTTTCCACTAGATTTATTGAAAATTTGATGGATGTTAAACCACCTCCTGTGCTAGGAAAGAACTAATACACCGCAGTCTATATAGTAAAATTCGCTTCTGAAATCGGAGGAAATGCGATTTATATAATTAAGTCCATAATAAAATCGTTTGTAAAGTTCTTAAATTAGATTATACATTCTTTATAAACTGCGAACAATTTAAGAACTTAATAATTACTTAATAAATTAAAGTTCGGGGGGTCATTTTACGAGAAAAGACGTACAAAATAGTAATCCAAATTTCGAGTTCGAAAAATGTCACTGTTCCAAAGCTTTCTCTTTGAGAATGTAAAAAAGAAAGGAAAGAAATCCAGTTTGTTCATGTTCATCGATCATTGTCTATATGAAATCTCGCTCCTCAAATCATCATTTCTCGCAACTATTCTAGCGTGCACATATTTTACTGTGTACATGCATACTACACATACACGATATATGTATACACTCCCTTGTAAAGGCTACACGTAAGCAGAGCATCGTCGACGGCGTCGCTTGACGTATTCCCAGAATCCTATATCTTTCAGCGGCCTTTCAGCGCCACAACTGCGAAAGGGCTATAGGCGCCCGAGCGCTGTGGGGTGGGAAGGGCCCACGCGGCCACGGCATCGCACGCGATCTCGCAATCACAGGAGAGAGCCGCGCTCGAACATGCACTGCTGCCTTATCGTCCCTGTGTCGCAAAGTGAAATTATTCCGCGAGCTTGCTTCGAGCATATATATGCATGTGTATGTGTTCGTGAGTGTATGTATGTATATTGTGTGTAAAGTCCAGCGGAGCGAGAGAGTTTGACGTGGTTAGTTTTCGTGATACAGTGCAGTGAAAAAGTTCATTTTCATTTAGATCGGCCACGCGTATGGAGGGGAAAGAGTCGGATGGCATGATTTGTCATTTAAAAATGAAATATAATGCTCGCCTCTTTAAAATGTTGTAAATTTTCGTGTTATCTTCGAAACGAATGGGGTAATTGAATGCGGCATCAGTCTAAAAAAAAAATACAGCGTAGTTATGTATAATATTCGTATGATGTGCGTGACTGCATTGTAATGTCGTTAGGATGACAAATTCCTCTGTAACTATTAAAGAACGTTTAATAACAAATCAATAGGCTTGGTAAAGTCCAATACTCATCCACGAGTTTTCAAAACCCTTTTTTGTTCCTATATCTATTACTAATTATTTTACAAGAAATCAATGTTCGAATAAAACGATTTTTTAAAAAGAATGGCTTTTTTTAAACTAGAAAAAGTTATGTCAATATTTATTCTGTTTTGCATATAGTACTACACTGAGAAAAAATTTTTGTAAAAATTTTTTCTCAGTGTAGTACTATATGCAAAACAGACAGTACACAGACTGTAAAAACCCAAAATATTACCATACTTTATAAGAAATTTTACTAGAAATATAGGAAAATTTACTATACTGTATTATAAAATTTACTGTAAAGTATGGTAATTTTTTGGGTTTTTACAGTCTGTGGTGGCTTTACTAGAAGTATGGTAATTTTTCCAAAACTTTTTTCTCAGTGTATAATATTTTATAAATTTTGAGAAGTAGTCTTTATTGTGAACCAAGTCACAAAGAATCAAATTGTACAATTTTCTGTATTACAATCTTGTACAATTATAATATAATAAAATATGAATAAAACTTATTATTTGTATTTTCAAATATATCCAACTAGTATACAAGACGATTGCCGCATGGATGCCATTTTTTGCCCGAGCGTGCGAGAAAAACGAAGATTTGCGCATACGTCGTGTTTCCGCACGCACTCAATATAGTGTGTGAAATAAGAGCTTCGCGTACACAAAACAAGCACGAAAAGGCGAGCTTCACGCACTCCACGAAAAAAGAATTGTCCTTAACTGAATTCTACCCTTAAATTATTTCACAAGTAAACAATTCCACGAAAAATAAATGATTTTCACTACTGAAAATGTAAATATTTCAGATGGAATTACCTACCAATACCTTTACAATAACTTCTCTTAATCCTCGTAATACAAGTTTAGAATGGTCTACCTACTCCAAAGGACATTCTTCTCTACGACTACTTTAGCACCGTAGACCTTTCGAATGCAGCCTCGTAGATACCCTATACGTTGGCAGTATGTATGCGCGCGCGAGGCGCGTAAGTCGCGACCGAGCGACGGGGGCGCGCGGACTACGGCGAGAAAAAAAGCTGCGCGCGAGAAGTACGGCGCGTGCCGAGCAAAAAGGAGGAAAGCGATAACATAAACGAGAGCCAGCGACCTGATTTTTTTAAGTACTTTATGCTTTTTTTTGTCGTTGTGCGCAAGCGCGCGCGCTTCCAGTGAAATTTAATCATTTTCAACCGACGCTGACGTGCGCATACTTTGCACCTGCATCGGTATATGTACGAGGAAGGCTTTTTTAGTTTATTTCTGTCTGAGAAAATCTAGCTCTTTAGAGATATCTGACGTTTAGTATTTATCGATTAAAATATAAAGTAGGTGTGAGCTTGTACTTTCCTCGTGGATTTAAATGAAGATTAAAAGCTTTTTATATGCAATGTCCAGATTTTTTTATTCTTAGAATTAGCATGTTTCACTTGGCAGATATAAACCATTCGAGGGTGAATATTATTTGTTGATTTCCAGTACACTTTCTCGCAGTATAAATTTTTGTTTTGCTTTTTCAGGAAGAAAGCTTTGTAACAATGGAGAATTCCAAAAATCAAATTTTTATAATTTTCTATATTTTTGAGGTTTTTAAATTGACTGATTTTAAAGTATGATATATCATATAGGTTTATGTGAGAAAAATGTCCGAGACAGAGAGATCTGACTAATGGACACGCTTTGAAGAAAATCATCGTTAAAATGATGATATAGGCTTCGAAATCGAGTATGGAAGAAACGTAAAAGTCATTTGCTAGATCAAATAGGCTGCAGGTGGATAAACTCCAAATACATACATACATATATCTTGACATACACTGCATATATCTTGCGTACTGGGTTCGTTGAAATGTGCAGGTGCGGGGGATACATTCCAATGCGCAACTGCTTCGAGTTCAAATAATAAAATGGTAATAATTTCATAGTGAAGTAGGGTCGTTGACCTATACTGAAACTTTCTGGCAAGAATAAATTTTTTTATTATCTTTTTATTTTTTTATCACGACAAAAAGCTTGCTAAAATATGACGAAGACATTTACATCATTTTATTAGAAGAAAAACTATAAATATTTTAATTTATTCCATGAAAAATATTTACATAAATAGGATTTCATTTCTTTTACAAAACATTTCACGACACAACACTCCGTAGGTTCTTCTTCCTGGGAAAGGTCAGTTGCAATAATTAAGTATATTTCTAAGTTAATAGAACACTCCTCGGACTCTGAAAGAATCCGCGTTATTTTTGAGCAGATGAAACTCCCCGCGTTCTATTTTGCCCTCACGGTACGCTGCGTCGGCACCAACTGCCTCCAAAGGCAGAAAGAAAAAGCCATCTTGCTCTCTCTTCTTCATCTTACCATTTGTGACGTCATTCTTTAGCCGAGCTCTCTCTCTCTCTCTCTCTCTCTCTCTCTCTCTCTCTCTCTCTCTCTCTCTCTCTCTCTCTCTATCTCTCTCTCTCCCGCCGTGCCGCTGTCGCCAGCACTTAATTCGTCACCACCGCGCGTGCCCGCGAGCCGAGTTTCCGAAGTTGATTTTAAAGTTCGTCAAACTCAATCCGTCGCCTCGGCGGCAGCAGCAGCGACGGCAATGACTCTTCAATGAATTAAACTTAAAGGATCTGCATGAAGTGGCCTCTTTTCAGGAAGTACGGGCTATCGTGATATACTCTTTTTCGAAGACGAAGAGAAACAAACCCCAACTTGTAGAGGAGGAATTAAGGGTAGATTGAATTAAAAGAGGTATTTAAGGAGAGTAAATTGTTGAAAAAAATATATAATAAAGAGAATTAGGAATTTTAATTATTAATGAATTCAAATTTCTTATTTTTTATTGAATAGTATAAAAACTTCATTAGTTTGTACGATAAAAGCAAAATAATGAACATTCAAAAATATGTAAGGTGGTTCTATTAAAATTTTCGAGTCAATTGAGTATCCACAAATACAAACTAAAATTGACTTATTAGACTTGTATTATTAATATTCACAAAATTCAGTTTCAAAGTGTGAGATAATTAAATAGTGCATTACATAAAAAATAATTTAATTTTACACAAAGAATTGTTTGATATACAAGCATATGATTCACGTCGTTAGTCATAGACGTGTTCAAAACAGAAAATATGACGTATACTGACGTACTATTACACCAACCTAACCTGTTTTAGTACTTTTACACGGATTTTCATATTATTAATTGATTATCTCGAAAATTACCGCTACTACATACATTTTTTATGATATCATTGCAAAGCTTAAGGTGGCTCCGTCGTGTATTTCGGACTTGCATATACAAATTTATTACGATGCTTACTTCACATGTTATAATTTGAGAAATAATATAGTGTGATAAAAGGGTTCTTAAAGTATCAAAAAAAATTTTTTTCAAAGAAAGGACCCCGCACACAATGTATGGAAAATAATCATACGGTCAAATTGGATCAAACTTGGGGAAAAGATAGATCTTGAGGTCCTGAACAAAAGTTCTCATGGGCAAAACCCCCCAAAATTTGGCCGAATGATTTTTTTCCATACATTGTGTGCGGGGTCCTTTGAATATTGTTAAAGAAAATATCGCTAATTGAAAAAAAATCAACAAATCCGATAAATCTTTTTCATTTTTCATCCGATTTTAATTTTTAAGGTCTTATTTTGTTCCTTCTACAATTTCAGGTGGGGTTACCAATATGAAAATTGAAAATTTTTCAAAACCTGCAAAGATACAGCTATTTGTTTAACTCAATTCTCTAAAAAGCATACACGAACGTATAAACAAGTGGATGTATCTTTGCAAGTTTTGAAAATTCTTCAATTTTCACATCGGTAACCCCATCTGAAATTGTACAAGAAACAAAATGAGACCTTAAAAATTAAAATCGAATGAAAAATGAAAAAGGTTTATCGGATTTGTTGATTTTTCTTTCAATTACCGTTATCTTCTTTAACAATATTGAAATTTCTTTGAAAAAAATTTTTTTCGATACTTCAAGAACCCTTTTTTCATACTTCATTGTTTCTCAAATTATAACATGTGAAGTAAGCATCGTAAAAAATTTGTATAAATAAATCCGAAATGCACGACGGAGCCACCTTAACCCTTTACGGTGCGGTAGTAAGTATACTTACTACCTAACCTAAATCGGGATTTTGTGTATATAGCGCTTAAAATTAAAGTTTTACATGGGCTTTTTTGCTTTTTTAACTGTCTGAGATATCAATGAACATATACTTACAATGAAAATTATACTTTTGTATTGCTATTTTTTTTATAATTAATGTTACGAGTGGTAGCTTCCACTCGTAACATAAACAAGAAAGGCAAGAAAATGGCAATTTTTTCATAAAAAAATCGGCTTTGGAATTGCTGTTATACTTAGAATCATCAAAATGTATTTCTAGGGGGCTTTTGGGATCGCTAATTACGAATCTGAAGTCAAAATTTGAAAATCTACAAACCCAAGATGGCGTTTTAGAAAAGATATCGTTTTAAAAAATGTACGCCGCAAAGGGTTAAGGCGTGAACTTTAACCATCTCTTTACTGAACTTCCTCTGCAGTCGATTTCGGTATTAATTCTTGAAGTTTCTACGCAAAGCACATGGTTCTACTATAATTTACATGTAAAAGTATACATTTTCAAGAATTTTTTACTCAAAAATTTGCTCGGCATTCTGTATTGAAAAAATACCAAAAAATTTTTCAACATCTGTAGAATAACATATATTTTTTTGTAAATGTCCGCGGTAAATGACATTTTAATAGACCCACCTTGATAAAAACATTTTTAGAGTTAATTAGAAATTGATGTCAATACATTAATACCTTACTAAAAATAAATTATTATTCCCTAATATTCTTGTAAACTAACATTTTAAAATTGATTGAGAGATGGAATGAGGCCCCGATACATGGATAGTCTCTTTGCATCCCTTTGTCTTCAGAGAAAATAATAAAATAATAATAAAAGGAGTCATGCGAGGATCCTCAAAACGCAAGGGTTAGAAGAGCCCCTGAAACTTAGACACCTGGTATACTCAATATGAGAAGCTTCGAAGATTTTCCTTGCTCCTTACTGTTTATTATTTGTGACATGAAACCTATAGCTGACCGAAGTACCGTCAACCAGTCAACCAACTGGATCTACAGTTTCACATGCAATCTGAACTATGGTGTTAAACACCATGGTGTTAACTATGGTGTTAAACAGAACCAAGGTGTTAAATTTAGCAAATGAATTTTTATAAAAAAAAGAAAGAGATGCCCAACCTTGGGATTAGGATCGGGGTCCTCCTCATAAAAGATCGAGCTCCTAACCTAGATACCCTGGTTCTAATTGAAATGTTACGTAATTTAAAACCTTTTCAACTATCATTGCCCTTATTTAACATTTAGAGGACCGAAAAGACATGAACCCATGATCGAAATTTAAAACATTTAACACATGGTCAATCCATGGTATAAGATACTTTTTTGATGCATTTTCTTTAAATGATCACGTACCCCAAATGTCGGTCCTCTAAAAGTTAAAAATGATTTATTGCAGAAAAGTAGCATCGGTTCATATTAAACCAATTTATGAGAATAAATCTTACAATTTTTAATGAGGATATCATAGAAGCAATGGCTAGTCATCATTACATTCACACTATTAATACCGATTTAGTTAAAGCTTTTGATTCTTACTTAAGTAATCGTAAATAATATGTACAAATTTTAAACTAACCTTTTCAACACATATGAGTAATCCGATGGTGCTCTGTAGTTGGTTATGCTAAACCAACTAATGACATTTTTTTATAACGTTATGAAGTTAGATCTAAAAGCTTCAATTCAATAGTAATCGCTATCTGTCTTTTACAAAAGGATAAGGCTGCTAAATCTTTTAGCATTATTTTATGAAAAATAGAATCGCTTAAAAATTCTAACAATTCTTCTGCGTGTTATACATGTCACTCATGCCAATATCAAAGTATGCCTCAATTATATGATCTCCATTCGAAAATAATTTGTCATATGTACGCAGCTGTTTCTGTATCATTATTTATAATTTTTTTTTTTCTTTTTTTTTTTTTTTTTATTGAAAAGCAAAAATTTTAAGCTTTGGTTTATTTGTGTGCTTCCTAAAAAAACTTGAGTTTTTTGAATCTTAAATTTCGGGGTTCCTAAAAAGTTAAAAATTCATGAGATTTCCTTATAAAATAGAGGAAATTCTACATAAATTCCCTTATTTCCGATTATATTTCTATAGCCAAAAAATATAGCATTTGTACACTGTAAAGCTTCAAAAAATACCAATGTCTAATTTGTATACAAATTAATAACAGAACTTAATTGATTCACTGTAATTATTAAGTATGATTCGTTGTCATATACCATTGTGATTTTAACATAGAGATTAAAAAATATTGATTTTAATAAAGGGTCTGTTGTAGTAGATAGAATCTAATTTTTTACGAACGAAAATGCTGATTGGATTGATTTATTATTAATATGAATTTCTATATTTAAAGACTACTAAATTATAACATTCTGTCATATCAGAGTGAATAAAATGAAAATAGTATTAATTAAATTACCTCGAGTCATATAAATTTTATTACCACTTTTAATTTTAATCATAAATTGATTTTACTGTTGAAGCCGTTATAAAGCATTAAAATGAACCTTCATGTAAATTATACCTTACATTAATCTTTCACCGTAAACTTTGAAATCAGCTAAACTGTAAAACACTTCGAAATTCTAGTCCCTTATCACGACAAAAACCAAATGCCGACCGAGCAGAGCGACCAGCTTGCAATGCAAAATGTAAATCCTCGCGCCATCGATTACCAACGTACAACGTTCGCTTCTCGGTGCGCCCCCATACTTTTCGGAGCTTTAACAAACTGCAGCAGCAGCAGCAGCAGCCCCCTCGCGACTTTTCCATTTCTACCGGTACTCGGGTCAGATCGTGTCGGCATTTCTTAACAAGGGTACGCCTTTTTTCCATCATTAGCCGATCGCAATCGCGCTAACCATTATGATTACGTGGGCGACGTGTGCAGGGTGAGCGGGGCGGCCACCCCTCTTGTTTTTTTCTCTGTTCGCGCGCTGATTTTTTTCTCGTATTTCGCGGGTTAACGGCACCTAGGAACACGTGCGAACTAAAGCTTTCGAATTTTCAAGGAGTTTATCGCGAGACACGAGGTCGTATGTGCGCCCTACATTAATTTACCTTTCTTGTTATTAAACTTATTTATGGCGTTAAAATATACGCCTAATCCATTACAAAATCAGCAGAGTGATTATCATGGGAACATATAGCCAAAATGCACATTAAATTTCATTCCTTGTTTTTCTCATATTTAATAACATATATTGCATTAACGATTTTTAAACAATTGTCAAGTAAGGAAATTTTATTTGTATAAGTTAACGTAGTTTACGCGCACAACCATGCCCATGAAAAAAAAGTCTAAAAAGGGTATTGGAATTCCGGCGCATAGCCATCATTTCTCAGCAATATCACGAGTAAAAATAGCGCAAAGAAAACCGGCGCCGTGGGCTACTGGCCTGCGCCCCAACGAGAAGCTGCGTTAGCTCGCCACCGTATAAATGTAAAAACAAGTAAAGCAAAGCAGAAGCACGGGAGAGAGAGAGAGAGAGAGAGAGAGAGAGAGAGAGAGAGAGAGAGAGAGAGAGAGAGAGAACGGAAGTGGGGAGGAGAATCTGCAAACGGCTCTAGCGTATTTATAAATCTCCGTGACCAGCCACGAAAAAGGGCTGCTAATTACACGAACGTAATTAATAAAGCTCGCCGCTCGTTATGCGCTGCTTTTCGTTCCACACCAACGCTTTAATATCGTGAAAAAGGTGGGCAGAGAAGAGGTGAGCGCGCTCGTAATTTTCGCCAGCCTCGTATATATAAGTAGCAAGCTCGCACTCGAGAGAGTGCCATGAAGTGAGCCCCATGCGTATACATATACAATGCGCACGCTCGCGCGTAGAAGAGAATGAGTAAGCTTGATTCAATAGGTGCCCTGCGTTATTTCCACGTGCACTTCGCGCGCTTATATTAGCGCAACTTGCTCGCGCGAGGGAGGAGACAGGGGTTGGAGGAGAATCGAGCTAATAATGGCTAGCTTCAGAGTTCAAACGAGAAAAGGCGAAAAGAGCGAAGAAAAAGAGGCAAACAAGTGAAGAGTGGGGTACAGGGGGACAGGAAAACGGAACTAATAATGGCAAGTTTCAGGGCTTGAAGGAGAGCGGGAATGGGAGAGGGAAGAGAGAAAGAGAGAGAAGTCGACGTTTAAGCACGTCTCGCAGAAATGTTCCACGAGGGAGCTGTGCCTCCCGCTGTGTGGTGCACTCAAAGGCGACGATATAAGAGGGAAGAAAGCACGTGCAGTTTGTCGATAAAGAGGGAGAAAGGGAGAAAGGGAGAGAGAGAGAGAGAGAGGATGAGAGAGAGAGCTATATCGCGTCACATGTTCCGAATGCATTCGGGCGTTTGCCGCGTTCGAGGAATTCTTGATGTGTATATGTATACACGTTTATATACGTTTATATATACGATTGTATGCATCGATATGCACGTGAAAGTGTATATCTGCTGAGTACATGAAACCGGACACTTTTGGAAATTCGTCGTTGGGTATGCGTATATGCGTGTTTTATCATTCACATATTTTTGCGCGGAGGTTTGGCTGTGAACCAACTGCAACGTTTTTATAACGAGTTGAGTATTCTGCTGAGAGGTGTAAAAATTGTGTGATATGCATACAAATGACGAGATGTGGGTTCTGCGCTTTTGTCAATTATTTTAATCGATCGATTTATAGTATGCAGTAAAGTAAAAGAGTTAAAATTTACTATTTATAGTTGTATTATTAGAAATTATACTTGAACTGTATTCAATTGTAATTAGACATTTTATAAACCTGGTTATTATTTGCATAAATTCTTTTCAGACTGTTCAAGTGTGTATTCATGCATGAATTTAAATCATCTACAATTTTTACGCACACACATACATTCTCGCTATCAAGATATGGTTAATTTTTTTAGTTATTTGTTTAGTAGAAACTCCGTTAAAAATAAAACAATTATTATTTATATGATGCGTAGGCTATAAAAATACCCTATTTACTGTATCAATCTCTCACTGTTATAGAATGTTTTGACATTAAAAGAATAATAGCTCTAAATAAATCAGAGGGGGAACAGATAAATAACGCTGATTTGTTGAACTGAAATTGAGAAAGATTTCAAAGTTTCTGTGTAATACGTTATTTACAAACTTTTTACGCTTTCATTCGTTCTCTCATAATTATAGCACGATTCAGATTTGGTCTACCTTAGTTTTGCCGAATTTTTATAAATCCCAGTACAAAAGAATAATCAAATGAATTATACATTCATCTTGTAGGGGAATCTTGATTGGGGTAGAAGCATCTCAGAATTTTAGAGAATAACTGATCTTAAAACTCAAAAATATGTTTGATTGCATACAACGAAATATTGATTGTATAATACATACTAATCAATATGGTCATATATAAATAAAGTTGTAACATTTCAATCCAATTTAAGTATGTAAAGTATTACATATTAATTAACCCATTCAGATGAAATCCAGATAAATGGAATTGAATAATTCTAGAAAACAGGAAATTTCTGGCCAGTCATATCCATTGATAGGAAATAATAAAAATTTTCAATCTTTTCCTCACACTCTTCGCGCCGAGATATCTATCTCTCAATTCCTCTGAAATAGTATTGGAGACGACGGAATCTATACCGCCAATTGTAATTAATTATGGCATTACAATGATCATCGCCGTCGCAGAAGGTAAATTAATGGGGCGCAGTCGCGCCATAAATAGAGTAAAAAAAGCAAGCGCAAAATTGGAGTGAGAGCCAAGCGGGAGACAATAAATTGCAGTAACAAACGAGCTGCATTGCGCTTGCGCATTTGCCATCATATAACACAAATAAAAGAAAAAGTTCGGTGTATAATGGAATTCTTTTCGTACGATTGTGGAAAGAGAGAGAATCAAGCAAAAGCGAAAAAGTTGAGGACGGAAATCGGAAAAGCGGAGCTAGCGAAAGGAAGAGAAAGAGAGAGAAAGCGACACAGAAAGAGAGGAAAACAGAGAGAGAGAGAGGAGGAGGAGAGGGAACGAGAGATGGAGAAGGGGCCGAGGGGTTAAACAGAAAAGCTTTTATCGCTGCCCAATAAGGCAATCGGGCTCCATCGAAATCTTCCCCCAAAACGACTTTGTCGGCATGTCGGCGCGATAAAACGGCCACCATAAATCGCGCTCGGCGATCGCTGGCGATTCCCTCTCGCGCTCCATATACATCACGCGGTGCCGAACGATCCGTACACACGATCGTAGATACGTATACGCGCACGCGTTTACGCGCGCTCGTATATATATATATATCGCGTGCGCAAGCATACCGGTATACTTTACTAGCGAGAATTTAACGCACGCCCGTGCGCGCCTTTTCGCACAACCACGCGCCCTTCTCTCGCAATCTATAATACATGTATAAACACACACAGGCACACACCTCTATATATGAATCTCTTTGTGCCGTATATACAGTGTGCGTGCCTCGCGCATTGAGAGTGAATGAATAACGCGTGCACGCGCGCAATTGTACGAGCCGTACCTACCTGAAATTGGGCGCTTATTTAAGCCGAGCGTTCCAGATATAAATAAAGCGCGCGCAAACGCCGCTGCTGCTGCTGTGCGTTTGTTAAACGAAAGCGTGGCCCGAGACTAATATAACGGGGCTAAGCTATTATCGCGAGCGAGCGAACGGCGTAAATATTTGTGGAAAGAGATCGAAACGAGGGTGCATTGTGCCATTAATGTCACTGCCTGCTATATATATATATATATACGTCGCGCAGAAATACAGCGCTCTGTCGCGAGAGTTCGACTTTATTAGCGCGCGCTCGCATGCAGCGCTCTGTATCTCTCTCTGCCTCCTGCTCCTCGCGCGAAAAGTTATGTCAAGTTCGCTGCGTATATATAGGCACTCCTGTGTGCGCCGACTATCTCTCTTTCTCTCTGGCTATATAGCCGCACCTTTACTCGTCACTTCTATGCGCGAGCTTATATACGTACCCATAATATCCGAGTGACCAGTCTAGCATAATAGATACGTATACACACGGAGAGCGAGCTATATCCTGTAGAATCTCATTACTGGACAGTCCCGAGCACTGTTGACGCGCATCCCGCCAGCTTTGCTCACCGTATACTGTATATACATAGACGCTGGTGCACCGATCGATGGATGAGGAAGAAAGAGAAAGGACTGATAACGAAAATGCGCGGCAGGAAGAGAGGGTGCGGAGCCGAGAGTTGATAATGCTTAGCATCCGTATGCGCCCTCCTCCCCTCGACCCCTCTTCACGTCTATGTCTTTATCGCGCATAATCCTTTGACGTTTGGAAATTTTTTTTCGACGAAGTGCAGTGTGCTAGTTTTCCGGGGTTATCGCGATTGGCCGAGAACCGGCGCGTTTTGTAGGTTGTGCAGTAGATAGCAATGCTAGATTTGAATTATGGTCTTGGACGCGGCCGTTATTTGTTAAGGGTGGCATTGAGTTGGACGGTTATCCAAAAGTGAAATATACTACGAAAAAATTTTTCAAGTGAAGTTTACTGGTTGCAAAATTTTATTATCTTATAGGAAATCGGATCTCCTAAATAGAATTGAAGCGCATAATGTAGTTATTTATTTGATTTAATGTAAAAAATGAAATAAAGATTTTTAGCTTTCAACATATTGTCTATAACAAATATACAAATTGCTTTATTAGTCGTATAAATATAGAAATTTTAAATTAGCAGTCGATAGAAAACCAAAATTACCCTCATCCATATAAAAATAACCTTGCAACTGAGAAGATTAACCGCAAATGTGAACCGTTCCTAAATTATAAACAACTTTGAAACAACCTACTCTTTACAATTGAATAATCAATTAGTGGAAAATCGTTTATAAGCGTTCAGCAGTAATAATGCATCGGCATGGCAATTAATTTACACGTAATGGCATTACACGCAGCCGCTCTCTGCCCACTAATTGAATGATGCATAATTAGTAAAACAGACGTTTGGAAATTATCATATATAACAGCGTTGAAAGATTCATCGCATCGGAGGACGGGCGAACTGTGGAATGGGGACGAGTCCCACGAGTGCTCGAAATCAATCGCTGCGATGATAATTTTACGCGCATCTTTCTTGGGAGCTCTATATGCACTTCGCGGTGACGCATGCGTGCGATAAACACGTATATACCAATACGCATCATACACGTTCGAATGAGAGTACATCGTGATTTATGTAACAGGCCCCGAAATCATGCCACCGGAGGGCACAACGCTGACCGCGGATAATTAGCGAACGCTGATACGAAAGATCGGTTGTTCATCAATTATGAAGTAACGAGCGCGATATAACGGTCGGTGGAATTCTGAAAGAACTTTCTTCGATATTTTAGATATGTCTAGAGAAATTGAAATGAGGACTAAAATCTAAGGGTAGAAGAAACTTTTTGCTTCCTCCTAGAGGAAGCTTTGTGATAGTAAATTTTTGAGTTGTTGTAAGAACATGTTATAATTGTGTTCCGAGGTGTTAGGAATCAAAATACACGGTTTTTGAAAAATGTCTGTATGGATGATGTGTGTGTGTGTGTGTGTGTGTGTGTGTGTGTGTGTGTACGCCTGGATCTCAGCTTCTACTCGGTCGATTTTGACCGGACAGGTCACTTTTTTTTGGTTTTTTTTTTTGCGTGATGGCGGGTCAAAAATCCGTTTTTTGATTGGGGCGATGAGTATTTGCTTTTTTTCAAAAACTGTTTTTTGTTTTTTTTTAATGATAGGATCGAGTTATTCGAATCTGATGGGTAGCGTTCGAAAGAGAATTAAAATACCTATATTTTCTAAAAAGAAAAGTTTCTAGCTATCACGGTTCTTTTGTTGTTAACAAAAACGTGTTTTTTTTAGAAGCTTATAACTCCTAAACTTAACGGTCAATTTTTTTGAGAAAAATCATGATAATACAGAATATAAATAGCTATAATCTGTTAAAATTTGAATACATTCTGTAGGCTAGATTTTGAGTAAAAAATTGAAAAATGAAAAAAATGAGTTTTGTATGTCCAACGATTACAAGAGTAAAATTGACTTAATGGCTTCAAAATTCCTTTTAGAGGTAGATTTTTTATAGTTCTCGGTCGAGTTCTTTGGGCAAAATGATTGGTCCACAAATTTCAGAGATATTTGAGGTTAAAAATTTTTTGACATTTTTTAAAAATCGTAATTTCTCGAGAACGGCTCTATGTATCTGAATGGGGTGGGTGGCATTCGAAAGAGAATTAAAATACCTATATTTTCTAAAAAAATTAATTTTCTATCTATCACGGTTCTTTAGTTATCATAAAAAACAAAAACGTGTTTTTTTTTAAACACTCATAACTCCATTTTATGCGTTTTTGAACCTATATGGTTTATATGGTTTAGAACGGTCGCTGGCATGTATCAGTGTAATGGTATACTTGTAACTAACCGAGGGGAGGTAGGTATTTTATCAGAATGGTAAAATGTTAGATGGGTATTTTCTCAGAAAGGTAAAAAAATAAATTAGAATATCTTATGATAGAAGGGTAACTTTTCCAAATGTTTAAAAATGTATAACATACATATAACAATTCGAAACAATTTGGTAAGAAGGCCATAATATTTTCATTACATTATTTTTATATGATATGTAATATCAATTTTTCAAATGCCTTTTCTGCCTAACGATTAAATTGTAGAAAATGCAATGATTTATTAAAATGTAATGATTCATATAGAAATGAATGTTTTACATTTTTCGAAATTTCATTCTTCTAGTAAAAAGTATATTTATAATTTTATGTAATCTGTTTTTAATTTTTATAGACGCAAATTTTTCTAAGTTTTTTTCGAAACAAATCCCTTGTGTGTTCTGAATAGCTCATGTTCGGAAGTTACAGTATCGGATTCGGAAAATATTTTAAACGATAGTATATTTTCTGAGAAGATACCCATCTAACATTTTACCATTCTGATAAAATACCTCTCCCCTAACTGACCATTAGGGAATATTCACTAATAATTAGTTCATTTTCACTAAATATCAGTTATAAGAGCCAACCACCTTTCGGGATCGATGCATATGCACTGATTTAAATTTAGAGATAAATTATCGAATATTACAAATAATCCTGAATTACGTCAATCTTCTACACTGTAACAACACTTAATATTTCCATCATTATTAATTATTATTTACAATGACATCGCAATGATCACCGAACTTTCAAATCATCATCTTGACAAATTACACTAAAGCGCAACGACACTGTATCTCGCCTAATGCAGCACTGCCATCCCCCAGCTGCGATGCCGTTCATACCTTTGTCCACTTTTTATTTTCCCTCCCGCGTAAACTCCTATCGCTACCGGTGGTGCAACAGCCAATATAACGTGTGCTACGCCAGCAGCTCATATGCACTACGGCGATACTATACAGCTCGATAAACTGATCAGCATTCGATTGAATTTACATTCATGCAGGTCAACTGGAAATGGCAACACGTAGAGGTCGGGGCAGCGTTCCCCCCTTACGCGTACGTTATACACTGGAGTAACTCGGGCGCGAAAAAACTGCGGCTCCAAAAACTCGTAACCCCGATATAGTGCGCGCGCGCGACTGCCGCGTAACGCTTTTAAAGCGCGAATCATTAGTGTTTGCGTTTTCAATGCGAGCGACGACGGCGCGCCTGCATACTTAATTAAAATCTAGACGCTTATTTGCACGCCCCCGCGGGCGCATTAAAAATGCCGCCGGCCCCGACGTTAATGAACGGCACCAGGCAGCCTGCAGAGGCGCTAGTTTTTCTCCCCGTTTCGTCCATTAATTTACTCAATTTTTTTCGCGTCTCCGCGAGCTGAAACGCCCGCAGAATGGAAAGTAGGGCTCGCTACTATACTATGCCTAGAAATGGATAACACGGAGGGGCTTGTATAAAATATTCCCCGGTGGGAGTGAGCGAGCATATATATATATATATATATATATATATATATATATATATATATATATATATATATATATATATATATATATATATATATATATATATATATATATATATATATATATATATATATATATATATATATATATATATATATATATATATATATATATATATATATATATATATATATATATATATATATATATATATATATATATATATATATATATATATATATATATATATATATATATATATATATATATATATATATATATATATATATATATATATATATATATATATATATATATATAACAGTTGTAATTTTCGGGAGGAGAGAGGCAACGAGCACGCGTTTTCTCTATGCAAGCGATAAAAATGTCCCGCACTCGCCAGCACATTTTGAGAACGTTACACACGAGTCGAAAGTCGGGCGAGGATTTTCAAAAGTGCGCAGCTCTTTTTCTGAGAATTTCGACTACTCTTCCAGTGGAATGATGACCCGCATTTGTAACGACAGAGTCTGACTCCAAAGTTGTGGAAGCGCTTCGGGTTATTTTTCTTTTTTCTTTTTTTTCTTTTTGTGAGACTTCGCGAATGCACAAATAAATGGTACAATTAATTTTTTCAGATCAAAATTAATTTGTTGATTTTTCTATAATACGAAGAAATGATTCCTAAGAAGGTATAACATTATTTTGAATATTCACTTTTTCTTGTTTTATTTTAGATTTAATTAAAATTTTAATTATATAAGAAATACTTCTTCGCCGAGAAAAATCTAAAAATATAAAAAAAAATTTAAAAGAAAATTTTTTGTGAAAATTGCTGTTTGTATTTGAGTGTGCGGGTGTGTGCGTCTGTTTCGATCGCGGGAGGTATACAGTTTGTATCTCGAGAAACTTGATTTCATGTTATGAAAAAGCTTTAAACAAAAGTGATAGAACATTCATTGAAACATATCTTTAGAATTAATTTATCTGTTTCCTGGAACGTCGTTAAAACATGATACCGTCCATAATACAAAACCAAATAGTTTAAATATGATTCAAACTCTAAAATGTAAAATGTGGGTATTTATCTTACATATTGGATTTAATTTTCAACTGAAACTGTTATACCAACTCTGATGAATAATTTCTCTCTTAGTTCATCAGTCAGATACTTGATTTAGTCTAGCTAGGTATTTCTATTTTTTTTTATGAGCATGGTAATTCAGTCCCGAATTTCAGCAATATTGCGTTGCGGCTGTAATAAACCCTTTCATTGACGATTAGGGTCAATATGGCCTTATCACTTATCAAATTAAAATTTGTTAAATAAACTGTTTATATAATTCTATCATCAATTCCTTTGATTCCTGACACCTAAAATATAAAAATATAGAAAAATGGATTATTTTATTTTTTTGATACTAAAAAAGGTTTTAAACTAATATTCAGCGAAATCTTTAAACATAAAAAGAATCTATTAACAAAAAAAACTAATCATCTGCAAATAGTATTTAATTGTACTTTAATAAACTACAATAAAAAATTACAAATTAGACAATTAGTTTGATCATGAATAACACCTAACAATTAATCACAATAAATCAGGTATCAACTCATCCTTTCACGAAAAACAACGTCTCACACCGACGTTACGTGCAGAAATGCTTGGACATCGCAGGCGGCACAATATCACCGCGAGTGACGGATTATAGCTTCGAAACAGAAACAAAAAGCCACCGATGGCACTTTAATCATCTCAAAGAAGCCATAAATAATCGAGAAATCGAAATACCTCAACCTATACAGCGGAAGAAGCACCTTACACACGACGCTAAGCGTATTTTCCCGGCATCCAGCCGGAAAAACGGAGCCCCACCGTCAGCTCCTCGACGTTGACGTTCCTTTATGGACCGCAAGAGAGAGAGAGAGAGAAAGAGAGAGAGAGAGAGAGAGAGAGAGAGAGAGAGAGAGAGGGGCGAATAATCGCGTGGGTGCCTCGATGTATATCGGAAATCGGTCACACGTATCGCGCATGCAGCCGCCATGAGTCCATAAGGACGAAATGATTTTCCAATAAGACGAGGCGGAGGAGAAAGTCGGGAAGAAAGAGGGGGGAGGAGGTGGAAGCTTTAAGGACTGTCTGAAGAAGACTTGAAGGACTTTTGGCGACGGCGCGTGGGAGTTTCACTCCTCCGTCAATGGCTCTGTCTGCGCGAAGAAGCCCCAGTCGCGCTGGTACTTATTGGAGGTAATGTGCTCGTAATGGTTTTTCTCTCCGCTTTAACTGTTGAATTAGACGACTTTTATCCCTTTATGCGTTTTATCGCGATGGCGGCCTTGATAGGCTGTGCTAAAATCATTCCACGCCATTAAAATTTTAATGCTTTACATGCGGATAAGCGTTAAAATTTATTTTATTGTCTTAAGAGGCTCGAATTAGTCAGATGTTATGATTACGTTTGCATGAAATTAAGAAACTTTTTATACTTCTATAAGTGTTCAATGATTATAAAAAAGGAATTGAATTTAACGTGAATATTGCAATTCGCCTTATGCAATGAATCAAATTCGAGTAGAAAGTATTTCTTTCAACATCAACGATTATACAATACATATAATCAATTTAGCTATTTTATTCGTTGGCTACTTTTAACAATGCTGTGCCGGCTAATTTAATTTTCTACACAATGCATTGGTTACATTTCTTGAATAATATCTATCGTTAAGTGAATCCATTCAAAGCTTTTGAAGAAAAGTGACACTCTTATTGTCCTGATATGAGAGCATAGAAAGTGTGCTGTGGAGCTCGATAGAATCCTGTTATTTCAAACGTCAGTGTATATAGTGAGTCACGTCAATACACACAAAGGAGTAATCCCGATACCTTTATAAATACAGGTTGAATCAGGAACGGGAATATTAAATTAAATTTTTTTTTATTCATTGATTATTTGAAACACAATATATTATTTTTGATTGTAAAAATTTATCTTAAGATTCGCTTTAAGCATTAAAACTGGAATTGCTTGCATATTGGGTTACATTTTGTATTGACAGATTTCCGATTAATAATAAATTGCTGGAGACAAGCGTAGCAATGTTACGGATTCAACATTTTGTTGAATATACATTTAACTTGTATAATTTAATTACATTTCATTTGATTAGTGCTTAATTAATGTTACGAATAATATATTGGTAATAATAATGTATAAATATAACTCATAATGAATCTAATCTAATATATTGTTGAAAATGAAAAGAAAACACATACAATTCGATAAACAAGTAAAAATCTATAATTGAAATTCTGTACAACTCCCGAGACATTACGGGATTATTTCTCCGGAATTTATAAATAGCTGTTAAAGTAGTTTCATCCAGCAGCTTATTGCAAAAAGCGCTCCCTCGCCATAAATCTATCAAATACAAATTAAGCCGGAAATTTCCTTTTCCGTTTCGCCCTCGCACGCGCGTGCAAGTTTTAAAAAACTGCACGACGCAATATTACCCTGCGGAGAGCGACGGTGGCAACTAACTCTCGCCGGCTCAAAGAGCATTAACCATTCTTCATTATATGAAAAAACGTAATACTTATACAAAGTTTCACCTTCTTTTATCCCCCTTTCTCGTCCGCCGCTTCCTTCTTATCATCTTCAGGGCGCGGGTGCGCGCGTGGAACTTAATAACATAACAGATACACAAAGTAGTACAGCAAGAAAAGCGCGCAAAAGCAAAACAACGAGGAGGACGATGACGGCCCCGGGTTGGCATTATAGTCCTGCCCGGGGAAATAGCAAGAAGGGTGAGAGAGAGAGGAGACCTCCTGCGCTCTCCGCGAAGAAAATAAGCGCTCTTTAAGGTCTAACAGGAGAAGCGGAAAAACTTAAATATTTATTGGAATTTAAAAGTTCCGTCTCTCCGGAGGGTATTTAAGAGTTCGGGCGTGGAGGCAATAAGACCACAAGGCCGCCCGCGTATACGCCACTGTCGATGCAAAGGGTAAGGAGGGAAGGGATTGTCGCGAGGGACCGAGACTTCTCGAACTTGCTAATAGAGCCGAGGACCTATCGCTTCTTATATGTACGTGGATGTGTATGCGCGTGCGCCAAGTAAAACGTAAACAACTTTTAAGCGTCGCTGCGAACCTTCTTGAGAGGTACTTTTTCATTTCGATAATCCTCGACGGTCTCTACATTTAAAGTGGTTCGATAGTTGAATTTCAATTATTTGAAGTGGTCACAAAGTGAAATAAAATATTTGCATTTTATTTGCTTTATAATTAAATTTTACAAGACAAAGAATTTGAGTGCATTCAATAACATAAGCAAAACAATTATTTTCTAACTCCTTCAGATAATTTAGCAAGCCTCATATCTCTATCTGATTATGTTTCTCTCACTCCTCGTTATAACGGTTCAATGTTACTGACTATATTTTATAAGTAAGAAAACTGATCAAGTGGTTGGCACTTTTAAAAAGCATAAATTACAATATTTTTCATTCTAATAAGTGGAAAATTATAGGTGAAAAAGTGGTTCATTGATAATTGAAGAATATGTCCATTTTTGCCCAATTCAAACAATTTCCATCAAGGTCTTGATATCACTGATATCAATATCTCGGTTAAACTCATTGCAGCTTTGTGTTTTTAAATATTAATCAACGAAGTAAAGCACCCTTTTAGGAAATAACTAAAAGCAATCAGGTCACGATGTGTTACCGAATATGAAATTCATTTGAAAATGTATAATAATTCAAATGGATACATGATGAATTTTTAATTTGTTAGTGCCAATAAAGCTTTATTTGAACTTACATTTTTTTAAACTAGCTACGCCATTTGATCAAACTGAATATTTGAATAAAATTGTTGCAAAATTACAATTAAAAACGATTAAGCCTAATAAGTAATTAAAGTAATTAAATTCGAATGGCCATCATACGTATATTTTAAAATTATAATTTCAAACGCACGAACCTCTATTATTATACGGGTAAAAGTTAAAAATTTGCATTTCGTTAAATGCAAACTCGCATGCGCTCACTATAGCTTGCCTCGTATATCTGTTCGATATAAGCCGTGAACATATAACCTCATTAGTCACGAAAGCGCAAATAAAGAACAATTCATAAATTCTTGCATGAAATCATAATCAGTGCATCGGGGTGACTTTAAATTTATTGACGCAAGCATCGCGTATCACCCGCATACATACATATAATCAATCGTATGTGCACGAGTGACGTGGACAATGCATAAATTTGAATTAATACTTTTTGCACTGTTGACCCTGTTAATTCGTTATTTTCTACTGATTAAACTAACTCCGCTCTCGTCTCTTTTTCTGTTTCAGGTAAGCCTCGGCAGAAACGCTATTGCAGTGTCAGTGATCTCGGAAGGGGATTGCCGCCGTGTCGAGATGCAATATTTGCTCTTGAGCCGACTCGTAGAAGTTGCCGTACACGAGATAGCGCGGCAACCCCCCAAGTAAGACTTTAATTAGACGCGGATATTCAATGCGCGAAACCGAAAGCCGCGAAGATCCTTCGCAGATTCGTTTTACCCCCGCGCGGCCTCGCGAGTGCGCGCTACTTCCCTGATTCTTCCTTCTCGTTCGAGAGTCAGATGCTAAATCTTCCAGACAGCGACCAGAGGGGAGAGCAAGGGAGAAGGGCTCTTACAGTGCGTTGCATATCTACGACTCGAAAATCCCTCAATTTCCTCTGTGGATTCTCGGGAAGCTCGAACTATCTCCCTGGAGCGCCTTGTTCCAGACGTCTGATTAAAATTAGCCGTATCATCGTAAGAGCGAGAATCGAGAATCGATTCCAGGTCTTCGTGTATTTATACACGTAGATATATAGAAAATGATTATTTCCGACGCCGTATTATTATAGTTAGTAACTATCATTCACTCTTACAGCTATTATGATTGCCTTGTAAGAAAAATTAACTACTAACACGCGATTTTGACCAGATTTTGATACTCTGGACAATTTTAGTACGCAGTTTGGATATAGACTGGGCTTATACCGATGTGAACCTACTTAATTTTATAGTCAAATACCATTCGTTCAATGAGAATTAAAATCGATCAGAATAGGTATATTATAATTCAATTAACTGACAGCTGTCAAATTAGATATATTAAAATAAAAATAATTAAAATCATTATTTCTCTCACCAAGTTTTCTTCGTACTGAATTTAACCTTTTAACCGCGGGGAAATTTTAGTTCAAATCGACCTCTTATTAAAAGCAAAACTTATAAATAAATTCAATGGATTCCTTACGCTGAGTCCCCCATCTGACTACTTAAATTAAAGTTAAGTTAATTAAACTTCTTTATTACAATTCATTTAGTTATAAATCTTTTTTTTCAATTAAATAAGAACCCGATTTAAACCATTCTATTTTCGTGTTGCATAAACACATTGCTTTACACCAGCAATAAACTTTTTTCAGAATTTTAAAGTTATCCTTTTCACGAGTTTAACACCTCTAAATATGAATCGATCATCCAATAATTAACACAATAAAAGCTTCAAATGTTATCAAAATAAATATTATAATCCAACTTCTTGCTTTCTTTCAGATGAAGCCTAGTGATAGTAACACGACAACGATTGCAAAAAATGCCCACTTTGTTTTAGAATAAAACGAAATCTAAATACACAACTTGTAGAGAATGTCCTATATATCTGCACACATACATTGATGTTAATCCATTTGCGGGAATGTACGTGCGCATGTATAAAGGTGATTGAAAATAATTTATTTTTTCAACATATTTCGAATTAATATTATACGGATTTTAACAAATTTTATCAAAGTTTAAATTTTTAAATAATAATATTTGAAAACAAGCATTTTTAATTTAAATTATGGCAATAACTGTTGAAGAGATTTAAGGTTGTATAACATTAAAATTTTGTTACTATTTATTAATCTCTGTAACAGAGTTTTACAAAGAATATTTCTATCGAAATTTCCTGTCAAAATATCTTTTACATTGATGTTATGCTTTATCATAGAGAAAGCTTCGGAACTTATATTTAGATGAAAAAAGCTATAATATAAAAATCAACAGAAATGAAATCATCGTAAGTAGGTGCTTATATAGTATAATATGTAAATAATACATCTTTGTCGCATTTCTGATAAGAATTAATTATTGTTCCAATATTGACTTATCAGGAGCATTTGATTTTTGTTGACCAACTAAAATTTTCGTAAAGAATGTTATTACCTACACTAATATATTAGAAGAATAAAATTTTTTGTATGTCTCCGCATGAGCCACTCATCTGATTTATGATATCAAATATATGAGCAAAGTAATATTAAAATTACTGTCACACTGCTTTCAATCTAATGAATCTAGACCGAATTTCCGAAAAAATGAATAAAATATTCAATTCCACGTTATTGTTCAGGTGACATTTATTTACTGTCAGCATACATCAGATTATTTTTAAAAATTCTTATATCTATATCATTCATCATTATCTAAATATATCGATAAAATTCAAATAATAAACAAAAAATAATCAACTCTAAAAAGGAAAATTACTATCAACATCAACAAATTTACATTAACTGTGAAATCTACTTCTATATTTACGTTTATCTGTGTATACAAGTTCGAACAGAAATACACACATGCCTGAGCGAACGAAAACTGTATTAGTACGAAATATAAATAACCAAACGTCTATTAGCTATACAGAGCGCGTACACGTCAGTCGTCTATTTTTCTTATCTCGTCTTGCCTTCTCCCTCGCTAGCGACTGCTGTTTGTCTTAAGAACGCCGACGCCTAGCAGCAAACTCCTGCGCTAGCTGTCATCAGCCGGGAGAAAAAAAAGAAACAACAAAGAGGCGTGAAGAAAAACTCGGTACGAAAGGGTGACTCGCTGACGGAAGAGAACATCGTGGCTTGTTCTCTCCCTTGAGATTGAAAAAGAGATCGAGGCTTTGCCTTCGTCTCTATTTGCATCCCGCAGTTACCTCGCGTAGTGATTCGGTACAACGGCTTTTTCTCATGCGCGCGTCAAGGCAGGGACGAGCTAGAGTTAAGAAAGAACAAGCTTGCCACAAGTTATTTTTGCCGGAAAACATAACGGAACGAAACTGAGTTTCGTGGATTAGCTTATATTTTTGGCCTTTCTCGTATGATAAAACGGAGTTTCTGCTTTTTTTTCCCCATTTTAGAAGAAAATTTCATTGGCCTCGTAGCATTGTTATACCTTTCGGCAAAACAAAAATGAGAGAAATGGTTCTGCTGCGCTAAAAATGGACAATACCCGAAACCGCATACGTTAACGAAAATAAATTTACAAACCCCGATGTTAACCGAAATATGTATTTTTTCCATTTGTTTTAGTTGTTGCTTATAAAATCCACTTCAAATATCAAATAATATTTATTAAAACAACATAAACCATAACTACTGTGAGATAAAATATTTGTAAATACAATATTTGTATTTCATCCCAAACTGTATCTGAAAATACGAATTTCATATTCTACCAAACTAAAAATCCACATGAATTTTCGAATTCCAATTTCTATATTTCTCGGGAACGAAGCTACTTGAAATATTGGCTGAATCGCCGATGGGATTCGCGTGGCTTAAGCCCCCCGGTCCGGAGTAACCTGACATAGGCGACACGAGGATACAGAGTCGCGGCGTCGGAACTGCAGCCCGGAAGACGACCACTCATCCCTTCGGCCAGCTGCAGTGCCGACAACTAAAGCCGCGGGCAATCATCGTCCTCGGGGTCTACGATGTGCCGAGCTGACGTCGCCGCGCGTACCTCGGCTCACGTGGCTTTACTCGTAGCAGCAGCAGCAGCCTCTCCTCGTCTTCCGAATATACAGCGGACGAGGAGCGCTTGGACAGTATTTCCCATTGTACCGACTAATTACTAGAGCCTTGCAGACGAAGCAAGAGAAAAATTTTAATAATCTGAAAACAATCGTTCGAATCTGACTAATTACAAGCAGTCGCACAGTACAATGAGGAGTCTGCGAATACTGAAAGTATATTGTAACACCGTTCGTCCACTACAAAATATATAAAGCAGCTCATTAATGATCGACGCTTCAAATCCTCGCGGCCTCGTCCTTTGTGATCGTCCACACTGAGCGCAGGCGCGCGCAAGAAAAAATAACGAAGAGAAGGATTGCTGTTTGCCGTTACTCCTTTCGCTTCATCGTTCCCGTTGCTAATCAAGCTAATTGACATCGATCGGTATCAACGATATTCTCCTCCATTTTTATTCAGAGAGAGAGCCAGTGCAGCAATTAAAGTTTCCCTCTTTGTCACTGTTTCCCGTCCCCTCTCTCACTATCTCTTTCCCTCTCTGGGAATCCGTGCGGATCATTGACGCTTTGCCAGTGTGCTTGCACTCGCGCGCGCGCGCGCCTCAACATCGCGAATATAGCGACATCGGGCCCAAGGGAAATAAGCTTGTTGATGTCGCGCCGCTGATGTCGCGTTCTCCTTTTTTTTATCGCGTCGCCGCCGCTGCTGCTGCTGCTGTCTGCATTTTTTCACTTTCTAAATCTTTTTTTCTTTTTCTCCATTTTGCATATCTATTTGTCTTTCCTCTCACCCTTTTTCATGCTCTGCGGACAATAAGAGATGCTTTATTCCTTTGTGGATATTCTTCGACCTGAAAAATTATTGAAATGGAATTATTAATTACTGCAGCTTTACGTTTGTCGTAATACTCAATGTGAAATAAGTGCAAAAAGATATTATATACAATGATTATTCTACAGCTCCGTTAAATAAATGTATGATAATGTGGAAAAATATATTCCTTCATCAAAAGTAAATACAAAATTTATTATTTTGAATAAATAATATCTTTAAAGTAATGTCATTACATAATTAACAAGTTTACTTAAATATATAGGTAGCTGAAAACTGTGAAATACACGTCTTATAAATTACTTTAAAGTCTTTCAATATCATCTTCACTTGTTCATATAGAAGTATTTCATATTTCTATAGTCATTCTGCGCGTTATTGCATAACGTAATACGGCCATTCCTCTGCAGCTTCCAACAGTGCTAATATTACTTTTAGCACGTTTCTTTTTCCTGTTGAAAGATCTACACTACAGTTTATTACCATCTTATTGATTTTCCATGAACGCTGTTTACATAAAAATACAATAAATTTGCAGGGGATTGAAGTGAAATAAGATATAAATCTTCTTCTTTGCATACTTGCAGATAAATTACATTCAACGTTTGCATACTGTATCTATTCAAAAAATATGAATATCCACCAGACTAACAGCCGTTTCGGTTTGAAAAATCTGTGAAAATTTACTTCCGCCGCCGCGCGCTCTCTTTCGCCGTAAACTTTGCACGAAATAAAAAAAATAATAAAGGAAATTCTGTATACTCAATTGAAAAGCTGCACTCGCTGTATATCCGTTACAATTTCCCAGTCGCCCGGTACGCTCTGACCGCCGCAAACGCACATATAGGATAACAGTAGCGCCCGCCGTCCATACGCCCGCGAAAGCCGGATCCTGCGCGCACAAAGCGCTCGTTCGGCTATGTACAGCGCGCCATCCGGCAACTGCTATATTGCCACTGCCACAGGCTGGTCCCTGTGCGATCGGATTGCGCAAAGCGCACGCGATGTCGTCCTTTTGCTGCTGCTGCTACTGCTGCGCTGCTTTCGACGCGCTTCGATACCTCCGCGACACACAGTCACCTGCGCTTGGGCGTATATACGTCTATAAGTACCAGGAAAGCTGGGCTGAAAGCAGATCGTGGAGATCTGCGACATTGTTATAGTAACGATTTTTAGAGGCGCTGGTGGCAAGGTGATAGGCTTGGCCCAAGTTCTAACCCGCGAAAAAATTGAAAGTATGGGCAATATATTTCATATATATTGGATATACAAATTAGCAATATATTACAAATATACTGGCTATGCGATTGCCAATATATTGGTAACATATCTGCGATTGTACATCCTCCAATATATTACTCATATATTGGCAGTATAAAATGTATAAAAATAAATTTCAAAACGTGTTACCAATAAGTATAGCCGGAATAGAGTGTCGCTACTTCAATAAGTTATTTTTATATATTTTTACATATCAAAATTACTTCACGCAAACATTGCGGAAATTTTTGAGGCCCTATTGTACATCTGTACAAGAGGAGATAGCAAAAAGAAGACAAAAACAAGGCGAGCCTTGTATTTCGAACTCTTCGTAAAGAGTCGTTCGAACGGATGAATTACACGGGTTATATACTCTCGGCCCTCCAATGCGTTTAAAGGGGCCACTACCGGCGCGCCGAATAGCGGTGGCAAACGGGAACTTTTGATGGGCGGCGCTCGATGAGCAAGCTTCACCTATTCATCCGCTATGCGGCGCGCCGGTAGTGACTTCTTTAAACGCATTGGAAGACCGAGAGTATATAAGCCGTGTAATTCATTCGTTCGAACGACTCTTTACGAAGAGTTCGAAATACAAGGCTCGCCTTGTTTTTGTTATACCCTCTTGTACAAATGTACAATAGGGTCAAAAATTTCCACAATGTTTGCGTGAAATAATTTTGATTTGTAATGTATAAAAATAACTTATTGAAGTAGCGACACTCTATTCCGGCTATACTTATTGGTAACACGTTTTGAAATTTATTTTTATACATTTTATACTGCCAATATATGAGTAATATATTGGAGGATGTACAATCGCAGATATGTTACTAACATATTGGAAATCGCATAGCCAGTATATTTGTAATATATTGCTAATATGTATATCCCATATATATGAAATATATTGCCCATACTTACAATTTTTTTCGCGGGAAGGTGAGAGTATATAGGGCGTGTACATGGTTCAGGTAATGAGTTATGTTTATTGAATCGGTCAGATATTACAGAGAAAATAATGAACTAAAAGTATTAGTATACGTTTGTTTGAGTTGTATAAAATTGGTAACTCAATTGATGTTTTGCAATCGTGTAATTGGAAATTAGCCCCATAACTTTTCTTCTTTTTTTTTATTTAAAAGTAGTAAAGGTATGGCACGCATACTACATCAATTTCAAAATCAATTAAAAATGCTGTTGCTTTAGCAAACATGTACGATGAATTAATCACAGACGGTTTTATAATGCTCCGGATTTCAGGCCATCGCTTTTTTGTAAATGAAATTTTATTCTTGCGTATTCAATCTTTATGCATACGGATTTTTGCTGCTATCTGTTTCTACATTTTCTGTATCTGAAAGCGTTTGTATTGATAAATAAAAATATGTAAAATTATTGAATATTGAATAATAAAGTCTTAGTAAAACTTTCTGACGAAAACAAATACACTTTGGCATTTGATTATATTAGTGAAAATGAAAAATATTATTTTTATTTCTGAAATTAAAATTTCAGACCAATATTTACAGATATCGATAAATATGACATAAAATTTATTATAAGCTAGCTGAAGATAATAATTAATATTCAATTTTTAACTGAATTTAAATGTTTTTTTTACTATTTTTGGCAATCAAAACAAGCTAACGATAATTTTATTTATAAATCAAGATTTATTAAATATTTTAAAACTGAGTATGAATAGCTTGGGGAAAAAAGTAAGGTAGATAATATTATTACTGATTTTAAAATATTTATGAATTTAAAAATGAATATTGCTACTATAATTACAGTAGACCTCACACCGCTCTTATTTAATTACCGTGCTAAAAATGTTGCCATGAAAAATAGGTATTTTTAATCAAACTGCTAGAATTATTATCGTCAGTTTTTTAAATGATTTAACTTGTTGTCTTTATAGCTTGTAATTAAATATAACATTCATGTATTCAGTAAAGCAAAAAATTTAATCTATGAAATTCAAATATAAATCTCATTAGAGATTTTTTTCGGTTAAAAATGTGATAATAATTTCTAATAAAATATTGACACGAAGTTGGAAAAATATAAGCTACATAACGACTCACATATGCATCGTGGGCACAGTAATTTTTAAATCAGATCAACTACTAAGTATGTGTACGATAATAGATCCTATCGACTGAACTTTTTAATAGTACATTTCGACACGGGTGCGGAAGGTGATTGTTTAGCTCATGTGACGTTTTTCGCACGAGCAAAGCGAGTATCCCGTTAGCAGAAACATGGTTATCATGCAGTATATCTACAGAATAAATTAATTTCATACTGCTACAATTATAGAAAACACATAGTACTAACGACGCATGTATAGAAAATACTTTTTTATTGAAATTTTCACTCGTCTTTACGTTATATACTAAAAACATGTTGTTATTATTCAATTAATATGAATGGATAAATGCATAATATTTCAAAAATCACTGTTTTGTTTTAATGGCTGTATTTTTTCATAAGAGTGAAAATAAAAAAGTAACTGCGATCAGAACACAGTAATTGTATTATTTATCCTTATTATAAATCATTTAATTAGAACAACAATAATAGCTAGTAAGTATCTCAGTGAACCGAGAACTCGATACAATGTTCACCCGTACTGATTTATTTTGCGTGCATGATGATGAAGGAAAAATGCGCTGCAGACTTACGTACAAAGTAATCGCATATCGATGCAGGAGCGAGCGTTATACTTATTATGGCACATAATACGATCGCAGCAACAGCGGAGGGAAAAGGAGACGATGAGTTTTTAAGATCGAAATATTTTTCTTTGGTAAATTGTAATTTGTGCTCCCTCTCTCAATATCTCGGCTCTCTCTCTCTCTCTCTTTCGCTCTCTCGCTCTCTGCGGGTACAAAGGCGAGCCAATTAGCTTCTATTCTAGACCATCGGTAAAGAGTCTATTGGCTCACGAGCAAGTATAGCACGTAAGACCTGCTCTCGACAGCTGAGCCTTTCAATCGCGCGCTATACGGTCTCTCCGCTTGCACGCCAGTAAATCCGGACGTGGGACGGGAGAGAGAGAGAGAGAGAGAGAGAGAGAGAGAGAGAACGCGATATATAGAAAACTGACGAGCCGATTATGACTTGATATTCAGGCGCTGAAAGTCGAGGGACACGACTTTTCTTATCCTCTTGAGTGTAAACGTTATTATATATACACGTTATAGGCTTGCTTGCTTATACGTGTGTCTGTACGCAAGACGCGTGTCAGACTGACTGACGCGAGGGTGGAGGCAGTCGCCCTTGGGAGGGAGCTTTCAAATTTACAGATACGAATACACGCTGTGTAGTTTAGCGGGGCCGCGTGCAGCGAACGCGTGTACGTTAACGCGGTGGGCGCATGCCTCGTGGTAACTATACAGCGGCGTTGCGAGAGTTTAGCGTATAGGAGGTGGGGAAGAGGTGTTAAGTGTGGGCGTGTGTACATGATAGCGCGCGCGGCGATGAACTTGGCCGGAACGCCAGGCCGACCCCAGGTCGAGTACAGGACGGACGGGGTTCAGGAGATTGGACAGAACTCTTGGCGAGGGTATACCGGGAGGATGAAAGGATGGCCACGGCCGGAGGTTCTGCAAGAAGTTGTGCCAAATGCTTGCCAAGGATAGTTTTCAGTTATTCGGAAAAGAAGCGGGCAGGGGTAGATGTCGATGAAATAATAATGAAAAATACGTTGCTTGATTTATATTTACGTTTGACTTTAGTCTTCTTCGATCGAGTGAAAATAAAAACTTTTTGTTTTTGTTCGATGCTTCATGTTCTCTGTCAAATGTATAAAAGCGTATTATTACTTTTGTCGAATTGTGAATGAATGTATTTTCTTTATTAATTACTTCTGTATAGCATAATATTTATACTCCGTTTTATTATTTTGCTCTTTTTACATTGCTACACGAAAACTTAACTAAAGTTTAAGTTGATCAATACTTTTTAGGGCAGCGTTGCATGAATGACGATGGTCAGCAATGGCTATGAAGTTGACTTGAACTCATCTAGAATAGATGATCTGGAAACAATATAACAGAGTTGGAACTAATGAAAAGAGTTCACGATCGTTTAAAACACTTTTAAATATTGATTTCTCTTGGAGGAAGTTGTGTTTTTTTAAATATAAATATAAATAAATACTTTATCTAAATGCTTCAGTTTATATAGATTCTTAATGATCATTTCGATGTTATAGGTTATCTATTAATATTTTACTAGCTGATTTCCTATTCGCATATCAAAGCAGGGAGATGTTCATTTTCAGATATAATTGCTTGATATAATTTAAAGCTTTCTTAGCGTCTTTTTAAGGTTTTTTTAATTTATAGAATCTACTTTTAATTGAAATATCTAACATACCATATGTGTTTCCTCGTCGAATAAAAAAAAATGTTATTTTTGATTTGAAAAAAATCGACGATCCATAAAATCTGAAGAGGACCTTTAAATTCTCTGGAGTGAGATAGATTTTTTATCACGATCGTAAAAAAGACTGGAGTCTGACGTCTTTACGATTTGACTTGATTATACTCGTTTATTCAAGGAGAAAAGAAATTTTCCCGGTCGTCGAACTTAGAATAGATGTAGGACTAATCTAATATTTCCGATTTTCCTCCAATCCTATTGTGTCTCTGTGTTATATTTAAGTGGATAATACTATCAAACTTATTTTATATGAAGTGTAAATTATGAAGATGGTTCTTTTATATGTACATTTAAATAAATTTTAAAACGTTTGTGATAAATAATAGTTATAATTAATTGTTATTCGAAAAATGTGCTAATTACGTGAATAAATTATATTAGTTTAATTAACTTAAAATATTAAATTACAATACTTAACTGTTCAACTAAACAATTGTAGTTATTACTAACGTTCGATTTCAAGTTTAATAATCACATATATATATAATCCTGATCACTTATATAAATTTTGCAACATTTTGAAAGATCACATCCTTCACTTTTATAACGTATATAGAAGAACTTTCAAACTTTCACTTTAAAATTACGGTATGCCATTTTATATGATTCATGCCAAAAGATTGGTAAAGTTGCTGACATAAAAGTAACAAAGGCTAGCGCTCCAGCATTTCATATCGATCATTAAAAGTAATTGTTTAAATATTCGCACTAACACATTAATTAAGCCGTTATTCGACGAGAAGATTGGATCGAGGTCCGAAAGTAAACAAGCGACCTATCAGCTCTAATAATACCCAGGCCAGACGCACACATCGGATAACGAACTCTTGTCGTAAGCAGCCTATTCGCGAAATTACCCATCGCAATTAAGATCATCGGTAGAAGCGCACACAGGCGCGCTTTCACGCGCGTTCTCTCGTCTAGTTTCCCGCGAAATGGTGCGCACAATGTCCCACGTAAGGCCCTCGCCATTCAGCTTTCTTTTTCCCGCGACACTTTCGCGCGATTTCACGACTCTCGCGCAATATAAACTTCTCAGAGAGCAGCTACGCGGGCTTCCTGATACGCATGTATATACGCACCACATAATGCGCCGCACGGCGGCTGCCATATAGCGCCCTCGCGTCTCAACTTTCCCGAATCTATCTCTTGGAGTATAGCTCTCTTGGTTGCGCACAATAGGCTATATGCGCGAAGTCGCGCGAGCATCCGCAATTTCGCGATGTTCTCTTTGCGAAACCCACCGTGCAGTCTGACGGCGCAATTAGCGGCTAACGAGGCTGGAATCCGGGCTGCTTGCGCATCACATGTATGTGTTGTGCTAGTTTAAAGTTCAACGTAAAATACACAAAATGTATCCTGTAAATTCAAGCGTACGAATTTTGGCTATTTATTAGTGGATTTTGCTATTTTCGTGTTCAAATTAAATCTAGCGTAACGTTGGATAAAAACTAATATTGTTTGATATTTATAAAACGAATTAAAAATCGTTTTCTTGATTGGATTGTTTACCTTTGAAGTACAAAATTTTGACACATTTTGTAACGTTTGTGTGGAAAACTGGGACGGGAAACGTGTTTTAATGGTAGGACCTCATTCTTGTATATTATATTATAATATAACGTATATAGAAGTAGAAAAATCACGTATACAAGATGTACATGGAAACAAAATTTTAATGATTTTAGTTTGCAGAAATTTTTTGAATTTTCATAATTATATAAGGTAAACTTTGAGAAATCCGACTACCTTGAGCGAAAATTTCTCGTGTTTCTGCAAGCATGCTGCAAAAATTAAGGACGTCCTAGAAATGATATTGACCTTAGACGAAGTCAAAATGAAAAGAGGAAATGTGCGTGGTGACTGAATTAGGTGTATGGCCAAATTATCCAGAGTTTTCTTACGTGTATATACATAAGTTTACGTATGCGGATCGTACCATCTTCAGCATCTCGTCTGAGAGGCTCGTGTGTTATCTTTAGTGAGCGACGACATATCCTCTAGACGACTGCTGGTACTGTGCACTTGCTACATTTACTGATGTGTCTATGTCTCTTTCCCTCTCCCCCCTCTCTCTCTCTCTCTCGCTCTCTCTCTCTCTCTCTGTCTCTTTACCTCTCTCTCTCCCTCTCTATCTCTCTCTTGAGTTATTATACTTTTGGATCGATACCTTTAAATTAATTCTCCGCAAACGTATAAGTGTCCTGTAAGCAGCAGTATATACAGAGACAGTGAGCGAGGTAGAGAGAACAAGAGCGGAAGAGGGAGAGAGGGGGGGAAGAGATAGAGAGAAAGAGAGAGAAAGAGCGAGGACGACATATTATGCTTATGCGCAGGATATGTGAAGGGGAAGACTTGTAATGGCCTTTTTGTACAGTTTTGCACAGCCCCATCTTTTTGTCGACTTCCGTTAACTACTTACCGGTTATTACAATTCTAGTCTCATTTTGGCGTTTTATTCTTGCGTGATTGCACCTATTTAAATGACTTAACTGTCGTTTTACGCGTAACATGAAATACCAGCACATAAGCCTTGGGAAAGTCGTACATCTGCAAGTTTCCATATATATATATATATATTGTGAAAATTGGTTATATCCTCTGATGTTATCCACCAGAACATCCTTTTATTTATAAGAATAGCACTCTTTTTATAAAAAGTCATTTCTCATCTAATACTTGTTTTCGTCAAAAGTTTTATCATATCTGAGATATAGGATATTTTAATATTAATAAAACAATTAGATTATGTTAGAATGGTGATTATAATATACACGGCCAATACTTATTGTACACATAATATGTCTGATATGTCATGTCCATGTATTGGTCAACTTTACATACTTTCATTTTATTGCTAAACTTTAAACTATGATCACATCTTTAGTTTTATTTTTTTTAAATAAAATTAAAGTGTATGGAATTTGAATTTTTTTTAAGCGTTAGGGTCTAATTTAGTTATCGACAACAGTGGTATATTTGATGAGCACCACATAAAGTGCCAAAAAAGTTAAGATATAAAAAAGACATAAATACATATGACAAAATCATCAAAAATTCTGTCCCTTCAATGTCCCCACAACTATTACAAATTCTATTCAAAACCTACTTTCCGCACTTGATTTGTTTTAGTTCTCTATGTCTAAAAGTATGCAAAAAATGTCAAACCATTAAAAACGGTTGTTTGGCATTAACGTAATTATAAAATAGTAGCAAGTAATTCTCTCACGACTACAGGTTATGTCCCGAGGGAAGTGAGCAGCATGTAAAGTAATTGACTTCCCGAACTGACTGTGCTAAAAAATTACCAGTTATTAAACTCATGAAGTACTTTAATCTGTTAAAATTTCAAAAGACTACCTGTATTTTTTAAACAGAAAAAAGTTCTGACAAAACTTTTTTCGTTGTTGTCGAACGATAACTATAAGAGTAAAAATCAACTAATCTTCATGAAAAGTTTTGAAAGACGGTAGCTTTTTTATATCTTTGAGCCGAGCTCTTTGGGAAAGAAAAACTGTTTATAAGATTGAAACATATTTAGGGGTAAAGTACAGAGTGTGTATATTAACTTAAGATTCTTAAAATAATTAGTAAATATTATTAGCTTTAAGGTGTAAAATTTCATAAGAATCGGACAATTGGTTTGAACTGATCATTAAAAAATATTTTCTGAAAAAATTCTTTTTTGTTGGTGAACGATAATAGTAGTGAAAATTAATCAATCTGTCTGAAACTCATAGGTAGAAGTTTTACATTTCTGATCTCAGTTCGTTAAACTACCACGAAAGACTTTCTCATATTTCAAAATATGTAGAAAATAGATGAATATTTTGTTATCTATTCAGCCTAGAAAAGCATTACATATAATTCTAGAAATAGAAAGTAAAACGAGTAAATACGAGCTAAATATATCGATAACTCGAGCTTTTTAAAGCATTCGAGGTTATTATTTCGGCTTTTATTTATACAATTCCAACTTTTTACTAAATCAGTTGATTCAACTGATGACAAATAATTAGATTAATTTTATTTTTTTCGTGTAAATAAGAATAGACTATTGAATAATTAATATAATAAAAACTTCATATACTACAAAAATAAAAATAATACCATTCATATATAATACTCAGAAACTGTATTCTCTAAAAGCCATCTCTTGTTTAGCTTAATATATTTTAAATATTGAAAGTAGTTCCAAATAAAAAAGGTATCCATTTTTAAAGATTTGACAGAAATGTATTTATAAATACGACAGTTGATATACATACTGAAACGATAACTGCAGTTTTGATAAAACACGTATAACAATGAACTGTCTTTCATTTCTATGATCAGGAAATTTAGTAATTTCCTAGTAAACTCTCAGCAGCTCCATTTTATGAAATTCCGACCCAAACGATTCTGGACTTCTCACAGCATCTTAAATATTTTTCCATTCAAGCAATTACCATTTCTGACGTAACGAGCACCAGTTCGCCTAATAAATTATCCGACAAGCCGCCTCGTTACACGTTACAACCCCTGCGAGCTGTCACTAATCGAGTCGCCCTGGAAATTTTTCTCTCCCGCAGAGTATTCCGCTGGCAAATGCCGTGCTAACAACGGGCTAATTACCGCAAATAATTCTCTCCTTCGCGACTCGCGCATCTTTACCTCGTTATTCGCAATTTCGCAAGAAAAACGGGACTCGCGGAGTGTTCGTGAAATACGACCTCGCGCGAGCGTAGAAAACGCACGCGGAAACCCGGCGAATTCTCGTTTTCATTGCTAGCAACGCATGCGCGTCTTTGTGTTCCGACGGCGACGACGGCGTGCACTCGTCCGACGACAAAAGTCCGTACGACGGTAATTAACGTTCGTCGCGCGCGCGCGCACGGGAGAGTCTATGGTCGCCGCGAAAGAACAAAGAGCACGGGCGCGCGCTTTCCATCGGGCGAAAAGACGAGCTGTGCAGAAGAAACGCGCGCACACGCGAGATCGTACATATATATACCGAAAGAAAAAGAGGAACCGCGTGCGCGGATAAAGGAAAAAGCCGCTGAGAGAGAGAGAACGAGACGCGCGGCCGACTTTGAGATGCAGAGCGGCTCGTTTGATCTCCTCGCGTCGGCAGTGCAGCGGAATTTATCCTAGCTTTGCATTCAATTTTTGCCTCGTTACCGGCAACGTTATTGACTTTCCGAAAAAATTACCATAGCTGAAGTCGTCGTTTTCTTTTTTTTTTTCATCCCGACCTCCCGCTTTTGTTCTCGGCTTTATGTAATTCCACGACCTCTTGCCTTTATGACGAGCTCTCTTGAGCGGGCAGTGGAATGAAAGGAAATTCAATTAAAAATTGTATTGTTTTTCAAATGTACTTACCAATTCGGCTAGAACATTGCATATAAGGCGCTGCAAAAACTTTTGAATTTCATGAACAGTTACGTGTGTTTCACGACAGTTTATTCTTTTTTTCATCCTATAATGGAAATGTTTTTTGATGCTGTGACTGAGGAAACTTTCGCAATTTTCTTGTTGTGCAAATAATTCAAAGTATTGTACAAAAGTTTTAAGTGTGCTTGTTAAAAATAAAAGGCAAACATGAAAGCGATTCTCTGTTCTTCTAACATATTTATTGAGTTTTTATATCTGCAAAATGAAATCAGCTTTTCTATATATTTTATCAAAACGTATAGAAGCTCTATTACATTATTCAAATCGTATAATTGATTTTATTAGTTCTTCGAAACATAATCAACGAGAAATGCACTTCTTATTAACTTATAGCTACGAATGAGGATTTATGATAAAAATGAAGACTTAAGCTTCTTATCAACCTGAAAAACGCCTACGCTGTATAAACCGAGCTTGTCTCGCTACGCCCGCTAAAACTTTTGTATAGCCCACGCATAAAATTCACGCAATTATAAAACAAACTTTTGCCACGAAGGCACAAGACCTATGCGCATATACACCGCTCTGTATACACGAGGCGACTTTATTCATTACGCTCCCCTTCACTCAACTATATACCGCACTCTCCCTTCAGCGTATACACATCGTACACCATCATCAACACACCGAGGCGAACCAAAAAGAAAAAAAACCGGTAGTCGGGTCGTTTATCAATTAGCCCGAACTTCCTAGAACCGCGGCGGTTTGACAATTTCCGCCAAGTCGTCGTTAAATTTACGACCCTCGCGTGAGTGTGAAAATATTTATAAAAGTCCTGAATTCGATTAACACGCGTCGCTTTACATCGCGCGAGCTGCGCGGCGCGCATGAATTTTAAATACCTCTTCTGCCTATTGCGCGGTCCCTGGCGAAGGATCGAAAGAGATGAGCGGACGCGAGCGCATGACTCGGCGCTGAGAGGGCGATCGTATATTGAATTAACGCTGAATGTATAAATAGAGAAACGAGGGCGCGCTGCCGTGGAGCTGGGAGGAGGGGGGGCTATTTTAACGAGGCCGTCCCGCGAGACACTCGCACATCAGAGTGGCCGGGACCGGGAGAGGGCTGAAATGCAAATCCGCGCGTCCCCATCGCAAAATGCTTTGCGCATAAGCGTCAGTCATACGGTCAATTTGACGTTCGATCCCCTCCCTCGGCCTACTCGTATATAGCGCGCGCCGGGGCATTAACTTCGTTCTCGCGGCGGCTGGACGCGTACGTGATTTTCGCGAAAATCTTGGACCGGCGCACGCGTTATATGTATTCATGCGTCAATCACGTAGCTAATTATTAAGGGATTTCCTTGAATTAGAGGTCGACGCGAGGGAGGGGCGGCGGCTTGTAAGCACCGAGGCCTTTCGCGATTTGATTGACTGCTCGGTGCGTACTCCCGAGGAAGATTTAATGGTATAATCGGATCGAGCCAAATGCGTGGATGAGCGAATGTGTGATTGAAGCGTGCTAATTAAAATTTTGATGTCCGAAAACGTGTGTCTCTAATATGTTCGCGTCGATGGGATTATGTTTGCAGAATACACATGAAAATTTCAAGTATTTTGCGAATTTATTGGCTTTACTGGATATCGTACACATATTACAGTAGTGCTGTAATTGTTTACTTGGATGTTATCGGATAAAAGCATTGAAACGACAAAATATTTCTTCCTGATCCTATACTATTATTCAGAGAAATGGATTTCTTCAATCGGAACTTTTTATCGAATGACTGTTTCGCATAACATGGCAATCGATCTTTCGGAAAGCCAAGCGAATTCGATTTATCTTTTTGTTTGGCCTCTAAAAAACATGATAGGGTTGATCACCACGTATAAACATTATCTGTATTCTTATTATTATATATAATAGTACAAATTTTATACATTGTTTTTCTATCAGTTTATATTTTGTTATATAATTTATATTTTGAAAGAAGAATAATTATAAACAAAATAAGCACAAGAAATGCATCTATATTAATAATAAGTAAAAGTAAATATAAAAATAAGAACGTGAAAAGAGTAATTATAAAAATTCCTGTAAACTTTCGAATCATGCTTTATAATTTGTCCTCAACTGTATATTATAAAGATGACCAGATTAGGGTCTGTATATAAGTCGAATAGTATCATTAAAGGACATGATTCTTAATTTTTCTAAATTGCCCAAGCTTTTACTTTTACGTTAATCATCGAGAGCAAAACTAATTTAACGAGCATACCTCGTCATAAATGGTGACACGTTACTCTTGAACTATTCAGAAAGCATTTACGCATTGATAAATAAGTAGAAAACTCCATTGCTTCAAGTCTAGTTTATCATCCAAACGTTCAATCGAACTTCCGCACTCAACAAATTTCACTCGTAAGTAGTCCGAAGAAAGTCAAACATCGTGCAAGCAACAAAAAAAAAACTCTCCCTTCATCGTCGCCAGAAAAACAGCCCTCCGAGAAGACGAATCGCGTGACACTCTTTCGCTCCCTCGCAATACTGTCAGAAAAAAGTATTATTGCTAAGAAGGCGTGTCACTGAATCCTACTCTGCGTGCAAGCATCTGAAGCTGTTAAGGACTTTGCCGTCAAAACGGGGGAAGACCAGGACGTGCGAACGAAACTCTTGAGAACTCGGCGCACGCTGCACTCTCAAACTATGTATACACAAGTCGGCTGATAATTAAAGAGAATCTCTTGAAGTCGGGTAAAGCGAGACGCGCGACGATGGAATCTTGAAGGCGAAGTTTTCGCTACGTCATCTCGGATCAGGCCCGGACGATGGCAGTGGTGTGTATAACGCTTGTATCTCTATCTCTCTTCCCCCTGTCTCTCTCATCGTATCAAACGCGGGTTTTGGATTTCGCGTTTGCCGCGGACACTTTCGAGTGGTGGCGCCCTGGCTGTGGGTCCTCGTCGTAAGTTTGTCGACCCGTAACGAATCTATATAGATATTCACGCGGTAGCGAGATTGCGCTACGGGATTATTCGCTACTTCCACTTGTTCTGAGAAATGGTGCCTTGTTTGTTCTACTTCTTCTTGGTATCTGTTTCGCGAAGCGCGTGCGGCAAAGTCGGTTTATAAGAGGGCGGTTCGCAACAATCGCGCAGAGATCTATTTTGGCGTGACGGCAGAGGCAAAAACGTCCTCTTGAGGATGTCTTTGAGCTTGCTCGTGAAAATATTCCGGAGTTTTACTTTGTTCGGGTGAGTCATTAACGAGTCCTGAGAGGAGTTGTCTTCCACATAATTTGGATGAGTGGCCTTTTGTGTCATGAGTGTTCGTAATTTTGCAGTGATACAAGCACTTCTAATGAAGAGCATCTTGAATCATCTGCATTGCTAAATGTATTCATAAATATGTATGTATTTATCATTTAGATATTATAGTTTAATAACTAATTAATAAGTGAAAGGAAGAATACTTTTTCTCAAAATCAAATATTATTAAACATAGATTGAAATCTAATGGAATTATTATTTTAATGAGTTAATTTTTAAACGAAATGAATCCATTTTCTTAAATAAAAAAACTACCAATACATCGCTCTTGAATTTAATTTATCAATTTTATTTTATTCGTATATAATGGTTTCTGAAAATATTTGAAAACAAAGGACTAAAAATTGTACAAAATCATCCGATGTACTCCATACAAATACCCTTAGAAAATTTAAAAGTGACTGACTAAATAGTTTTTTTTTTACTTTATTTTGGAGTCAAGGCAATGCAAGAAAACTTTATTCATGAAATTTTGTTTTCTTCCAGAATAATTGAGAGAGATTTTAAAATTTAACAAAATTTCTTTTATAGTAATATATATTTTAATTCAGAGATATATTACATTTTTGTGAATATTTAAAGATTATGTGTGGCTAGATTTTTGGTACATTCATAATACATAAGCCATAGAATGTATAAGTATGAATACATGAAGACATAAAATTTTTAGTTTTTGAAATCACTGTTAAAAAAAATCTTTCACAGAAAAGAGTTTTCTTTTTAAATTACATATGCAAAGTAAGGAGTTCTGTCTGGTAAAAATCGTCGAATTAGGTCATGAGAGCTCTACTTTTGTTAACACTATCATACCAACATACTTTTAATGTATTCGCAATAAAACCTTTTTAATTGTTACAAAGCATTTTCTAGAAGGAAGCAAAACTAATTTTGAAAAAATAGAATTATTGATTTTCCAAAAACTGTTCCTCAGATACTGCATTAATTCACTAAGTATTATCAATGATAAAACGTATGGAAGTAAAGGACTTCAAAATTTAAATATTCATATTTAAATATTACTTTCAAATATATATCCTTAAATATAATGCGGATATAAAAATTTTGCCCACGTTCATTTTCTAAATACAGATCAAGGCCCGTAGTGCCACTCTGTGGCAAGTGACATTCACCCACTCATTCACTACATTTTTTTACACACATTTGCTATAATTAAACAACTCACAATTTGATTTTTTTGTAAATCAAACGACAAAGCAAGTATGTAAGCATGCCCAATTCGAGAAATGCAAAAAGCGTCATACCGTTTTCCTCCCAAGTCCACCGAAAACAAAACAAAGCTAGCCACCGTGCAAAACTCGACAGTAGAGCACCGAAACCAGAGGAAAAAGGTCGGCAAACCACAGAGCAACTGAGCGCTCTCGTGCCACCGTCCACTTTATAATCAAGTTACATTAAACGTATCCGAGCAGCACAAACTCGCCCAAAGGTGGGCAAATGTATATACACACACACCTCCGTTTGAGATACACCTTTATTCGCGGACCCCCTCGGGTTACTTGTTGCTCGTTGCACGTCGCAGCGCCGCGAGACGACGACGACGACGACCCGTGTCTGACAATGACAACAGGGCCCTCGTACGTGTGTATATCCCCGCACCTCCCTATATATATTGCTTTGGCGACCATATAACCACGACCGTCCTTGCTCACCCGCTCTCTCCTGCAAGAATCCATGAACCGCGCGCGCGCGCGCGCGTCACCTGGCCACACGTGCGTTTACGAGGCTGACGGGGATAGAAACGCGCGCGTCGAGAGGAATCAGCCACCGTGTATATGCGCGTTTATAGTCCGCGGCCGAGGACACGGCACTCAAACGTCTTGCGCGCATCACCCACGCCGCCGACACGAACGAACGACACGGCGTCTCGTCTCGCGAGCGCATTGTCTTGTCAACCACCCTTCGCTTTCATCTATATCTTGCGGCGCTGTCTCCATCGAGCTTTAACAGTCGCAGTAAGAGGGACTGAACGCGGCGAAAGCAGAGCGCACGGGTAACCGGACCATTTAGCAAGCCGAGAGAGCCGGGCAGGCAGCGCTACTTCGAGCGTTATACATCTGAAATCTGGATGATCCGCTTTATGAGGCACCGTGCGTGCAGGTATCCACGAGCCGCATCGGCGAAAGGTCGTCCAGCCGAGGCTCTGCGGGCGCATGGCTTTGGTGAAATGTATTCCACCGTACAAGGTGATGGGCGTAAAGTGCACGCCCCTATAGCTGTGCCTTCGAAATGTTACGCGCTCTCCGGAGATGTGGATTATTTGCCGGAAAATTGGTCGCCGAAGTTGACGTGATAATGTGGAATAACTTTGGAAATATGTAATGTAGTTGTTTATTGGTGAGTAGCGGGGCGTTTCCTTTAGTAACTTTAACCATGCCATTAACTAATTATTGGAAATATTAGCTAATTTCAATTTTATTAATTAGTTAATTAGAAACTCCAGGTAACCAACGTTACTGATGCATGTATTAATAACGTTTACCGACATTAATTAGCACAATATATTGAGCGAATGGATTATAAGTTCTATGAGTCAAAGGGATTAAAACCGGAATTAAACTCACGTACTTTATTGCAATAGTATGGTTCCTGCAATAGAATGCGGTAATTAATTTTAATTGACGTCAGCGTTACGTTGGCCGTTACCTTGTCGCTTTCCAAGTCCTCTTCCACGCAGCCTATCGAAAAAGACACTGCTATAAAGGGAAAAAGCCGTGACGCGTTCAACGATCCGGTGTATGTAGCCCCTGCTAAAGCTGAAAGGGCGCGCAGTTAGAGCCGATTCCGTTGAAACCCGCAAATTCCAAGAAAACTTTCAGATGATAATTCTCCTGGTATACGGCTCGCGATATACGAGGCATTACAACTACACTTTTAATCGCTCGCGTTGTTGGGCACGTACGCGCGTATACCTCCGGGCGCTCGTCAACCGTCGTTATATGGGCCTGTGGTACTTACGTTACCCCCGTTCGATCGTTATGGCAGCCTGAAGATGAGTGCGCGGGAAGCATTTCGCGAGCGGTCACTGAAAGCGGAGAACGATTCTCGCTTATACAAAGTTAAACTTCACTTTTTATGTCGCAGCGGCTCCATCGATTTTCTCATTTTCCAGCCATGCAAAAACCACGAGAGTTTACTTCGATACCTTAGGTGTGAAAGGTTGGTGCAATGAGAAACTTGTTGAAAATTCTGATGTTGCTGGGGGGGGGGGGGTTAAGAATCACAATGGTCAGAAATTCCGATAGCGAAAATCCCGATAGGTCATTTAACCGATAGCTAAATCATCGGAATAAGGTTTTAATCGAATAGGAAAAATTCCTACGAGAAAATTACAAATGGTCAAAAGTTCCGAAAATAATTTTGATAATGGTCAAAAGTTTCGAAAACAATTTTGACAGTGGTTCATAGTAACGAAAAGCAAGTGTCGGAAGGGTCGAATAGTCAAAATACAAACTATCAACGGTTATATCACAGATGGGTACAAATTCCGAAACTTGGTGGTTAAACAGGCCGAAATTCCGAAAACTAATGAAACACTCCTTAAAACATATATAAAGATATAAGTTTACGCTAGATGCGTTAGTACAATTGATTAATCAAGGTATAAGTTGATTAACTCAATAATCTGAATACTAATAAATCATAAAGAAATATACATAAAGCATTGGTGAGCCAAATAAATAAAATCTAAAAAACAAATTACCCATTGGGTTGTATTCAAATCGAAGCCGCTATATACATTTGTAGGATTTGTAGTTTGTGAGATATCTTAAGGGAAAAAAAATTGTAAAACAAGAAAGAAATGCCAATTTTACTTTCGCCCCGATAATTTTTACCCCCCCCCCCCCCCCCCCATGCGAGACATAAAGTTTTGTCAAAAATGATGTTAACGGGACATATATGCTACTTTCGCCTCGATTTTCAGGGACAAAAAATGGCCATATCGGTCGAGTGTAGAATAAAAACGATTGTTCGCTCATTTTCAACTATACTTTTCCCTTAAGATATCTCACAAACTACAAATGTATATAACGGCTTCGATTTGAATAGAACCCAATGCGTAATTTGTTTTTTAGATTTTATTTATTTATCTCACCAATGCTGTATGTATATTTTTTATAGCTTGTTGGCAGATTATTGAGTTAATCAACTTATACTTTAATTAATCTGCAGACTCTGAAGTAATGGCTATTTGAGCGAATTTAAATAATTTAGTTCCTTATTAAGTATATAAAAATGAATTTCATTTTCGATTAATTGATTTATACTTCAAATTACCAATTCATTCTTTGAAAGTAACGATAAACAATTAATGGTACAATTATAGTTACTCTGTAGCTGACTTGGTGGTATCAGCCAATAATATTTTTTGGCAAACCCTATAAAATTGACTTTACTTTTCAATTCGATACTAGGTAATCGGTATCTTACTTCTATAATAGGAAATAGAGTACTGAATTAATAAACGGATAAAGAATATCTAGTTTTAAAATTTTTTTCGCTTCGCATTGTTTGGATCGTTTCTTTTGTTTAAAGACGAGGAAAAGAAATTTATTCGCTAAATTGCAGGAAAAACGCCAATTTACGAGTTTGACCCGTTAATCAAATTTCTCAATAGATTTCTCGTTCCCTCTTCCCTCTCTCTCTCTCTCTCTCTCTCTCTCTCTCTCTCTCTCTCTCTCTCTCTCTCTCTCTCTCTCTCTCTCTCTCTCTCTCTCTCTCTCTCTCTCTCCTCTCGCTATTCTCTCTCTTCCTCTTCTCCTGCCTAGTGCGCCGGCGACAGCATCGAGTAAACATGGAGAGTGAATCCAGCGTCGGCGAGCATCCAAACTATCTCCGGCGCGCGTAATTTATTCCCTGAACGTCCTCCAAGTCGACCAGGACTATCAAAATTGCTTTCGCGCTCGCTTCCGCGCGCGGTCGATACTTTTCTCTCTGATGCACCTATATATCAGGATAATATAGTTTGCCACGCAGACGAGAAGAAATGAGATAATAGCCACATACTCGCTGCTTTTAATGAAAACTTATTTTCAGATGAAACGATAAGAGCAAAAAATCTACCTTCATTCTGGTTATTTTTTCTTATTTTATTGCAGAACTTGCGTGAAAAAAAAAATAATTACATTCACGAATCTTCATTTCTCCAACGGTTATAAAGATCATGCTAATTGGAATTTTTACGGCAATCAAATGAATTGGTTAAACAGTACTGTAGCATTAAGAGGATGTAATATAGTTCTACTTTACCATTAACCCTGTTTTTTCGGTGGAACATGTAAAAATAATTAATATAAAAAAAAGAATCGCCTCTTGAACAAATTTAGTTGCCCAGCGTAATCCAGTAATACATCGTTCTACAAAGTTTCAAGGTACAAAAACGACGACACCTTTGTTTATTTCTGGAAAGAAAATTAACGAAATTTCGTTCCAAGAATAAACAAAGGTATCGTTCTTTTTCTGTCTTGAAACTTTGTAGCACGAAGTATTACTGGATTACGCAGGGTAATTGAATTTGTTCAAGACGTAAACCGGTATTCTATTTTATATTAACTATTTTTACATGTATCTCCGATAAACCGTGTTAGCATAGTGAAGTATTCTTTTCAATCTTTAATAATTGATTGAATAATGACAAATTATATTGCCTTTATGTTTATACAGGTTACTGACTAAATTCCATCAACAAATACCTAGGCTTTTCTTATTTTTTATATGTAAAAAATTCAATACATAATATACATAGTAACCTTTTGTTTAGTACATCTTCCAGAAGTAATGGAATATATCAAAAGGTTTATGTTTTATTCAAATATTGTAATAAACTGTTTAGTATATTATAAACAATTATTTACTAATATATTTATTAGGAATATTTTCCGAATTGCTGAACGTATAAGAATTAATCTCAAAAATCCCAGAATAAAATTTTATCCTTACATAATTAATAGCCAATGTAGCAATTTTTTTATACAATGTTTGTTTCCTCTGAGAACTAAAAGATCATACAAATATATTGCAAGTATAATATTTTTCTACTTTGTCTCTTCTGCGCAACTTGTCATCATGATCGCGATGACCCCTTAATGTACGTGGCGGAAAAACCATAAGAAATCGCACGAGCAAAGACAATGAGACCACAGACTCAAGCAACAAAAACGATCGTATATTTACAAAAAAGGGAAAGATCGCGAACGATTCCCATAGTGTTAGTTTTTCGCATTGTTAGTCTTGTAACGGATGTACGCTGGCGGCGCTCTCTCTCTCCCTCTCTATTTCTCTCTGTCTTTCTCCCTTCCATACTTTATATCTCCATTCAACAATCTTCCTAGTTCCTACACATATAATGAAACGAACTTCGCACGTTAGCACTGCTACTGCTTTTCACACGTGATCCATAAGCCGAGTAACGGAAATCGTTATAATGCACCAGGAGCGCTATTACCTCCCAATGCTTACGTCTGCGACGTGAATCAACCTATTTTCCACGCCTTACCCAGGAGAGTAGAAAGGAAACTCGCTCCTAGAAATTGGCGAGAGAGAGAGAGAGAGAGAGGGATGCACCGTGTGTGATTCAATGGCAGCCTCTGGTGCTCGCTTCTTATCTCCGCGAAGAAAGTGCTGCGTTAGCACTATCGGCAGTACGCATGGTGAGGTAGCGCGGGATTCGCGTTATCAAGGCGAGCAGGGCACTACTTTTAAATTGCAGTATTATCCTCTTTTTTTCCGGTCCGGTTCGGATAGCCGATTACCAAGAAGACGTTTTTGCTCAGAAGATGATGACTCGATTACTGTCTGCTTCGATTGCTTTCAAATGGAATGAACAATTACATAAGCGGTAGCTCATTCGTGAAATTCAGTGAGAATGTGAATCACGTTGCTAAAAAAATTTTTGCAAAAGTGATACTTCGTACATTTTTTTATATTAGCTGATAACAGATTACCATAGCAGGTTTATTCTTTCAACCTGCTTTCATTTATTCTCAGATGCAACAGTAAATTTTATGCTATATTAATTTTAACCTGTTAATGGTAATTATTTGAACAATAAAAAATAATTCAAGTTTTTTCTGAAAGCGGTTGAATTGAATTTTTATTAAAGGAAATATAAAATTGAGGTAGCTTCATAACGTGACGAAGCTCCTATTTTTATACAAGATTTTTTTTATCAAATAAGAATACCATGGAAAATTATAATTGATTGTAGCTACTATATAATTTTTGTGAAAATGTTCTCTCCATATGGGATAATGAGAGATATTAATAAATGAATTATAAATTTTTTCTAGAAAATTGGTCTGAAATATATTTTAGAATATTTAAAATACATTCTAGCTTACTAATTTCAGTGCTAATTTTTTTGTTTATAGTTATTTTCATTATGAATAATGTTATGAATGAATTGCGAGAAATTAGTTGTTATTAGAATTTTTCGTATAGTATGCCGAAGAATGTGCTTCTTTGACTAACTAATTAACTAGGGTAACTAATCGTTTTGATCTATAACGTTTTTAACTATTTAAGTATTAAAAAATGATGAACAAGGCTTCAAAATCAAATTATATTATTTAAATAAATATGTACTCGTATTTTTTACTTTTTCTAAAAACTTAATACAATTAGAAAACGATTTTTGTAAAAACTCAACAAGTGCGCGGATTTTCATAAAATTATATTCCAAACATGCCTCATTTAAATACGCTTAGGCAAACGACGTCCTTTTAAAATTCATCGCGAAAACACCATTTATGGGACCTTGCAGACGCGCAAGCCCGCAAAACCGCTATGTTCCTTCAATGTTGGTCAAAATAGAGCACACACGTTAGCAACTCGAATATAATAGTAATTCCACTCTCCGTTATCATCCAAGCCTTGATTATACAAATATCAAGTATGAAGTACCGGAGATAATGATCTTGTGCGTCTAGGCTCCTTTAATACAAGTGTGTATGTGCGTGCACGCGTATGTGTGTGTGTGTGTGTGTGAAAGAGAGAGATATGCAGACAGGAGATTGATTGTATGTATTTATTTGTCAAAGGACGTGTAACAACCTGAGAATAGATGTAAGTCACAAATGCAATACACAGGCTCGATAGATGACTACACCTTTGTATACTCCTAAATAGAAATAAATATCAATATTCAACAGATTTCATATAGAGATTTTTTTGTAAAAAAGACCTAATATGTTATCGATTATTATATTAAATTATTTGTTCGTTATTCGTATCTTCAGCCGAATCAATGCTTCAAAATTCTCGTTGATCGCCATTTATTTTAAATAATATTTGTTCATTGATTTCCAAAACATCTGAATTTTTAGGAGTCAAAATTATGCTTTTATAAAATTCTTGATTATTAATATTATCTATACTTTTGCCATATATTTCAACAATAAGATTGCCATGTAACAACATTTCACTAGGAATTTTATTAACATTATTTTCATATTCAAATTTCAAAGAAAATTAACCTTCACCAATTGATAAAAGCCATCTTTTAAATTCAATACCTGTTTCAGCAACTCGTTTGTTATCTTTTTTGTAACTGAGGCACGATTTTCGCGTTTTTAAAGTAACCGATTTTAGACCAGCAGGCGCAAAAGTGCCGTAGTGAGCGCAAAAGTGCTGGAGCGGGCGAAAAAGTAGGCGAAGCGGGCACAAAAGTGCCATAGCGAAAATCCAAACCTGTGTCACAAAAAATATCGTGTGCACCAAGAGCGAAGTGGGCTTCTTGATCTCGTGTTGTTGCAGTACTCGTCTACAGCTCGCAAAATGCACTCGCCTTCGGTTCATACTGCAAACTCCACACTCGGTCTAAAAAATCCCACTTTATACCCTTGATAATATACTATTAAAAACATAATTCGAAAATTATTTCATATTGGGCTGTTTTAGCACAATTTTCTATGATTTGTGTTCTATTTCCATGTCTAAAAATTGGTAACATTTGTAGAAAATCACCTGAAACAATTACAACTTTTCCTCCAAAAATGTTGTTATTATTACATACGTCTCTACGGTCTATCGCTTCAAAAGCATTTTTTGAAGTCATTGTAATTTCATCCCAAATAATAACTTCAACTTGTTTCATTTTTGACCATCTTTACTATTTAGAGTAGTATTGCATGTACTTCGCTCATCAACATTTAAAGGTAACTTAAAGGTTGTATGTACAGTTTTTTCTTCCTTTAAGGCAGTCTTACATCTAGTGGCTTCTAAGGCCAAAATCAGCTAAAAGAAAAAAGAAAAATGTACACGGAGAGAATTTTTCGGTAAAAATTACCGTGAAAGTTTGACAAACCTGGAATAATTGAAGCGGTTGGAAAAGATTACCGTAAAATTCAGGTAAAAATTACAGGGATTTCACTTTTTGTATCTTCGAAGTGAGTTCGTTGCCCAAAAAATCCGACTATCACGACCAAAGATATTTGAGGTTAAATATTTTTTAAAAATATTTTCTAATAGCGTTTTCTAAGAGAATATTTTATTTATCGACTTGAAATTTTAACCACTTATTACACTTATCTTGTTCAATATTTTTATATCTTCGAACCGACTTCCAGAAATTTTTAAAAGATAAAAAGTTAACATGCACATTGATAAATAACAATTATTTACCTATATACTGATGTGAACAATCAATATACTAGAACAATAACTTTAGTTTAAGGAAGCTAATTGCCAATGAATTGGCACCGGTTTTTTAATTACAATACAGCATTTATTTGAAAATTTCCATTATGGCCTTTGATATAATGCTAATTTTCATCACAATCTCGCAATTCATGCTAGTTTTCGTCACAACCTCACGAATCGAGCTAGTTTTCATCACAATCTCGGGAATCGTCATTAGTTTTGTCGTAATCTCGCCAATGATCGTGCCAGCGTTCGACGCCAACTTGTGAATAATGCTAGTTTTCATCGCAATTTTGTGAAACGTTCTAAATTCTTTTCTTTTTCATTTACATTTTCAAAACTGTAGTAAAATTTAAAGTTAACTAATTGAGTAATGATGTTTAATTGTTTTGTTAATAGAAATTCGAACAACTGACAAACTAAAGTTTAAATTTTCGATTTATTTACCGACGCTTCGGGAGTTTTAGTTACTCCCCTCTTCATGGCATTAACATCGAAAATTCATTATGTGGTTCGTTCAAATTGGAGAAAACTATTCGGATACGTCAATACATGTTATCTATAACCACGAACAACTCTTATTTCAACAAATTTAAATGTTTTGTGTACATCACTTATTTTAAAATTATTTTATTTATTCATATTGATAAATCAGTGCGAAAATGTACTATACATAAATGAATCCAATTCAATTGAAGTAAAATTTATTTATATGGAAGAAATGTTCATTGTGATCAGAGAATGTTTTTTGCCAGCATTAAATTTGTTTCGTGATATTTATTTGATATTGATATTAACTGACACATGGTTTTTCGAATTCGAGAAAGAAAAAGGTTGTATTTTGTACATTTTAAATAATTTTGAAATATATAGTTTACATACATAGCTCATAATGTCAATATTGAATTTCTCGTGACCATCTTGAAATGTATCGCCTACAAGCACCCACGATTATTCTATGATCTAATTTATTCATATTAGATTGCATTGATCCGTATCTAGGTTGACAAATTCATATATCTCTTCTGCAATCCAATCTTCACTCGATCGGTACTCCAAACGAGTAAATTTACATCAACTCCTCGAAAACAAGAGGGCGCTCCGACTACACCGTCAATTAAAAAACAAAAACGCCATTCAATATTTTGACACGACGTTTAACGAGAAAATCCATACTCACCGTCGTGGCGCGCGCCGCGCTGCATCGAATATTCATTTTCATTAACATTCGCCAGCTGTAAAAATAATAAAGCTGCGCGAGGCGTCGCGCATGAATATTCAGCGCCCAATGCGCGGCGCGCGTCAGCTTCAACTCTGTAGAACCGCGCGCGCGCACACAGACGCAAAATCACGAAGCTTTATAGACCTCTCGAACAATGCCCCGTTAATAAAGGCTCTTAACTTGGCGAGAGGCTGCATCCCCTTCTTCGAAACCGATCCCCACAACAAGCGGCCACCAGCAGTAGCAGCGCCGGCAACGACACCATCCCGCCCGTGTCTTAATTTACGTCTTTTTCTCGCTCTAACCGTCGTCTTCCTGCCTTACTGAATTCCATAGCGTAGTCTAATGTCTCTCTCTCTCTCTCTCTCTCTCTCTCTCTCTCTCTCTCTCTCTCTCTCTCTCTCTCTCTCTCTCTCTCTCTCTCTCTCTCTCTCTCTCTCTCTCTCTCTCTCTCTCTCTCTCTCTCTCTCTCTCTCTCTCTCTCTCTCTCTCTCTCTCTCTCTCTCTCTCTCTCTCTCTCTCTCTCTCTCTCTCTCTCTCTCTCACTTTCGCGCGTATTTTCCACGTATAAACGAGGGTGTATAGACATATATTTATATGCGACTACGAACGGGCGGTAACCCCGAAGTGTAAATTTATCGAAACGCTTCTGCAGCAGCCGCAGCTACAGCAGCAACACTTTTCTATAACATACACCGCACTGTGCGCATCGATTCGCCGGTGCGAATAGCACGCGATAACCGCCTCCTCTCTTCTTCTTTCGGACGCTGCGGTAGTGCAGCGCAACATATGGCGTATATCTACAGCGGAGAAGAAGACAACAGCAAGGCCAGTTCAAGCGTGGTATTGATTAGCAATTTCGTGAGGTCGCAAGGAAAGAAAGCGCTCGTAGAGTGCGCGGAACTCTCCACGTGTTTATCAGCTTCCGCCTCTCTCATCCCCCTCTCTCTCTCTATATCTTCCCCTCTCTAGCTCTCTATATCTTCCCCTCTCTAGCTCTCTACCTCTCTCTCCTCCTGCGGACGAGTAGTTTTCACCGTCCTATGTTTATCGCCCGCTGTGTACTGCGCGTATAGCCATCGCCGACTCTTTCGAACAGATAATCGAATTAGCGGTCGTTCGTTTCTTCCCTCCACGTTATAGTACAGCTGTACACCCCCGCGCTCTCTGCTACTGCCGCAGTCGGTTCTGCTGTTCTTCCATCGAATTTCCTACCGGAAATCTTAGAATCGCTTCTATTTCCGCTGCTACTCTCCTCTTTCCCTTTTTTTCCTCCCTATGTATATATACACGTCTACCTATATACAACCTATACCCCGTTCGGTACTTTCTTCCCTTCTCCACCTCCCCTATCTCCTCTCGCCTGTGCTTTTTTATTAGCTACTATACGAGCATTCTCTCGTTTCACGTTGTTTTCTTCGCGCGCTCCCGTTTTTTCCCCGGCACTACTCGCTGATCTCTTCCGCACGGTTTTTGCAATGAGATACGGGAGACGATGCATTTCTCTTTTTGCGCGCGCGTCCGACGCCGGCGTCCGCCAAAGTAATCGGCAACCAGGAGAGGGCTTTCCTCCTCCCTGTCGAATCTCCCTCTCCTCAAACTAGGTAAATGGGAATTTTCTCTGTGTGCATAGAAAGAACGGGAGATCGATTAATTTTTTATGCAACGGTGGAGAGCCGAGAAAAAGGCTTTATTGACCAGAGTGCCAAACGAGAAAAAATAAGGAGGAGTAAAGTTTTAGTCGTTGATCGATCGACTATTTTTTTTAATAATTTTGTTAAAAATAGTCAGCTGTGTATCCTATATGTCGTAACCCTTTGAAAGAAATTTTTTTATAGAAAAATGGATGTTTTTTCCAGAGAAAAAGCAATAACGTACCTATACGTTGTTAGTATAGATAGATATTGACTTTGCAAAGATATTTTTATATTATAAACTGTAAAGTGAACTTTTCCATTATTACCACAAATTCATACATTTATTTATATATTAATTTATACGTTATATCATAAACAACTGTAATATTTGAAAAATATTTTAGAATTTAATTATTTAAGCATAGTTTAATACTAACTTTCAGTATTTTAAAATGAAAAAATAGTTTTCTTTCAACGTTGAGAGATAGGCACGTGAAGCACGCAGGAGAACGAAGCCTTCCAATAATCTATCAAAATTTCGGTAAATTTTTCATTTTTAACTTTCTAAAATATTCGCAGTTATAAGCGTTTTAAAAAAATGAGTTTTATCTGCATCACTAAGGACTTTATGTATAATTAAACTAAATGATTCAATTAGAAAGAAATAATGAGTTGACAAACAATTTTCCTCACCAACTTATTGTTCCATCCTGTATTAACTGTATTATGCAATATTTTTGTTAATACAAAATCACATGACATTTTTTTATATCAGGCCTTTCGAGACGCAATAAAAAGTCGCTCTCTTCCTCTCTAAATATGGAAATCAGCAAAAAAACGCAACGCCTCGCCCAGGAAGTAGTTTGTCACTCGAAAGCGAATCAGCGCAGAAAGTCGTAGAGAGCGAGAGAGAGAGAGAGAGAGAGCTGCCACTCCTTACATTTGCGAAGAGGATCTGAAAAGATACACCGACAAATTTCAAACGTCTCGTCTATGAGCAACGTCTCTTCTCTTTCCGTCTTTTCTACGGGAAACGTCAAACAACTGGGTACCAAAATAAATAAAAATTTTTTTAGGAGTACGTGCACCTATCAAATCAGGATTCTCTGGTTCTCTAAACTATCCTGAGTATAAAAGAAATCGTAAACACGGTGAATCGGGTGGCAAGCTTTTTTGCCAAAAGTAACTTTATTTTTAAAAATGCTTAAAAACTCTCCTTCAAACATAAATCATTTCGTCAGAGAAACTCGCACGTACATTAAAAAAAGAACATAAAATTAGATAATGCGTGCTTTCCTTTGCTTTTTACAGAATAAAAAAGATGAGCATAAAATAAACTGATTTTTGAAAATGCACTAAAAATTGGAATCAACAGTTTTCATTTTGTAAAAAGTAACTGAAAGCTCACATTCTCTAGTTTTATTTTCTTTTTATGAAATATATTTTCAACTCTATGGAATGAAATAACTTAAGTATGCTTTAAGAAGATCCTTTTTAAGCAATTTTTAGTAATAAAGTTATTGTCGGCAAAAAAACTTGCCACATAATCTTTTATTTATTCAAGAACGGTCCAGAAAATAAAAAAAAAAAAAAAACAGACCCTGTAAGCGCGCTCCTAAAAAAATTTTATTTATTTTTGGTACCCAATTGTTCGACCTTTCCCCTTGGAATAGCTCATATTGATATACGCACTCGTCTACATGTACAAGTCATTGATTTGCAAAAGAAGCCGAGAGAGAAAGAGAGAGAAAGAGAGAGAAAGAGGGAGAGAGAGATTGAAGTTTATGGGCCTCCGGCTCTAAGACACGGCGACAACGACAACTTAGCCAGGCGCCGTAATAATTTCTAGGCCTGGCAGCGCGTTCTCGCGAACAAAGAGCACGTACTCGCGGCGACGTAACGCTTGTTACGACACACCGGACCCTGCAACCGACACCGCCGCCAGGCTAAAAAAACTGGTGTAAAGGTACGTCATGGAGAGTCACGGCTGCTGTTGCTCCTGGCTACCTACGGTGGTTCACTCGCTACGGAGATTGATAGGAAGACTGTGAGGGCATTCGCTGGAACGTGAGGAAGGCTGAAATACTTACATATTGTACAGAATAAAGCGCGAAAGTGAAGACATAGATAGAATTTTCCTAGAAAATTTAATATGCGTCACGTAAAATTTTACCATAGTATCCTATCCATTTTGAATCAGTTCAATTATATTACAAGTTGCTTTGCTATCTCCTGCCGAATTATAACTTACAAATATTAGCACATGTCTGTATTAGAATGAAAATTTTAAGGCAAAATTTCCGGACTCGCAAAACGAGTGTCTATATATAATAAATACCGTAAAACCAATAAAACCATATGCTTTTATCGTGTTTCATGTACGCAACTACCAGCAAACATCTAAGAAACAGCAGAACGAAAGGTAGAATGCCTCAACTCTCTTACACTCTCTCTCTCTCTCTCTCTCATACTCTCTCTCTCTCTCTCTCTCTTTCTCTCCTTCGCTCTTTCGGTTTCTCTTCGTTACAGCCTACGCCATATAGCTCGGGTATCCCGGAACAATTCGCAAAACCTTCATAACACGTCGCCTTTTTTGCGGTCTCTCCGCCTTCCTCTTACCGCATACCCGCGGCGCAACAATAACAAAAGCCCCGCTCGAATTCCACGTTGGTCCGAAATTGATCCACGCGCGCAGATTCTCGGCGCGAAATTGAACTAACCGTTGTGCCGTAAACTCTTTTGCACTCTGCAGCGAGAAGAAGAGGGAGAGAGAGAAAGAGAGAGAGAGAGAGAAAAAAAGAGGGGAAGATGATTGCCCTCTCGGAGTATTATTCTCCTTTAGCCGATTCGCACGTGTATCATCAAATTCGTTTGAGATAAGAAAGAAGCGCGCGCGCGCGCATAGTCGCGCGGCACATCTATTATCGGTAGCGCGGAGAGGCGGCAGTAAAACGTCATTTTTCGCGATAGTCTAGGTCGATTTTCGAATGGCGATCTGGAATCGTTGGTAATCGCCGTAACGGGTGCTCGCCTTTCTCTGTCTCCCCCTCTGTCTCGCGGAAGGAGCATCAGAGTTGGACTTTTTACGACGTCTTGCGAAAAGCTAAGGCGTTTTTATCTCCCTGCAGGTCTCTTCGTTCTCGACTCCTCTTCCACTGCCGTGCGCACTCCTTCTCCTTCTTCTTCGCTGCGCTTTTTTCGATGAGTTTTTCTATCGCCTTATCGACGTCTCTCAACGCTACTACTACTTCATCACAGTTTAGCTGGTTCGCTTCTTGCAGCAGCACAGCTCCGAGAATCGGAATAAATTTGTGAAATCCCAATACGAGTATAGGTTTTGCAATATACCATAAAAATGGAACATTCTCTCAGTTGATTGTCATTGTTGATTCTTCATATTGATTCTCTCCGTTGCTTGCTCAGAGTTAGAAAAAATACGAGAATTCTATTCTACCTATACGTACAGATTTTTAAGAAAAATTCAAATTAGTACAAGGAATTCCCGTAAGCAAAACTACCTTTACCGTTGTTACCGAATAATTTCTAGCAACACTATATACGTTCAACTTTAATTTCTTCCTCCTGTATATAACAACCCTCTCTAAACAAACTCGGGCCATCCAGATCCTGACCAGGCCCATTAAAACTCCGTCCTTGACTTTCGCGCGCGTCCCTTCTAAAATTCCACCTCGCGCATGCTTGTCGTTTTCCAAATCGTATTTGCGCGCGCGCGATGCGCTACGGGAAACAAAGGCCGCACGAGCGCAGCATTCTTCCAGCTCGCTGTGTCTATCTGCACGGTGTGTGTGTATATACCGGTCTTCGCAGCAGCAGGCAGGCAAGTCGTAAGGAGGTAAGGCAGAATATCGCGAGTAGACAACCCGTGTGTCGCAATGCAGCGTCTCCGAGTTTCGCGCCGTAAAGCGAACTCGCATTACCGTATGTATACACGATATCGCATATAGTGCGCGCAGGCATAAGCGAGCGAGCGAAGAGTTTGCCCAAAAAGTTTGTCCCTGGGAATCTCGACGGAGGCGTAATAAAATTTCGGCTGGTAGACGCTCAAATAAGCGGGCGTCTAACGAATCCGAGGTAAAAGAGAGCCTCGCCGACGCCCTCGCAGTATTAAATTCGAGTCATTAAGAGAGGACCGGGCCGGAGGACGCGTCACTAAATTTGTGCGCGCACGCGCGCGAAATTGCGAGCATTCCCGCTACCGACACGCTTGCGCGCGCGCCCGTAAGAGTTACTTTTGCTAAGTGCTGAGTATGCGCCACACCAGCTGCAGAATGGGGGTGTCGAGTCTACGACCGAGTTTGAGCATCAGTTACGCAATGTCTCTTCTCGCGCGTAATAAACGAGAGGGAATACTTGCTTCGTCGATCAAATACTTCGATTGACAAAGAGGGCTGTTTTAAGCAAGTTGAACAAGGTAGACAATCGAGAGAGAGAGAGAGAGAGAGAGAGAGAGAGAGAGAGAGAGAGAGAGAGAGAGCGAGAGAGAGAGAGAGAAGATGTTAATTTTGAAATATTTCTCTGATATTCAACAATGTGTCAATTATCCATTAAAGATAATTAAACTAATAAGATAGATGCGATAAAACATGTCATGTATTTCAGTCCCAAAATAACTATTTTTAAATGCTCAATAATTATTATAATACTTTTCGATAATAGTGCGACGTTCGCTTCGTTCGGGCGACAATCACACCTCGTGTGAGAATCATTTTTTCTAAACTAAGTAGGCAAAACTCGATTTTCTATGCCTATTTAGCGTACGCAAAGTATAGGATTCCCGCATTCTTAACTCGCTGTGTGCAAAGCAAGCACTTTGCACACTACGAGTTCAAAATGCAAGAAAACCACACTCTGCGTACGTTACATATGCATTGAAAATCGCTTTGCGCACACGTTTAAAAAAATACTATGTAATAATAAAAATAATATGTAACGCGTGTGCGTAGGAAAACCTTTAAAAAAATGTGAGACAACGGTGTTTTTAATCGTACACGATTTTTCCGGTATACTTTGTGACATAAGAAAGAAGAAAAATTGCGTCCGTAAGGTGTGCCTCCAAAAAAATTTTTATCCAATTTTGGGGACGTCTAAAATTGAAATTTTTTCTGAATTTCCTCATATATATTCACTAACAAACTGCTTTCAAAAAGTCTTAAAACATCGAAATCAATGGAAACTTCGAGTTCAAAAAAGTGACCTTTTATACGAAGATTTTTTTGAGAAAACAATACGTAATATGAAATAGTATCTTTGACTATTTACCACAAAAAATTCATTCAACAAATAAAACTTCAGTTTATTATACTGTGTGTTGTGATTTTTTTGTTTCAGGTAAACACCATTACTTCAAATAATTACTTTTAGTTTCAATTACAACAACTGCCGTAAGTAATTTAGTTAATTTTTACATTATCATATACAATGCTAGTATGGGGTTCCCATTACAATATATCCTGAAGAATTTATGAATGTCAAAGTAACCCGAATTATATGCATGAAGTAGTTTAGATAAAGGAAAGTAAAACCTAATAATTGAGAAATCTTTTTTAATCCATGCCCCTAAACACTCAAATTAGAGACTTTAGATTTATTCAAACAAAATATTAAAGAAAAAGCCTCTTTTTGAATCATTCGATTCAGAAAAGCCTTATAGAAAGTATAAAAAAATAGAAAAATTAGAAAATAAAGCTAGAGAAAACAAGTATACTTTTTTGAAAATTAAAAGAAAATTGATTTTGATCAAAGTGATGATAATAATTTCAATTTGATAAATAACTGCCCTGGTAGAAATTGTAACCAACCGTACGCCATCCGTTCGCCAAATCGCAAGGATTTGGCCAACCGTTTAACCAACAGTTAACGATAAATACCGCTTATTTCGTCACGGAATCACCCTTGCGCTTGGTCAACGAATGCTTAATATTAAAAATCTTAAATAAAAATCATTTACACAACTTATTATTTAAATAAAACTCTCAAAATTTGTATTATTCATAGAATAATCAAAACCCACATATTAATAGTATTTTTCTTCAGATAAATATGGTTAAATCGGTAACGGGTATAGTTTTGTTTGTTCAAATTGAGGTTAGGGCGTGTTAATTTGTAGTGTGCGTGACTTTTTGACGTAAGTCAGGACATGTACAGGTGGATACTTACATTTTTTTAAATTTAACAGTATCCTATATTTAAAATTTGAAAGAACCCTACATAAAAGGTATTCTACATTTAAAATTTGAGAGTATCCTACATAAATTTTTCGTACTCGTATTGCTCCGTTTTCTACACGGTGCTCCGTTACCATCTGACCTTTACAGTGAAGCAAAACCACGCGATCCCGGCAATCCCGTCACGTGACTCGTATGAGTCTCCGCAGTTAAATACTTTTACCTATACATAACACATGAACCTGCGATCGCACTCATGTGCATGTAATATGTGTGTATTTATGTGCATGTGTGCTTGTCTTGCGGAAAGCGGGATGCGGACAGTAATTTCGGAGCATAGCCCACGTGCTATGCTGTCTACTTAACCTTCAAATAAATTTACTCCCAACTTCATTCAAATATTTTTTTAATGCATTACAATAATTTTTATTATTGTTTATGTATCAAAATCTTTTTACATATCTATATTTCTTATTAATTTCTATTATTGTTTTATGAGTTACTCAATGTTTTATTATTGATTGATAGTCTGGTTAACCGTTGGTCAATATTTTTCTTATTTGTTGGCCTAAATTATTGGCCAACAGTTAGTAGATAAGCCATCCGAGTTGGTTTATTTTCTACCAGGATGAAATCCGCAGTTTATCTTCGATTATATTTTGTGCACTTTCGATGCTCAAATTTAATTTTAATTTAATTTAGTTTTTATCACCATTTTGACAAAAATTAATATTTTGCTTCCTCATATATAGGAATCTTTCTGATAGTAGAAAAAAGTTTTCGAGAAAAAATTTCTTAGAAGTATTTTAAGTGACATTTGGAATCAAAATATCTACAATATTTTTTGAAAATATCGGTATGGGCGCGTGCATATGCGTGTATATGCACACATCTCTGGATCTATTAGGTACATTTTAACCGGAAAGTGCGTAAGTATTTTTGTTTTTGCTTTCACACTTTGGAGAAATATTTCTTTTCTTTTAATTAGATTTTGATTTTCTTTTGTTTTATAGCGATTTTTCTATTATTGAAATTTTATTTTTTTATTTTCTTGTACTTTAAACCTAATATTTCTTATACATTATTAATGCACATAAAGCAGGATAAAATTCTCTACAATTTGAAATAAAAAAATTATGCTAATAGCTGTAAATAAGTCCTTAGATATTGACAATAACGTTATTTTTTCGTAAATAGGTTGTATAGGGTGACTACATCAGTATTGAAACAGTCACCACCAGTTAACGAACATTTTCTTTATATATATATGAAAATATCAAGCTTTCTATGTATTGTTTATCTAACATGACGATAATTTTCGAATCCTTGAAAATTTCTATTTCATTTTATATAAAGATTCTGCATAAAAAAAATTATCTTGTTAAGAAAAAAATCATAAAATCGCCCTTATTAAGTGTTTCTTCACTGGCGATGTATTCCTTCACTGGTGAAGTCTATCTCAAGAATAAAGAGATATTGTGATAAAATTGTTAGTTCCTAGAGCTTGTAAAGAGATTTTTAATTTCTCTAATTTTCATGTATCGATCGTGATTCTTTTTAGAAGAAAAAAATCATTTATAAAAAATCGATATTTTTGTTTATCGATAACTGCATGGAATAAAAGTCGCTTTGAAATTTTGTAGATTTATTGGAAAAGTTCATTGGGCAGAAAGATTGGTCCCTAAATTCTAGAGAAATTTGGGGCTAAATTTTTTTTATAGATTTTTTCAAATCTTAATTTCTCGAGAACAGCTTCATGTATAAATAATTTAGAGTAAACATTATCTACGATACACGGAATACTTGTGTAAAATTTCATTAGGATTTGACAATTTGTTTTTGTCATATTTGAAATAAAAAGTATCTACCAAATCATTATCATATATGTTGAGTATGAGATCTCATGAGATATTAAATAGGACGTTTTTTTCCTTTTGGTGACGTATTTGCCAAAATATTTTTCTATTGTCAAATTTGCGCGAAGCTAATAAATAATTTTTTCTCTAAAACTGGATGATTTCTCTCTGTGCCTTTCATGTAAGCGCGCGTAAAAAAAACGGAGCCGTCTAACGCTAATGCGGCAAATATCCGGTGGGGAAACGAGTTTTCCGCGTGCCAGACTCTGGCCGTTGTGTATACAAAAAAAGAGATAGAGTGAGTTTATATAGGCGTTCACTCTCCATATAGGTTTTTTTTAAAATGTTATATGTGTTTCTTTCTTCTATACTACATGTGCTTTTTCTACTAAAATAATAATTGTTGTACTTTCGCAGAATATGTTTTACTAAATCAGAGGTCTAATATCAGGTTAATATGGTTAATTATATTTTGAAAGTCAATTTTTAATAATTTCTTATATTAACTCATATAGCTATGGAACTTAGTATCCTAAGAATTTAAAAGAGCTTTGAATAAAGCATAAGAAAAAAAATATAATCTATGTAAAAGCAACAAAGGGAATAAACGACTAAAAATTGTTCTATATTGATTATATCAAAACAGGTACATAAAAAATTGAAAAATTAAACGTTCTTAATCCAAATAAATTATTAGACTAGTGATTTTTAAAGTATATATTTAACACGTATTATCTAATTTTAATACATATATTAATATTTCATTTATTGTTCAAATGTATAAAGAGAAAGTCGTCAATAATGTATATATCTCCATAAATATTTACCTGAAAGAAATGTATATCTATAACTATTTGTTAAGCTAAGCGAGTTATTTGTTATAACTAAGCGATCGACCGGGTAGTTGATAATCCATAAAGTAAAGCATTAATTGGATATGTAATGCATAATAACATTTCAGAAGCGAAACAAGCAACAACTCAAGTTCCTTTACTAAACGACACGTATAGCTTCGAACTTCATTCATTAAATTTAAATAGGAAGACGAGATTGCGAAATGCACCTGGGCTTAAAGTTCAGATGGAACTTAACTTGCTTTGTAAAGTTGCGAGTGCTCCAGGCTCCTTTGGAACTGCTCAATCCGAAACTTTCCAATATCAACAACGCTGAAAGAAAACATTGAATCCAATAAGTGTACGTGTGATTATTATCATTTTAACGTGATAGTTTGCATAGATTATTTCGTTGTAGAATTTGAGTTTAATATGAACCGTTGCCTTCTTCATACATATTTCTTCATCAGTGTTACGTATTACTGAGTTCCATAGTGCAATACTTAGTCAATCTATTATTAAAAAACTGCTTTTTTTAATGACCTAGTATATATCAGAGTAACTCCCACAAAATGCTTTTATCTTAGGGGTACTTGTCATCCACGCCATACTAAAAATAATTATTTCATTACATCAACAATGATATCCACAAATCCTTCTACGCTTACATGGCTGAGCAGTCACGACTTCTCTACGAGAGAGTTAAAAATACTCTTGGATTCAGAGAATACAATTTCGCGTAAATAGTTGTAATGATTGTCCGAGTTCCTAAAAATCTGCTCTCCGTATTATTTAAATCAAAACGTGTTATTCTATTAAATATCTGTCCAATAATGCCTTATCACTTTTATGATAATGAACTATTACTAAATTCAGTAAAAACTAAGAGTCAAAAGAATTTCTAACACTAACAAAGGGGTGTTGACTTTTTGGCTACCAAATTAGCTGAAATTTTACATAAAGATTCTTTTGTTCGAAAAAAAGAACTGTGTTTCAGCGTTTACGCTAATGACTCTAATTCGTCCACATATATAAGCTCACTTTTTTTAGTTTTTGTTAAAAAGTAAACAAATAATTATGTGCACATTAATGAAAGATCATTAATGCAGACAACAAAATTATATTTTCTTCATAACACATATGCTCATAAAACTAAGCAAAAATATCGCTATTAAATTATGCAATTTTTCACTTATTTTTTCAGACCTTATTAAAACTCTTTATAACATACAAAAATTAAAGCTTTTTCGGTCTACTTTAATATTTTGTTTGTTTGTGCGACATAAACATTCGGAAACTTATAACATTTTGAGTAAATTAAACGAAAAGTTTACAGAGCGGAAATAAATCCAAGAAAGGTAAAGAATCCAAGAAAACAACAAATTTTACAAATATAATGTTATTCTTCAGTTAGATCTTGCTCAGAATCTAATCAATTAAAATGCTGTAAGGTACTTATAAGAGTAACACCAGAAGAAGTCGTAGAACAAATTGAAGGTACAGAAATGATATAGAATCTCTGTGCACTATATTGTAACAAACTGTTGCGACAAACACTGACGTAAAGGAATATTGTTTAAAAAACCGTTCAAATTAAACTCGAAAAGAGTTAAATGAAATAATTTTATTCGACACATGCGTATATGGTTACATAAAAAAACAACTTCATCGGAGATTAGAATTGTAAATATTCTTTGTCAAATTCAATTTCGTAAGCTTACTTTCTAGTAAAAAATATCATACCTGTTGATCTCAGTATATCTCAATCCCAAGAAGAATCAACGCGAATACAAACTCCAGCAAAGCCCGTATAAAAACAAGCGAATACTTTAAACGCCGCGAGGCTTTATTTCTCCCCGAGCTCCTTTAATATCACGCGTTTAATCCGAAGCCGGCGAGCATCATCCCCCACAGAAACCATTATTCACCTCTCGGTCTCCCATGTAAAGAAATCCCTTTCGCACCCCCCATCGAAGCTCGCGCACGCGACACGAATAGCCCGAACGAGAATATCGCGTTCTAGTCACCGACCGCCGTTACGAATTTTCCTTTGGGAATCGGATACCTATATCCTACCTGTGCGCTGCGAGTGCGGCTCGTTTGTCAGGCCGACGCCAGAGGCTCCGTGCGCGCAAATCAAATGCTCGCGGGCTGCTTTTAAAGTTGCAGCGCGCGCGCTCCTGATTCCGTCGACGAAGAAGTATATCGCTCGACGAGGATTCTGTTGGAGCTTATTCCTCTTTCTTTTAATACTGCAAGGGTGCAACAAAGAGAGGGTGGAGAGGAAATAATGATGGAGAGGCAATCGCTACACTCTTTTGTGCGACGAACAGAACGAAAGAACAGCGTTTATCGTTAACTTGATGAGGTTATTACGCAAAATCGCAATGCTTTCTAGTGAAAATTTATGGAAATAAATGTGCAGGAATGATTTCTCATCTTTAAACCATAGAAAAGCTTTTTTAAATACCCTAGAATATAATCGTATTGTCAAGTTTTTTTAACGATTGTTCATGTAATATAAGATAATTAAGTTCAGTATATATGTATAAAAATATAAAGCTGTAAGAATTTGAAAATCCTTGAGAGAAGCCAATTACCATGATTAGCAGAATAAGCGCGAATTAAATCGAATGCCGCAGATCTATTATAACCTTCTCACGGTTATTTCTACATTGAGAGAAAGAAATCAGTAAAAATTACCAAACTGTCAAGTAACCCTGAGGCAGATTTGTAAATCCAAAATTTTTACCAAACTTTTTAGCAATTTTTACAAAAAGTTTTGTAAAATTTACAAAATGTTTAGTAAAAATTGCCAAAAAGTTTGGTAAAAATTTTCGATTTGCAAGTCTGCCTCAGGGTTACTAGACAGCTTGGTAATTTTTACTGAAAGTTTGATCATTTTTACTGATTTCTTTCTCTCCGTGTATAAGGTTTAATGCCTCACGGTAAACCGCGAAATCGCAGATACGCCCGTACCGCGACCATATTATTTTTTCACCCCAGATTTCATCGCAGGGGCGCACGACCGCGCGGCAAAGTTTTATCTCGCGGTATAAAGGCTGCGCGCGAGCGCTCGCCGCGGAGGAGGAGTCGGGAAAAAAATTAGGGGGAGAATCCCGTCGGCGCTGCCGCGCGACGAGAAAATAGGCGAAGCAGACACAGAGGGACGGCTCGGCCAAAAGGAAAACCGGAGCAAAAAGAGCGCGCGACCGAGGAAGAGCGCAAAAAAGAAAAGACAAAGAGCGGAAAAAATAACGAGATACATTGGAGTCGCTAAAGCGAAAGCGTCGCGCTCTGCACTCGACGAGGCCCAGGAGGATCTCTCGTCGCGCCGATTCTCGCTGCACGCGCGCGCGCAAGCCCGAATACGCTGGAGCGCTCGGGTAGACATAAAAGTTTGCATTAAAAATATTTTAATATTATGTAAATGTGATTAAGCCAAGCGGCGTCCGCGCAGTTCTTTACTCCCTTTTTTCCCGTGGCCGCAGATAAGTTGAGAATGGGGGTGAGGAGCGCGTTGGTAGAGGGAAGGGGGGGAGAGAGAAGGTAAAAGGAAAAATTCGAAGCAAGGGCGCTATACTTTCTCCGTGGGGTCCGCTTTGAAAAAATATTTTCAGAAAAATTCCGATAATAGAAGAAACGACGATGTGGAGCATCGGCCGACGTCGCTTTTTTTTCTACCTGTGGTCATAAGCCGAGACATTCGAGGCGAGCGGAGAGGAATCTTTAATACCGCAGCTATGCGCGCACTCGTCGTCATTCGAATCTTGCATTTATAAGTTATCGCATATTTCGTGAATGGAATTCTTCGCCTTCGCTGTCTGTGCCTCTGTACATTCTTAAGCTCGTATTACGCTGGTCGAAAGAAATACTTCGGATGTTAATACTTTTGGACGAAGGGAGATTATTGTTTCCGTATAGGTATCACATTTTAATGAACTCGTGACGACATAGCGTATTGTTACATTGGCAGATAGAAAAAAACCGTTGCAAATTCAATAGCGCTTCCTCAAACTAAATAATTATTACTCCGTGGATGCCAAAAATAAAAAGTAAACTTCATTTTTCATATGAAACGTTTACTGGAGTAGAATATTATAAAAGTTATATTTAAATTGAAGTTATAAAAGTGAAAAATTTTATAACTATCATTTTGATGATTTTAATATTTTTGAGATTCGCAAATTCGAAAATGTGTTTTTTTTTTTTAATGACTGCTCATTTACAAGTAAGAGAATCTTGTGTGCGCCAGAACTCACGAACGAAGATATCGGGCTGAAAATTTGGCAAGCTATTAGTATTATTCCGTGATAAACTTAGTTTTCAATATCAATTGAATAATCTTGATAAATTTTTCAAATTCAGAGAAAATGTCAAAAAGCCAGTGGTATTAAAAAGGAGGCAGCAAACCAACGAAATTCATTGGCTTACTCAAGACTTTGAGAGCTTTAGGGGTTCCAAAATGATCTCAAAGTAATTTCTTAGTATTCGTACAAACGCCCGAATTATATAGAATTATATACATATTCGTCATTAAATTAACATTGCAAATGCAAATTTTTGTATTAATTTTTCTCATATTTTCGCATCGTAAACGATAATAAAAGTGATTTCTCAGTATTCGTATACAAATTTCCGAATTATAGTCATATATATAAAACTAATATTCCCCTCATTAAACTAATTTCCAATCTGCCAACACGTATTTTTGTATTATTTTTGTCTCGTGTTTTCGCCTCGCTGAGGTTACTAATAAATGCCTGGAAAATCATCCGCCATCAAAAGACCGGCGCCGCAAGTCCATCGTAAACTCTGCTCCATGTTTCAATATCAACTTTCATCCCGAATGAGAAATTCCGAGTTAATGCATCAAAAACGTAGCCGCGGAGTACTCGTCGCTTCTGCGCGAAGGCAACCGACGCCCGTCTGTTCCTCGGATTTCCCACCGGTTCACGAGCAAGTATAGTAGTAGAGTCCTCTGCCCCCGTGGCGAAGAGACAGATTTATAACGGCCCATTTTTCCTCGCCCCACGAGCGTGTTAACAAGCAGAAAGACGTAAGTTCGCGCTGCGCGCGTTATTAATTAAAGTTGCGAGCGGCGTGAACGCGCGCGCCCCCCTCCCCCTTCGTAAAAATGAATTCCGTCCAACGGCCCGTAATTATCGGAGCGGTGTCGGTACCCCGGCCGCGCGTTAATCGCGCTCAAGCTGACTTCCGCTTTCGCGCGCGTCTACACCCCTTATACATTTATCGCCGTGAGGAACCATCGCGTGGCTGTTGTATTTTATCTTCCCGACTTCATTCGCTTTAAAATATAGTGGTGGGTTATATGGCGACGGTCAAATGTTCTGTGAACAGGCAGTTTTGTCAATACTATTTCGTTGGTTGGAAATTTTATTAAAAGTGGCTTCGATATTTGTTTCTATAAAAGAGGAAAATTGTTAGCTGTGGAGAATTATGCCTACGGGGTGTAAATTTAATTATTTTTGAAAATGCAACCTGTAAAATCAGTATTATTACTTGGAAAAGAAAAAACTGTGAAATTAAAAAAAAAATTGATCAGGTTACTAAAGGAAAAAGTTATAAAAAAACATTGATTGAAAATCAGCGCCTGTCCAAACTCAAGTTGCACTACTCCTAAATTTTAATTAACTATTTTAATAACTTTCCACTTAGTAAATTGATCAGCTTTTTTTCGAACTGTCATATTTTTGTATACTTTATATGATAGGACAGGCTTTATATATTAGGTTGCACACTTCAAATTAAATAAGGACGTCGTGGACATTCTCCTTTCCCCACATACGTTCGTCGATCCTCGTCTAAAAATAAACATTTGAGAGATTTTTATTCCAGCTCTAATTGGTCTAATATTGTTGAAGAATAAAGGTAACTTTATTTATAAATTTAAACATTTCAATGAGATTAATATTTCAGGGCGCTGAAAAATCACGCGCGCAAAAACCGCTGGTTTGTACACAAATTTTCGAAAGAATGTCAAAATGAAAAAGCGCATTTTCGAAATATATTCGAAATATCAACGATTTAAATAACATTCCCACCTCATTTTTTCGAAAATACCATTTTGCAACAATGAAAAAAATTTTGTATTTCTGAAATTTCCCTCATTTTTTTTATCAATATTTTAAATAAACACGCGTTACTCGTTTTTTCATCAATAACGCTCCGAAACTGCCATTTTTCTCTCATCCCTATGCCATCGTCGCATCTCGCGATCACTGCTCCCAGCCGCACGCAAGACCCGTAATATCACGGAACAGTTCATTACACGTAGAACGCGGGTGAGGTTGGTGGGGGAGGGGAGGAGGTGCGCTCGCAGGATATTAGAATACCGGGAATAGCAGGACGGGGGCGCGCGCGCGGTAGGAGTTGGGCAGGCACTGGTTTATCCGAGATTCGACCACGTATACATCGACGCGTACACGCGCATTGAGACCCAGTGTGCGTGCGCGTGTGTCTGTGTGAGAGGGGAGGCTCGGCGTGCCATCGATACCCAAATCTATGGGACGTCGCGGCGGTGCGCGCGCGGTTATGTCATAGCGGCGCGCGTCGTGATTCGGCGTTTACCCCCGCGCAACACCGGAAATCTTCTCTCCTATATATATGTGGATTTTCCCCTGCCTCGACGTCTCCGCGTCGAGGCAGCTCTCCGAGGGACTCATGCCGTCCGCGGGAATTGCGCGCGCGTACCTCTATATTGGATTCGGACGCGCGCAACACTTATGCGAACGAGATGCAGAGGGGACCAAGGTCGCGCGTGTGGCTAATGTATGGATGCGCGCGATTGTACACAGAGATAACACGCGCCGATGGGATTGCCTATTTTGTTTACTGTGCGGTACCGCAATGATTGGCCAAATCGATTGGCCATCAGTTTGGAGACAATAATTATATGAAAAAATCATTCATTGTATTTGGGACTGAAAATTAAGTTAGGATATTTTTGTGGCTTCCCGGAATAACGACCTAACCCACTTGTACGTGTTTTCGAGAAATCGACGTTTTCAAATTTCTGTCATGACACTTCATATGTAAGATCGAATTGCGCGAGATGAGTCATAACAATGTAGACTTTTACAAAGGTATAGAGTATCTTTCGAACTCCACTATCAACTGCTAGAATACATTTTTATTCTTTGTATAAACAAACAAAACAATGCAGTTAAGTCGTTATTCCGGTAACTGTGCAGTTAAGCGGTTTAGGGAAATTGTTCAAATAAGATAAATAACATAGTTATTTCTACACTTAAAACATAGAATACGAATTCTTTTTTAAATATTCATTCCCACGCATGCGCCTCCCAACGTAATATGCGTCTAGTCAACGGAATTCGGTATACCGAATACCGAACGTTACTTGCTTACTGTTTATGCACACACGCTCCATCGCCCGACAATCAAAGCTGTTGTGTTACCTTCTATTATGTATTGCCTTTGATCTTTGTTGCTATAAAAATAGATATGTCATAATCTGTTTATTGCATAGTATTAACTTCAAAACGGTGCTTGTAATTAAATATAAATATTCAGTTAAGTCGTTCTTCCGGGCACAGGTGCAGTTAAGTGGTTATGCCCTTAGCTGATATTCGCTCTTTGAACGCGTTTCAGATTTCTGGACCAAGTCTACATGAAAAAGGGTAGTTAGAAGGTGTAAATTCCGGTGCTAACTCAATTTTGACCCCCAAGTGGGTTAGGTCGTTATTCCTGGAAGCCACAGATTTGTGATAGGCAACGTTTTTCCATATAAACTTGAAAATTAAATTGAAATTATTTTAAAATGAATATTTTTAATATATATGTTTTGCTGAATTTTCTAATTATATTTTATTAAATTCAATTTACATCCAAATTGGCAGCGTATATGAACTGAATTTAAAATTTTAATTTCGTACTACACGCTTCATGATAATATATTACATATTTCATTGTTTTCCAACATCAACACATTAAAACAAAAATATCATTGCATTCTGAATACCGTGTTATGCATATACCAGAGACTAATTAAAGCAGACGCACGAAAACCCATGACAAAGAGAAACATTTCATTGTCTGCCATGTCACAATTATATATTTTTTGATTGCCAAAAATGTGTAATAAAATTGAATAGTGCAGACAATCACGTATTTAGCCAAAGGACCCCGCACACAATGTATGGGAAAAAATCATTCGGTCAAATTTTGGGGGGTTTTGCCCATGGGAACTTTTGTTCAGGACCTCAAGATCTATCTTTTCCCCAAGTTTGATCCAATTTGACCGAATGATTATTTTCCATACATTGTGTGCGGGGTCCTTTAATGAATGAAAATTGCTCTACAAGATAACCAATTAGTTCAACATCACTTAGGAACGCACTGCGACCGCGCATAGTGCAGTCGCCCCTTCATATTTGTGTCCGTATCAACTTCCACCTCGGCATTTCTCCACGCGCATCCTCTCTGTTCCATATGCATAGCGCGAGGCACACGGCGATCCCCACGCGCGCATTGATCAGAACCGAAACCCAAACGTAATACGAAATTAACGGATTTAATGTTCTGCGGGTGCGCAGCCGCAAACGCACATACACAGATGCACACACGTGCTATAGATCAACACGCACCGCACAAACGCGTTCTCCAATACAAATGCGAAGGAAGTTTTTGCTCTGCGGCTTCGGGCCCCGCGCGCATGCGGCTTTCGCGTATTAATCTGATAAACAAGCGCAACGCCGTGGGAGAGAGAACGTGGCCCGCGTGTATACATATTCAGTTGACGTGAGCCGGCGGCGTCCATCACGATATTGCCGCCCCGATTGCTCTCGTCGATTATAATATTACTCCCCCCCCCCCGCAAATTAAATGCGGCCACACTGTTTTCGGTATAAAGCAGCGGCGCGCGCGCGCGCGGAGGGGAAAAATGCTAATTCGGGGAAGTAGTTTGTGTATGTGAAACACCTCGCGCAAATCGCGCAGGTAATCTCTTGTTTGCATCGGAAGTGATATTAAGATAATGAATCTCGACGCGTGTGTGGAGTGAGAATGTGCGAACCTATCTGATAAAGTAAATGGTGAGGTCTCGTATATATATTTATATGGTTGACGAGCTGAGGCGCGAAAAATCAATGATTTCGGTCACGAATAGTCGTATTTTATTTTGCCTTTATTGCGTGCGCCGTGCGGGTAATGTGGCAACCTCAAGGAACTTTGGTTTCGTCGAGCGAGACGGGTTTACGATTTCAGGGTACGCCGAGCATTAGGGTAGTTTTTCCGCACTTACAGACTTTAAGTTTTATAGGCTTTGTTAAACAATGTTCTCAGTTGTTCGAATGGACGAATAAAAAAGGTTTATATCCTTTTCAATGAAGTTTTTATAGAGAGTTGTTTTTCGAATGTTTGTTTATTTTTCATTTTCTGAAAATCGAATTAAATTGGTTTACAATCTGAATTAGTTGTTACACTTGAGCTTTTGCCGAACTAATTGGTGATAGTAACGAGTTGTTTTTCGCACCATCTAAACTCCTTTTATGTTTTTTAACCTCGCTCTATTTACGTTCCCATTTCGGCACTATAATCAACGGTAGAGGCGTACGGTGCACTTGTTAGCAAAGCCCATGTAAATATTTACACGTACTGCTCGTAACATCGTTAGATACTAGACCTTGAACCGATACATTCAGATAACTAGTTAGTCAGTCCTTCAATCTACCGAAGTACCATCGCTGCTCCATAATCTAAATTCGTTACATCTATACTATCTAAGTAAGTTATTTTTAAGATTTTTCTTTTACCAATCTAATAATTTCATCAAAATGATCTCAATCAAAAAACCAGACCCACGTCCCGCATATCGCCGCCATCTCGAAATATTTGTTTTTCTACGTCTTACTACTTTTCCACGTCAGAAACTTTTCCAGAGGGCGCGATTACAAATGCGCAGTTGACAGAGGGAATAACGTTGATATATCTCGACAGTGGCGGTAGGATATCAAGTGTATATATAGATCGCAGCAGGAAATCTCTGTCTCTCCCTAATTACGCTCGCTGTCGAGGGCTGAGAAGCACGGGCTCAAAAATGCCCGGGTGCGCGCGAACGAGATAAGCGCTTTAAACACGGACGGGCATTCGTTGCGTGCACAAGACGTATACGTACACGCACCCTCTACAGGAACACACAGGTCCATCGATCACAAGGGTGCGTCTTGCGCCTAGTAGACTGAAGTTACAGCACTGAGATTTCAGCAGCAAGAAAAATGTATGCTTCCTCAAAGAGGAAGCTTTGTAACGGTGAAAAAAAATTTTCGGACGAAAAAGTCTTAACGTTTTTTATGGATAGTAGTATCAAAATTTTATGATTTTGAGAAAAAATTTTCCTGTGTGTGTGTGTCTGTGTGTGTGTGTGTGTGTGTGTGCGTGTGTGTGTGTGTGTGTGTATATCTGTGTACGGAAGATATCTCGAGAACACATCGATCGATGCCGACCGCACAAAGCTTATTCTCTTCGATTTTTATGCCGCTTTCAAATCTACAATCGTTTTGAAAAAGTTACAGATTTTCTTTTGTTTTATGATCAAAAAAAGATTTTGAAATTTTACTTTTTCTCAATTTTTCATATGATATGGCAAATTTTTATCAATCGTTTGAAATGCATTTGAAAGGGCATTAAATTATCTACATTTTCTTTTTTGAAACATTTGAATATCTATTGTTTTTCTTTTGTTATTAAGGAATAGTATATTACGGCCCTAGGGAGCAAAAGTAAAGAATGTCCCAGATCGCATGTAAATTGTCACCCGAGCCGACGGCTCGGGTGACAATTTACATGCGATCTGGGACATTCTTTATTTGCTCCCGTGGTGCGTATACGATTTTTTTGCCTGGCGAGGCCGAAAATACAACCTTCGCGATCGGGTACCGGGAGCAAAAGTGGCACTTTCGGCCCGCTAGGCAAAAAAACTTTTTTTTCTTCTATAACTTTTATCTTCGCAACTATTAAATATATTTACACGAAATTTTTACCAGTTATTAAGTACAAAAAGTACTTCTTCCTGTAAAAATTTCAAGAGGTTATCTTGAAAGGTTAACGATAAAAAAATTATTGAAGAAAAAAAGTGCGTTTTCGTTGTCTCGCGATAACTAGAGTAAAAATCAACCAATCGTCTTGAAATTTGGCACAGAGATAGCTTTTTTACATTTTCGAACCAAGTTCGTTACCCAAAGAAATTTGACTGTTACGACCAAAGATATTTAAGGTTAAAAATTTTATAAAAATGTTTTCGAATTGGATCAATTGACTTGAAATTTTAACCACTTATTAAGCTTATCTAAAACTATGTTGTATTAACATTTCAAGGGATTATCTTTATTTGTTTTTGAGAAAAAATTTATGAAATAAAATAATACGTTTTCGTTATTGCACGATACTGGAATAAAAATAAACCAATCGTCTTGAAATTTGGCAAAGAGATGGCTTTCTTATATCTTCGAATCAAGTTCGTTGCTCGAAAAAAATGATATTTTCCACAAGATGGTGTGGAAATAATATCGATCTGTTTTATAAAAAAATAGTGTTATTTTTACCTCTGTCTGTTTAACTCAGAATTGTTTACTTCTCATTGTACTTTTACAGGGAATAATTTATGTAATAGCACAATAAATTAAATTTGAGGAAGCCAAGTGCCAATGAATTGGCAGTGGTTTTTTTTATTTATTCGACAGATCTTTCTTCAGAGATGCAGATATTTTTGAAGCGCTAAAAGTGAATAAATGGATGATATTTTGGCCAATCAAAACGGGCTCTTTCAATTGATTTCGGAACTCAGTATATTTAGACTGGCAAAATAAACTTGGAGAAGATTTATTAGCGGATGTATTTTCGTTCGGTGAAAATTCCTCTTAATATAACTGCAACAATTTGACGAATCATAAATGTTTGATAAAGTTTCTTTCAACGAACTTCAATGAACCAATAAATTTAGAACAAATTTATAATTGGAAATATAAGGAAATATAATTGGAAATATATTGGAGAAACGAAAAGAGCATTAAAAACTCGAATAAAGGAACATGAAAATGATAAAAATAACAAATCAGTAGTATGAGCACATGCAATAAATAACGGATATACAATCGACTGGAAAAACGTTCAAATTTTAGACAAAGAAACTAATTATAATAAACGAATCATTTCTGAAATGCTACACATAAACATACACAATAACACGATAAATAGAATAGAGGACACACAAAATTGAAATCAGATATACAAAAAGCTAGTGAGAAATATGGGTTGCGAATTTATAAACAGCATTGACTGTATAGCGACGCCCCTTAAGAAAACTAGATTCAGATTGCCACGAAAACTAGTCCATTTCAGCGTTGGCCGCAAAGACTAACACGCCCCATTGATTTGCGTTGAAGACTAGCCCGATCCGCTTGATTGCGGCGAAGACTAGCACGTTCCACTGCCTCTAATATAAATTAACACGGTGACGCGAAGTGCTAGTTTTCGCGGCAAGCTTGCGAATCGTGTTACTTTTCGTCGCAAACTCGCGAATCGTGCTACTTTTCGTCGCAATCTTCCGGATTGTACTATTATTCGGCGCAAATTCGCGAATGATGCTAGTTTTCGCGGCAAGCTCGCGAATTGTACTAGTATTCTCGGCAAAGTCGTGAGTTATGCTAGTTTTCGTTGTAGTTTTCCGAAATATGCTAGTCTTCGTAAAGAGGCCAAAAAACGTGCTAGTTTTCGTAAGGAGCGTCGATATAAACTCTGACGTGATGGTCGATTATGTTCTATACCACCTGTACACTACCGGTATTACACACCGGTTTAGACGATTTGGTAAATATTATTTTATTTATATCAAATTATATTGTTTGTTATCATCTTTGACTAAGTTTTCTGTAATTTGTCTTTTTTAAATAAAGCCTGAAGAGGCCAGGGGATATCCTGGCGAAACGTTGCAAAGAAATTTTGCTTATTTTTATTTGGAAAATTGGCCCTCAAAGGATCCACTTCCTAGTTTGAAAATTAAACATGGAGGGTGAAAGTTAGAATTATATTGGAAATATAAGGTTGGAAAGACACAACAAGGGCGAAAAGTAGGTTATTCTCACCCGAACGAAGCGAGGGCGACAATAGAGACGAGGGCGAGTCACCTTGCTTCCAAGTCGCGTATACTATTTTTCATAAAACAATAAGTGAATCGTGCGTTTCACTCCAAATTGTCTGCTGGGCTCATTAGTGAGAAATACAGATGATGCATGTAAAACTTTTCATTTAAACTCGTCATATTGCTAACATTTTCGAAAGTTGCTATATAGAATGATCTTCACCGAACTATGTGCACATATTAAAATGATCTTTCTACGAGCCCGAGTCGCAGCTTCGTTCGTATAATTCACGATTTCAAAGATATACAGACTTTAATCGCGCAAGTTTCCTAGTTTGCTATTATACTAGATCTCTCTGATACATAACTCGAAACTTTCTCCCGTAATCCCAGATGCTTCATTATACCGCGTATAGCAGGGCGCAACGCGGCAGCTGCGCGGCTTAATTAAATTTTTAGCTCCGCCACCTTCGACTGCCAACAAAACTCACGATCTTCGGGAAAAACACGTATCTAATATACGCACGTGCCTAATTACCCGCGATGCGCACGAGGTTACATCCATTATAGAAACCGGCGACCACATAAAACTCAAACGCTTTTTAATTCGCGGATCGTGTACCTATTATACGCGGTAGCGCGTCGCGTACACGACACGGAATTCAAATCGAGCTTCGTATTGCTTTATCTTGCGCACGCGCGCGAGCGTGTGATACGAGAAAGAGAGAAAGAAAAAGAGAGGAGCGATAGCCGAGTGGCGCATCTAAATAACGGACGCGTCGAAGGGTATATACGTAGATGGAATTCATACCGCGCTCGATCGCCCGCAGTCCATTCACAACGAATTCCCTCAACAATTCACAGGCGCACTACTGCTGCTGCTTTATATGCGCGCACGCATGCGCGCACAAGCGAGCGAGAGATCCAGGGAATTCTGAGACGCGCGCGCGCGCTAAAAAAGAATGCGATAGACGTGGGGCGATGTGCGCGCGCGGGTGTGGAGCCGATGGCGCTAATTGTACTCGCAGCTCACGCGCGCGTCCGGCTCGAATTTTTCCTGCAGCTCGACGCCTGGTATGCGTATATCGGGATGCGTGAAGATTCGCTCGTGTGAGAAGGTCGCTGTAATAAGGAGATTTTTATTCGAAATCACGTCGTGGCTGGAATTGACGAGGCTGTAAAATAACGCGGATATAATAATTATAAGAAGAAGAATTAGAAAAATTATTCTTATGTTATTATTATGAGAAATATTTGTCTTCTGCGCTCGGTATTTTAATTATAATTTCTATATACGAACCATTGAGGCAAAGTTGCTCGGGAATTCGTTATTTATGACGTTATGGCCAATGAAAATAATATTCTTTATATATCGTAAACCGTATATTTGTATAGAGAACTCGCCGACTTCATAAATTTTTCATATACGTTTTATGTTATGAATCAAGTATTTATTTGTATTGAAATTCGTTACTGAAAAGTCTACACGCATCGCGTATGTTATGTCTTGCCCGACTTTCAAGCACATTAATAAAAATAAATACTTTCATTCGACGTACGCTCAATAAATGAACAGCCTTTGAACCGTCATTGCATTATACGTATCTATCCCGCCAAATAAAAGAAACTTTGACACGAAATAATCATAACTCCGCGACGGCAAACGGATTTCAATAAAAACAGAGAACGGAATACAAACATCCACCCGCGGCGCATGAAACGCGCCCTGTGCCGCACGTATTAAGAGAAAGGATTTTCCGTATGCGCGCGATTTACTTATGCAACGACGCGGTATAATCTTACACGCCACAGCATTTTCTCAAATCCAACGACCGGCTCTCCTCCGGAGCCACAACCGCGAAGATGCTCGCGCGCGTTTGCATAAAGCCTGACAATAAAAATAGCGATAAAAGTCAGGTGTTATGGTGGCGCAGCCGTGCGCTCGATTTATGCTAATAGACTGCGCGCTTCGAAGGTGGCCCCCGCGCGTCGTTTATTACACGGTTCCACTATATATAGCGTCCGTATGCAGTCGTTCTTTTGTTACTAATGTTTTTAAATGCGTTATTATATTAGAGATCGAATGTTTATTTAAATGATTGTTATATATGCCACAGGTCAAGATTCGCATATCATGCTTTACCGACCTCAATTAATCGTACAAAGTTTTATATGCGCGAACGGGATCGCATTGTTGTGTAAATACTTAAAAACGTTCGATTCATTACTCAGAAAGGCGAACAACTATTGCTGATAATAAATTCACGATTCCCACAACGCGCGAAAATAATATTTAATGTAAATTTCGCGATTCGCCCTTACCGATGCCCGACGCATGCATTTTTAATCATCTTTATTACCCCCGTGTTTTTCCAATGATAATGCAAATATTTATAGCTTGTTCCACATTAATATAAATAATCGGCTTATTATTTGAATATCATTCATTGCATTTTAATTCAAATAGGGGATGAGTGGGGGGCTTGGCTTGGCTTTGTCCCCGGTATACAGTTGGCCAGCGCGCGCGCGCGCTCGCATAAATATTTCGCCGAAAGAGCATTTTCGATAAATAATCTCGTTTCCTTTTCACGCATTTATAAGCCTCGAGAGGACCTAAATCACCCGCGGGTCAGAGCCGGTTAAAAGTGTCTTTAAAAAAGCATCGCTCGCGTTCATAAACGGACGCGCGGATCGCGCGCGCTCTCGCGCAATCAATCCGTCCCGTCCCATATCCATCACTCTCCGCCGGCGAAACGAAAGTCCTATGGCGCGCGATAACGAAAGAGAAACAGAGAAAAACACGCTCGGGACAGAGAGAGAGAGAGAGGAATCGCGTACCTAGCGCTCATCCTCGCGCAGCGAAAGCAAATATCTCGGGGTCATTATTTCGCTCCCGGCGCGCGCTGCTATCATAACACCGAGTCGTCGAACTTTTCGGTTTCGTCTCTCTCTCTCTCTATAGACATAACAATAGTGCGTGCGCGTACCTCTTCGCTGCAGGCAGGCAGAAAGACTGAAGCGAATGGGGGAGTAAAAGAGAGGGAGAGAGAGAGCATTCAATTAAGATCGCCTCTGAAAGAACAACAAGCAGCCAGCAGCCACAGCGGCCGCGTGCGTAATTGGCTTCCGACGAGCAGTATCTCCTGCAATAAATCCGCGTCGGTTTGACGGCCGTATAACGGCAGCGGTGGAGATGGAAATCGTCTGCAGACGCCCTTGTGTGTGTGTGTGGGTGCGGGCGAAAACGGCGCGAGCGAAGGCCGTTAGGGAAATCAAACGCCCGGAGAGAAATACCGTAATACAACGCGATAACAGCCTCGCGACCGGACGAATTAAACTCGTATATTTGGCGAAAGAAGGGGAGTGCAGGAGGCGCCGAGTCAGTCAAGTGGCGGGTAATTGCCGGGGTGAAAGGCTACCCGCGCCGCTTCTTTATTCGCGGATCTGCCCACTTTCGTGAACAGCGAGGATTTCATTTTAATGCCCGGCTGAGGAAATTACTGAGGAACGCGCAGATGGATAGAAAAGGCGGTGATGGCTGCGACGGCGAAAAAGGTATAGGTGAGTATATGCGGGAAGCCGGCGGAGAAAAATGGAGGTGAAAAGGTCATGGTAGTAGGGGTCGTGTATCTAGGACTTACCACTTTTGTTTTTTTTTTCTGTCTGCAAGATAGAGAAAGCATGCACTTTGCAGCATGGTAGTGGTTTACAGTTGAGGGCGGACAAAGCTCTTAATTAAATCATTCAAATTTTCGTCTAAAAATAATTTGTACTGTCTAGAATAAAGCCAGTGAGGATGTACTGATATATTTGTAATGCACTGAAACTTGGGGCAATTATTGATGTAATTTAACACGATATGTGTTATTGTATGAATTTATCCCTTGGTTTATATAATACAATAATATTGAATGTGTGGGTGTCTTTCGATCTTCTCGAGGCAAGGGACAAAATCGGACAAAAATCGTATTGTAACTAAAATAATTTTGGTAACTATTATATTCTTGACATTTTTTGGAATTTGTAAAAAATTTTTAAATCATAATAATATTTTAATACATTTCTGATGAGGATAAGACTGTTTACCGAAACGTCAAACATACACACGTAGTAAGTTATTTTTTACACCCTTGCCTCGGAAAGATCGAAAGACACCCACACATTCAATATTGGGGCAATTAGTTTCAGTAGTGAGTACGCCACTTGCCAAAAGTTTCATTGATGTACGTTTATATAAACAAGAGTAACCCGTTACTCAAATACTTGTGATTCTTGAAATATTGGGTAGTAATCGCTTTTTTACCTTATTATTAAAAAATTTTCCAGTGACTACAGGAAATTCTCTGATGGTTACAACATTATTTTCCTAGTACCTGTTAGAAATGTGTTTTCGATCGTTTAAGATCATTTATATCCTAGGATCCTATTTCCATTTGAGCTTCTTGCTTACTTAATTCGCGACAAAAATATACTTTTCTATGAAATACTGATTTTGGTTTTTTTTTTTATAGAAATTTTTTCGATCATTTATATTTTAGTTTTTGACACTTTTCTTTATGAATAAAAAAAAGTGTTAACATAAAATGATGAAGTGATAACATGAGAAAAAGTTTGCTAGCTAAGATCAATAAATATTAAATATCAGTACAGAAAAATCGAAATCCGCACGAAAAGTGTTGTAGCACACGTGGTGGTGAAATGACGGTCGAAAAGAGTTTAGTTTTAGCGTCTCATTGCCGGTAAATATTTTGGAAGACGGTCGCGCCTCATGCATACTTTAAGAAAATTTTTATTTTCCCTATTTTTTTCTGGTATTTTCGGAATTTTCCGCTATTTTCTCTCTTTCAAAAAACCAATTATTCTACGACTTGAATATCGAGGATGAGGTAAATGATCGGTAGACTATGGACGAACCTGTAGTGTTTCTTTACAACCCCCGACATACTAGTGAGTGTTTTGTAGCGGCCGTAAGTGTAAAGTATAGCCGTACGTGTCCTTTTGCTCTTTAGAAACAGTGTATATTTTATTTTCATCAATTTTTTTATTAAATTTTTTTTTTCTTTCATTTTACACACAATAATATTTATTACACAATTAGACATTAATCTTTGTCCACCTCAAAAGAAAATACCATAGTTATCCATAACATCGTACTTTTTCGTATAGATGTGTTATATAGAAATAAAAGAAGATATTATAATGAAAAGAGTTTTTCGTGAGTTATCTAGAGACTTACAATATGCTAAAAATTTTACGTTTCGGTTGATGTTGGAAAAAAGTGTTTTACGAGAAAAATTGATTTTCTCCGATATAAGAAAATGGATATAAAAATAATTTAATCACATAAAAGCTATCTAAAAATACAATGGTAGATGGGTTTGTTAAAGATATAAGAGTTCTATTAAAACGAGATATTTGAGGTAGATTATTTAAATCCTTTTTTCGATTTACATTATCTAAAGGAACATTTTAAATGTTTATTCCATTTTGCAGGCAATGTGGGGTTAAAATATAATGATTACTTAAATGTTGAAACCTATTATCCCAATATATTTCTAATTTATATGTGTATTTTTAAAAGATAACATTTTAAAACATAAGTTTTTTTTATAATGTTTCAAAATACATATAATTCTGAATTCAAGAGTCCAAAACTAAAACATTAGAGATTTCTAATGACCTTTTAATCTCTTTAATAATAGTTTGATAAATAATATTTCTATCTAAATGTTGACGTCAAAGTATGAATTTCAGCACTTAAAAATTAATATAATGGGACACTGAATAAAGTTTGAGGAAAAAAAGTGCCAAGAATCTTTCACGAGTAAAGCTCCACGACAAGACCTGTCTGTGTAGTAAAGTACCCTCGTGTCTCCTTGGGCTTTACATTTTTTTTTCAAGGATAATATTGTTATAAATTAATTGAAAGCATTTTTTCCGGCGTTTGACTTTTACCTTCCTTCGAAAAGTTAATTTTACGACGTTTTAAACGAGTTACGCGTCGTAAAACAGCCGCCACGCGCCAGCCAGCCAGGCTAGAGCAAGCGAACGGCCCGCGAAGGAGGATAAAAAAATAACCTCCGGAAAATTGATCGTTTTTCTTTCTCTCTCCTCTACCGAACAAGTCTCAGCGTCTGTTTCTTCGACATCACACTTTTGCGAGAGAGTTTAGATGCTCTCGCGTAAAAATCAGTGCAAATCGCACTCGCGCACCGCGTTGTTCTTTCTCTCTCTCTCCACCTTCTCCCGACGAAAAATATTGGATATTAATTTTGCCGGGACGGCGCGGGGCCACGAGGCATAAATGTCAGCGAGCCAGAGACGTCGTATATAATGTCGAATTAAGCGCTAGTTTCCGCGAGCTCATACAATAAATTATGAAATATGAAAGTATGACGGCGTCGGCGACGACGACGGGCGAGGGTGGGAGGGGGCGGCAGATGACTGCGCGCAATCGATAACCGATAACTGACGAAGAAAAAGCCATTTGAAAAATCAGCCGGCTGTCGGTGGGGGGTAGAGAATCGCTCTCGTGCCACCATCCACCCTAGCCTCTAATCTTTTCCCGTATAATTTCCATTTCCCTAAATGCCAGCCGCTTATCTGACGCGACTACTGCCTGCGCGAGCACCCCTAATGACGCCCTCGACGAAAGAGAGAGAGAGAGAGAGAGAGAGAGAGAGAGAGAGAGCGCCGTCGTCGACATCTGATCGCGTAGCTTCGCATTTCAGAACTATGAGAACAAGTATTGGAAAATATTTCGATAATTCAATTGCTTCTTTGTGCCTGGGAATATATTTAGATAATAATAAATGTATTTACGACGTTCTTCGAGATTCAAGTTGATTGATGATTCCAAAATCTTTTAAATATCATTTTTGGCCGATTTTATCTACTCCGATGTCAACTAGCTAAACTTAATATTTTAACAAAATTTAGCGAAATAGAACAATATCATTCAAAACGTAAAGCTACTTATCATATGTTTATTCTGTATAATTATTCATCCATATTTTGAGATATGTGAAAATTAATGTTTAATAACCCGATTTTTTTATTTTTATGCATAAAATATGTAATATAAATAGAGAGGTTTAATTTTAATAATTAATGAGGAATCAACCTATAATACCGATATGACAATTTAAAATCCACGAGAAGTTAAGCATTTAAACGAAAATTTATTATTACTTATTTATTTTTTTATTTTTATTTAATTTATTTTTATTTATTTTTTGATTTCAACTTCATTTTTTCAATTTTTAATATTGAATGTCGGAGGAAATCGTAATATTTCTACTTGTTTTATCAAACTTAAGCATTAATTATTTTTAGAATTTTTCCAGTTCAAATATTTTTTAATTTTAATATTATAACTCTAAATATTAGCCTTACGAGGAGAGGGTTTCAGCTGCGGGAAACGGATTTTAGCGGGCATTGGAGAGTCGATTTCTGGTACCTAAAAATGAAGCCCAGTGCTCACATTTCCGTCAAATGGGCCCTTTTTCTTGAGATATGGGTAATTTAATCTCAAATATCGTCTATTTCGTTAAAAAATTATGTCTCTTCTATTGACTGTCACATTGCAAATATTTAAGATACGAAAACGAGGAAGAAAAATTATAAAAGTAGATAGCAATATCTAAAATTTAAGCCCTGATTCATTAAAAAATATTGATTTTTCAGGAAGTTACAAGCAATCAAAGATAGGGTACGAAAATGGTTAAAAATACGATCCATTTAATCGGTTGAAATGAAAACAAATTTTTAACCATTTTCGTACCCTATCTTTGATTGCTTGTAACTTCTTGAAAAATAAATATTTTTTAATATATCAGGGCTTAAATTTTAGCTTTTACTGTCTACTTTTATAATTTTTTTTCCTCGTTTTCGTATCTTAAATATTTGCAATGTGACAGTCAATAAAAGAGACATCATTTTTTGACGAAATAGACGATATTTGAGATTAAATTGCCCATATCTCAAGAAAAAGGGCCCATTTGACGGAAATGTGAGCACTAGGCTTCATTTTTATGTACCTGAAATCGACTCTCCAATGCCCGCTAAAATCCGTTTCCCGCAGCTGAAACCCTCTCCTTGTTAGTTCCCATTTTATGCCATAAAATAATAATGTAAAAAATCAAGATTAAATGAAAGAGTTCTTAAAATTTATTTTCAATAAAAGAGAATGTGCCTGACTGAGGTAATTTAATGTAAATGTAAATGCAGAGTTCATATTAAATCTCTGTTCAATAATGAAAATTTACTTCATTGGCGGCTCATATACCTCGTGAAAGCTAATTTATTTTCAAAGGCTATAATTCCTTTTCGAGCGTGAACCCGCCTTTTCGAGCGTGCGTCTGTCATCAAAATATTTATATATCTCCGTGAGGGCGCAACGAGAGTTTGGGTTCATGCTACACCCATAAAACACGGACAAGCGCACACACGGTCCCCGCTCTTCACGCGCGACTCACACACCCACGCGCCACACAGCCCCGATCATACGGAGGAGCTATCAATTTCAATTTCCCATCGCCGCCTTCGTTGCACGCACGCTATCATCCCAATACTCGACGAGGACGAGGACTGCGACGGCGATTAAAGCCAGCGTATACGCCCCCTCCCCTCTCACCCTCTCTCTCTCTCTATCGCGTAACAGACACTTCACCGGGGAGATAATCGCGAAAGTCCCTACGCTTTTCCCTTATCTCGTGGCCCTTGTGTGTTGCGCGCGGGCGATCTATATTCGGGGTAACCTCTCGCAGAGGCGTAAGGACTTACCCTCTTTCGACGTCGACTTATCTGATCTCGTTAGATCTCGCCAACCCTCTTCAATAAGACAGAGAACGAGAGAGAGAGAGCGAGAGAGAAAGAGAGATAGGAAAGGAGTGGAGAGAAAGAAGATGCTAGCTGGAAAGCTCATTTTCGAACGTACGCCCCACGCACACACCCGTTTTTTATCACTCGCCTGCAGTTTGTTCTTGTCTCGCGGTTGTATATTTACTTCTGCGTCCAATTAGGGAAATCAAGTTCAAAGATGAGCGTAAAATACACAAATTTACTGTGAAAATGCAGAGAAGCGGGTTTTTGACCTTTTTTAATGTATTTTTAAAAACTAGTATATTTTACGCTCGTCTTAAGACGAGCGTAAATACTTTTGTAACTTTTAAAGAAACAACATTTTTTATTTTTTCAAAGCAAATAAAACCTCGCATTTTATTGTAATCTAGTTGTATTTTCTTTTTTTGAAATATATCCTGCGACTCTTCATGTCGAAATGATTTACATTTGAAGGAGGGGCATTTTCAAAAATTAAAAATAGTCGGCAAAGGGGCTTGCAACCCCATCAACTGTGTTCACGATTTTTTTTATATTCAGAAGAGTTCAGAGAACCAAAATAATCTGCTTTGATAGGTGTAACCGTCAAAAAATTTCTATTTATTTTTTGTACATATTTATTTGATGTATTCCGCCGAATTTCTCATAAGTATAGGTACAGTCGAGCAAAACATTTATTAAATTTGATTTTCTTTTATTTTATAGTGATTTGAAACAAATATTCCTTTTTTTTACTTTAAAACTAATATTGCAGTTTGAAAAAAATGGCGCCGATAGCTTTAATAGTTATTGAGCTATTTATATAAAGTAATTTTTTGAAAATAATTTGTACATCACAAAATTTCAAAAATATATCAAAATGAAAATTTTTCATGATATTAGAGGTCCATCAACTATTTCAATTTTAAATCTTCCCTTTTTCTACGTACATAGAAAAAGAAATTTTTATATAAGTTAAAATAGAAAGTCTGGCAACGATCGCAACACAATAAAGCAAAACATTAAACTTTGAAGAAACTATGTTTCAATGAACCGGCACCAGTTTTGTTAACTTAATTAGCTCGCGAACGAAATAATTTTTGATGAATAAAATTAGACTTTATGAAGTTTATTAATATTCTGTATCTTTGTTGATTTATTTATTTTTTTATTTATTTATTTAACCAGAAAAGTTACAATGCAGTTTACAAAGTAAAATCTATTAGAGGTAAACATTGTTACCTGTACAATAGTCTGGTTGCATACAACTAATACTATATCTATAACTTAAAACTAACAGATTACTCATTCGAGTAACATAAACATTTTCAAAAACTTTATTTCATTTAACAATTTATATATTCTATAAATAAAATGCGCCAAAACGTAATATTATAATCTTCATTTTTCCAAAAGTAAACAGTGAAAATGATATGAAGTTGTGCGTAATGTTACAATTAAATGTTATTATCGAAAGAGCTTTTGTTTTAATTTGTACTTAATTGTACTCTTCTTATAATTTAAAATTTTGAGATCATTAGGCAATTCGTTAAATACCCTCATAGCTTCTACCAGACTATCTTTATCACTAATAGCTTTGGTCATTTTAGGTAGTTGTAGTGATTTTTTTCTAGTATTGCGTTTTATTGTAAGAAAAGCATCTTTTAGATTATTATAATGATAGCATAAGGATTATCTCGCATTTATTAATGCACATATATTAAACATGCTTGCATGAGCACCCTGATAAGTTGTCTAAGAATCAAGAGTCAACCCTCCTGAAAAACCGGAAAAAAATTCGTCGCGACAAGTCGTCCGTAAGCCAGCGCCGTATCCGTCGCGTCAACCAGTCTTCTCGTCTCTCTCACTATCGCCTCTCTCTATCTCTCTCTCCATCTCTCTCTTTCTCTCTTTCTTGCAGCCGGAGAACGACACGTGCGTTTCACGAATTTAATAATCTCAACGTCGCGTCTAATTTATGATCCGCATATTCGCTCGTCTCTCTCTCTCTCTCTCTCTCTCTCTCTCTCTCTCTCTCTCTCTCTCTCTCTCTCTCTCTCTCTCTATATATATATATATATATATATATATATATATATATATATATATATCCCACTTGCACTCCCCAAAATCTCAACCGCGGTAATATTTCTTAAAGATCGCGCGGATAACGCGGCCTCTCCGAGGAAGTGTGGCGGACGGAAATCTCGAGGAAAAGGCGCGGAGCACCTACATCTATTCCCTCGGTGGCCGCCCCCTCGTAGAGCATTTGTATATCCAGCCGCGTAACTCACACACCCACAGACACACACACACACACACACACATTCGTGGCGCGTCACGCACTCGAAACGCGCGCGCAGATATCAGTCGTCGTCGTCGCTGCTGCTAGTGCCGCTGCTACTGCCGCTCTAACCGGAGATCATATCGCTCAGCTTATGTGCGTAATTTCCACTTGAGAAATTGTCCCCGGCACCTTCGCTCGTGGCCCGACGCGACGATGATGGACGATCGCGGGCGCGAATCTGCCTCGCTCGACGAATGGCAGGAGCTTTTCCACCCCGTTTTTTCTTCCTCCCACCCTAGCTCGCGCGTCCTGTTTTTCGCGCGCGCGGTGGCTTTTTTGGGGAGATTTGTTTATGGCGGAGTTTTCCGGTGCGATGACTTTCGGGGGGGGGGGGCGAATAAATCTCTAACGGAGGGCCGAGTTTTGTGCCCGGGCGCACGCGCGCGATACGATTTTTTCGTAGGCCAAGATTTATGGGGACGTTGTTGTTTCTTGGAAAGAACGAGACCTACTCGTGTATAAATAAGGCCGAGGTAATTAGTTTTATTTATTTTTTCATTAATTTTCCCTGCATATCGCCGCGGATCTGTTCTTTCACCCTGTACAAATTGTTCGCGGTCGAAGCGTAAGCCTTTAGAGATAAGGATACAATTTTTTTTTTTCTAAATTGGTTCATATTTCATATTCTGCTTAACTTACTATGCATAGTACTGCAAGGTTATTTTGAATTGATGTGATAGATTAGGCACATTTTTCCGCTAAAGTGAGTATATTAAAAAAGTATAGAATAATAGTATAGAGTAGCATATAGTTCTCCGTTAAAGAGTGACAAAGCTATTTTTTTACTTAATTTAAATTGCTGATTGTAATAAAAAGTTTGTACACTGAAAAAAATTTTAGGCTGTAGAAACCATAGTTTCGATTTGCTGTACTAACACTATTTATAGTGTTCATTTACCCTTACAAACGACTGAAGCAGCTATTCATTTGTACAATGTAACGGCACTATTGGTCAGATTCGGGAAATGTATTTGTACAGCTCTGACGATGGTACGATTTAGTTTTGCCGCCGGTATTTGTTTGTTGACAACGCTACAACTCGAAGCCGATGTTCATGTTATAACCTACAAAAGTCAAGAAACCGGTCATATCAACCGCATGTTTGCAATCCGCTTTTGCGTATTTCATCTGTAATCAGTGTACTTATCAATCGAGATTATTTTAATGAAAAATAAACTATTTAATGCTTCGAAAGAACTCTATACATTAGTGCTTTCAGTGTATCTTGTACAGCTCTCACAACTGTACGAATACAATTACTGTATCTATAAAGTTCAGCAGAAAGAAAATCAGCCGAACAGTACTGTTGTCAGAGCCGTACTTTCAGTTCTTACAACGTGAAATTTTTTTCAGTGTAGTATAATTTGCGCGAAATACAACATTTTACTATATTTTTACGTCAAAATACATTATTTTTTAGAATAGAGCGTGTTTGTGTGTGAACGCTAATTTTGGATAACTTAATTTGGAAAAAAGCAAAAATTCTTTTTTGAGGAAAAAGAAGAAAAGATAACTGACGTTTGTCAATGAAAGTAACATACGCGACACTATTACGTGTCATATAATTGACTAAAATTAGTGGCAATTCCACGGCTCTTTGACATTCATTCTCTTTCATTCAAAAACCTCTACTTTTTAGACATTTATTGGACCTGAAATATCTATAGTTAGTACCAGCATAGATTTTTATATTTTTATCCTAATAGGGGAAGGTGGGACGTCACGGGCACCCTAACTTTAATTCATGATTATATTAAAGATCTATGGATTTCAATTCTAAAAAAATTGTAATAAATAGTCAATACCATTAGGAAATGAAGTCAATCAATAAAAAAAATTATATTGACTTATATTTTGTAATATACAATTGGAAAGTAAAACCTTTGAAAATGCTCTTCGTGCCCCACTAGTGGGGCACATGTGGCACGGGGGTGGGGCACGAGTAGCACGTTCTAATGCATAATAATTTGGGTTAAAACTATTTTTAAAACTAAAAATTTTTTAATAAAAATATTTTAAACTATTTTTAAAACTATTTAATTAATCTAACTCAACACTAAAAAGTGGATGAGATCATAGCAATCTTGCTCCTAATTTGCAGGTTAGTGAGGTTAGACTGTCGCTCCGAAATAACAGCTGCCGTCGGTCGGCGCGTCGCTGTGTGCTCCCCGTGCCCCACCGGGAGGGCCCGACGTGCCCCATAAACAACGGGTTTTAACATCATTGGTTTATATTTTACAAATATCTATCGAGATAAACAAGAAATGTACTTGAAAGTTTAAAACTTAAGCTTTCAAATGCATTTCGTTTCATATTAATCCGAGATATATTCGCTCTTTGTCAGTAAAGCCAAAAATCAAGCCATCGTATTTTCACTGCTCCGAATTTCAACCTTATGAAATTAATTCATATGAGTTTTTTTTCGTATGAAACACTCGAATATAAAAACTAGTATAGTTCTTTATGCATTTTTATGAACATTTGTTTTTAAAGAACCCTTTACGGCTTTAATATTAAAATGCCCAACTGACCCGACATGCTCACCGTGCCCCACCTTCCCCTACCCACTTTTGCCTGACATTTGAAATTTCGTGGTTTTACGGACGCACGATTCACTTCGTCAGATTTATAATTCCAGACTTTCTCGGTGCTTTAAATACATGCTGATTCAAAACTTCGGGTGCACAACCGAACTTGTGTACAAAAGACCTCCATATGTATTACATACTTAATTTTTCAAAATTATATTATTTGACTTGTGTAAACATTAGTTTTCTTCTATAATTATTGTACAATTTAAATAGTGGTACAAAAGGAGGATGAAATCGATAAATCAAAGAACGCATATAAAATTGATAAGAGAATAAAGAATACGTACAAACTTAAGCATATTCATATGAATTTACCTGTCAATAAAAAGGAAATATTTAAAAAGTTATTTTTTACGATTTTTACTACTGAATATCTCGCGAAATCTCGGGTTTTCCACTTATTTTAGCAATCTTTGACCTTATTTATTTCAACTCTCTCTTCAATTCACCATATTAAATTTTTTTCAAATTTCACAACTCGACAAGACCTAAACCATAGCATTGATTTTGTACGTCCACCTGTGTTCCTCTGTTTACTACACATCCTCCATTCAACGCTCTTTAATAATCGTGAATGTAAACAGTCTTACTGGCCGAAATGAATACTGGAAACAGTTACATTATACTGACTGACAACCTAACCGACTTCTTCATACTGGAGATACAAGTTTTATTCAGAACCAATTACAGCTAAGATTGCTTGAGACTCAATCGTCGAGCTAGACTATTGACAGCTATGTCACACACCGCTCTCAAGCGCTCGTACACTCGCATATACACACCGACGCGTATACCAAGACTTGTACAAGGGCTTCCTCGAGTTTACGGAGACGTAAGAGGCAGCATCGCCGTCACTCTACCGTCTCCGAGATATATCGCGGTCAAAACGTAGGCTCGGCTGCCGGGGGAAATTGAATTCCGGCTTTAATTAAGGATTTAAGGGGCCCATCTGTAAAGGCAAAAGAAAAGGGGAGGAAGGTGAGCGCGTTCCTTCTGCTCCTTCGGATCACCCCGTTTGACAAAACGTTTCTCGATACCCCTCAAGTTGGAAGCACGAGCGGACGCACTACATCTCGCTACGCCCTCCCACCGTCGAAAACAAACGAGCACGCGGCAGAGAAATAGGTACGTCAACGCCCCGCACGAAAATAGTTATCGGTCTATATAACCACTCGCTAGGAAAAAGACTGCGCGTGTGTGTGATGTTTGCGCGCGGAAGGGATTTCGGCGCGGTTTTTAGCGCTTGACTACCTCGCAGCCCAATCTCCCCGGGCAAATTGAATTTTTCGGAGATCAAAGGCCACGCGCCCTATATATAAGTGGAGCGTGCACAGAAGAAGAAGCGCTGTTTTCGTGCGATGATCCTCTCGTCGAGCGCGTCCGTCTGTCTATCGGCGCGCGCCATCATATCGCAGAGTTAAGGAAAAGAGAGAGAGAGAGAGAGAGAGAGGTAGACGGATGGGCCCATCGACAGGGAAAGAAAAACCAACTACCCTCGCCTCGCAGCAGAGGAAACGTCTAGACGTCAAGGCTGGCGAAGGGAGAGGAGCTCAAAGATCGCGTGCGTTCTCTCTCTCTCTCTCTCTCTCTGCCTTTCTGATAAAGAAAAGACGTGAATTTTAATATCGGTGTTCGGCATGAGAGGAACTCTTTCCTTCTCTCGCGGAGGCTTCGAGAGTATTTTCCCAATATGCGGTTCGAGAGAAAGTGCGTGCCGCCGCAGAGCGCGAGAGAAAGGAGGAGCGGGCATCGGTTATTTTCGTTCGCGAAGAAGCTTTCGCTTTGCGCTGCGCTTCTTTGCTCTCGGACGCAGGCCTCATTTTTCTTTCCGCGCTCTGCTTTTTATTATATTGGCTGAGCACTCCGCGGGGCGCGCACGTCCGGGCTCTTGTATTTGCCGATTGGACGTTGGGCTGCGGCGGCGGCCGTGTTACGCGCCGCTTTCCGCAAAGTGAAAAATTGCAAAAGTTCCGAGGTACTCCGGGTTCGATGAATATTATATGCTGGATGTTTTGTTTGGAGAGATAGAGAGTGGGAGGGAGGGAGACATTGTAACGTAATGTGAACGAAATTTAGTTTTTCAACAATTTCGCGTGGTGGCAATACTGATGGTTAAACTATAGCTTTTCGGATAGAAGAAAGTCGTGTGTGTGGATTTTGAATACACGTAATTATGATTTATGTTATTTTGAAGTAATATGACTTGACATTATTAAATACACATGCATCTATATAATTAACTGTAACATCAAATTTTATTCTGAACATTGTTAGATCAGATCTGTCCGGAATAAGAATAATTTAGTATCGAATTATAATTATTATCGAACAATAATTTGAATTATGTGTTTTAATGTGTTGTGATATGACATAATATACAATGTGATGTTTTAACAAATTGTAAATGTTCTCGTGCCTAGTGCAATAATTTAATATTACGTAATTATTATATGTCAATTCCAGGAATAAACGCAATAAATTCAAATATATGAATATTATATAAAACATATCTCGAACAAAAATAAACTTAGAACCGATTAAAAACAATAATTTAATAATAATTATTTAGACCATGTAAATAAATTGAACAAATAAATGTTACCAATCACGAATTAATCATAATTAAATTTTTACAAATTGTATTTTTAGTTTTATATTATTTCAATCTTTACATCTTACACCTTTTTTGAAAGGATATAATAAAGTAATTAATTTGTTGATCCTAGAATCATTTATGAATTAATTTTAATACACAAACTTCAATATGATTAAAACAATATTAACATTATATGTACACATAGGGTAATACTATATAAGAAACTAGTGAAAATTCGTAGAAAAAGTTGTTGTAAAAACGTGCCAGCGAAGTAAAGTAACGTATCTCGATTGTTCTAAAATTAAAATAATACTTTCAAACGTAAATTAAAAAAACCTATATTATTTATTGATACAGACTACGACACTAATCATTAACACTTTGAATCAAATTGTTTTATTTTAACCCTTGCTTGCCACACTTCTCTGGAATTATACACTTGCTACACTGGAATCCGACTGATCACAGAGGACAAAATTGTAATTACAAATAATGGAATTAATATTTTCACGTGAAAATTTACCAACATTATAACTTTGGAGATTACTTTTAAAAATTATTTATGTTATTCTGCTGCTCGAATTAAGTGGAAATTCTAGAAGCACTTAAAAAGACAGAATGGAATAAAACAATAAATTAGAAAAAAATAAGCGTTTTTGGGACATAGAGACTGCTTGTTTCATCCATTTTCTATTGTTTCATTCCGTTAAGCCTATTTTAATATTATTGAAATATTGGAAAACTCAAGGAGTTAAAAAATCAAGTAATTTGATTATTTTTTGGCTCGACGACAACATCAAATATTTGACCCGAATTATTCGAGTATTGTCTAATAGCATTTAAATTTGATTAAAATCCATTGCTCCCTTACACCGACACCTTTGTCATTGAATTCTATCCCCCTGATAATCATACATCTTACGTATAGAAAAAGACGGATCGTGAATTACATTCGGAGTAATTGTTAACGCGTGGTAACGGTGTCATCATAAAAATATCCCTTTTACTATCCTTCACCACCCTCTCCCTTCCAGCTCTCTATCTATCTCTTTCTCCGTGTGTTTTTCTCTCCACGGTGGCATACTAAAAGAACCAGCGAAAAACACAGTGGCGCTCTTACACTTTGTCTGAGACGTACAGCGAAAGAGCAAAAATAAAGAAGTCAGGGAAGAAAGACGAGAGGGGACAAAAAATAACAGAAACACAAGGCTGCACTACGCTGGTACATCTTGGCGCGAGGCGAAGACGGCAAGGACAATAATGAGACCGTGCAAAACAAGCGCACACGCGCGTGCAGTGCGCTGCGCAATCTTAAAGGCTGAGAACTGCATAAACAAAATTGACGCCCACGAGTCGCCCGTGTATACTCTTCTGTTTTCGGTCTCCGACATATACCCTTCTTTTTCTCTCGGTCGAGAGGCACGAATTCCCGTATCCGGTCTCAGGACCACCACGGGCCTAATATAAATAACCAGCGGTGGTTGAATTGTATTGTGAATATTATACCTGTGCGATTGGATCGTATCGTTCTACTAGAGGAAAATACAAAAGAAAGGAGGGAAGAAAGGGATGCTAACGCTGCGCCGATTATTTACTCAGGTAATTGACGAATTGCCTGCATGCATGGGAAATATGACCAGAGCTTTAGGAACGCGTGAGCAAGCGTGTGAGTGCAAAAATATGGATTAGAAAATTCGAGAGGAATCCGGTGTGATGATATTAATGCGAGTTCGTTACTATGAGGTGCGATATATTGATGTTTTTCTTGTTCTGGTTCGATACGAGACTAGAAAATAAAAATGCATTCATAGCTATGAAAAAAAAATTTCAAATGATCGACAAATTCAAAATTTTATATTCCTCAGTGTCTCTGATGTTCATTTGCAGTTAATATCTTGTTAAAGGGAGACAGGACAAAAGAGCTACGTTTTAAATTTAAAAGATAGGTTCCCTTGTTAAAAAAGTGATGACCGGAAGAAGTGAAACCTCTATAGATTTGATTAGTGATTGACTCTTGGATAAAAGGCGCGAGAATTTAAAATTAAATATGCATTTTTATTTGATAATTAGGCATTATTTATTGGAATATTTATTGGAATCAAAATGATTAAAGTGAAAAGTATTAAATAAATAATAATCAAGTTAATGTTGGTTGCTTAAAAAAATAAATAACATGTTTTAATTATTTGTTAAAATGATGGCAGAAGTAGAAAAGTATTTCAAAACACAATACGATTAGTTATTGAATTGCACGGTAAAATTCAAAACAATAAGCAATGTTTTAATCTTAGAAGAATTAAATATGTTAATATTAGAATAAATTATGTCAATAATATACAAAATTTTTTATTCGTTAAGAGTAAATGTACTACAGTATTATATCAATTATTAAAGATGCATCAAAATTAAAAGAAAAAGATTTCTATCTTATAAGTTACTAGCTACTTTTAGCGCGCTTCGCGCGTATCATTTATCTCTTTGTTTTTTTGTTTTTGAGGTTATGAACATGATCAAGTTTCATTTTAAAAGTTTGTTTAAATAGTTTAAATTATACGATAATAACGTAAGTCTCATAAATAAAATCAAAGTTTTTCTTATACTATTCAGTTTTAAATATTCAAAGTCAAGAATCCAATCTTCAAAATTCAAACATACTCGATTTTGGCGCTTATTCTATGTAGACCAATCAAATGAGTCAGCAACAACCAATCAAAACAGTCTTATTGTGATGACAGATTTCCTCCATCACTTTTTTAAGAGAGGATAAGGAATAAATTAAAAGTACATATAGTGCGCGCAGCGCGCATGGATTTGGCTAGTAATAATTAATTTTATAATATTTTGGGTTTACAGTAACTTTAATATTTGTAAAAAATTTATTTGCATTGATTCAGACTGAAACTATATGTAAAAGCATGAATAATACAAAAGTAAAGTAATGAAAATGTATATTCTCTAGAAATTGTACTTTTAGTTCAACTAATATTAACTTTTTTAATAAAACAGAGTCATTTCTTTCGTTACTAAAAAAATGTACTTTAATATTGAACATACCGCTGCGCCAATATCAATAATGCATTTCTCGTGTAATACAGGATGCGAAAACTTTAATACATAAAATAAAAATTCTTTCAATATAGTAAAATGAAGCACAAAAATATTAGCTTGTCTCTCTCTCTCGCGCGCGCGCGAATACCTTGCACAAAGCAGACATAATACAAGCAATAAAGTTGCAATATTAACCTCGAATTTGCCTCGACAGTCCGAGCCGCAAAAGTGAAAGAGATAATAAAACGAAGCGACGACAACGGCCGACGACGACTCAAGTGTGCCCTGAGAGAAGACGCGGAATGTCGCGCGAGGCTCTCTCTCGAGTATTCGAACACGTGTAAGAGAAAACTAAAACTCGCGAGGAAAGTAAAGATGACGAGTGAGAGGGTGGGACGAGTCCTTAAAGGAGGGAAAAGAGTGAGAAAGATGAGGAAGTGAGAGGAATGAGGGAGGAAGACACTCCTGCGACACGAGACTTGAAAAAAGGGACTGCGCGTAAGAGCCGCTCTATATACATCTATATATCCGCCGAACTCGCGCAGGCTCTCCTCTTCGAGGGGGCACTTCGATGAGAAGTTCGGCTGCCGTATATATATAGCGAAAACGTGCGCGCGCCTCTCGCATCTCTCACAAAGACGCGCTCTCGGACATACCCCGCTATATACTACTCCCCGACAGCTCACCGTTTGTTCCCGGCGACAGATAAATAGAGGGAAGAGCTTTTCAGCCGCAGCGCGCGGCCGGCTTTCGAAAACTTTCCCGCTGGGAAAGGGGATGCCTCGACGTGCTTATATACACTTCTTCTCTTCTCATTTTTCTGCGGTACATCGACGACGCGAATGTGTTTCCTTAACGTCGCGTACGTCTATCGCGTGTAATAATATACCGGAAAAATCCTTAAGCCTTTTTGACATTTCACTGTTAATATGTACGTTTACTACTGCGATGATAATACTTTAGAACTCATTAGAAAGTGGTTTGTTTCAGCTGTAATCAATTTATAAACGTTAAAAAATGGACCAAAGACGATAAACTTCTTTTCTGTTTGTACTTACAGAATTATGAAACATGTAAGGAATTTACTATTGCAGGTTTCGTAAACCTAATTAACGTGAGAGGTTGAAACACAGAAAATAATACAAGTTATACTTATATGACTCGTATAACAGTGGAGGTGTTACACTAGCTGTGCATCTCCCCCTCCTCTCTCTCTCTCTCTCTCTCTCTCTCTCTCTCTCTCTTTCTCTCTTCCTCCCTCATTTGTGGAGTGTTTAAGCGTAGGAAAGTGAAATGGGGCCCATTGTTCATCCAGCGCGCGCATGGATGTGAAACGATTTAGCGTACGCTATAATGTTTTAAGTTACGCGCAATCGTGGCCCTCACGCGTACTTGCAATTTGAGCACCATATGATGTGCAAACAATGTTTCTCTCCCTATGCGAGCTGACCCAGTTTTCCAAATGTAATTTCTGGTGGGTGCGAGCGCAAACGGCCATAAAGCGAACCAAAGTTATTTTTGAACATTTCGCTCGTTACCGGAGGGATCAAAAATGGATGAAATTAAATTTCTCGCCTCTAGTTTGTTCTTTCACGCGCGTGCGGAACTGTGGATACGTGTAGCAGCCTCTCGTTTCCTGCGCATGGATATTTTTAAACGAAGGCTCGTGACCAGACGTCTTTGCTATTCGTACTATAAAACACCGTTCGAAAATATAAATAAAAAACTTTTTTACATGCTTCTCACTACAGTTCATATGGTTCTGTTAGTACTGCTATATAGAATATTGTTATTTTCAAAATATTAAAATATATATATAACGTCTGAGAAAAAAGTAGTCTCGAATTGAAAAAGATATTTTGGTTTCAGGTGAGTGCGTGTTGTAATTGGATCTAACTGAATCACTTATTGTAATGCAATAGCATACGGAAGAGGTATGTTCCGCCAATTTATGAATGTATTTTTATTTTACATATACATTCCTTACGAAATGTAAACGAAAAATATTTATAATTTCAAATGAAAAATAATAATTTTATTCGATACCGACGATTTATTCTTACAAATTATTTTTAAAAGTCATAATTGTAATTTAGCGTAAGTACCCGCGTAAAAAAAGTTGAGATCACAAAAAGATCGCTTTAAGATATATCTCGATTATGGCACTATTTAATACTTTTTAAGATGAAAAGTCTCAACGAATAATCAAGATGATTTTAATATTTTTTTAATCATCGCTACATTCGTCCTTTTAAAGCATTTTTAAGATGGTTTTCAGACATACGAAATTCATTATTTAATATCATTTTAAGATAGATTTGAGATGCTTTTGAAATGAATTTGAGACGAATTCGAGACGAGCTTTTGTACTGAATTTAAGATGATATTTAGATTTTTTAAGATGATGATAAGATTAACTTAAGACAAACTTTTATGACAACTTTAAGATGTCTGATAAATGAATTGATTCGAAAATTTTTAAATTTATTAAAAAAAAATTTTTAATCGATTCTTTAAACCCGATTAAGGGGTTTATACCAAAAGCAAGGCAAGCCTTGAAGTTTAGACTCTTGTTAAAGAGTGATTGAAAGGCTGAATTTCTCGGACTTATATACTCTCGGCGTTTCAATGTGTTTAGGGGTGCCCCGATCGATGCGCCGCGTAGCGACGGCAAATGACAACCATGAGTTCGGTTACTTCCGATCGGTTGTTACCGTCGTTAAACGCTACGCGGCGCATCGATCGGGGCACCCCTAAACACATTGAAACGTTGAGAGTATATAAGTCCGAGAGATTCAGCCTTTAAATCACTCTTTAACAAGAGTCTAAACTTTAAGGCTTGCCTTGCTTTTGGTATAAATTTCTTAATCGGGTTTAAAGAAATGATTAAAAAAATTTTTTTTTTTTTAATTTTGGAATCAATTCATTTTTCAAACATCTTAAAGTTGTCAGAAAAGTTTGTCTCAAATTAATCTTATCATCATAAAATCTCAAAATCATCTTAAATTTAGTACGAAAGTTCGTCTCAAATTCATTTCAAAAGCATCTCAAATTTATCTTAAAATGATATTAAATAATGAATTTCATATGTCTGAAAACCATCTTAAAAATGCTTTAAAAGGCCAAATGTAGCGATGATTAAAAAAATATTAAAATCATCTTAATTATTCGTTGAGACTTTTCATCTTAAAAAGTATTAAATAGTGCCATAATCGAGACATATCTTAAAGCGATCTTGTTGTGATCTCAACTTTTTTTACGTGAGTAGATAAAAGAATTACAATAATAGAAGTTCTTGAAAAAAATAATTAGAATTATCTTTTGTAAGAATGTAACTATGTTTAAGATTCATAAATTGCGCGAACAACTACGTACAAGACGGCGAACAGATAAGAGGAGGATCGCTTTGTTTTTTCTCGTAATTACCACTTCTTACTCCCTCAACCAAGTGTATATCTCTCGGAGACTATGCGCCACTCGACTGCGGCGCGCGCGGGCTTGAATCTCGGTGAAAAACGAAAAGTGCAGCGCACGACGCACTTTGGCCTTTAAAAACATCATTAACAAGCCTTCTTGGTAAATTTAAGTGTCAGTCGTAAAAACTTTTCGCCGTCTCTCTTTCTCCCACCTCCTGCAATCTATCTCTTTTCTCGATTGCATACTAACGAGGGAAGGTCAGCACCAACGCACTTTTAGGCTTCGCGATTTTTTTCTTCCCTCTTGACACTGGAACACGCTTGCATATTATATATCGGCGCTGAGCAGGAGCATAGCGCGCCGAGTATAAGAGAAAGAGCGAGTTAACGGGGGAAAAAAAGTAGAAAGACAGGAGGTAGCGGAGAAGAATCTTGACGAACCGGTCGAAGTGGCCAACTTCAATTTGCAAAAGTGCATCGGCTGCCTCCGCTCTCCGCTGCTCCTCGATGATCTTTTGAGCGGACAAAATAAGACGGGAGAGGTGAGACGCGAATCGTCCAACTTTTGCCCTTTCCACCCCTCCGCCCCTTCACTGCGCGTATCCGACGACCCTGAGCTTCTTAATTAAGAAATGCCTTCTAGGTGAGATTCAATTTGTTTCACGCGCGCTCGCGGCGCCGTTGCGAGAAGGAACTACTATACTACTGCTGGCGTTTCCCTCGCAAATGCGCAAAATGTCGGCGGCGTCGGCTACAAATGAAAACGCCCCGTTTCGTGAGAATTTGATTATGAGGAGATTCTTTTCAAGCCTCGCCCCCTTTCCCCGCCAGCCGCGCAACGTTACCGCGGATTTCTTCGTTCGCTCAAAGGGTGGGAGGGTTTAATGCGTTCCTTTTTAATTGTGGACGTTGCCCGGAAAATCTGGACTTTTGCGGCTTTCTATTCGGGGGTTGAGTCTTTGTTTAGCTGGATGTAATTTGCTTACGCTCTTCTGTTTCGCAACACATTTAAGAGAACTTGACGCTGCGGATTTAATTCCGTATGGGTTATGAAGAAACTTTCAGATGCAATATATCATCTTACTATTGGATATTTTACATGCTATTCGGTGAAAATATTGTTGATTTGTTAATAAAGCCCGCATAAAAAGTTATTACATTTAGTTTAATCCTTTTTCGGAATTGGATTTTTTAATTAAACGTTATTTCATCACTTTTATTCATAGGTAGACCAAATACGGTTCTAACAGTATTTGCGGGAAAAAAATGAAAAAATTGGTTACTCTACCAATTCGAATTGGTCAAAAAGAACCAACGGTAATAGTATTACCAACGCGATTGATAAAAAATAGTAGATAGTTGTAACCATTTTATTGTTTGAGCTTTTGGCACGGATAATTGGTAAAAATAACTATTAAAAGTTAATAACAACATCCAAATCTATAGTAGCATTAACTAATTTTAATCGCTGAAAACCATCGAGAATGCTTACAGAAAAATCTTATTTAAAAAATATTATTAACTTAAATGGAAGTTTTTAATAACGGTTTTAAGTGGTTGGAAAAACAACATTATTTTATTTTTAATCTAACAATTCGTTTTTGTTCCGTGCTTTTCAACCAACCAGTTGGTTTGCGTGACAAATCATTTTTTTCCGTGTTCAATAAATTCGAGCCTGAGAAGTACTTAATCTTCGTAGCAGGATTTTTCATTAAAATAATATTTACTTCAAACCCCAAGGCAAAAAAACACAGTTTTTCGACAATATAGTTTCGGATTTTCGCATATCTGTTGCCCAGAGGCTGTCGAGAGGCAGTATCCAATCCCATCTGCCAACGCGCTCGTATTATTCTCTATACCTCTGATCGCGTCTACCTACCGGGAACGAAACGCGAGATTCCATTGCAAATCAAAATTCGCTTCTAAAAATGTCAGGACCGCAGGCACAAGTAACCAAAACTCGGAAAACGAAATAACACTAACACATACACACACACACACACACAACGGATGTAATATCGGATATGACGCTTTGCTTATACATATATATATATATACACACACACACCCACACACACACACACACACACACGCGCGCGCACATATATATATATATATATATATATATATATAAACACAGCAGTGTTGCGAAACTCGTTCCGCCCACCGTCGAGTTTGAGACTTCGGCTCGCGCCGAATCGCGTTCGTATTTATGCTATACGGCGCGGCGCGGTAACGAGTTGATCGAGATCGTTGATTAAAACAACGACTGGCGTATAATCAAGCCGCCGCGGGCCAGTCGGTTCGGGAACCCGCGGCAGCCGTCAAGTGTAGGGTATAGTGTAACACAGGAGGACAGTAGTGTGCGCCCGACCTCCTTGACCCATCGATCTGTCGTCCTGACGCGCCCGGGCGCCCCTGTTATATATACGCCGATATAGGTATCACCCTGGCACCTTATGCAAATGCGAAAATCGTTAGCGGGTGAAATATTAAAGCGATTCCGTCGCGCCTCTTTCCAGTTATCGCCGGAATCAATTTTGACTCTCGATATATAAGTCGACCCGTTCGCCCCGTTCGGGCAACGACTTGTGCCGCAGGGCTCTCGAGCTGAATTCCAACCGAACCATCAATTTCTTCCGCGCCTGAGCAGTTGCGAGAGAAAAAGCGCCGGAGAAGTATGATCGGTCGAAACGGCGATTATTGTGGCTTAGTGTTGCGATTTGGAAAGAATCGTTTTTTTGTTTGGTGAATTAGAGCAACTTGTCGAGTCTAATGGAAACGAAAATTCTGCTTATTTTAATTTGAATTCGGAGGGTTCTATATCGTTGCTCTAAACAAACAACTGATATTCGGAAAGGAATGCACTATCTTTACACGGAGAGAAAAACTCCGTAAACACAACCTTATTTTTATCCGCCAAGGTTAGTGCATGTAGCCAAGCGCCGAATGCCGGACTCTCAGCCCGTTTTTACCTGAATCCTCCGTAAACGTAAACATAACAGTCGCATGTTTTTATGGGTTTAGGAGATGTAAACAATATTTATTTGCACGCAAATAAATAAACTTTACATAGCTTATATACGATTTACATAAGTTAATTATAATTGTAATATGCTTTTCTATTATAATTTAGCTAAACAAAATCAATTATTAAGAATTGGTGAACGTGTAAAAATAGTATATTACTAACGCGCAAGTCGCATGAGGTAAATAATTCTCTTACGTCCACGTTTCAGTAACGTATTTTTCCGTCCGAGGCCGCAAAATGACATTTAAGATGGCATTTTGAGGTTAAAGGGCGGAAAAATCTGTTTACTGTTGACTGTCAGGCAGAAACTACCGGAGACTCAAGTAATGCTAGTTTTGTGCCTACTACCCGAGTCACTCAGGCCGTTTTGGCCTGAGTATCCAATTAACGATACAAAACTTTTCTCTCCGTGCATGCAGATATTGTATTCGAAATCGATGCTACGGGATACTGTTATTATCATTGTAGTGTATTATGGTATCCTCTTACGTCCGCAACGGTTGCGAATTTATTCTTCTTTTTTATTCTCAAACTTTTGGGAATTAGTCGAGCCCGACTTTTTCCCAGAAGGTTTCGAGCAACGACGCACTCCGCGAGCTTCGGAGAAGCTCGCGTCACTGGTCGCCCGCGGACCAATCATCGAGCGCGACCGCTCGCCCCCCAACCCTCACCGAGGTATTTTGCTCCGCTCCGATTTTTCGGAACATACTCGCTCTCCGCGCCCCACCGGAGATGGGCCTCCTCTCGCCAGGCTCTTGCACCAGGTAACCTCACCTTTACTTCTAGTCTAGGCGCCATCCCAGGTTTCGTGGCCGATTGCATGCCCCACCGGCCACCTAGGTTTTTCTTATGTTTTTTGAGCCCCTGAATCCAAATTTCGTAGGTGGCCAGCGAAAAAATGCAAAGAACAATTGTTATTAACAATTTTTATAAACAATTGAATAAAATTGATTGTTAAATTGATTTTTTCGACTTGAAAAAAATATATTCGCATTCTTTGGCTCATTCTGAGTAAAAAAGGTCCTTACATATTTTTACGTTCGACTTATAGTTTTCTCAGAAAAAATTCTCAAAGTTTCCACCACTTTCATAGGTAATGTATATCTATATACCCATAGACATGTATATAGGTATACATTATATATGAAAGTGGTGGAAACTTTGAGAATTTTTTCTGAGAAAACTATAAGTCGAACGTAAAAATATGTAAGGACCTTTTTTACTCAGAATGAGCCAAAGAATGCGAATATATTTTTTTCAGGTCGAAAAAAAATCAATTTAACAATCAATTTTATTCAATTATTTATAAAAATTGTTAATAACAATTGTTCTTTGCATTTTTTCGCTGGCCACCTACGAAATTTGGATTCAGGGGCTCAAAAAACATAAGAAAAACCTAGGTGGCCGGTGGGGCATGCAATCGGCCACGAAACCTGGGATGGCGCCTAGACTATTCCGCCAACGGCGACTTATTGTCACATGGCCTTACCCTCGCCACGTGCGGCCTACCGTACTGCTCAGGCAAAAAGGGGGTGACACCTCGAGCCCCTCTCGGTGTCACCAGGACATGGCAGGAGTACCCTGGTGAGAGTCTCGCGAGCACGCGAAACGAACGCCAACGCGAATAACACGTCATCTTTTTTTTTATAATTTTATTATTTATTTAATTTTATTAGATTAGTTATTTTACTCTACCGTTATTCAAAGTAATTTATTTTTACTTTAATCTTTTGTTTAAACTTATTTTATTAACCATCTTTTTCCTATCATACCAATATTAACATCCTCTCATGCTCTCCGACCCTGAGCTTACATCACCTTAGAACAAGCGATAGTGAAATGCTACATCGAACACGCAATATTGCAATAATAATCGTGAATTAAAGTCAATTGTTTGTATAATTAATTATTTCAATTAGATATATTAGGAAATCCAGAATTTATTTCAACTTTTCGAGTCCCCAAATCGGTCAAAATTTTTTTTGAAGGCACACTTTCCGGACGTGATTTTTCTTCTTTCTTATGTCACAAAATATACAGAGAAAATCGTATACAATTAAAAATGTCTTTATTCCACAATTTTTTAAAGGATGACATTTTTCAAGAAAATAGCAAAAAAGCGCTTTTCTTTAAACCTCAGCCTTTTAGCCCAAAAACGATCAACTCAAAGTTTCAAAAAAGAAATTGAAACTAGAAAGAAAGGGCTTTCATTCCCTTTTTTGAAAATTAAAAAATGTCGATTCCTTCAAAAGTTATAAGGGTTTGAAATTAAACGTCGAAAAGGGATAAAAATGCACAAATTGCAGGAATCGGCAGCGCCGACTTTGAAAGCATTTTTAATTAAATAAGCCTTTTCGACGTTTAATTTCAAACCCTTATAACTTTTGAAGAAATCGATATTTTTTAATTTTCAAAAAAGGGAATGAAAGCTCTTTCTTTCTAGTTTCAATTTCTTTTTTGAAACTTTGAGTTGATCATTTCAGGGCTAAATGGCTGAGGTTTAAAGAAAAGGGCTTTTTTAACATTTTCTTGAAAAATCTCAACCTTTAAAAAAAATGTAGGACATAGACGTGTTTTTAATTGTACACGATTTTCTCCGTATATTTTGTGACATAAAAAAGAAGAAAACCGCGTGTGCCTTAATAGCGTTTAAACTATTTACCCAAAGTATTTTAATTTAATTTAAGATTTGAAGTAAGCTAAGGTAAGCGGGCATCGACATAATATCTCATAGTTCTAATCGAGGGGCAAGCATACCACTCAAAAAGAGTAATTAAAGAATTAAAGAAAAAACCCGTGGGTAACTGATATATTTAAACTTTGGGATATGTTTTAGGATCTCAAAATATAAACCATTCAGTCTAGATAGATACTCTATAGCATAATCGATATTATTTGTAATTCTAAGAAAAACAAATAAAAGCTCAATTTTTGTACTTTTATACGGTACATTGTACAACAGTACATTATATTCATATCGATATAATCCAACGTAAATAATAAAAACATCTTACTCAAAATAATACCTGATTAAAATAAAATTATACAAAAGTAAACATCTACCCTGTACGTTAACCCAAATCAGCATGATTCGCTTTAGTTTATTGCGAAGCTTAAATAAACATATATTACAAGGGTGATATTGGTATAAATTAATTTCATAAGATTGTAACAATAAGACATGTAAACTTTTAAATAACTTACAATTTAGTGCGTAAATGAATAGCTATAAAATACCATATTTCAAAGATTTAAAATCATGAAAAATAATCTTTTGTAAAATCTTAATGAATTATATCAATAAATCTTTGACCATTTGTGTCAAGTTAATCATTTACATATAGGGGAGAGTAACAGACTCATGGCCAGTGCCTAAAGCTGGCCACCACGCGTTTATCGTGTCTGACAACATGTGACGGTATCGGACAATGGTTAGATGTAAAATATCATTTTATTCAATATATTTCGGGCCCGATATTTTGAGTACGGAATTTACAAAGTTACATGAGAATTTAGTATTGTAACAACAATCACAGTGTTAAAAGATATTTTTGTCTTTACGTCTCTTTCTACAGTCGATGTAATACTTTTTTTAATAATTTCTACTTCTTTAAACATTCAGGAATAAATTAACGTGTCTCCGGGTTGATATAACCTCGTGGTAGATGAATATCAGTTAAAGGGAAATTATGAAAAATAAATCTTATTTCTTTCTAAATTATGTTAAAGCAAATTCATTTTGAATTATTACGTACATCAATCATATACTGTAAATCACGTAATTTTATCATTTTTTAATTTTTCGTAATTGTTTAATTATTTCCAGTTTAATTTTTAATAAAAGAAAACTTAATAATTAATATGGATGTTCTACCATATTTGTAAAATATTTTAAAGATTGTTGTAATCGTGAAAAACCAATTTTTTTATTTTTTCAAATAACTTCTTATAATTATAATAATTGAAAAAACTAATCATCTTCTTTATAGGGAGCCTTTTAAGGATTATTTTCTTTTTTGGTATTTTAATTTTAACCCCATAACATCAACAACTATGTTCGAAAATGCTATGTATCCCACCAATAGGCAACTATCTCGTACTATATTTATATAATACAAAAATATTTCATTTAAATATCTGTTTTAACATCTTACTTTAATCCTAAATCGGATCAAGCATACTCTTTCATTTGGAACGTACGGCTGCACGAGTGGAAGGTATTAATATAAAAGACAAGTTTCCTAGTTGCGGATATGAATTACGTCAACGAAAAGCAAAAGAGAAAAAGGAGACGAGAGAGAGAGGAGGTAGGAGGGGGAGGTGAAAAGAGGGAGTAAAGGAGAAAACGCGCACGAGAGTTGCATTTTCGCGCATGTGCGCGACTGTGTATGACTGCCATTAATCCGAAGCGGGGGCCGTTCTCGCGAACCATTAATACTGTGAGTATTCACGTATGTGTGTGTTGGGTCGTGTGTGCTATTTAAGGCCAGCCAGACTTACGGCTTCGCTCAAGTACACTCATAACTTCTTTTCTTTCACCACGGGGTCAACGTGGTTTTTTAACCGCGCCTAGTGCTGTTAATTGAAATTAAAAATTCACAGGCTTTTACGGAAAATTTCATGATTTAGTACGTGGACAATTTTCGTTGCAATTTTTCCCCCAAAGTAACCTTTAATATAAACAAAAAAAAACACGAATTTCGAAAGTTGAGCAACAAAAAAAATGTTATTTATATCTATAAAATTCAACCCACTGCTGTTTGTTACATGCAAAACGCACTTCGAATCCACGTCGCAACCATAACTATGATTCTTTTACTCCAGTATTTCAATAAAATTTTACTGCGTCAGACTCCATAAATGTATTACTGCCGTAAGCGCGCAATTTGACGAGAATCCCGCGTAGTCAAGTTTATTATTCCGTATAATTAAATGAACGGAGAGACTCGTTCGTGACAAAATTATTACTCTCTATCTTTAGGCCGATCGCCCTCGCGCAAGGAGAGGGGAAGAAAAGACGTGGCGGTGGTCCGGCACATCGCCTTGGGCTACATTTATACTCCCTCGTCGTCAGCGCCCAGTCTGACCAAATGGTGTATAAACACCGTGTGTGCGCTCGCGCGTGATGACTATGGGATGTTTTTGCACCCTGCCAAATCACCGGATATTTCGATTCGCAGCAAAGGATTGTCGATTTTCAGCCGCTTGATGGGATTAATTCAATTTCATGCCTAATATGTATAATACTGTCGATGAATTGCATTTCACGAAAATATAGTTTGATTAAGTTGTTAAGGTCATTCGTGCAAATATCATCAAGTGACACTTGTTTTAGTTGAAAAATTATGTTAACCCATTAAACTATACGTGTACGACAGTAAAACTTTAATAATATCGGCATTTTATCATTACAAACATTTTTAGATTCAACTCTGCATAATTATCCCCAATAAGAATTTAAATAATATTATAGACATATAGAAGCACGTATATCCCTTTAAAATCACGAGTTCACACCCATTAAACCCAATTCTCTGGCATTCTCTAGTCAACTTGTTCCGATCGTACCTATACCACTATACTCCCCTTCAGTCTCGAAATCTCTGTAAATCTAATTAAAAGAGTCGCCTCTCCATGAAGATAAATTAAAGACTTTCAACATACCGCCGCCACAGGCTCGCGCTCTATAACGTCCCCCCCTTCCCCTCCTATATACTATACACTACTGCACTGCACTCGCGCGCGCACAGATTAGCTCGTATCTCTTAATAACAGCAAAGCGCCGCCGCTGCCGCCCCTATTCAATACACTAGTGTGGAATAGCAGCAGCAGCAGCAGCGGCAGCGGCGGTGAGTTCACTCGCGATTACAAAGATGACAGAGACGGAAAGCTCTCGATGCGCGCGCTCGTTGAGACAGACGTGCGTGCCCGCCGACGATAAACGCTTACGTATATTATGTATATATGCATTATACGCACTTTCGCGACCTATTTCAAGCGCGAATCATACTGGATGATGAACAGCTTGCGCAACGTTTAGCAGTAACTTTTAGCAGTACATTCATCCAGTGTTGCGATTTTTCCATATGTGTGAGCCTGTGTCTTTGTGTGTGTGTGTGTTCGTCTATTGTATTGTATTGACTGAATTGTATCCACTGTTTTCTTTTTTTTTGTAGAATTTTACAAATTAAAACTATTATCTATTTATCTATCTATCTATCTATGGACGGGTGTAGCTTCTTATGACTGTGTATTGTTAGCAACCGAAAAACAGTTTGCTGTTTATAAACAGTCAGTTCGATGTGAGAAACAATGTCATATAAAAAGGGATGCTCCGAATTGCAAACAAAATTTGGTAAAAAAATTACATTAGAGAGTATGATAGTATAGATATCGGCCACTAAAATAATAAAACCATAAAATATTTTAATCTTTTTCATTTGAAAATTCCCATTTTGTTATTTGAACAGTTGAACCGCCGGGTGCTGTAACTCGTTACGTCCGGATTTCGCCGCTTTTTATTTCTTCGATATAACTAAAAAATAGTAATAGCTAGAAATATGATTTATCTGGGGAAACATTGCGCTACAAGATTCTCTACAAGAATCCATCGTCAAAATCCGGATTTCTGATATTTTAGCCCATTGACAATACTTATGCGGCGAAATCCGGACGTAACGAGTTACAGCACCCGCGGCGGTTCATATTGCACACCAAGATATATCAATATCGAAATTATAAACTAAAGAAGACAGATCTCGGTTAGATTGAGTGTTTACGGCTAAAAGTTAAGCAGTAATAGCCGAATGAAAATTTGGAAGCCAAAAAAATTTATGTTGCTGTGGAAACTCGGCGATTTTCAAAGTCAGCTAAGCAGCATAAATAATATGAATGCATAAACATTAGAAAACACATAAAAAATTTACATCATAGATTATACTGATAAGCATAGGATGGAAATAGTACTGTTGTACCCTGGTAGAAATTGTCTCTATCGGAAATGGCCAGGAAAATAATAAGTAAGCTAGTAAAGATAGCTAATTTCTATGTAATGATGAAACAATTTTTCTGGTCATAGTCACTATTTAATGGAGATAACACAATCTTAAAATATTTGTACTAAATGTTCTCTGTAATCATGTATTTAAAGCCAAATATTAAAAAAAGATAGCTAACCAAAACGTAAACACGAATTATTGGTATTTAATTCGTTTATAGTAACTGTTTCAGGGGATACAAACGAAAACAATGATTTTTCTGTTTGATTCTGTCTCTCTCACTCCTCGCCATAACAAGCCTCTTATTAGCCATTTCCTAACTAAAAAAACTGGTCAACTTTAATATCTTTTAAATACTCATAAATAAGCTAATGTAAATTTGTGAAAAACCTATTATTCTGTCTATTAAATAGCGAATATGATCGGTAAAGTCGTTTCATCGCTGGATATAAATAGCCAAGAAAAGTGTCTAGTTTTTGATGATTATTGGAGAAACTAGCTATTTATTAGGTAAATAATGGAATCGATTTCCACCAGGATATACTGACGGTAGCAAATGTTATAATCTCCGATACTTTCCATGGCTTAGATTTACATGCGAATAAAGGATTAAAACTATGAATGATACTTATAAAGTTAAGGAAAATACAGTAATGTCAACGGCAACTACCATACCTGCCAATGTTTCCTGGGAAAGTTCCTACGGTAATCAACTAGAATTAGACGGAGAAATTGTAGCTGTAACTATCATAGTTCTTACCTTATTCTGAAGATATTTACACCTTGAGAGAGAGAAAAGGAACGTGGGGTACGATATTAGTCCAAATTTTCCCTCGAAATGACTTGCCAATAGCCTGATCAAGATGCTACTATATACTTATAGTTACAATACTTAACAGAATAATTTAAGAGCTAACAGACATATATATTTGTGACTTCCAGGAATAACGACTTAACTGACTTCTACGTGTTTTCGAGAAATAGCCGTTTTAAAATTACTGTCATGGCACTTCATATATGTAACATCGAAATGCGCGAGATGAGTCATAACAATTTAGACATTTGCAAAGGTATCACATATCTTTCGGACCCTACTATCAGCTGCTAGAATACATTTTTGTTCTTTCTATAAACAAACAAAACAATGCAGTTAAGTCGTTATTCCGGTACCTGTGCAGTAAAGTGGTTTAGGAAAATTGTTCAAATAAGATAAATAACATAGTTATGTCTACACTTAAAACATACAATACGAATTCTTTTTTAAATATTCATTCCCGCGTATGCGCCTCCCAACGGAATGTACGTGAAGTCAACGGAATTCGATAAACTGAATACCGAACGTTACTCGGATACTGTTTATGCACACTCACCTCATCGCCCGGCAATCAAAGATGTTGTGATACCTTCTATTATCCTATTGTCTTTGGTCTTTGTTGCTATAAAAATAGGTATGTCATAATCTGTTTATTGTATAGTATTAACTTCAAAACGGTGCTTTTAATTAAATATAAATATTCTGTTAAGTGGTTTTTCCGGGCACAAGTGTAGTTAAGTGGTTATGCACTTATCTGATATTAGCTCTTTGAACGAGTTTCAGATTTCCGGACCAAGTCTATACATGAAAAAGGGTAGTTAGAAGGTATAAATTCCGGTGCTAACTCAATTTTAACAAAAAGTCAGTTAATAGTTTAACATAAGTCGGTATTACTGGAAGCCACACACACACACACACACACACACACACACACACACACACACACACACACACACACACACACACACACACACACACACACACACACACACACACACACACACACACACACACGCGCGCGCGCACACACACACACACGCACACACACACACACACACACGCACACACACACACGCGCGCGCGCGCGCGTAAACACACACTATACTTAATGCGATACACGCAATGCCCTTGTGCATAAATCGCAAAAATTGAAGTTCCGGAAAGTAGGAAGCGCGATTCGTCTGTACACCCACTGGTCAGTTCACATACATCACACCACATATTGAGGTGTAGAAACCAAAGAGACGAGTGTGTAACATATGAGGCAGCAGAGAGGGGGCGGTTGTTATTCGTTATTATACGGCCATCGCAGGAAGTTCGAAGAGCTTGAGTGCAAATAATCGCGATGCTTTTATAGTGAAATAGAACCCTAATAGAATTTAGCCCATAACAGACTAGTTTTTTTCAATTTCCACCAGGGAAGAAATGATTTTTTTTATGTTTCTTATTCTGATATGCGACCGATTCTCAAATGATTTTGCTTAAAATAATTTGATTTGAATAGTTGATGTATGTAAGATGTAAATTGAATTGTTTGAAAAGAATATGGGATGCTTGTGAATTTATGGAATCAATAGTTATTGCATTATTTCACCTTTCATACTCCCTAAACGTAAAGTTATGAATGTTAGATATTTCAGTGACAAGGCCCTACCTAAATAATTAATATCATCGGCTGAGCGCTAAGAAAGGTGACAACTCAGTGGGTTACTTTTTTTTAATTGAACTTCTTGAGAATCGCTGTAGAGATTTAAAAAATTTTCAATTTGTATGAAATATCGACTTTATTTCATGTTATAAAAAAATACTAGGGTAAAAGCACCAGTTGTCGGTCATCTAATTTAGTTATTGGACACTTTTTCTGTCACGATTCTCAATTGAAATGAATAAACGATTTTGAACTTTAGGGCGGCGATCGCCAAGTCACTAACCTCTACTTTAGGTTACAATTTATTAGTTTAGCAAATTTTATTTTTAATGTGTAACTGTTACAACGAAAATCTCCGACAACTATAGGATATGGCCAACCACTAGAAAAATTTTCAAATTTCTACAGCGGTCCTAAACTAAAATGTCAATGAAAAACGAGTAACCCGCGAGTTGTTATCTCTCTTACCGTACAGTCGAGTTGTCACGCTTTTCCTCCCAGCCCACACTATTTCAGTAGTACGTAATCACTTTTCATACAAGTAAAATTAAATTTTCATTATCAAATAGCAAAAATGCAGTAGCAAAATAAAAAACAAATATTCTAATCTACAATTGATTCGAGTGAAACGGGATATACATAACTGATTGTAATTTAATGAACGTCTTTTGCTGCGACATTTTAAAACACAGTAATTTTAACCAATAAGATAAAACTTTACAAATATGGTCTAGATTATGCATCATTCAGAATTTTTTTTAACAAAAAATTCCACGCAACACAATTATTTTTACATTTTCCCTTGTACACATACATTATGTAGGAATTACGCTTTCCCCTGGAAATGAAATGCCGATATTTGAAAAGACAAATGTGACATATTGTATCCTGAAAAAATATTTCAACTGGATTATATTGGTCTATAATTCAATTATAAATTCATTTTGATGGAACGCAAATACATTGTATACGAAATTCAAAATATTTCGTTGATACATAGTAAAAATAAAAAATAGAATGACCAATGAATGGCTAAAAGTTAGCGCAAAAGAACGAGGGGTGAAGGCAACACAAGCACCAATATATCAGCCAATAGCCTGCAGTGACGCCGGTTGCTCTAAGCGTGGGCTAACTCGAACCTCTCTACACACGTGCGCTCGCGCTAATTAAAGCTTATCGATATTTATGCGTATGAACGCGCGGTACACGCAGCTGGTAAGTCGTTTCGCACATTGTATAATACACGCGCGCGCGTGAGAGAGAGAGAGAGAGAGGGATGGCGTCGCTTCGCAAAAAGCGGCTGGGCAATGGAGGCCCCGATGAGGAAAAATGCGCTGCACCACACGCGCATGGCGCGGAACTTTATATCCGGGGGTGCGCGCGATATAACGCGCCCGATACTAACCGTTTTCGCGCGGTGCTGCAACGCGGAACGTTATGTTTATATCTCGCGGCTCTATGTAACGCCGCAGGGCTCGTGAAATTTTTCTCCCATAGCCCCGGGTCTTTTTTTCTGGTTTTCTTCGTAGCGGCGCGCTTAATTTTAAATCTCGGAAGTGCCCGCGCCCTCTCGTGTATAAACAAAGATGGGCGCGCACCGACGGTTGCCTGGTTCAGCTTTAATTTATGAAAGAGGAGAGGCGAGTGGAGTTTGCGCGCACGCGCCGCCGCCGCCGCCGAAGTTTGGGCAAAATTGTATCTTATGGTCATTGGTAATGCAGGTCTTGTGTTATGAGGCTTTGGAAGGAAAAATTGAATTCTTTAACGGTTCCGCCTCGGCCTGGGATTTTCTGCGAAAAAGCGAGTTTTCGTGTGCTGCATTTTCTTGATATAATCATTCGTTCTTTCTTCTATCAGCTAGTCATGTGAAATTTATATGTGGTGCAATTCTTACTGGTAGTTAATTCATTTTGAATTCAATATTAAAATAATTTCATTCTTAGTTTATTGTAAAGTATTAGAAATAAGGCTAACAAATAGTCCTTAATTACATTTTAAAGAAATTTAAAACACATAACTATAACATACTCGTCGGAAATCTGAAAAAAATCAAGAGCAGAAAATAAATCATTTAATTGTTTCTTACAAAAAGGATATCGTACTCTCTAAAAATGAATCAAATTTTCACTGCGTAAGAAGTGTATATTCATTAAAGAATAAGTCGGTTTTTCACTTATTTATACCAGTGAGTGACTTTTCACTTATTTATTTTTAGAGAGTAAATTTCGTTCAATCGGAAACAAAACAAACTAGTTAATAAATATGTATACATAATTTCTCTGTGTTTCTACCTTCGTCAAAATTATTATTTTATTCATAGTGAAACTACAGAAATATAATCTGAAAGCTATTCATTTCTCTGCAAATCACAAACTAAATTACCTATATATATATTACAGTAGAATAGTTTTTATTAAAATATTCTTCATCGCATAGATTTTTAATGTGTATTAAAAATTTGTACGATGCATTTTTCAACTTTAAACATGACAAATATAAGTCTCTCACCAAAGCCAGAAATACCTTCGTAATAAATGCCCGACTATAATTCTAAAATTATCTCCATGAATACGCGTCGAACTGGGCAAACTATAACGCTCCCCTGAACTCCGGCGCACGCGTGCGCATAAAGAAACATTTTTCAATTAAACCTTTGATGCACGAGCACACAACGGAAGGAAAAGAGCCATACAGCAAACTATGAACAAAAAAAAAGGCGATTGAGGATGACGCGGATATATGGAGTGAAGGCGCGCTCAAGCACACGTTTTCGAAGTTCACGGCTCGCGCATCTGCGCGCCTCATGTGCGTAACAAAACACCGAACTCATGGGCGTCGCGAGGCCGGAAGCCGATCAGAGGGACGCCTGCCTCAGCGGACAGAGAAAAAACGAGCAGGGAAATAAGCACGAACGTATACATGTGTGTATGTGTATCCGTAAAGGGGCGCGACTCTGCTAAAATAGCTAAACCTTTATGACTTTGCTTTGTCTCGACGTGACATTTACATTTGCTTTCGACATTTTAATTATACCGATAACGAGAATCGCCAATTAGAAAATAAGGATTGCAGCGCAAGATATTCCCGTAGTGTATGCTGTGCTTTTGAAATGCGAGTTCGATAAAGAATGTGTATCTTTGTGTCTAACTTGCACGATAAATGTATCGAAGATTTACTTTGATGTATAGTAAAATAAACCAGAATAAAATATGTACAAGATTATTACAAACAGCGTTATATAAAGTATAACAATAATTCTTCTTTTAAAACAGCTTTCTTTGTTGTCAGTAAAATAAACACAAAAAATTAGGTCAAATGAAACACTCAATTTATTATAATATTGCAATAAAAGATTTTAGTTAAAATTATCAAATTTTTGACCGACCGAATATGGAGAGTTTTCAAGTTTTTAAAAAAGACAAGATTAACCATCAGATTGTTGATTGACAACTGAATTCGACGTCCGGAACGTTTTCGCACAATCTTTTTTATTTTTTACACCAATTTGGAGAATTAGTCGAGCCCGACTTTTTCCCTGGAATTCTCGAATGTTCGCGCACCTCGCAAGCTTCGGAGAAGCTCGCGTCATGATTCGGCCGCCGGGCCGCACCTTCGATCTCGAGGAGAGGAGAGCGAGCCGATCCGCAACCCCAGCCGCAGCCTATCTGCCGACTGTTTTACCACCGCCTTGCGGCGACCAATCAGCGCGCGCGACCGCTCGCCCCCAACCCTCACCGAGGTGTTTTGCTCCGCTCCGATTTTTCGGAGCACACTCGCCCTCCGCGCTCCGCCGCAGATGGGACTCCACTCGCCAGGCTTTGGCACCAGGTAACCCGGCCTCTCGCCTCCTTGCCAACAGCGACTCTGTCGCTATGGGGTGACATTTCGAGCCACGCTCGGTGTCACCAGGACATGGCAGGAGTACCCTGGTGAGAGTCTCGCGAGCTCGCGAAACTAACGCGACCACGAATCACACTTCATTTTCTTTTTTTTTTTCGTTTATTTAATATTCTTAATTTTATTAGTTTATTTTATATTTTGCTCTACCGTGTTTTCAGAAGTATTGTATTTAACTTTAATCTTTGTTTAACGCATTTTATTTTTATCCACCTTTTTTCCTATTCCTCATTCCTCTCATGCTCTCCGACGCTGAGCTTACATCAAATTTTTCTTAACTTTATAACATACTTAAATACATGTATACTGAAAATTGTTCTCGCTGCATGCTTCTTTTAAAAAACGATGCAATTAAAAAGTAAAATATAATAAAATTGCTTGTCTGTGATACTAGGCTCTTTGTCAGAAAGTGTCTCTCTACGTGGAGTCTCTCCGCACAGATATCTTCCAGCAACAGTCACTTTTGAGGTAGAATCTATTCACCATCTGACGGAGTGCATTTTGTGGGATATTTTAACACAGTGGCTTATAGGGAATTCATAAAAACATAAAATAAATGCTAAAGTAACTATTGTTTCTTGTATCCTTTTGTCAGTATAAAGATCTACAAGTACTTAAATCTGTCTTTTGTTTCACTATCAGGAATGGATTTTTATTCATGTTACTTTTTCCTGATAATTACTATTAACTCGTAGCACGTTTGCAAGTTATATTAGAATATAAATGACCACCAGAGGTAACCATGCGTGTCCGAAGTTCCTCGTCAGGTGCTCTATAAACCAAGCAGCTAATATCGGGGTGCAAAGCTGAGTGAGTCGCGGACTAGTTATTCTTCGCTAAATCAAATTTCAGAGTATAGAATGAACGAATAAAAGAATTAAAAAATGACGAAATTTCGTTTCAAGAATTTTTAAAAGCGTCCTTGAAATTTTGACTCAAAACTTTGCAGAATGACAGATAATTACATTACGGAGGGCAAGAGAATTTTGATAAGTCGTTAATCGATGGAATAATCGAGTGTCGTCATTTTTTTTTGGCTTGAAACTTTGTAGAACGATGTTTTACAGAATTACACAGGGCAACTGAATTTGTTCAGGGCGTAAATAGCTACACTTTTTTATATCAATTACACTTTTACATGTTCTGCCGATAAAACAGTGTTACTATAAAGTACAATGCGGCACCCTCTTCAGTGTATTTCCGATCTCGTAGCTCATGTAGCATTAAAAAGAACTGGGCTTTATTTTTATACACTGAACACCGGCTCTAGAAGCCTCAACAAAATACTCTTCCCGTATCAACTTCTTGTATATTATAAACTTTTTACGAATAAGCTATAAATAATATAAAACTATCTACTATCATACGAAATCTTACAATACTATAAGAGCTTATATTATAATATATTCCTTATCCCATGATGATTTTAATTTTCAAAAGAATATGACTAAATTTTCCACAGGAAAATTTTCATCTTACTGCTTACAATACACATACCTACTTGCTTATCCATTCTAAACCTAATTTTTCATTCATCCCATCATATAGCACTTCCGCCTTTACGTTTTATCTCTCATCCGCGCGGGCGTACAGAGAGAAGTGCCTCAGAACTCATTGAAAATTTTACACACACACACATATATATATATATATACACACCTCGCGCGCCAATGTATTTATCGCGCATCAATCAATCTACTGCTGCTTTTACCCGCCCCTTATAGAGCCAATTACCGTATGCCTGCGCGACACAAATCTTTATAATAGTTTTCGTGGGCGCGATTGAATATTATCCACGATATACATATCACACTCGCTGCGTATATACGAGCGCGTTCACTGAAAACCGTTATACACGCGCGATCCTTTACCTCGCGCACGCATATAGGCGCGTTGTTCTGGTAAGACCCACGCGCGCGCGTGTATTATACAAAAGGGAAAAAATTGCCTCCAAGCGTCCCACAGCATTGTATATGGAAGATTACACTCAGGATAAGTGAGTTTATATCTTTGGCTGCATCGCGGAGGTTTGGGATGAATGGATTATTATCGAAATACACAGTTTGGCTATTGTATACATAATAAATACACTTCCGGGCGCGGTTGTATAAGCTGTAGAGATTATTTTCATCTAACTGATTCATAATGTATATTTTAAATTTATTGCATTTGTAGCTTGAAATGGTATTAGTTTGTTGTTGAAAATTATCAGTATTTTAAAAAGCACTCTTTGTACAAATGGAGGAGACGTCGAATTAACAATATCCATGAAAATTTGATAAAAAATAATCTACGAATCTATATCTTAATATTGAAAATAATCTGTGAAAATATTCTTAAAGGTACAACTATTCCAAGCAAATGTAAATCAATGAAGTATTATATATAAAACAGTATAACAGTAACAAAATGTATTACCACAAAACGTATAAAATATAGCGCGTCAATATACGTCGCGACATGTATACCGCCTAAGTCAACGATTTCCCAGAATAGAGCCATACCGGAGTGCATAACTATTACGCGTATGGCGCTACATTTATTAACCATACATCCTCTCTTAAGACTTTATAGAGCCCCGGAGGTAAATAGCGACTCTCGTGGAGGATATTTATTTACGACGCGGCACGGTGTACTTAAATTTCAGGTAAAGAAGCGGGAAAGGTGAGGTAAAAAAGGAATCCGAAGAAGGCACAAACAACAAGAAGAATAAATAGACAGGGAGAAAAGGCACCAAACCGGTTCTTCGAGTCGCGCGGCTCTCTATCTGTCTTGTTCTCTCCTTACGCGCACGCATACGTTGAGACGACTCCACGTGTACCAGCACGTACTCACACACGCACATCCGTCGCGGAGTAAATTAGAAAGTCCGGAGGGAGTGCAACGTACTACTAATGCCGGTGGCCCTCGCATTAACGGAGAGAAAGAGCGGGGGGAGAGGGCACAACGGTATTGCAGCTTAGGTGTGCATATACCGTCGTGCGTCTTAAGCTCTCTGGTTCTATGTACCAATGCCTATATAATACTATACATATGCGTGCGCGTTCGAATTGAGAGGACGAAGAATAATCATGCCGAGTGATTTCGGCTTTTACTGCAGCGCTACGACAAATTGTCATAAAGATGGGGGAGCAGCGGCGTATACTATTATACGCAGTTACGCAGTCTGTAAAGTTTGCGCGACTGCAATACGGGATTTTCGGTAGCCTGCAGAAGTTCCTACAGGCCGCCGTACGTTAAATAATTTGCTTAATGGCGTGTTAAGTAATTGTGTCTTGCCACGTCACGATATTAGGACCGTTTGTCTTCATTAATGTTTTCTTCTTGCCGCTGCGCGCATATTTTTAACTTGCTTGGTTAATGAGATTCTTGCGGCGACAGAGGTAGCGGCGCAAACTTGGTAATGCCAATATAAACCACTTTTTTATTATTCTATAATCAAAACCTATAATCACAAAAATTTTAATTAGGAGGCTTTTATATTAAAAATGAAGAAAAATGTTGTTCATCGAGAATTCCCTTGCTACTTATGCGAGAGAAATTACTCGAGTAACATCGTATCTTCCTGTTCCGCTAAAGGAAAACAAGAAAAACTTTCAGTAATGTATCAACACGCGAGCATGCGACATGTGCAATATTCACAGGTTGCCAGTGCAGAGATTTCCTAGATTAAATACTTTCGTCGTAAATATTATCTCCCCCATCTGTCTCTCTCTCTCAGTCAGTGTGTAACTATACGTGTATATCTCATCGGAATGCCTACGATGTGGCTCATCTCCGAAGCACGCGCGGCACGTCGACACCGCGAGCTCACATGACGCTGCTGCAGCCCATATATGCGCGAGCGCTGCGCGCTCCTAGCCTTGCGCATCGGTCACATTTCGTAAACGATGACGATGATGAGGACAGCGACGACGAATATCCGTAATTGCTCGCCATGCTCATTTGGTGAAATCCCGAGCAAAAAGTCGTTCGGGAAATCCTTCGAATTGCTTCCGCGTGGTATCGCCCCAAGCGCGCGCGAGCGAGCGAACGAACGACGTAATTGAATTGGCCGCGGAAGCGCGAAGGAATTCTCATTAGGAATCGTCATTGATTGTGTAATGGACTAATATGTCGATTTAACCATTGAAGATGATTTTCTTGAAAGGCAAGAATGTAGATAATTTGAATAGTTTGTTCGTGATCTTCTATTGATCTGTGTCTACAGTGTAAGATATTACAAAAGATTCATGCCTCACATATCATTGCTAATAATGAAAGTTTTTTACAATAACGTTAACATCAACTATAAACGTTTTCAATCTTACACACGATACTGATGATACTTTTATGGTTAAAAGTCAAATCGAAAGTGGGCCGAACTCTGAAACGAAGAAATCATCGCGTGATGCAAGGAAATTATTATTACTCATCTAAAGGAGTGAAAGTTCCGAATCAATTCAAAAATTCATTGGCATCAATGATTCAATAATTTTCAAGTAACCTTTCACTTCTTGAAATTAAGGAAATTTGAAATGGTACATGATATGTAGAAAGATCATTGACTACAGTGAAGAATGTTTATATAATCGTTTAAAAACAATGTTAATAAAAATTTAAATTCGAAACATGAAAAACTAAATTTGCAATTTTTACAATTTCGAGAAGTATGTTCTGATTTCACATTCGTATATTTAGTCAATCTATCGATATACCAATGTCTACATGTTGCGAATGAAATGATTAAGTACCTATTATATCTTAACAAATCCAGAATCAGGATAAGAAAAATTACTTATTTTGTTCGAAATCGATATTGGAACATGACCATTGGATATCAGGATGTGAATAAAATATGCTATACAATTAAGTTATAGAAACTGCGAATTAGTTTTCATGTTGGCTATGTAAATTTTAATTAAAAGGTCATCTCTGAGACAGTACTGTTTTCAGCGCTGACCGAAAAAAACGGTTCGGACCCGACAAACAGTAGTTTTTATATGACTAATGTACTTACAACTATAGAAGTGAATATGTTAAATTTTGAAATATTCTAAAAGACAATGTCTTTATCATATTGTTATTATAGCTGCTTCTCATTTAATTAATATGAACTCCACTATGTTATTGTTGTATTTTTAATATTAACTTCAATTAAATTAACTTTATAGTTTTTGAACTTTTGATGTCGGCATTCGCCTCATATTTAACAAAGAATGTGAATTTCAGAACATCATATTGTGACGAAGGTTTTATTTAATAAACCTATGTAACAATATTTACATGTTAAAGTTTCTTCAAATTTTAATGAATCATATGAAATTCAGTAAAAGTTTAAAAACAATAAATTTAAATTCAATTATCACAACAGCTGATATAATGATATGTAATTTATTTGTTTCAATACAGTAATTGATAATACTAGAAGTTCATTTCGCTACTTTTTAATCTTTTCAAGTCTTCGATGCCCAATAATTACGGCACGCTCCAAAAGATAGAACAAGTTATTAAACTCGAATGCAGCCATAGTCTAGATATTCTATTGTATACTATATGAAGTAAAGCAAGAAAAATCAATACTCTCCTTCTCGCCAATCATTTTTTCCCCAGCAGCGTCGTCACTGGGTCACTTGCCCGCAACATATAGGCTCCCGTGTGCAATTAGTAAATCCCATTACCAGTGGCCATCGTCCTCGTCGCTGCTGCTGTAGCTGCACTGGACGTCGACTTTCAAAGCCGTGCCCGCGCTTCCACCTCCAACAACTAGACAAGCGATGTAGAATCGTTGAATTTTTCAGACCGAGGCCTCTACTTTCGATGCGTCGCACGTTCTAAAGGGTGCCTACAAAAAAAAAACGCTGCAAAAAAAGCCGCCCGCGGGAAAGAGAAAATATCCCTCTTTCTCTCAGAGAGACGATGGACCAGCTTTAACCCATTAAGCGTCCCTCTCGAGCTCTCCTTTTCTTCGGGCCTGTGTACAACGCGGGGGTGAACGTCCATCGTGCGGTTTCTAAAAACCCATTAACGGAGCCGCACGAACGCGCGAGCCTATCAAAAGCACACGAGCGCTTCGCGAGGCGCTGCTGCATCTTGCACCAATGAGAGCAAATAGGGAAGAAAAATGAAAGCTGCTGGAAGAGAAATTGATTGATTAATTTATTGAAATTTTACTTTGGTTCCAAAGGTCGCGTATGATTGCAGCCAGGACGTTAAATTGAATCTACATTTATTTGGAAAACATTGATAAAAATATAAATAAAAAAAAAACAATGAAATAAAAAATAAATAAAACTCAAGAATGAAATAGAAAAATATATATACAAACTCATAATAATGAAAAACTAAGATTAAAAATAGCGGTACGTTCATTGGATGTAATATATAACGTGGGATTTTGAAGCCTTTAGTTAAAAAAAAACTGGAAAACGATAACATATTATCGACGCCCCTTACGAAAACTAGCACGATTCAGTTTCCCACGAACACTAGTCCATTTCAGTGTTTGCGACGAAGACTAGCACGTTCCAAAGTCGTGACTTATGCTAGTTTTCGGCGTTTTTGTTGCAGTTTTGGGAAATGTGCTAGTCTTCATGAGGACGCCATGAAACGTGCTAGACTTTGTAAGGGGCGTCGATATAATATACTATGCGATATAGTTTCATGCGACTTGTGCATATCCCTTAAAAAACCAGTTAAATAATTCGATATTGATAATAATTATACAGGCCCACAAAAAGAAAAAATGTTATGTTCCAGAGACTAGAGATATTAATTTTTAAGATATCTAAAAAATTGTATACAGATATCTCAAAATTCAGATGTGCTGCGCCAAATCTGAACGTAGAATCATGTTTAAGGGGCCAAAATACACGCAGAAATGGGGGCTTAGTCTCTGGAACACACCACTTTTTTCTTTTAGTGGGTTATATAGATGATGAATAAAGCATTAGTGTTAGAGTTTATTATGAAAAAGATGGAGTGAGAGAGGGGGGGGAGGGGGAGATCGGAAACGAAACTCTATCTATTACTAAATTGTGATTGATCACGCGCTGCGAGAGTACTAGCGCAATTTTAAAAAATGTCATTGCTTCGTATGCAACGAGTTTTAGCTTGAGAGCGTCAGGCAAAGATTACAAGCGGATTGAAGAAAGTCAGATAATATGTGGACTTTAACAGAAATTGGGAATTTCATTAATTGCAAATTGCTGATAAAAATCGCTGTTTATTTACGATGAGTGGTACTCATATGCACCACTAGATAATCGATTCGTAAAAGGTTGTGTACATATGCGATAATAACTTGACACTGTTGTAAAACAGTCGCATATCCTTGTTGCTTTTTAATTGTCATAAAATAATTTTTTGCGAATTTAAATAAATCATTATATTTAAATGATTTCGTTGATATATCGATGAATGATGAATTAATTCTCGCAAATATTATTGAAAATTTCGAATGACATTGCGATTTTATATTTATCATTTTTCACGTTTTAACGTTTATCGAGTTATAAATAATTAATTTAAGAAATACAATGAAATGATGTTTTAATTAATTCTTTTATATGCGTTAAAAAAATATCTCTTTTACGAATATTATTGTACTATTTAAATATAACAAACCAATTTTTTCAAATGCTCCTATATTTTTTCCCCAAGCATAAATGAAATTTTTGATAGCCAATACGATAATACGAAAAAGTATTTAAATTTGTAATAGGCAATAAATAATATTCATTTGAGTGCAACGGTGATTTATTTCATTCGAACAAACGGGGTGAATTTATCGCTCGCAGAAGCAAATCCAATTACACAAAAATGTACATGTGAGATACGCAAACGCAAAATATCGAAAATCGATAACAAAGCTAATATTAATAAAAAACCGTCGAGACAAACGCCACAGTGTTTCAGGCCTAACAGACTGGAACAACAAAATTCCAACAAAAAAAAAATCAAATGACCACCACGTCATTTAAAAATCCCGACCAGTTGTACATATGCCCGAACCATCACGAAAAAACTGCAAAAACGCCCCGTCCATCTTTGCACGGGGCTGCGCACCACTTCAAAATTTTCAATTCCCTCATACGGAGCCACGGACGGGCTTCCAGCTAACGACGACGAAAAACAGTTAACCGAAAATCTGTCGGAGCGCGTGGTGAAATCGAAACAGAACGAAAGACTCGTGCCTGCGGGCGGGAAACTAATTACGCCTAGCGCTGACGCGGGGTTGAAGGGAAACGGAGGAGTAGGGGTTAGGTGCGGGCTTTCAAACGCTCTACCTGCCGTCGACAGTTTCGCGATAGGCGTGTATATACACCTACAGAGTCGCAGCGACTTTCGCTCCACTCGTTAATTCAAACGGTACGAGTCCCCGCGACAAAAGGTAAACACGCGTGCGTGCGCCAGAAGGGCTGTGTGATACTGGCCGCGACACACACACACACACATACACGGAGGGCTGCTAATCGATTCCACCGAGCGCGGGTTACTGCGCCGTTTTCTCGCACTCGATTTTAACCCTGCAGCGGTGTATGTAGCAGCTCGTTCATGAGGGGGGGATTACACGGCTGTTTATGGGGCTCGTTAAATTTTGAGGCCGCGCGCGCAGGGAGAGAGAGAGAGTCTGATCTTTTATTATATGCTGCTTCGCGGCTAGAGAGCGCCCGGATGAAAATATGCTAATTTTCGCGGGCTTCGGATTTCAGCTCTTTTTTTTCTCTTGCTTTGCGTTGGTATTTAAGGCTGGACCGAGTTTGTAATTAGCATAATTATTCGTGAGGTTTAAATTCGAAAAGGTGACGAAAGCCAAAAGTAGCTGCATTATTCGAAAAAGGCACTTTTATTCATATAAAGTATTACAGTATTATATAAAAATATAAATTATTTTCGTGGAATAAACATGAATATTTTTCGGTTTTTATACCGCAGATTTTTAATTGCCGTCAATTATTTAAAAAATATTTTATTTTTCTCGGCTTTCATTTTACAACTCGTTTTGACTTTACAACATTTTATATACGGCACAATATGAAACGAGTATAACCAGTACTATAAATGATTTTATCTTACTTTCGAGAACGCGTAAATAATATCTGGAGCGAATTTCCAATATCAGCCGTGGCCAGAACTAAGTTTAACGTCAATTATCAGAAATTGGCCGGCCAATTTCTAAGCCGCATGCGCCGAGGTATAATTCAACGCGACACCTATATCCAGTTATAGGGCGGCACCACCACCGCGCGATAATTGTCAGCCTCAGAAATGCGAATTTTCATTTCGCTTTAATACGTTATCTCTCTTGCTCGCAATAAAGTAACATTACCGTATCAAATATGAATGCGCCTACTTCGTATACGAAACTCATATCGTATAAGATAATGGGACGCGTTTTATTCGAAGTCACGTGTCTTTGCGAAATGGCCCAATATAATTTTCGTGCAGCTATATACACTGATGTTATGTGTATAGCACCCGGAGTAAAACAATCAAAACCTATTACAGCCGCAAGTCCACTTGTGCATGTAAATTGATAGTCATTTTGTTACAGGAGAGAGAGAGAGAGGGCTGTCCGGCTATATATATGCGCTCGCGGCAATCGCGGCAATATGCACCGCTGAATATTTTAGCTGCGCCCTCTGTCTGCGACCTGCATTCGCTCGCCTCCTTGATGAATTCGAGACTTCAATGAATGATACTTGGAGTATTTGCGCAACACACGGGTAAACAAATAATGTAGCTCGTAATTCGTTATCCCTGTCCCCTGCGGTGTCCACACTCGCTCGCATTGTTTTTGTTCCAGAATCTGGGTTTATCGTGATGGTAATTGCCGTACTATTACCGTATTTGATTTATGGCCTGGCGGAAACGGCGCAACGGTATTATTAACTAATCACCTTGTATAAAAGCGAATACTATTATACAAAACATGTAAATGTAATTTGTTACTTATATGGAAACAATAGATTCGCAGCGAGAAAGACTAAGGTATAATTATTATATACAGGAGAAAAATGAAGTGTAAGCTAAACTATTTTTATACTAAATTATAAAGATTAATTCGTAAAAGACAACAATAACTATAATATGGTATATTTATGAGACATTACCCACCTAACTGTAAAACGTAATGACAAAGATATAATAATTAAATGTAGTTCGTAATTATATAATACGATCATTTATAAGCCCCGAGTAAATAGTGCATACGTAATACGCTTAGCCGATTCCATCTTCACGGCGACAATTAGCGTTAAACAGCGCAAAATATATACCCGCGTTAAATTTTTTCTAAATTACCTTTACCACCGCCCCCGCGCGAGCTGCAAGAGTATACGCGCAAAGCCGCGCAAAAATAATTAATAACCGGCTCTCCGGCCGCGCCACCTTAATTGCACGTGTAATAACCCCGCGAGATTGCGTATCAGCATTAAAAAAGAAAAAAAAGTGCCCCGCGCGCACGGCCATTTCGCGGCTATAAATCAAAAAGCGCACATCTGTATTACAGTACATTCACGGGCGGCCCCCGCGCTCGGCACACAACACGAGCCCGAGAAAATGGAAAATCCCGCGTCCGTAACTTTAATTCTCCGATTATCCTACATTGGCCTGTTAAGCGGAATTGCGCGCCACCTGTATAAGCATCGTCGTCGTCTCCTCCGGCAGCGTTTTTCCATTTCTTTCGTTCGTTCTCGCTCGCTCTCTCTCCGTTGCTTCCCAGCCTCCTTTTTTATCGCCCGTAACGGGCTCGAGGAAGAGGAAGAGGAGAAAGCTCGGCGCGCGGAGTCGATTGCGCTCATCGATGCTACGACTGCGATTCCAGTCGTCGTCGTCGTCGTCTTTATCCGGCGCTACTATAACGCCCGGGCTCCATTATGCGGAAAGTACTTACGGGGCGCGTAACGAACGAGTAGAACTGAGCTAAGCGAGCATTTTAATTGTTTCGTAAACAGGGAGGAGAGCTACACTGCAATGGCCGATTCTTTAATAACGCGGGAATGAACATTAAGTTTCGTTAGTGCGGAAATAATGAGTACGTGTAATCTGATACAGTAAGGGAATATATATTCCTTTTAATTATAAAAAAGATATTTTATTATACTGTGAGGGTATACCCAACGCTCGAGAAATACATCATTTTGTGAAACAATATTATCTAAAAGTACAAAAATTTATAAAGAAGAAATAAAACATTGATAAGCGGATGAATTAAACGTGTACTCTAGCTGCCTTTGAAACATAATTTATATAGCTTCATTGTAGCATATTACAGATGATCAATGTAAACTCAAAGCCCCATTTTTTAATGTAAACTTTCTTTCATCAAATGGTATGGTGATGGCACTAGTGGTTGATCATACCCTAGTTGTGGGACTTTTTCGTTGTAACAGTTGCTATACACAAAAATAAAATTTTATAAACTAATAAATCGTAAAGTAGAGATTATTTACTTGACGATCGCCGTCTTAAAGTTCAAAATCGTTTATTTATTTCGATTGAGAATCGTGAAAGAAAAAGTGACCGACAACTAAATTAGATGACCGACAACTGGTGCTTTTACCCCTATATGGGCTATTTTAAAGGACATATCTATTTCGTTTATCGTTCAATTCAGCAGATTGCTAACAGTATTATTCAACAACCGCGCTGAGTGGAGACCAACAAACTACCAGGCGAATCATCAGGAAAAAATTAAATACACACAGCTCCGGGTCGTATCCATTACGCCCCTATCTCCTTCACCGGTTCTCATAGAGTGTCTCGCTTTATTATACTGCGCGCGCCCGACGTTCGTTAAAGTCTCATAATGGAGCCGTTTAAGCGGCGCCGATCCCACCGCGGCACTTTGTCCTTACTCCCTCACGCGCTTTCTTTCTTTCTCTCTGCTGCCGCTCCCCCCTTTCTTTCTTTCTCTCTTCCGTCTCCGAAAGGATGCAGATTCTCAACCTCCACCGACACTCTTTCTTTCGCTCTTTGTGTTAACGCGTACATGTATACATGGAGCATCGCGTGCCGGACGTCGCGGCAATTATCGCGAGCTTGCGAAACCGTTTGATTGCACGCTCCGTCATATACATATAGGCTCGCGCGTGCGCGTTCGATAAAAGAGAGATTGTTCATCCTGGCGAGCGCGAGTGTCATTACACCATCGAACCTGGCATTATGATTCTGCGCGCATATGCATTCATGTGTGCATGTGTGTGGCGTGTGCCGCAATCGATAATAAAGGAAACGGCGAGTGTATTGTAAGCGAAATTGTACCGCGTGTGCGCGCGAAATTGGGTCATCTGGAGGTGCGCGTGATGTTTTCGAAAATTTTTCGACCAAGTTTATCGTCGATGACGGTTATTATCGTTAAAAGGTTTTCAAACTTCATTTACGGCTATTGTATAAACATTCGGGCTTTGTAAATTATTAATTTTATGTTTGCCATCGTACTTTTAATGACCTTGTAAAAAAAAAATTATGCTAAATAATTATACCTTTTCCCTTGAGTTGAAAATTGTTTTAAAAATAATATACTACCCATTGGTAGTACCTTATATTTATGCCTATATCTTCTTTATTCGATATCCATTTCTTTTTCAAGTGATACAAAATTTAAGTATTGTCTTTACTTCAGCATGACTGGATGCAAAAACCTAAAACACATTAAAATAACTTATAAAATACTTTGTTGAAGGGAAACAATCATAATTCATCAACAATTATGAAACCACCCTCTTCATCCAACATGATGTTTAGAACAATTTAATGTTAGCTCGCCCAAGCAATAACCGCATCCAGTATTGTGTACCTAATCGACCATCGGACAACTTGAAGTTTTTCTACCCAACTCCAATATACCGATCTCAAACTTTAATAATTAAAATATTATTAATATTAATAATGGAGAATAATTTAGCAACCTACAATATGTAACATTTTCATACGTCGCATATTATGTTATTTTTTACTTCGCATTCGTAATGGAAACATAAATTATCACACAATATGGGCTAATAATTAACTGCATTAAACAGTTATTATCTCTTTTACTGTTATTTAGTGACACATAAAAGTAATGTTTTCACTACGCAAACATTCTCATTATTCTGCAATTGTACCCCCATTTTCCCCCAATGATTATTCACTGGTCTTTTTTAACGTGTTATACAGGCAAATGATAAACTAAGTCAATAATTTCAAACTCTTTAATAATTTTTTAATAATGGAATTTTTTTATATAACTCATAATATACTAACTTCGGCAATTTATATGATACGTTTTATAGCACAGCAGATAATTAGTCAATAATCATTCTATGCGTCACGTTTTCTTTTCTTTCTGTCAATAAACCAGCTTTACTCTAACAAAACATTTTTCAGTCCTGCACTCTCACTCACTCATTCTTCTATTTATTGCCTCTATTGTCGGCTTACGTAGATACATAAGCGCTTACGGATGCATGCGGAAACAGGCATTTCTTTGCTTCTGTATAATTATAAATAAATACATATAATAAAAAACCTTATTAAATTATATTCAAATAATTTAATTTTAAAATTTCTCGAAACATGGTTTTCACACTCTGACGTTCATACGCGGGGAATTCTGAACGGAACTTTATTCCAGATGATAACACGTTCGCAGACCATAGGTCCACCCGTTACGTTGCGCAAAAATAAAGACACGCGCACATATGCCCGAATAACGGTACCCAGACGAAAACCGACCGCTCGCCGCTCGCAGAATTCCGCCACAGCCGCGGCGCGTATGTGTGCAGTGCATTTCGCATCTGGAAGCGCTGACTACACTCCTGGACGTCATTACGACGTGCACACACTCCCGCAACGCGCGCGCAAAACGTCCCCGCGGAGAGCGAACACCGTCTGCGAAACATCTGGAGTAGCTCAGGGCCGCCGCGTAAAGAACTGAAAAAAGAAAGGGCGCGCGAGACGTTGTTCTCGCATGTGTATGTGTGTATATATACCGACGAAAGACAGAGATCGAGAAGAATGGAGGTGCCGCTACACCCGCAGCGAAATTAACCAGTCAGAAATTTATGACGATCTCTGGGGAAAAAGATGGAGGAGGATATACGCGCGTGCGTGCAGACAAATTGAAACGGCGCGCGCGCGCGCGCGCGCGCTCGAGGTGAGGCCGGGAATTTACTTTGAGGCTTGTTTTTAGAGAGGAGGTTACTTTGCTGAGTTATGTGACGCGGGTGGGAGGAGCGGCAGAGGCGTGATCGACGGCTGCGGACGATGTGTTTGCGCTGGACTTTTTTTCGACAAAGTCGAATTCCGCTAGATGATTAAAATAGTTCGGGTGGTGGCGGGGGGGCGCTAGAGTGGGATAGAATAATTAAAGGTATCCGCGCGCTTCAAAGGAGATGAAAACGTTAATTAGTTTCCTGAGTTCATGATTGATTTTCTAATTTTTCATTATAAGAGTCTATTTTAATTTGAACCATGCAAGCTCTTCGGTATTAATATTTCGAATGCAAAAGAATATTGTCGACGTTACTTTTTCGGGTTTAATAACTCGCACATCTATTGATACAAAGTACAATATTATATGAAAGGAAATAATCGAATTTTGATACTAAAAGAAAATGACGTAAATGACGTACGTCATTTTATAATATAATCTCATTAGAAGTGTCCGATCATTCCAAACTATATATATACACGTGAAAAACGGTTTGTTCCAAATTTGCGTAAAATCAATTTGACACCTACTTTAAGACACTTCTCCAAATTCTCCAAAGATCCGATGAAATTGTACAATTCGATTTTCCCAGATTCACTTAAATACTTCTCCAACCATAATATGTATACATAATCGGAAATTGTCGAATCGATCATAATCGAATATATCAAATCTAAATTGAGCAGGCAAGTGCGCGCGCGTGTGTGAGTGTCTGTGTCAGCTTACCCAATTTAGATTCAATATATTCGATAAAATCGTGGTAATCATGTAGAGCTCAGATAAATTTTTAAACCCTATATCGCTGCACCTAAAGCGCGCAACAAAGAAGGTATAGAGAGGTAGAGGGATGAAGAAAAACACTCCATTACGGAACTAGCCGCAAAATCTACCAAGTCAGGCGTCTCGGGGGCAAAACTCTTCCGAAACGAAGCTGCTACTGCCGCCACCCCACCGCCCGTAGAATAGTCCGCGAGCATTTTCGCCGTAATTTTGAAGTAATCCCTGGGAGGAGCCGTCCAAACATACAGGCGCTCGTTTCTCCTTCTCTATCTCTCCCTCCCGTTCTCTCGCGATGCTCAACGTATTAGCAGATTACCCTTCTGCTCCACAATGGCCAGATTAGAGAGCCTCTACCTCCCAGCACTGGCCGGCATGCGCCGACCACAGAGGCCGGGAAGATGGGAGAAAAAGATGCGAGGCAAAAAAGTATAAAGATAGAGTTGGGGATCAGGGCGCGCTGCTTTTGCCGGTGCATCAGAACAATATTCGGAGAAGGCGACCGCGGCTACCTAGCTTTTTCGCCTCTTTGGTTCGCGGCATAACTCTCTGCGGCCTGGACCTGCGGCTTTCGCGAGGTATTGGCAACGCGGCCGTAAGTCCGCGCACACGAGAGGCCGTACTATATCGCTGCACACGCGGAAGACCCACAAGAAGGAGGCGACGATGGCACGACGCTGCATATAATATAGCAGCCGGCCTCGACCGCTTGCCCGCAACCCATTCTCTCTGTGCGTCTTTCGTTCTATCTGCCTTTCTTCTCTCCTCTTTTTCCTCTCCGTTTCTACCTGGATCTTCTTTTATCATTTTATCTAGAATCGTTTATCTGTTAGAGCGTGAGCGGGTACCCTGATCTACATAGTTCTAAAATTACACCTAGTACTCGAAAAAGTCGAAATTGTTTAGCTATTGTATTTCACGCACTCGTGTGCGAGAAGCTGGCGATCCGAAGTTTCAAGTTAAACGAACAACAGAATCAAATTGGAACCAAATAGTTTCATCGAATGGAATTTTAGATAGAACGCGCCGGAGAAGCTGAGATCTTGTCTCGAATTGTAAAGCAATAAAATGTTCGCAATTTGCCTTGACTCTTGAATATTTCATTATCGAAGAAAATATTCAATTTATTGTTATACTTCTAAAGATGTATAAAAATAATGTTGCTAAAGTGAATATAGGATAGCCGGAAAAATAGTGCTTAACGAATTCCTACAGTTCGTAAACAGCAATTTAATAACAATCGAGTAAAATTCGTTGGATGCATGTTGCACTCGGCGAGTCGCCCTGAAAGAATTAATGCAATTTGTCGAGAATTACCGGCGACGAGCTTTTCCTAGAGCTTTTAATAAACTCCGCGTCGTATACACGGCAAACAATTCTTTTCCACGCGCAAACATTAAAAGTTCTTCAAGGGCACTCGTCGCCCGGTGGCGGCGGCGGCGACGGCGCGCTCTAATTTCAATTCTCCCTAATTTTCAGTCTCTCGAGCTCCCTTGTTTCCGCGGCTGCGTTTTCTCGCCTCTTTCGCGCGCTCACTCACCTACACGCGTACCACTTTTCCACGCTGCGGGAAATACTGCCGAGCGCTCGCGTGCTTTCAGCAAAAAATCTCGCTTATTTTGGCTCCCGGCTTTAACGCACACACGTGTAGCTCGCTCGCTCGCGCGCAAACATGATCTTGCAAGTTGCGAGAATTTGATTATGCAGCACGCGTTGCGCAGAGCCATTGTCCCTCGCACGCAAAACCTGACGCTGCACACTCGCGCGCTCTTTTTTTCGGGCGCGCGAGCTGGCTACGTTCGTTTGCGCGCGCAAGAGAGCGGGTACGAACGGGCTTTTTAGTGGCTCTATAGTGGATACGCGATGATTGATTTTTAAGTAACGGAGGTGAAATTGAATTTTCTACCCTGTTTTGTTGGAATAAACTGTGCATAGGGTGCACAAGTGAATTATAAATGGCTTTAGAGTAAATGGGGTTTTCTTTGATCATCTGATATTTCGAAAACAAAGCCTATTAAGGTTTCTGTTATCGCATTAAGATATAAGGTACAAACCTAAATTTAATAACACTGTTCATAAAAATGCAAAACGTCACAAAATTTACATATTTGTTATATTCTGGAATCTGAAAACAGACAAGCGGACAATGTACAATTACAGTTTCAATACAACCAATATCGAGTACTGAAGAAATATGTAGGTATAAAACGGCAGTGATTCTGACCAAGTATCTAAAGTTTAGTAACAATGTTGATTATTATGGAACTTTAGATTCTAATGATTATCAAAATCAAAAAGTATACTGGATGAATTCTTCAACAAAAGTGAAAAATAAACACTCAATTTATTATATTATTTTTTTGTATTACATATAATTAAATTGATAAAAAGTATATGAATTTATTTTGATGAGAAAAATTGGCTCAAAAATATTAAACTTATTAAAAAATCATTTTTATACATACGAATATACTATCTAAATAAGCATACTGTGCGTATATTTTCTGTATCGCTATTAATTTATGCGGATCAGGACCTCATCAAATAAGCGTCACAAGCATGATGAAGCCGCTGTCGTATAGCATGACGGTCATCGCTTTGTCAGCTTAATCGTGATTCATAATCGGGACATGATTCCAAACGAAATTCGATTCTATTCGGAAAAAGACAATACTTCTTTTGAAAGCATTTTATTATGTTTGTATTTTTCAATTAGTTGTAATAATCTTTAAATTTTTATTTACAGTTTTAATGATAAAGTTGTCAATCTTTACTTTTTTCTCTTGTAAAATTTCAACAAATATCTACAGCATATTTCGAAATTTCTCAAAATTTTCTAGTAGAAATAATATATAACACTTCGAACTGAGTTTAGAACCTTTAATGCAGTAACCAATAACACAGTAACACATCTAAGAAAAATACGTTAGCGTTAGACTCGAATCTTCCTTTTGCACGAGGAACATGCTCTCATCCTCGAGTCGCCCTTACATCGCAAGTGCAACCGGACCCTAGCCGTCACGTCATGACACAAATGCTACTGCAGAAAATAGTCTATTTATATAAAATAATAAATTAACTTTAAATCGGCATTATTCAAAGTGACAGAAAGTATAACTACTATTGACGCATAATGGCAAAAGCCGTATTGGAAAAATCAAGCGCACACTCTTTGCCGGACCATCGACAATGACATCTTTCTTACGGTGTAATCGGCTTTTGCAGCGCTCTCACGTCCCCGCGGTGCAGCTTCCCATGGCAGCGGCGTAACGCGACACGGTGCTTAGAAAGGGCAAAGAGAAAAACAAGGAGCGAGGAGGAAAGAGACAGAGGACGCAAGCCGCACGGGCTTTTTCTTATTTTGTTCCCGCGAGGTATCGATATACGAGAAGTTCGACGTTTTGCATGGATAGCGGGAAATAAAAGTGAAATGAATGTAAAGCGAAAGTAGTATACGGCGACGATAAAGCCGCGCGGTATATCTCGCGCGCCGCTTCGAGAGTTCGCCTCTCGAACAAATGACGCATTTTGTTATTTACGCTTGTAATGAAAACGCATGGGCTTTTGTTTTACGCTCTGCGAATGTTTATTCCTTTATATATTGCGAAGCTCATCTGTTTGCGCTGAATCGCCGCGGAGGCGAATTTCGTTTCGGTTAAATTATGTGTATTTATGTAAACGTCAGACTTGAAATATAATTTATGAAAAATTAAAATCGCAAACAATGTTATACATGAGATGGAATAATTTCACATGTTGTAATATATTGTTTACTTTATCTCTCAGTGTACCTGTCCAGTATAAAAAAACCTCTGCAAATTGTTGGCACAGATCTTTCGAAATAAATTTATTATTGCATTAAATTAATTATTGATGTAAATAATTAAGAGTTAGCGCGGCAATCGATTTTCAATTTTGATCTGAATCTTCTACAGAGTTATAAAACGTTATAAAATTTACGGGATCGTACTCTTCATTTTTTATGTTTAATGTATTACTTTTTATAATAATAATTAATAATAATCTAAACTGAAAAGTTAATGTTTCTTTATTAACTATTACTTACTATCCATGTGCGGCTGCAAAATAGAAATTGCACTATATTTATACAAAAAGTGCTTTTTTCGTAATCAACAATTCAAGGCGGAGGTAGAAAGGAGTCTTTTGCTTTTTCAGAAATCCTCTTTCTCTTCATTTTATTTATAGTATAATCTACTTTTCAATTTTAACCTTTTCAAATACCTATATATTTTTAAAAACTTTCAACGTCACAAATTCTTCTCACAATTTTTATCGCTGCATGGACTAAAATGAATTAAGAAACGTTATTGAATTTTAGTATTTTTGCAGCACGGGAAAAAATAACATTTTATCGACTTTCTCCTGCGAACTTATATATGGCCGAATCCATCTCAAATCAGACAGCCCGCGTATGCCTATTTCACCTATCATGTTGAAATAAAAATATTTATGTTCTACTCGAAAAAATATTTTACACGTGTTTTTTTATTTTTTTGTTTCATCAAAATTTCATGCGTTCAGCGATGCCGAAAAATTCCGAGAAAATTCTTTCATTGAGAAAAAAAATTTTCAATGTGATTTTCAGACTGCTATTGTTTCAGCAGTTTTTCGAGCTTTTAAACGTGTAACACACAATTTCACTCAGTTTTGAGCCCTCTTTAACGGCCTTAATGTCATTTTCAAAAAAAAAAAAAAAATCCACGAGCTATGCACTTTTTACTGAAAAATTCATTTTTTAGGGAAGTGCCTTTTTCTCGAAAACCCCATGTTTTTTTTGCACAATTTTTGTTGTCGTGATAGAGGACGGTAATGCCTAGCTAGACGTATTTGTGAGATTCGGTACTTTTTCCCTGGGATAGCGATCACTAATGAGATAACACACAAACAAATTTTTCACGCCTAATGCTTATATATAGTCAATGATATTAGAGTCAATGTAAAGGTATTTGTCTTTGTGTGTATGTAATATACAGGTACACATAACTATGTATTTATTTGTTATTTGCGTCTTTTTGATTTTTATTTTTATACCTTTTTTTCATTTGTATACCTATTTTACTACCTTTGTTTTTCTGCTTCATTGTTCTTAATTCAGTAAGCGGACGATCAGCGGTCTTTGCTGTCAAACAATGTATTTTATCGTCACATGTTTTTTAACCCATATATGAGTTTTTTGAATTCCAGGATACTTTGGAGTTGTAAGCCAATCAATATTTTTTTTTTTTTCTGAATTGTTCTATTTCAGCATCTTGTAAATGTATTATTTTAATAGCATCAGTATATTTTTGAACATGTATTGCAAAATCATTTGCGTTTTGAATAGCTTCTTCAAGGGGCTCTCGAAGATTATGCGAAGTAGCATAATGCTTTATAAGTCCACCCACACCATCTACAGCTCCTTTGCCGTGCCCAGTAGCAGAGAACAACCATTTTATATCACACGGTGCTCGTTTTAGTTCATCTAATTAAAAGCGATTTTTAAAGTGACTCGCAGCGCCGTCTGATACGATGGTAATTTTTTTAATTGAATCACAACAATTTTCTTTCAAGAATTTTATAATTTTTTGTACTGCTAGCAAAGCATACGCTGAATCATGTTTTCGGTCATCACTTATAACTGCGAAACTTTGTGTCGAATCCCCTTGATAAGAGACTGCTGTGAAAATAGAAATTTGATCATTAACCCAATGATTTCCTTGAACAGCTTTATTATGAATCACAGCCCAGTTTTCAGCGAAGTCTATTTGAAGAACTAAATGATGTGAGTCTTTTTTAGCACTTTCTCTTTCTGTTTTTATAGCTTTGCGTTGTATATTTTTACATACATGTGAGTACTAACCCTCATGGTCCAAACCGAAAGTTCATCTTTAAAAGCAGAAATTGATAGTGTCTTTTTAATCAGGTTTCCATTATCCCACAAAGCATATGTAATTTCTTCTGTGCCTTCTACATCTTGCAGTTTTAAAACATGAAACGTAATTCCCTTAATCCCTGGACATAGTTTACATTCTTGTAAATAACATAAATCAGATGGCTCAGAACACATTGTTGCATTTATTATTTGTGACCGACTTTCATCCAACTCTGTGACGTTACTCCCTCTAAAATTAATTAAGCTCGTAAGAAATAAATCATAATTTGCGCAATAGATACAGAGACAAACTTCTTTGATGGGGCTAAGTAAGACATACTTTGGTCGCAAACTATAAAATTTCGATTTTCCAATTCTCAATTCTGGATAATCATTTTTAAATACTTTATACGTCTCTTTTAAACTTCGAGTAAGAAAACGCTTAACTTTTTTCTCTTTTTTATTGTTAACTTTAATTGTAACAACGTCACATTTATTAGGACTTTGTCTTGAACAATTAATATCATCATTTAAATAATATTCCATAACAATTTTTTCCATGTTTTCATCAATCGGATGGCCTGAATATGCATCTGGTTCTGAATAAATTCCTTTTTCTTTAACAAGATTTCTCGATTTGTTGATCATATACATTGTTATTTCTGGAAATAAAGATAAAATTTCATGTTTTGTAAAGGATGAAGGTAGCAAAGTCAGAATTTTTATTTTTTCTGATACCGTAGAACACTTTTGCAAGGCTAGACCAAGATTTTGTATCCATTCTGTACAATGGCATACAGTTGATTCATTTGCTGTTATAGAAACGTCATAAACATTGTTCAACTTCACATCAAGGGTATTAGACAATGTTGAAAGTATTTTTTTTTTCTTCTTTGTTACGTAATTTTCAATTGATTTTTCATGTATAAGATTTTTTCTTTTAAGAGGCGATACAGAACCTAAGAAAGATGTACTTATTTCATTATTAAATTCTTCAATGCGTTCTGGAGTACTTGGTAAAAAATCTTCATCTCTATCAACTACGTTATCGGTAACTTCATTATCCGTTATAAATTCATTGTCAGTACTACTCACCAATTCTAAAGCACGATTGTAACAATGTTGACACAGATATGTAGAAGGTGTCAAAGGTAAATGAGGATAGAGGTGCTTCAATGGATGAGCAAGATTCTCAAGTTGTTTTAAACGTACGGAACTAGATTTGTAAATAATTTGTTTGTGTTTGTCTAAAAAGTCTGCACATTTGATTCTCTCTGTTGAGTAATATTGAGACATCGTAGTTGAGTTGATAAGGTGTAAATATGTAATAATTTTCCAAAAGATGATGGTTTTAAATAAGACGAGATGTGTGATATATAGCAGAAACCGAACTTTTCTTTATAAATGTTAAGTCAAACCATATCCATCTAGCGGACAAATGTACTAGTACATATACTCCTATAAGTAGGCGCACGTACATGTATATTACATACGCACAAAGATAAATACCTTTACATTGACTCTAATATCATTGACTATATATAAGCGTTAAGCGTGAAAAATTTGTTTGTGTGTTATCTCATTAGTGATCGCTATCCCAGGAAAAAAGTACCGAATCTCACAAATACGTCTAGCTAGGCATTACCGTCCTCTATCACGACAACAAAAATTGTGCAAAAAAAACATGGGGTTTTCGAGAAAAAGGCACTTCTCTAAAAAATGAATTTTTCAGTAAAAAGTGCATAGCTCGTGGATTTTTTATTTTTTTTTGAAAATGACATTAAGGCCGTTAAAGAGGGCTCAAAACTGAGTGAAATTATGTGTTACACGTTTAAAAGCTTGAAAAACTGCTGAAACAATAGCAGTCTGAAAATCACATTGAAAATTTTTTTTCTCAATGAAAGAATTTTCTCGGAATTTTTCGGTATCGCTGAACGCATGAAATTTTGATGAAACAAAAAAATAAAAAAACACGTGTAAAATATTTTTTCGAGTAGAACATAAATATTTTTATTTCAACATGATAGGTGAAATAGGCATACGCGGGCTGTCTGATTTGAGATGGATTCGGCCATATACAAAGTCCATATATAGGCATCAATATTCTTAATCACCATTATGCATTGATTAAAATCTAGCAAACGCAATCGGATAAACGATAATCAAAGTCCCATCGATAGATCCAAGTATTCAACGCAGAAGCGCTAAACTTTCGGGACGAAAAAACTCTCGCGCAAACATCGACAGCTCCGCGACCCCGACATCTCCCTATCACATACAACCTCAGTGCTGAATTTTGGCGCGCGCACGGCAGCGGCACGCGAGTTGAATTATCGCGCTGGGTTAAAACGCCAGCAGTGTGCAAAAAATCCTAATCCACTTATGCCCGATCTGTTCGAGCAGTGCTCCTTGATTGAATTAGTATCGAAGTTGCAGCTCCGCCGCTGGGTATAGATCTCCGCCGCGCACATCCTATACTATTGCAGGTAGGTACGCCGTCCGGGCTAATGAGATTATCGACAATCAATCGCGGAATGGACCTTGGAAAGAGAGATAGGGCAGTTGTTGCCGCTGTCGCTGCTCCTGCTGCTGCTGCTGCCGACGCTGCACGCGCGCATGAGTTTCGGCGGATGAACTTTTGCGATGCTGACCCGCGATAACGAACGTCGACGTGCACGCGGCAAACTGGCGATATGACTGATCAAACCTGCGCAGCGGCGCTCGCGTCAGCAAAGAGGCGGACAGCGCGCTCGTCTCTGCATATATGTACGCACGGCAGTCGCAAAAGTGACCGAAAGAATTATAACTGACAAATTCGCGACTATCGAATCAGGTCTCGGATACCGCTCGCGTGTGTGCACGGACGGGGAAAAATTTTTCTTCGTATTTTTTTGGTGTTTTAAGAAAATCAAAATATATACATCATATTTGTAGTGTATGAAAGTAATGTATAAAGTTTATATTCGAATATTTATGTAGTATATGAAAGTATTGTATAAAGTTTATATTCGATTTTTATGTTAGTCATATAGACGACCAAGATATTTTCAATTTTCGCAAGTGAATAGAAAATAGTTTATCGTATCGAAGTTGGCTATGTATACTAATACTTATTCTTAAAGCAATCAACCAGGAGAGTGTCAGGAATCCGAACCACGGATTAGGCTCAAATTTTAAGATTTTTTTCTTGGATGTAGAAACATAAGAGAACTGCATTATTAGACCCTAACGTTCCAAGAAACACAAGTTCTGCACATTTTTAGCTTTATTTTGACAAAATCTTGAAAAAGTCCTTTTCTTCAATCTATATAGTCATTCAATCTTGGAAAGTTTGAAATATCATTTCAAAAAAAGAACATAAAAGTAGAGAACATGGATTTTCATATGCCTTTGTTGGAGTTGCGAAAATATTGATCCCTTCCAAAGTTATGAAAGTTTCAAGTTGAGCAATGAAGTTACACTGTTAAACACCTGAAATTCGCTGTTCGACTTCATGCATATTTGGTGCATTTTCATTGTTCTATTTCAAACTCTGATAATTTTGGAAGGAATCAATATTTGTTTATTCTCAAAAAAGCAAATAGTTTAATTTTCTCTTTTTGAAATAATAATTCAGACTTTCCAAGATTGAATGACTACCGATTCAAGAAAAGGCTTTTTTCAAGATTTTGTCAAAATAAAGCTAAAAAAGTTCATAATTGAGGGGCTGGAAAGAGAAAGGAAGCGTAAACTTTTTTCGCCGCGTAAGCAAAGATGGAAATTTGGTTTAAATGTGAAAGAGATATGCAATAAAATTCTCTACATTAATCAATCATTGCATTTAGGATTCCAGCAATTACAAAAATCTTACGCGCCCTTTCTCTTTCCGGCCCCTCAATTAGAGTTTTTTAAAGCATTTGGGTCTAATATTGCGACTTTCTTCATGTCCTACATCCAAAAACATATACTAAGGTTTGATCCAAATCCGTAATCCCCTGACGCTCTCCTGGTAAACCAAATAGTTACAATATAAGAAATACACGAATCATTTAAAAAAGCCCATTATAAATCAGTTACCTAATATTTGTGATACTTTCCTCGTATACCTTGCGAATAATATTTGTGATACTTTCCTCGTATACCTTGCGAATCCTATTTTTTGTTAACTATTCAATAAAATAACAAGTTTTCATCAACGTTATAAAATTTTTTAGATATTTCTAAGAAAACGTAAGCAACTAACTTTATTAAATTTCGTATAACTCTTACACATAAGACTCCCAACTTTCCCATCGCACCGTAATTGGCCCGAAATGCTGCGCTGCTTCCTTCGCTCGCCGCGCTTATTTAAAGTATCCCAGAAGAACGCGAGAACTCCCAAAAGAATCTCGAGCTCCTCCGGCACGCCGACGCACTGGCTCATTCAAGTAGAAACACATGCATGCAGGCCGACGTGACGGCGACAAAAAGCGCATTCATCGCGCGGCCGCGTCATATAACGTCTCTCTCTCTCTCTCTCTTTTCCAGCGCAGCAGAGTGGCCTCGTAAATCTGAAGCGGGCGCGAGGCCCGCTAGACGAGGAAAGTAGTTTTCGACTTGGGAATGCGTGAGTAATGAGCGCGCGAGAAGTGGAGCTCGAAAAGAGTGAACCCGAGGACGAGCTTTTTGACTTCCCGCAAGCCACCGCCCCCCTCGGTCTTTAAATTCGGAGCGAACAGATTTCTTTTTCGACATCTCGGCGTTAACGCGACTGAAAGAAACAAATAATCGCTCGAGCGCTCGTGAGTGCGAGTAAAAAGGAACAGTGCGCGCGCCCTTCTCTCGTTTTTTCCCCCCTTCGCTTTTTGTCAATGTGGTGCCTATGCATCACAGAGCTTTCGAGATCTCTCGAGGTTTCAAAAATTTTTAATAGAAATTAGTTCTCCATTCTCTGCTTAATAGTACTTTATGAAACGTTTATTATTAGGATATAAGGGATGATTACCGTCATTATACAAGCACACGACAATCCTCAATACTTTTAACTGTAGGCGAGTATCTTTTTTTCGAGTAATTTATTACTGCTATGAGTTTGCCCTGCGAAGCACAGAAACTGGTCTGGGAGGAAGATCTTCAATGTAAACTAGAAAATTAGTCCTGTAATTCATATTAGTATGCGACGCGGGGCGTAGTCTGAAGATGTACAAAACTGTCCGAAAAAGTCCACTTTTAACTCTCTCTCCAAAAGTGGACCTTTTTAAACAGGTTTGTACATCCCCAGGCTGCGCCCTGTGTTGCACACTAATATGAATCACAGGACTTATTTTCAAGTTTACATTGAATATTTTCCTCCCAGACTAGATTCTGTGCTTCGCAGGGCAAGCTCATAGCAGCAATATTAATTGCGTGAAAAAAATACTCGCCTATAGTTAAAAGTATTGTAGATTTTCCCATATATGAGTATTAGAAAAATTTATATTGTTCTTGGCGTTATATTAAAAAGTTCTATCGATCGATATAAGTGGATCACTATAAGTTACTCCATTTATATGTATTTTAGAAACAAATCTCTAAGTCATGTATTACTTCAAAGGTTTACCTAAATACTATAAGTACTTTTCCAAGTTCTTTTTCATTTTCCAGATAGATTTATCCCTGGTAGAAATTCATCTATATGAAACGGTCAAGAAGTTAGAAAATAGCTAGTAAAACTGGCTAATTAATCGCTATGATGAAACAATTTTTCAACCATTATTTGCCTATTTCTTAGTTGACATAACAATAAAATATTCGTATTTGATTTACTTATTAATTGTATCGCAGATGAAATAGCATTAAAGTGCATTGGATGGCTTACCAAAATATAAATAAATAACATTCACTAATAAATCATTTGTTGTTCTCATCCTATAAATAATTCAACAAAACTTTTATTTCTCCATCTGATTATGTCTCTCTCACTCCTTGTCATAACAGCAAGCCTTCTGCTAGCCATTTCCAGACTATAAAAACTGATCAGTTTTAATACCTTTAAAATACTCAAGAATAAGCTTGTGCTTGTCTTCGAAAAACTCATTCCATTTTTCAATCTATTAAATGGCCAAATAATAGGAAAAAAGGCGTTTCATCGGTAGCTAAAAACTGGACAAGATAAATTCCCATTTTATAGCAAGTTTCTAATATAAATGGTCAGTTATAAGTTATAAAATGTTTTGGATTTCCACTAGGGATTTTTCAATACTACTAACAAGGGGAGCACCAGGGATGCGGATCCTGGATTTGGCTAAAACTGCAGGAGGTACTTCTTTACCACAAATAATGAGACCCGTGTCACGGGGTTTTTCTGAATGGGCCTTTTGTTCCGAGATCCAAGCTATTTTATGTCTAAAATGAACAATTTTTGATAAAAATGTGGTCTCTTTCTTTGGCTATAGCTTTCTGAATATTTCTGTCATATAAATGGGCTAGAGAGTTTATAAAAGAAGGCAAAAAAGCTTTAATTTAAGCTGTGTCTCATTAAAAAATGTCGATTTTAAAAAAGTTATAGGCTATTAAAAATAGAGTAAGAAAATCACTAAAATTTTCTCATTTTTTTGAAGCATTTAAGGACGTTCTCCGATTCAAATTCATTAATATCGCGAAAATTGTGATTTAAATAGTATATTACGATACGTGGGCCGGAAATTGGATTTCCGGGCCGTGCGTGGTATGACGCCCGAGGCGAAGCCGAGGGCGTCATAACGCACAGCCAGGGCATCCAATTTCCGGTCCAAGTATTGTATACTATTTTTCTTACTCCCCGGCCGAAAGTACGTTCTGTAATTGTTAAATAATTGATAAAATTGCGTTGTCGTCTGCTAGCTGTGTTTGAGTGTTAGTTTTTCTCTCGGCTCGCTCGATAGTAGTGCCTCTGTCGGCCGCTTTGGGTAGCTCGGTCGATATTACCGACTGTGTTTTCTTTCGGCCCGGCGTAGAGAGCTGGTTTTTTGTGTGTCTGCTACTTTCGCTATTGTACAGATGGTCTGATGCCCGCCCGACATTTGCAAGACCGAGGCGAAGCCGAGGTTTTGCTGGTCGGGGCGGGCATCAGAAACACATTCATTAAAAAAAGACAACACCACTTTTTATTTCAACTAACTCTTTTTTCTCGTCACACGTGCACTTTCCTCTGTCTATTTCGTACGTGTCTAACCTTCACACCGCACAAACATATTTTCCTCGGACGCTCCCGTCCATACGTTTACTTAATTGTTTCTACACGACTCGAAAGTACGTGTAGAAAACAAGAGGAAAAAACAATAACCACGATCAAACAAAACCACTTTTTATTTCAACTAACTTTTTTCTCGTCACCCGTGCACTTTCCTCTGTTTATTTCGTACGTGTCTAACCTTCACACCGCACAAACATCTTTCCTCGGACATGCGCGCGGGCGCTGAAGCGCCGCGGGTCAGGAAATTTCGGCAGCCAATCAGAGCGCGCGGTTGGTCTAAAATAGGATGCGAAAGTTTCTCTTTCGGCCCGGAGATGCGGGCCGAAAGTACGTACTTTCGGGTGGGCGAGTAAGAAAAATATTATTTACATTGAAAACCCTTCATGAGTCTCGATACATTACTCCAAAAATAAAAAAAAATGTCAGTGTAAGATAAAAGGTGTCAATATGATATTTAAATAAATAGCACTTACATAGGGTGACTATATATAGATATACAAATAACATGGGAGTTTTTGTTTACGTTGCTATATCTCTGAAATTAATATCGCTTGCTATATTGAAAATTATACCATATTATTCCTCTCGATTTCTAGTTTTATGGCTTACGGTTGACAAAGAAACATAAAGAAAACTTTTTTTATAGTAAATTAAAATGTAATTTTAAAACTAGCTTAGATAGGGATCCCGTGTTAACACAAAAACTTTGAAGTTAAATATTTCTATTTTGAATACCGCTATGGACGTGGGGCTTTCAAGCATGTACTAAGCACACAAAATCAAACGTTCTCTGCAAGTTTCAGGAAAATCACAAGAAAATCGTTTTCTCGGAGAACGTCCTTAACGGGTGGTATTTTAAGCTATCTTCTTACTCTATTTTTAATAGCCTATAACTTTTATAAAAATCGACATTTTTTAATGAAACACAGCTTAAATTAAAGATTCTTTATAGCACTGTGTGACCTAAATCCGCACTTAAGTCACGGCTAGCTGTGACTTAAGTAGTCCATTATTACACTGTGAAATAATGAATTTACTTAAGTCACAGGCACGTAATTAACGCCAATTATTTACCAAAACTATTCAAAAATACGATTTTACATATAAGAATGAACAGGAAAAGAAGTAAAACTTCGTTAATAGTTGACAAACCACAAAGAATAAATAAAAATGATGATGATAAGGCTTGTCTATATTATAGGTTAGTTTCATCTGCTATGGGATAGCAGACCGCGCGCTTTTTAAATATTCAATATTAAACTGTATGGATTTTAGTTTTAAAAGTCTTTCTCTTTAATGATATAACGTATACAAATCTTTCACTTTCATAAACTTCAACTTATTGTTAAAGATACAAATCAAATTGCCAAGAATCTAGTTTTATGATTTTGTTATGTATATATTCAATATTCTAGATTCAATAATAACCATATTCTATATCAGGTATTCTATTATTTAAATAACGTTTTATTAATTTTTTTCAGGGCGGGGGGGGGCTGCGCCCCACACTTCTCCCACCCCACTTCCAAGTTCCAACTATCATTATAAATAAGCACAAATAAATAAAATAAGAATATGGCGGATTTATGTCACACGAGCTATAAAATAGTATACGATACTCGTGACTTAAGTGGCTCATTATTACACGGCGTTTAGCGCCCTCGCTGCACTCGGGCGCTAACCTCACGCCGTGCAATACTGGGCCACTTAAGTTACGAGTATCGTAATATACTATTTGCCTTCTTCTATAAACCCTCTAGCCCATTTACATGACAGAAATATTCAAAAAGCTATAAACAAAGAAAGAGACCAAATTTTTATCAAAAATTGGTCATTTTAGACATAACATAGCTTGGGTCTCGGAACAAAAGGCCCATTCAGAAAAACCCCGAGACACGTGTCTTTTTATTTGTGATAAAGAAGTACCTCCTACAGTTTTAGTCAAATCCAGGACCCGCATCCCTGGTGTTCCCCTTGTAAGTTTTGAGGATAATAATTTGTGTCGTTTTTACTTTATTTTATTATGTTGATTTTTTTTATTCTTTACACGTAAATTTATAAGAATAAATAAATATTGATGAATCTTATTCTCATAGCATTTATAATCAGAAACAAAATATAGTATGTTATAATTACTTAATTTTTGTTTTTAAATATATACCTTTAACAGTTTTTTTCGATCATTAATTTTTAAAAAAACGATTGAAACACACGACAGCCGAGATTCCATTTATTCAACATGTACTTATTAAGGCATGGTGTGGTTTGTGCACATAAGAATTATGCACATATTTATTGTGCACACTTTAGCATTGGAGTATACACATAGATATAGATACACACCAATGCTAAAATGTGCACAATAAATATGTGCATAATTCTTATGTGCACAAACCACACCATGCCCTTATTAAATACTTATTGTAGGAAGTGATATTTCTGATCAGCCTCAAGCCAAAAATTTTCGTTCTAAATTTGTCGAATCGCATCAAACTCATGAATATGCTCATTTGAACCGACAGTTCTGTTTTTACATCGGAGATATAATACTCTTCATGTAATATGGTTCATTCCTCGTAATTAAGTGAAATCTAATTTGCATTACTTACATATCCTCTGCGTTCTATTTTACAAATATATCCCAATGCAGATTTTCTTCCCCAGCTAGGAATAAACAATATACCCGGCTTTGTTCCATCTCCTCTGAAATAACGGAGAGACTTTCGAGACTATACAGCCGCTGCAGAAATCAATTTTTCAAGAGTCACTCGCACGCGTGTACCCTTATACTTTGACAGGAGTGCCGCAAAAGCAATCGAAGGCCACTGTTGCGCGCGCGCCCGTTTTCTCCCTCCCTCTATAGTAATTATTAGTTTACGGAATATAAAGGCCCGCTGCCGCGCTGCCTTCGTTAACTCGCGCGGCGGTTTGTGAGGGGCGCGCATGGGCCCGAGGTTTAATTAACAATTCGACAAAGCCGTCATTTCCGCGGTTCGCTTGCGCCGGCGCATCTATGCATGGGCGTTATGTGTATGTGTGTATGTGTGTATGTGGACATGTATACGTATATAAATGTGTACCAGGCGATTATTCATTTGCTGCGTTGATGGAAAAATTCTTAGAAACTTATTTTTAATCCAAAATCGATCATTGCACTCTGTTCTTATCCCGATTTTTTATCCCGACTGTTATGATTGACTACTGTAACGTTCTTTTATATGAATCCCTATGTTTTACATTCTAAACATGTAAGTGTAGCCCTTGATAATTTCCTTTAAATACCAATAATAATGTTTTAGTATACGTCGATGCGTGTATTAATTGTAGCAACTTTCAAAAATATTATGCCTCTTCTAATAAGATTTAATGTATAATGATTATAAATTTGACTCAAAATATACTATTAGTAGAAGAGCAAGTCATTTATTTTTTTTATTTGCGTCCCCATTATTAGGTGAACGCCGTTGTCCAATAATGTGCTTCACAAACCATATCGTACAAATATAATTATATCGTTAAAGACTCTTATGCTGCGATTTACATTGGCAACACTCCAAAACTCAATAATTTACTAATATAAAATTAAGTAATTCAATTGAGATTTAATTTTGTTCTATATTTTTTATAATTACTAAAAATTTCATAATTTAAATCGACTTAAGTAATTGTAATCTAATTTTATTTAAAATCGATTATTGAACCATACAGCAAATAATCCCTCGGCATATACATTCGTATATATATGTGTGTCGAGCGTAAGAGGGTTCGCAAATATTTCAAAAGGTGAAAATAACGAATGCGACTTTTTTCAACTGTGTGCAGATAGATATAAGGGTATGCTACGCGGGCTTAAACACACAGCGCACGCCGAAATAACGAGATAGATTAGAGAGGGCTCTGCGGGGCTTTTGGATTCCGTTGCACGGCGAAGCGTAAAATCCAGCCCAAAGCGACGAGTATATACTGTGGGTTGTGTGATACAAAGTGAGGTAAGAGAAATGCAGAGGGAGGAAGATAGAATCGTAAAAGAGCCTTGCAAATCTTAACTGCAGAAAAGAGGGAAATGTGGGACAGCGCGCGGTGCTCGAAAATCAAAGACCCTACCGTCCCCGGAAAACTAATCTGACTATTTTTTTTCGTAAGTGCACTAACATCAAAGAGTCTGTGTATCTTTCACTCATTCTCTCAGTCGCTACCATCCACAGACCAACTCATGAAACTCTCTCTCTCTCTCTTCCTCTTTCCCTCTCTCACAGTTTCTCTTTCTCTCTTTTAGTAAGCAACGCGCAACTTGTAATAGCCCTTAGTTTATGGATAAAAAGTTCCACCCACTGTACATGGATTTCTTTTCTCTCTGTCTTACGCTTGATGTATTTTGTTTTCTTTTACTCATTCGTCCATCTTTTTCTTTTCTCTAAAAGTTTTTTTGATTCCCAAGAATAAACGTACTCAATTATTAAATAAACTTAAGTTAGCCAGAGGAAGATTTTGTTTAACTAGCAAGATTCCTTGGCCCGTAAATTTTTAAAATGAGTAACCGGAGTCAAAGTAATCAAAACTAGACACTATTGAAACCTGAAAAATATATTTCTTTTGAACATCAAACAAATTTATTATCTTTATATTCTCATCTGAAAAAGGACATAATCTACTTTACATTTAATTTTTTAAGGCCACACGAATATGTAACATTTGAGAAACTTTTGTAATTCGGAATTTGTAAATTACGCACGCCAATCACGATAAGTACATGGAGAAAAGTATTAAGGTGAAAATAAATTGCCATGTCTGATTGTAAAAGTGAGATAGGCTCAAATTATCAAAAAAAATGCCATAATTTATGGTAAACTTATATATAGTTAAAAAATGTATTGCGTATCCGCTATATACGAATGTATTCAAGTTATCTTGTACTTAATTAATCTCAAGCGTATTAAGATTGAGATGAATTAGAAGAATCTCGAAAAAAGTTAATAAACCAGTGAGTCTTTTGCAAAAACCTCGCGCGTAGCTTAAAATCATCAACACAATCTCAGATTCTTTACCATTCTAAATAAAATCATTTGTTTAACGGTGACTACGTACCCGGCAATCACCTCTGTATATTTCTCCCATTCTTCCTCTTTCGTCCCCAAACACGTTATGTATTAAACGCTCGAAAATGAAAATCTTTCTCATATACGTACTGAGCGAATCACCAGTTCTCAAGTGTTGACTGGGCGAGGCATGCATATTGCATAAAAATAATATTCACAATTCTTTTGAAAATAACCTTTTTTGAGGCTTCCCGCAAACGGGTTTACCTTTCTCACCCCTCCCCCAACTTCTTTCTCTCCCTCTCTCTTTTTCGCTCTCTTTCATGTGCGCGAGTTCTTTGACCGCAGCGGCACCATAAAATAGCTTTTAATCTTACTTTTTCTTTTAAAGTCATTCTTTCCAATTTGGCAAGAATAAATTGGATTTCGTCTTGCCATTCGTGAGCATAACAATTTTGAAATTGAATTTCAACAGATTTTCCAGGAAAACGGAAGTGAGTCCTTCTTGCATATAACTGTACTAATCACTTCTCCACAATATGGAATATTCCGAGGGGACTTTAGGCATTCTGGAATTTATAAGAGCTTAATCGTGAATTCTTTTATATTCATAGCGCTGGTTATATGCAAACAAAAATTATATACTCTCTTGCGTCCTTTTGCATTTTAGGATCCTTGACAAGATGAATATTTTAAAGCAATTCCCGAAAATATCGAGATGTACCCTATTCTTAGTTATATAATTTGTATGATTAACAGTTTGAATAAATTAATATTCGTTATAATTTACATGTCTTATAATATTGTTTCTAATGTTATGTTTTATATTATTAATGTAGTTCTTTTATTTAAATGACATTTAACGCTTTCAAGATATATTTTTACTATTCACATACATCGTTTGCGTAATAGAGATTTCCTATTGTGTTATTTAGTTTTACATCAGGCACAAATCATTATTAAGTTATCTTTTTCATTCAATTTAATTTCTCTAAAAAAAGACGACTGCGCGGGAAACTCAAGATTCGTAAAACAAAAATGTTCTCCATAGTAACTAGTCTGCATGTGTGGCAGAGGTCCGATTGCTCAGATTTGTTACACCGCCAAAAGGGGTTTTAAAATTCCCACGGTTCTTGAAAAATTTCCTTTCCCCTAACTATCTTTGAAGCATCCCCTCGTGATTACCACCAACGGTGATTGACAAGTGGATCGTTAACATAACCAGCAAGATTCACGCGCGCACAATTTTTATTTGCTAAATACTTCTAACTTTAAATTTTAACTTAAGGGGATGTGAGTACCGACGTTATTTTTCATATGAGTATATCTCACGAAAATACTAATAGAATCATCCAAAAAAAATTGTGAGTATGGTATTTACATATACGGAGCGCTTGACAAACGTGTTTTTCCAAAAAAATGATGAGAATTTATTTAATTGAATAAAAACAAACAAGCATAGCTAACGAAAATGCAAATAAAATCACTCAAAAAAATTCCTGAATATAGTGTTTACGTGTACGGACCGCTTGACAACCGTCTTTTTCCAAATAAACGTTTGAATTTTGATTTAGAAAATATTGAAATTAGGGTTTCACATCACCTTAATGATAAATTTCAACTTCTTATATTTTAATTAATAATTATTCTTATATTTTAATTATGTAACTTTTGCAATTATTTACTATTTATAATTAATTTTAATAATACCATTTTAGGCATTCAAGACTATACGAATAAATGAATTACAAACGTTTTATTTCGGTTTCACATTTCCGTAATCATTTTTTAAAAAGAGGCTAAGACTCAAAATATGGAATAGATCATTTCATACATAGTTTCATTTCTCAACTAATCAGCTAAGACCTTAAGCAAAAAGCTTAGATCTGCATCAACCAATCACAGACTGCTTTTAAATGGACTTAACCAACAGTGAAGGTTTTATTTCAGCTTCATATTTCCGTCATCACTTTTTTAAGAGAGGTTAATATAGAAGGCTGGTTGATAATGCATGGTTTCGTTGATGTGCTAATGGAAAACAAGTAAATTAGCTCTGCCAATTATCAAGCAGCGTTGAACTAGTAGGATATACCTTCTAGATTTTGGTATATCTTCAAAGATTATACTAAAAAAGATAAACAACCATTGAGAACTAAGACGGATATTCGTTTTAATTCATACACGTGTGCATCTGAAAAAGTTGGTTGTATTACATTGAGTTAACAAGCCAATCTGCCAAGTATTGTACATAATGAATTTCTCCATTTACATATATGTTTGTAGGTTTAGTGGACGTCAACGAACGAAAAATAATACAAAGTTCAATTTTTTGCCGACGTTTCGAGAGTTTTATTACTCTCTTCTTTAAAACGTCTCCATTTACAGCAATTGAAACTTAATAGTTTTATTTTAAAAATTCTCAGGAAAGCTTTTAAACCATTAAAACTGCTAAATCATGACACTAGGTAATGGTTTCTACTTTAATTCTATTGCATCAAATCTTTAAATATTCTAATAACAGAAATTCAACATTCTAAAATACTTCTCGATCTTAGCTATTCCATCTAAAATTCATAATTCGCTTCGTATCAAACAATAATTGAATTAATTTGAACTTTTAATTACTTAATTTTCTAGCGTGAAAATAGAAATGCACATATATATATATGTGTGTGTATGTGTGTGTGTGTGTGTGTGTGTGTGTGTGTGTATGTATGTGTGTGTGTGCGTGTGCGTGTGTGTGTGTGTGTGTGTAGAGAGAGAGAAAGAGAGAGAGTAGAAAATAAGATTGGTTTATGAATAAATTAAAAACCTCACGAAGCAAAGAAATCGTGTATACCCCCGAAAATATGCAAATGTGTTCGTGACGCAAACTAAGCGAAAGCCCTTAATTAATATTTACCCTTTCCATAAAAACCCCGCGCACAGGCCACGCACACGAAAATCTTATTTTACAAAAGTCCACTCACAATTATGTTGTCTCCGCAAACAGACCAAGTAAAATTCTCCCCCACAACCCAAATGCTCCTCTGCACAGGATCTACCAAATCTATTTAAGAAGTATAAAAAACAGAATAATTCGCCGCCACATTCACCTGAAAATAAAAACGAAACTGGAGGAGGTAAATCACAGTGAGCGCAAAAATCTCGGTACACTCGTAACTCGCGACACCGAAGGCAAGTCGAGCGTGCGCGTACCGCACTCGAAGAGACGAGAGAGAGGAAGCGAGAGAGAAAGAGAGGGACGGGAGACTCGAAACGACGACTGCGACAACGACGACGAAAGGGAAAGATAAAGAGAGCCGGAAAAATCGAGCAGAGCGAAGAAAGCAAAGAAGGGCGTGGAGGTTAGGGGCGGCAGCATAGGACGCAAGCGAGCGAGCGCGCCGCATGTTTGCTTTGGCGGTAAAGGTTTACCTTTCGTTAGAACGGAGGGCCGTGGTTTCGGGCGGTGTGCGCGCGCACACACACGTATATACATATAGACGGCGTGGGCGGCGGTGATACATACAGCTCCAACTGCAGCACGAGAGAACTGTCTTCGCCCGTATGTTCGCACGCGCGCGCGAGCTGGTCGGGCTCTCTATTTCCAGGGAAATCCAAGAAGCGGGGGAACGGCCCGACAATGAGGGAAAGAGTGGTCGCGTGCAATTTTCATTTGAATGCGTCTTCTTCCGCCAAGAGACTTTTCGCCCGGTAAAGTGCAGGCAGAGCGCGGAGATATACGAGAGAGTGCAGTGCGGCGGTGCGCATGAGGGAGAGGAGGAGGGACAAACGGCTCGCGGGGCTTTTTTTCTTCCCTGTTGGGGGCTTCTCGATTGTTTGCCGTCGAGTCATCCAACACTTGATTTTCAGAATATACAGCCCCCCCCCCCCCCCCCCCGTGTGTTGAGCGTGGGCACATAAACGAGGGTATACACGCGCTGGTTTATGGACTTATTACGGAGAGCTCGGGAAGCCGGCGGTTTTTTTAATGACTTTTTCGCGGCTATTTATGTCAAGGAATATAAATAGTGGGACTTGCTTATCTACCTGAATTACAACCATTTTACATTTTATGAGATGGAAAATGTAACGAAATTTACAGAAATTTCGAGTGAGAATTTAAAGGATACAAAGTTTTCAAATTGCAGTAAATTCGCTGGCACTTGATTACCTCATACTTATGTGCCGTTCAGTATAAGATTAATAATAATTATTCTCAGAATATGATGTATTAATATTGAATAATATTATAATAAATAGTCAATATACATGGAGCGATGGATAAGGCTCTTCTATTTGAGTTACCAATACCCTTGCGCATCCTGCCTCGAGGGGTACGATAAACTGGATGAAAAAATAAATATCGAGGAAAAAGAGATTTCGTCCTCGACTATCTAAATGAAACCCAAAAAATAACTCTACCTCGTGAGTAAAATCGAAGCTCTGATAAAGGTGCGGGACAAATCCGGATACCGTGCTCCTTATCTATGCCGGAGGTGTACTCGGCTGAAAATCCTATTCATATATACGTAACATTTTATTCGTCAAGCACGAACTTCTCACAAAATCATTAGAACTTAGTCTGGCCTTACTTTGGTCGAGAACTAACTTGATGATTGAACGCATGTTTCAATTTATACCCTCTATTATAATAGAATTTCAATATTCATATCTTTTCTTTCTTTTACTAATAATACTCTAAAATTCTTGGAACTTTGTTTTTATAAATTATATAATGGAAGGGAATTATATTTTATTTGCATGAAATGTGTTTAAATGTCTTACCAGGATCATTTCGGGTCTCTACCGTGGTGAAATTCATCTATACGAAATCACGAAGAAGTTAGAAAATAGCTAGTAAAACTGGCTAATTAATCGCTGTGATGAAACGATTTTTCGACCATTATTTGCCTATTTCTTAGATTGACGTATCAACAAAATATTCGTATTTGATTTACCTACTAATTTTATCTTTGATGAGCGACCATTAAAGTGCATTGGATGGCTTAACAAAATATAAATAAATAACATTAACTAATAAATCACTTGGTGTACTCATTCTATGAATAATTCAGCAAAACTTTTATTTCTCCATCTGATTCTGTCTCTCTCACTCCTTGTCATAACAGCAAGCCTTCTGCTAGCCATTTCCAGACTATAAAAATTGATCAATTTTAATACCTTTAAAATACTCAAGAATAAGCTTCTGTGCATGTCTTCGAAAAACTCATTCTATTTTTCAATCTATTAAATGGCCAAATAATATGAGAAAAAGCATTTCATCGAAAGCTAGAAACTGAACAAAAGAAATTCCCATTTTATAGCAAGTTTTTAATAGAAATGGTCAGTTATTAGTTATAAAATGTTTTGGATTTCCACCAGGGTAATTCGGCTTTAACTTTGGACTACATTTTTGGATGTAAAAATATGAAGGCTATTACAAATAGTACACAGTAATGCTTTAAAAACTCCGAGGCATAAACATTTGTTCAAATTTAAATCATTCAATTCAGAAAACTCTTCCATGCAATCCCTGGTAGAAATTAGTCCATTAAAAAATGGGAAGGAAAACAGAAACTGGCCATTAGAAATGGCTAGTTATTAGACAGACATGTATCGCTTTTTTTCATCAACTTATCCCATTTTATGGAATGGCCCTAACCTGAAAATCTTTACATTAAAATTTCATAACAATTCAATCATATATTTTAAAACTTATACCCTTAAGAGATAGTTTACCGGGATATAAACAAAATTTAGTAGTCTTTCTACTATTTACAGCTTTATTCTATAAGATATAAACCAAAATCGTTATTTTGACACGTGACTCTATCTCTCTTGCTCATCGCCATAACAAATCGCTTGTTACTAGATTTATAATGGCTTCATCGACTACCTATTTTAACTAGCATTAAAATGCCAAATTAATAGATAGTACAAAATTGTGACCATCTTTGCGGCCAATAAATGTGAAAAATAGGTTAAAAAAATCGTTACACTTATGGAAGAAAACTGGAGTCCATTTTTTTGCCATTTTGGATCAAACTAGCCATTTACTGCTCAAAAAATGATTTCAATTTCCACCAGGGATGTATAAAAAAGGAATGATATACTAAAAACCGAGATTTCATTGATTTTTCTCAGAACCAGAAAATATTTACTCCTTCCAAAGTTACGATAACTTAAGTCACTGATAAGTCAGTAAAACCCGCAGCTCAACTTCAAACTTAATTTAATACATTTTCTGATGCATGAGTTTCATATTTTTACGTTACGGGAAAGATTTTTATAAATTGAAGGATTTAGATTTGATAACGAGATACTTTTTTGACATTTTAAGAAAATGAAACTTAGAGCCCTTAAATTTAAAGAATGCTATAGTCTATTAATACTGGAACAGTCTTTATATGTTCATATATAGAAACATATCTCAAAGTTTTGACCAAATCTGCAAGTCAAAGGTAGGACACAGTGTTCGAATTAGTTTTACATATATCCCAATCTGAGGGTAACTCAAGGTGTTTCGCATACGATATCTGGATAGAGTTGTTTACTCATTACAGGCTGTAGTTCATTCCCACTAAAACGGCAAAGTAGATCCAAATACAAATAGTATATTTAGATTCGAAAGATATCAAACAATATTTCTGACACTAATAAAGCTTTCACTACCCTGCTGGAAATCGTCAATTTTTCACCCATTTGTGAAACGATTTTTCTCCCATTTTCTAGCCATTTAATGGCGAGTTGACCGAAATCGCTAGAAAATGGCTAGAAAATGGGAGAAAAATCGTTTCACAAATGGGAGAAAAATAGACGATTTCTACCAGGGTAAGAGAAATCAAAATGACTATTAAATTTTAATAAAAAAAAAAATACCTATTTTATTGTTTGAAACTTTTAAATAACTATATTGTACAAAATATCGATAAATATTCCACCTAAATTAACTGTATGCATTGGGAAGAATTTCATCAATAAAGAATGATCACGCAAACGCGCGCATAAAAAATTCATTCGAAAAATCATGTATTGGCTATATTACGAAAAAAGCTACAAAATGTAATTGAGCACGAAGAGCATTAAAGAATCAATAATGAAATAACGTTTACAATCGTTTTTACTTCCAGACGTAAAAATAACCATATACGCACTTTTAATAAATTTTCCATTTAGTTGCTCCCGTACATGTGGTCGATTTCCAGCACGAATGTCCATTTAAAAAGCACCATTAGGTTGCCACTAAAAATTCCATGCATTGTGTTCTTAAAACTTACCTAAAAATATAATACAAAATCGGACAAAGAAGAGAAATATTCTACAGAACTTGCACAAGCTTACACCCAGAATAACAGAGATTTTCACCTCTCATCGTTCGCTAATTAAAATTCACTACCCTTCTCCTCTCTCTCTCTCTCTCTCTCTCTCTCTCTCTCTCTCTCTCTCTCTCTCTCTCTCTCTCTCTCTCTCTCGCTATCTGTGTCTCTCTTCCTTTCTTCAGAAAAATGAAGAGAATAAGAAGAAAGGGAAACTTAAACCAAAGAGATAGGGGAAAACGAGGTAAAGAAAAAAACAGATGGTGGGGAACCAGCTCACCCTCTCACCAGAAGTCAAGAACAAAAGGCTCCAACATTAAGAGTAAAGCGACTATTTTCAGGGGTAGTGCAACGAAGAGTCCCCGAGAAAACAGATACAGAGAAAGTAACGAGACTGGAAGAATGAGGCGGAGAAAGAGGGGGGGGGGGGTGAACCACCGCCACCGCGCTGCTACCACCGCCATGATTGTCCTCGATTTCCTCTTCCTCGGCGAGTGAAGAGTCAAAATCTGCACCTAGCTTGGCTCGAAATAATGAACGGTAACTCTCTCTCTCTCTCTCTCTCTCTCTCTCTCTCTCTCTCTCTCTCTCTCTCTCTCTCTTGCACTTTGAGTATCGCGTGCCTGGCACACCACACACTGCAAAACAGAGCGTGCGCGCTCTCTCTGTCTCTCTCTCTCTTTCTCTCACAGCAAGGAGAAGGTGGAGGAAGCTCCTCGCGAGCTGGTCGAGTTATAGGGAGGATTACGAGATTGCCACGAGGGGATTACGAAGATGGCTCCGGGGGACGTCCAATCTCGAGGATAAACACTTTCCGACGCTCTCAACGCGTCGGCCCGCTTCCTTCTCTCTGTCTCTGTACGTCTCGCTCTGTCTTCCTCTCTCTCCTTTTAGCGCGCGGCAGTGTTATACCGGAGGAGATGATGGCGGCGACAGAGACGATTCGGCCCTCTTCCATGTATTCTTCTCGCAGTCGCACTTTCCTTTTTTTTTTTATCGCCCAGACCCGCGCGCGCCGCTTAAAGCTCGATTGCTATACCTACCCACCGCCTTCGCCTTGGCGCGCCGTCTTCATTTTTCTGCATCATTATTTTACTTATTACGGATAATGGAGAGTTATTGTGTATTTTGCCCGGGTAAAGTTTTAAGGGCCAAGCTCCCACCGACAATGGGGGTTTTTTTAATAAAGTGGAAGTTTTTCAAGTGCGACGAGCCGAGGGTTATGAAGCCCGGACCAAAATATATATTTTTTATATTTCTTTCTTTTATCGCGCGTATTTTCTTTGTCGCGGAGATTGAAGCTGTCTTTCCTAAATTGTCTCACAAATTCTGTTTATCTAGCGCTGCACTTCCATTTTCTCTCTTATTCTGTCTGTCCACAGTTTATCTTAACCGACAATATCCAGTTTATTACTGTATGAAGTGAAAAACTTGGGAAAACAGTTCTTTTTTCTTTTTGTTTTTTTTTTATGTATTCGAAAAATTAATACCTATCGTTATATCTGTAATGAGATAACTTTATTTTAATCATCATTTTTATCGGGAAAAAAATTAGCTATGTCAAATTGATATTCAACAAGTATAATACAATTCTATCGTAATCCACCACACTTCTCGCGATTAGCATTCCCAAATACTCGACGAGGGTAAACTTTATCTTGGCTGCTGGTCGAAATCGTTCCCCGCTCTTAGCATTGCCAAAAAAAGAGGCCTCATTCTATATACACATCACTTGCCCTTCGCCCATAAATATTCAACGAGCAAAAGAACTCGGAGTGTGTAACAGCCCATCGCAAACTTAAAGCATTAGCCTTCGCTTAACCGAAAATCTCGTCTTCTTCTAATCGCCTCTGCAGTGACCCCACGCGAGCGCGCGCACGCTGGAGAGATATTAAAAATTTAATTACGGGCCTGTAGGTACTGCCGAAGGGGATGTTCGCGCAGCGCGCCGCCTTCATTCATATTCATCGAAATGGAAACGGAGAACGAAGAGGCGCGAGTAGGCGAGCGTGGAGATAGATAGATAGATAGAACGAAAGAGGAAGAGAGAATGTGTGTGTGTACCACCGACGCGCGAGATTTAATCGGTGCGCTCTGCACGGTGGTGGTGCGCCCCTCTTCCGAAACGACCGCCGCGGCACAGCACTCGGGCTTTTCAACTTTTAATCAAACTTTGATAAATACTTGATGTGCTTGGATTATACCCCATTTGGGAGGCGAGCGAGCAAGCGTCAGAGCGGGCCGAACGCGCGCGCAGACACGTTGTTGGACTTCCGGCGGGGTTTTATGGAGGGAGGCCGGAGTAATCGAGGCATTTTCCCTCGATTTCAGTTTTTGATGGAAAATCAAAGTTTATACATTTTAGTTGCGTTTGGTAATAATTATATAATGTGTGATAGTATATAATAGAAGCATTATTATAACCGCCAGCAATACATGAGTCACATGGCTTCCGTGAACTCGATTTATTGTTCTATTTTATCAATTATTAATATCAAATTATAAATTGTAGTAATGTTATACATAACATGAAACTACTTAACCATTATTTCTATGTTATATATAAATATTTATATTTAGTATTTAATATACTTATTTAAGTAAAATAATTGAAAATCAATTCTTTATTAAAATTATTAATTGTTATCTTAAGAAAGACGTTCTGTTACGTTAATTGCTTTAAACTCCTTATCGAATTAAAATCTATATGCATATAAGTTCTTACATATAGACAGTAATACATGATCCACTCCAAAGCGAACGCTCTTAGACTTTAACACTTGAGATTTATGGTTGATTTTATAAATGGATATTGCAATCCTTATTTCACAATATAATCATTTTATAAATTTCTCTATGACATTTCCAATATTTCTAAATTTCGAATTTTCTACAGTTATTTTATATAATAAAATAATAATACAATTTTTTATATTATTAAAAAATTATTTCTACTCTTCCCTTGTCATAATGAATTTGAGAATAGCAAATGAAAAAATTATGAGTAAAAGTGATGAATTAAAAAGGAATAACGAAAAGTATAAAAATGTCATTAAGTATACACCTTTATATAGGCTTCGATATCCCCTATCGATTTTCAGCTAAGAAGTAATTTTCAAAATAACTTTTTCATTATGAATGGATTTTTATTTTTATAATTTACGGCAGAGTTATCATTTTATAATTATGAATAAAATATTAACACATCTAAATTTTATCATAAAAAAAGTTTATATAAATAAAATAGGTATACGAATTTCTCCCCCTTTGTTATATCTCGGCCATTTTACAGAGTTAAATATATACGTAGCATCTATCTCATATAACATTTTTCATACTCAAAGTATGTAAATAAAGCATATTTTTCATAGACTCCATAACGGGATAACCATCTTTTAATAAGTCACAAACGTCAACATAACAAAGATTTCATCCTGTAAGATACCATCATCACCAAACCCAAAAACAAAACCGAGAGTCTGGCGCCCCCTAATTTTTTGCATGCTTCTCTCTCGCCCGCGAACACATATATATTATATACATTTTTTACATGATAGCATCAGCTCTTGTGTACATGTCGTTTCCATTTCGCAGCATTCGTCCAATCAATAAATATACAAAAAGCCGTTGCGCACGAAATAAGAATAGAATGCCAACCCTCTTCCACGGTCAGCAAAAAAAGAGTGAAGTCGAAAAGAAGACCGTAGCTGCCTATCCAGCGAGGATCTGAACCGTCTTGGCCTCGGGGCTGCCGTCTAATTTTTTTCACATACGTGCACGTACACACACTCACGCACTCACAGACATACACACAAACACTCACTCACACAAACGTAAATACACACACATAACGCTACATACTCTCGAACTTCTCTGTACTGAGAGAAAAGTTGGTCACGCGAGATAAGCGCGAGAGTGAAACTGGTTTGCGCGCGTGCGGCGGCGGCGGCGCATATAGTGCACAATCGCGTCATTTCCGGCGGGCAGATCCGGCGATTTTTTAAAAGTCAGCGCCTTCCACTCTATTTTGCCCGAGCGCGGCTATACATGCAGTGTCGCCGCGGGCTCAAAAATCGCTGTAAACGAGCCTGCTCGACGTTGCGAAGCGAAAAGACAATTAATTCTTTGAACGCTGGAATTTTCGTTCTCCAGCGCCGAGGTAAACGAAAATTTACATGACGGATATCGTCCAACGGGCTCGCCATTTTCCGCGACACCCGTGCTTGCTGCAAGCGAAAAGTGAAATAAAATTTTGCGCTCGCGCGCGTTGACAAAACGAGCGCTGTAATATATATACTCTTGTGAAATGACTGACTTTAGCAATGAATATGTTTTACAATTAATTGAAAAGTTCGTAAAAAAGAATGTTAGCCTCGTATAGTAAATCATATACTTTGTACTCTAAACTGTAATTAATTTTATGTTTCAGGTGAGTTACAGTGTTTTTCCGAGACCATGCCATTTTGTAAGTAAAGTTAGTTTATAGTAGAATGTTTACCTATATTTTTCCTTTGATATACATTAGAAACACTTATTGACCTATATTTTATCTAGAGAATCTCTCTCGTTATCGTTTGGCAATAAAAGCGTATTTTTTTCCGTAATAATTATTGCCGCAAGTGGAATGCCTGATGCGATGGCCACGTGCGATGTCAGGGCGGCTTACGAGGATGGATCCGTATATAGACATCAATATAGCTAATCCGAAACTGTAATTACCCGTAGTAGCCATGCCAAAGTGCTTGCGCTTGAATTTAGCTTTAGGTATGTAATAAAATCAGACAAAACTAAATTTAAAAAATCTGAATTTTCGCAACCGACAAAAGAACATTGATGAACCAAAGAAAAACACATGAAAAACCTCACCGAAAATGAAAAGATTAAGCTTGTGGTTTGATTAAAATCATGGTTTTCTCGTTTTAGAGATTATAGTTGTGCCCACACAGACGTACCCGTGCGTGCACGTGCACCCAACATATTCACACAAAGATGTCGTTTCAAGAAAGCAACAATAGAGTGCATTTTCGAAAAAGCAATCGTGTGGATGTATACGCAATACTAATTGAATAGCGGATTCATGTCCGCACAATACTCAGCCAATATCCAATAAAAATCCAATCAGCTTTACGCATGCATCAATTCTGTTATGACAGACCGCGGCAACATCTATGCATGCATTCTCTTCGATTGAGCTCACTGTGCACACCGCCGAGCGTCGATTTTCGCACCTTTTACTCGCGCGGCAAATCCGTGTCAGCCGCGTGCAGCGCTCACACCACTTAAACGCCAAAGCGGAAGCACAATTTCGTTCAAGGCCGGACATTGACCCGTTTAAATTCAAATTTCTCGTAGCTTTCACTCTCCGGTTCTCTGGGGCGAGGTGCGAAACGAAACAGAAGAAAACAAAGAAGAATCGCGCATCGAGCTGTAAACGCTCTTAATGCATAATCTCATTTGGAGGGAGGCACACACAAAAAAGGAGGAAAAGCGGCGCGTGACACTTTGCTTTTAAATAATCAGGCTGCAGCGAGGCCCATAATGAAGTTGAGCGCGCGGCGCTTGAGCTTACACGAAAAGTGTCAAAAACAGGCGTGCATTTCATTTTCGCGAAATTGAATTCGTTTCGCCTGAGCAAAGCGGACTGTCGCGATTAGATTTAAAAAAAAAACGCTTTTTATGCAGCTTTCCGTCCTATTCGTTATGATTATTATTTCAACTGTATTAAATGCAGTGAAAACTAAAGCTTTTTAGCGCATATAATATACATTTTAGTGTATATTTAAGACACTAGATTTTTCACTGTTTAAAACACAAACAGCATAATTTTTCTACATTATTTCTAGAAAAATTCTTGATTTTCTCTAGATCCGAGTATCCATCTCAGAGCAAAGTTCCTTCCACGCTGTTTTCTTTGTATTTTTTTAATTTCAAAAATTTCTTTTTATTTTATTTTATTTTTTTGCTAATGACTATATAATTCGCGACCGCGATTTACCAGACGTCACCGCGACAGTTAAAATTTACCCTGAAAAAATACACATTGCCGATCGCCAAGCAAAAGTAGAGAATAAATATGTGCCAGTGCGCCAAGTCACGCGCGAAATAAAAGAGCTAGCTACTGGCATGCATATATAGGGCTGCAACAACAAACATTGACAAAGTGCAATAAAAAAATTCATGAAAGCTCGCGTGCTCGTACTTTTCATTCCGCGAGCGCTAGACTACGGACGCGGAAACTCATCGTCGCGCGTTCGCACACAGCCATTACTACGCACACACAGAGAGCGAGAGAGAGAGACGAGCGTATAGTAGCCACAGCAGCAGCCCGCTAAAAAACTTTTTCACTCGCCCTCGCTTGCGTAATACACGCGGCCAGTAGACCGTACTCCACTATACTAGCCCGTCGGTGAACTTATTCCACTTTACGTATGAACTTCCCTAATCGCTATCTGCCCCTTTTAAGTACGAGCGCGGGGTCCGCCTTCGGTATTAAACGCTGCGCGTGCGCTCCTCGCTCTTTGCCCCTTTCCACCCCCGTAAATCACGCTTACGTTTTCTCTCTCGTACCTCGCGTTTCCCACTACGTTTTTGCCCCCCCCCCCCCCCCGCCCTCCTCCCCCATATTTATCGCGGCGATTTTTCCTGAACTACGCGAACCGGCGAACCACCGTCATATAATAATTTCCCGCGTGATCCCTTCCTTCCCCCCCGCGCGCTGCTCTTTAGAGCTTCTTATTTTTCCCGGGAGCGCGCGCCGGCCGTGAATTCATTACGAAGTTTCGCGCAGCGTGCGCGCTTATACACCTATATGTATATACAGGTACGAGGTTGGCTGCTGCAGTCGCAGGCGCGAGAACGGAGGGTTAGAGGCGCGCGCGCACGTACGTCGGTAAAGCCGCCGGATATTGATTGTGCGTACGGATTTCGAAAGGAAAATTGCTCCGCAACGGCGGGCGGAGGTGCGCGCATGCAGGCGTGCAGCGCAGCATGGAAAAGTTGCGAGTTTACGGGGATAATTCGAGGGTGAAAATATTTTAATGGCGTAATTGTGGTAGCGTGAAGCTGGCGTGGCGTTTAAGAAGCTATCGGGTTTCAAGGTATCCGGCTAATTGCGGATATTATACGTGAGATTACAGTGTATCATTGACTTGACATTGGAAACTTCTGTGGGAGTCGTATTACATGAGATTTTTCAAATTTTTTCCGATAAAAGCTTACCAGTAACTTTTGTAATATCAAATTTAACAAAATTCCTTTTCTGTAATCAAATCATAGTCATTTTCATTCAAACTATGCATGTACGATGAAAATAAGAAAAACAGCAGAGAGCGTTAAAAATTTCGATTCAATTTATTTAAATAACAATTTCTCACATGAAGTCTGGGAGTGAAAGTCCGTATAAAATTTTCTCGCACCTCAATCGCGTAATTACTATTGTTATTAATTAAATTTAACTATGGATAAAAAATGTAATTCAAAAAATTATATACAGCTCATTGAGTATGTTAGAGAGCTTAATCAATTGATGTCCAAATTACAAGAATTAATTGCTACGCTTAGGTTAATTTTCGAGTATAATGTTCTTCCGATTAATGATATTCAAATTTCAAAGGAATGTGTAGTTTTCGATGACTTTTCATAGCATCCTCACGAAGACTAGCATATTTCCCAAAAGTGCAACGAAAACGTCGGAAACTGGTATAAGTCGCGGCTTGGGTACGTGCTAGTCTTCGACACAAACGCTGAAATGTACTAGTGTTAGTCGGAACCTGAATCGTTTTTCGTAAGGGGCGTCGATAAATATAATTTTACACGAAATAATTTGAATATCCACTGGAAAACTATTAAGATTGCACAACAAATATTTTATGTATCTATAGAATCAACAATATACTTATAAAAATTAATTCTATTCGTAATATTTTTTCAGTAAACATTTAAGATATCTCCTTTGATTGATTTATATTTGTCTTATGATATCTGAACACATACATAAAAAAAAATTTCTATTTTAGCATAGTTACTAATACGTCTTCAAACTTGAGTATTTTCAGTCCTTTGCTAAATCACACAGTCGTTTTGCATTTATTTCAAAGTAAATAAAAAAGTTTTAGCCATGGCTTCGTTTGACTCCAGTAGGTATAGCACAAGGCGTTTCCACCACTACGTCTCGCTTGCTGCAACTTTTCGAGTCGGAGCGCACATAAGCGCAGCGTGCGCGCGGATGTGTAATTGTCGGCGCAGTCGAGTAGGGTTCGCGGGAATGGTAATTTCATTAATTTTTAGCTTTACTGCCCTCGAAAGCATCACCTGCATTTGATTACTGGCGAAAAACTTTAAAGTCATTTTTCTCAAATTCCGCGCGCCCGCGCACACGCGCGCACGCCTACATAAAAGTTAAGCCGGGTCGTATTATTTCTAAAGGGTCTAATTAACCCGCGCTGCTGGGGCAATACTTTCGTTTTTAAGTGGCTCCGGGGTTGCTTTTTAACATTTTAATTTTACAAAATACAATTACCGAACATTAACTTTTATAAGGCTACTGGCGCTCACGCACGCGCGCTGAACCTTCTTAACTTTTAGAAGAGGAAAAGAGGGAAAAAGGGGGCATATAAAGAAAACAAAATTTTCTTCCCTCAAAGGCCATTATATAGAGAAAATTCAGCACTTTACCGACACAAACGCTGGTATAACTTGAAAGTGTTTCTTTTATAAACTTCAGATCCTCCAAGTGTCATCTTTAGAAAAATGGCAGAAATACAGAATTTTTTTCTTACGCGCTTGTCTCAGTATTTTTTTTTTAAAACTCTATTATTTTACCTTCGCGCACTTCGTCAATAAATCAATAGACTTTTACGGCACGTGGGCATCTCTCAACCATACTTCCATGGATTTAATGCAGAAGCTAAAAGGGAATAAAATCAACAAAAAATACATAATATTATTAAATAATTGTTTTTTTATTAATACAATAAAATACTATGAAATCAATCTAAACTGTATACATTTTATAATCTTATGCATATTTTAAATTATTTAATGTTTGAAAAACATTAATAAAGTAATTATAACACTTATTTAAACATGGTTATGGTATACCTCGCGATTTTGCATAAGTCAATAAATAGAAAACTTGTACTTGTAAGTGGCCAACATTTCGACAGTAGTTTTCATCCTCTTCAGAGCCAATCTGATTTATTAAAATACAATATAATGCTACAATATATCGTTTGTAAATATAAAATAATTTGTGATCTAATATTCATGAAAATCTTACATCTAGTCAAGAAGATGATACACATTGTATACCTAAATGAGATTGGCCATAAAGAGGACAGAAACTACTGTCGAAACGTTGGCCACTTAGAAGTACAAGTTTTCTATTTATTGACTCGTACAAAGTCGCAAGATACCGTCACTATTATAACATTAACATGAATGCATATAAGAATCATCAAGAAATAACTTGTTTTGGTCCATAACAGACATAAATATCCGGATAAACGAAGGATCCATGAGAAAAGGGAGAACTGTTGATTTCAACTGTTTTAAAGAACATTAAAATTTTCTTTATTCGTTGCATATAATACACATATACACGTACAATACGCACACACAAATACACACACACATACGCACGCGCGCGCGCGGTATTACCTAACCGTCTTCCCATTTTCTGTAATCCAAAAAATATCAAAAAACTTGTTAAGAACATCATGCGTTTTTGACTTAATTTTTCTACACGGAAAAAAACAATTGGTTACAGTAACCAACTACTTGGGTACCAATCTTCCAATCAATATCGCACAGTTTTGATAACCAACTAAATAGTTGTGACATCCAACTAAATAGTTGTCACAACTATTTTGTTGGTTATCACAACTACGTAATATTGATTGGGACATTTATAACCAAGTAATTGGTTACCGTAACCAATTTTTTTTCCGTGTACTTCTATACATCAAAGCGATCCGGACAAACCAACCACGTACGGAGCTTGTTCCATGAGTTTTCCAAATAAAAGTCGATCGGTTTAACTCACTCTCAATCGAACGAAAAGACAAAAAACAACCCAGATTTTTTCCCACTTTCTCTGATGGTAGTGTTATTTTTTTTTTTTTTTTCAAAATGCTTTCAACGATCAATATACTTTTAGACGTACTGATTTTTAATACCTATTTGTTATTTGATTTGATTTACAACTTTGAATTCTTACAACTTTAGAAGACATTAACTGTTTTCCATTCCAAAAACAAACTCAATAAATGTTTGTTTTCTATAGTTTTTGTTTTTTGAAAATTGAAGCACGGCAGCCCTCTACGACTGAAATTTTACGTTACTACAACTGCATTACAAACTGCATTACAGTCTATTTTAATAGTTTAAGAGTTTTCTCGTAAATCATATTACATGCAGAAGTAGAAAAATTAAGTTTGAATTATCTACAAAAAACATTTCAATGAGTTTAGTGTACAGACAATGGTAAAACTTTAGTTCATTTCCGCATAAAGTTTTTCATTTCTACACCCGTTTATTGATGGCTATTTTAAAGTTTTAAATTTATTTCTTCAGTAGGTAATATAGCATATAATTATTAACATGCCAATGAGAACCTATTCAGCTTTTGAATTCATATATAAAATAAATACAAAATTTTATGTTAAAAATATAATCTGTCTAAGAAATTCCGTATTAAAACAAAAATAATAGAATTAATAATTATTGGTTTTTATTAAAACCCTCTCCTAAGATAATTTTTAAAAATAAAATATTTTAAAAACTATTATTTTTTATCAGGACCATATTTAAGATAGGGACATCACCCGGACCAAGGTAATATTTAAACTAGGGCCCCCCGGGTGCCGGTCAGCGCCAAACGCTAAAATTGATATTAAATATAAACATTTTTTTTAACTACTTTTTCTAATATTTTAATATGAGTGACGATGTAATTGGAAAGCAGTGTAGTTCAAGTGGAGAAAAACATTTTTTAAACCTAATTTAATTATTATTAAACATGATATCGCCATCTAAAAAAAAGATTTAACAAATACTGGAATCTTTTTTATTTTTTATGTAACTTCAATTTTGAAGGGCTCATTTCGTTCTATTTACATTTCAGGAGAAGGTAACGATATGAAAATTTAAAAATTATCAACACCTGCAGAGCTACATCAGATTATTTATGAGAATTTATAAGCTTTTGATGAGTAATTGGACGTACCTTTACAGGGTTTGTTTGAACAATCTGATGTAGCTTTTCTAGTCAAGAGGTAATACAATTACCTGTTGATTTTCTAGTCAAGAGATAATACAGTACGTACAGAAAAATCTTGAATCAGAAGCAATATTTGCAGTTTCAATATTACATAATGACTGAAAATCTAGTCCTGCAGTTTTACATATACGAGTAGGTCCTCCCTGGTGGAAATCCAAAACATTTTCTAACTAATAACTGGCTATTTATATCAAAAACTTGCTATAAAATGGGAATTTCCGTTGTCCAGTTTCTAACTCCCGGTGAAACGCTTTTTTCCCTATTATTCGAACATTTAATAGATTGAAAAATAGAATGAGTTTTGTGAAGACAAGCACAAGCTTGTTCTTGAGTATTTTAAAGGTACTAATACTGATCAGTTTTTTTAATCTGGAAATGGCTAGTAGAAGGCCTATTGTTATGACAAGGAGTGAGAGAGACAGAATCTAATGGCAAGAAATACATTCTACGCAATATCTCCAAAAGGACTGCTGAAAATGGTTTTTCTGTCTGCTCATATTGTTTATATTTTAGCAAGCTATCAGTTACAGTTGAGTACCGTCCAATTTAACGTCAATTCTTTAAGTAAACTTAAAACGAAAATTTGGAGGTTATGTCCAATCTATTAAATGTGCGAATAATGGGAGAAAAAGCGTTTCACCGGGGCCTATTAATTAGCCATATTTCCTACCTATTTATTGAGATTGTGGCGATTTCAGATAGACAAATTTCCACCAGGGCTCCTTTGAATATAAAAACCATTTTTACAATTTCAAATTTGTATAATGAAAAGATATCAATTCTCCCATAATCTGATCCGAGTTTATTTGTAAAGGAGATTAGTTGCGGACGATTGCTCTTTTTCTATGAATCTTTCAAATGAATTTTATCATGTTTCCAATTAAGTCATAAACAACTTTATCACGGATTTGATGACCTTATCAGTATATATACAAAATGTTAAGCATGGACACCTGGTCACCTAAGAAGATTTGTACTCACTTTCATCCGAGGTCATAAAACAATCAACGATTTCAGCTGTATTCGACCTAAGATCGCTGTCAATAGCTTTGCCAGGGTAGCGGTGATTACTTGGGATAGAGGACAGCGATACCATCCTGTGTCAAGAACCAAGTGTCATATAACACAAGATTCGATGTTTCCATATACGGAAGAACTGCGCTATTTTAATAATATAATACGTTAGATTTTTGTCCATTTGTGAACATTTGTTTGCGCCATTTGCGAAATAATATAATTGCATCACATATTTTTCATTATTTATTATGGTCGAGTGTGATAAGTTTCATCTTATATGCTTATATCTATATGGTTATTGCTTCATTTTACTAAATGACAAACCCATATGTACCTATTAAAATATAGAATTTTGCAGTCTATAACCTAGATAACTGCGAAATATCACGATTCTATCGATAACATTTGAAGAAATCCACTCATTCGTACACGAGAGCAATCGATACATTTTCCATTAAATGATGTATGAAGCGACGACATTCAAGTTAACTTGTTTACCCAACCCGCGCCTCTTCTGCCTTCGACTCGACTATTAAATTATCCGACATCACGCTCCAGTTAATGTACTATTTTCGTAAACTACATAAATTATCTGCAAGCACAACAAATCCTCCCTCTCTCTCTCGTTCTCTCTCTTTCTCTTTCTCCCTCCCTCTCTTTCTCTCTCTAAATATTTCAGATCTAAAAAAGAACGCACACTATAGATACCGCATCGTTGCGACGAAAAAAGCACACAAAGAAAAAAGAAATATGGCGCCCATTAAGCTCTCTCTCTTTCTCTCTCTTTCTCTCTCTCCCCCTCTCTTTGTTTTCCATTTTCCCGCTAAATTATCGAACGAGCAGAACCAAGGAGACCTTTTCGCCCGCGATTCCGAACGAGAATTAACTTTAATTAACTTGGAGCTAGCGAGAGAGCGTCCCCCGCATATATACGCATACTCGTACGATATACACCAAGCGCGAGCGCAGGTTAGCGCTGCACAAGGTTTGAGTGCAGCGCCAGGGAATGAGAGAGAGAGAGAGAGAGAGAGAGGGGCAAAGGCCTCGACGCAGCGAGACGCAATCCAGCCGTGCATAAAAGCGTCTGCCTCGCGTGTGCATCGTCATGCTGCCTGCGAGCATGTATGTATAGCCCTTTGAGAGGGAGAGAGAGAGAGAGAGAGAGAGAGAGCTTATGTACAAGTATGTGTGTGAAGGAGGGGGCGGATGGCGATGAGACCATATAGATGCCGGCGCATAAACATGTATAATGTCTATAAATAAGATCGGAGCTAATAACCCGAGCGAGAGCAAGCGAGCGTTCACGAGAGGAGAAGCTCGCGCGCACTCTGTACTTATCTCTATTTTTCGGGGTGGCGCTAATTTTCTTCCTCGTATATAGATAATGCGGAGGCGCATTATGCGCCTGCTCTGGAGTGCGAGTAAAGAGCTGCAACTTATATATTGGAATTTTCTTCTTATCGAGCACCTGTAAATGCACACATTTATGCATAATGGGGGCGCGAGCTTTGGGCGCGGTTAATGAATGCTCTTATGGAAATATATACGTGCGAATTTTATATATACGAATGGAAGTACGAGCGCACGGTTTTGCACATACGCGCGTTTGCGAATATAACGCGAACTTTTCATAGGGGCGCGCGAGCGCGTGCAGTGTCTTTATATATATATATATGCGATATGCTGGCCTACTTTATTACTTATTCAGCGAGAAAATTTACAGCGAAACGCATAAATGGATTACTAATAACAGAAGGTGGCAAACGGGATTACGAATGGGGTTACACGCCCGCGCGCGCCCGCTTTGCCGTTGCAGTTTGCAAACTTTAACTGTATTTTGAAAAGTCGCGCAAGGTACGACTGCAATAACGTGAAAAACTATTTTTACTTCGGCTTGTTAAAAACGGGATAAAAATTTTTTGAGGAATGGCGAGAACGAATTTACTTTTTCTGAAGTTTATCGTGGAAAATGTTTTACCGTAGATTAAAATCCGTCCGTCGGGCCGATGGTCGTTTTTAATTAATTATTTTTCACCTGAAATCCGAACCTTTTCCTGAATCAACAAACTCGGCCATCAAGTTTTTGACGCGTCCCAAAACTAACTTTACTTTTAACTACTGAAGTCAAGTTTTTGGATCATATCTACCCACGTCGAACTAATTTATGTCAGTGGAGTGACCTATTTAGTAGCTACATTACCTTCGAATTCAGAATCGTGATTAAGCACTCTGCATATGCATATATCATGGAAATGCAGACAATAGCATTAGGGAGGCTTGATAAAAGGTGTGCAATATCGTGGTTAGTACTAAGTAGTACTGGAACAATTGTTTGCAATAATCTATATTTTCTTGCAATACATCCAAAATACTGAACTGTCTCGTAAAGCTACTGCTATAATAGCACAAAAAATACTATTATTTATATAAAGCTTTTCTATAGAGAAAATAAAAAATTTAATTTAAATTATAGTATTTTTTAGGTGGTTATAGTTTATAGTTCCTAGCTTTATGAGACAGTTTTTGTAAGCTTTACCAAACTATTTTATCAATGTACAAAATATTTAATTCTCGCAAAACCTTACAATTGTTCCTCGTCCAATTAAACATTTATATACTTTATAAAAAGATTGTACAGTGAATAGATAAAAAAAACATAGGAAGCATAATGTGTGAGACAGCGAGAGACTTTATTCGCACATTCATTTTTCTCATGAAAAAATGAGATCGAGAAGAAAAAGTTGCAAACTTAAGTCCGGGGCTTTGGAGGAGCCTTATGAAAAGGTCGTGACTTATATTAAACGACGAATTGAGGACATTATACTGGGAGCTAACCATCCATTTAATAAAAAGAAAATGTCAACGTGGAGAAAAATTTTATAAATGATAACGTACTCTTCTAATACACCTACATACATAAAACCGAAAAATTCAGTTTAGCAGTTTTAGTCCGATATAATACATCAATTACTCATAAAATTTCTGATACCTTTAATTATTACGAAACGAAAAATTCATGATATGAATCAGTAAAAGGGATTAAAACAAGAAATATTCTCAGTTCCATTTAATACTTTGAAAAAATAATACAATTCTGGAGATACATACACGTACCTGTTAATATATTATCAACTGCATGAAAATCGCCTTAGAGTAATTAAATTCGCGTGAAAAATGAAAACGTAAGTTTTTACAGGAAAAATATTTTTGTGTTTATTTTTATTATTACTTACTTTTAAATTTTTAATATACGTGCCTTATTTGTTCCGTTTTTTCTTCAAACAGAATTGGTAACTAGTTATGAAAATGTAACGTTTCAAATGCCTTGTCAGATTAACGTCAACAAAATATCCATCTCACGCTTCAATCTCGCTTTAACAGAATCGCGCTCTCTTATTTCGTCTACACAAAGCATAATCAATATACTGGAAAGTACAAAGTGACACTTTCTGCATAAGGTGAAAGATTCTCATGCTGAAGAATTTGCATGCACACACTTTATATTCGCTTCCTTCTAGGCGCAAATGTAGAAAGAGAGATAGGTAGAGAGAGAGAGAGAGAGAGAGAGAGAGAGAGAGAGAGAGAGAGAGAGAGAGAGAGATTCGTGAAGCAAGGCAAAAAGGGCAACCCTACATAAAAGACTCAACGACAGAATACGACTGTGTGTGTCTCCTTTCGCAGAGGCATTCTCGTGAATATTTCCCTTTACCGAATTTCAATCTCCCTCGGGAAGCGATTTTTCACGAAAACGGCGCACGCGTCGGGAAATTCCCGCGGCGGCACCCCCTCCTCCCACCCCTTTTCTACTCCACAGCAAGGACGACTCGCTATGTATACGTGCTCGCAAGTCTAAAGGAGGAAATCTTGAATTTAACAAGTTACGCCCGGCTGCGCGCACGCGGAATTTCGGCATCTCGAGCCTGTTTCTAGCAATTTTTAAGTGCGCGGGCTTGCACGGATTGGAGGATATAGAGAAGGCTGCAGGCACGCATGCATACGGCATCCGCTCTCTCTACATGCTCGCACGCATTCGTCGCTGAATGCACAATGATGCGTTTCGCGGAAAGCCTCGTGGCGCACGCTGCGAGCTCTCGCCTCTCAAGGCTCATCTTCCTCGGAGAGTTTTCCACTCCCTCTCTCCGGTGGCGCACCTTTGTGTGCGTGCCTGCACTATTGGAGATCGGCAGATTCGTCGATTGGGCCGCTCTGTGCGCCGCTATATATATACCTACGTCCCAAACGCATTGTGCGCGCCGCAGGGAAGGCAGAGAGGAGATGAGGGAGAGGAACGCTTTTAACACACGATCGTTTAATTCTGCGGAGCTCGCAAGTGCGCGCGTGTGGGAAACGTGAGAAAAGTTCGTCTCGACGGGGAAGGAACGTGAATGCGCACAAAGCTGCAGGTTTTTTTTTCTTGGGAGTGGAGGAAAATTTCGCTCGCGAGTACGTGATTTTCCGTGAGAAAAGGGTTTCGTGAGCTAATTTGGGATTCACCTTTTTTTTCGACGCAGCTGCAGAGAGGCTCCGCAGTCATCGGCTAGGGGATTGGATCCCGGAGATTTACACTTGACTAATTTCAAGATAGATTTTTGAATAAGCGACAGAGCAATTAGAGGGTAAAAGCATTGTTAATGCAGACTGATTTGTCGTGTTGCTGTCTGAAAGAGACAGATTTGTAAAACGATGCAGTTTTTTGAGCTCGCTATTTCAATGAACTTTAATTCGTGAATGAACAATAATGTTTTAGATGCCAGTGAGTCGGAATATGAATTTCTTGGAAACTTTTGGTTTGAAGAAAGATGGAATTTTAAGCGTATGTCTTTGCATTTTCCAGAAAATCATTTTTAAAAGGTAGAGAAACATTTTTTAGAAATATTTTGAAGAAATGTACGTACTCTTCAAAGCACGCACCATTCTTTCAACGTATGTAGATCATAATTATCGTCGTGTAGTTTGGAAAGTGAAAATGCAAATTCGAAAATAATCTGATTTTAGTATAAAGAGTGGTTATTTTACAAAGTAAAACATTTTTCGAGGAATGCAGAGGTCATCCTTTTTTTCAAAAAGTAAACGTTCTTTTATTTTAATTAATATACGTAATAATTATTCTAATATATACTTTTGAATAAATCAATGCAAGTATGATGAAAAACAAAGAAAGTATAGTTTTCAGCTAATCAGAATCGTAAATCATCAAAAAGGTGTTTATTTTATTCATATTCATATGACAACAATATTCCAAAAATTCTTTAAATTCATAATTCTTGTATCTATGATTTTTTGCCTTTACAAAGTAAATATTGAGAAAACGTTAAATTAATAAAAAGATAAAAAATGTATAATTGGTAAACTTTAAATTGTATCTTTTAGAAAGCAGCTCGCTAATGTGATTAGCAACGGTTTCTACAACGATGTTAAACATTTCACGATTAGATGTTCACTCGTCTAGACATGAAAATTATTAAAAACCAGCATATATAATTAAGTCGATAACATCAATTTATTGATATCGTCACATAGCAGAGGGTTTAGAAGGTTCTCTAGCTAACTCACTCTGTACACCCACAGAGGCGTATTGAATTATCGAACACAATTAGGAGTTGTGTAGACAATATTGTTTACTGCTTTACTAATTTCGCGGTAGCGAAAAAGGCGCTCCCACTAGATATTCGCAACGTGGTATATAGATAGTGCGTTGATCAGCCACGGAGGTGAAGCTTCTGCGTGGGTAGGTGCTTGATTGTCGTTGGATCATCGTTGAGGCTCCTAATTTCCTGGCGTCAACCTTGCCCCTTTTCGATACATCCGCGTGCAGACCCGATCTCTCTCAATAGTTTCCTCTGGACCTGGACTCTCTCGTTAGCCATCGGCCAGCTGTGAGCTTTCGTATTCATACGATTAACCGACGCTTCCCACGCTCCCTGATTGATCCCGAGTGGTAGTTGTGTCTTCAAACTGTGAGTCCTACCGTCAGCATTTCGTGCGACCAGCGAACGAGTGCGGAATCCTCTGTGCCTGATCGTCCAGTGCCACCTTTGTGCGTCTAAGTACTCTGTACATATTGTGCCATAAGGCATTCATCTGTAACAATAGATAACGGCATTATAAATAGTACAAATATTGAAAATGTTTCTTTACTGAATAATAATAATCAATATTCAAATAATAGATCAATTAGTTTATTACTTGCTAAACCATTAAAAAAAAGTCCATGTTAAATTCTTAGTAAAATATACTATTAAAAAATAGAGCCATCTGATAGCGATTTATTATCTGTTTATAGAATATCATTTGGGAAGACAAACAAATTATTATTTTTTTAAATTAATCGTTCACCAGGAATGGAATTGATTGGGAAATAATATTTATTCCCTGAATTAGACGTTTTTCATTCAATATTCCTGAATTTTTAAATATTCGGTAAAAGTATTTTGTTATTAATACATAAGTTAGTAACACTTTATGCATTGTAAAATAATAGGTAATATTTTTTATCGATAAGAAATACGAGTTTAAAATTTTACACCCCTGGAATTCCTTATTTAAAAAAAATCAAAAGTAAGAAACTTTAAAGGAAACGTGTGAGTCAGAAAATACCACTCAGAGATCAAGAATCTTCAGCTTGATCAAATTGGCTGGTGGTCTTACCTACCGCATGAATATATCACCTTCGAAATATATACCATCCGTAAATACAATCTCACTCATAAATTATGCGCATCAAATAGGTTTATATCTGTGGCGTCCAGGAATAACGACCTAACCCACTTGGGGGTCAAAATTGAGTTAGCATCGGAATTTATACCTTCTAACTACCCTTTTTCATGTAGACTTGGTCCGGAAATCTTAAACGCGTTCAAAGAGCAAATATCAGCTAAGTGCATAACCACTTAACTGCACCAGTGCCCGGAAAAACGACTTAACTGAATATTTATATTTAATTAAAAGCACCGTTTTGAAGTTAATACTACGCAATAAACAGATTATGACATACCTATTTTTATAGCAACAAAGATCAAAGGCAATAGATAATAGAAGGTAACACACAACAGCTTTGATTGCCGGGCGATAGAGCGAGTGTGCATAAACAGTAACCGAGTAACGTTCGGTATTCGATTTACCGAATTCCGTTGACTTCACGCATATTCCATTGGGAGGCGCATGCGTAGGAATGAATATTTAAAAAAGAATTCGTATTCTATCTATGTTTTAAGTGTAGAAATAACTATGTTGTTTATCTTATTTGAACAATTTCCCTAAGCCGCTTAACTGCACAGTTATCGGAATAACGACTTAAATGCATTGTTTTGTTTGTTTATACAAAGAATAAAAATGTATTCTAGCAGCTGATAGTGGGCTTCAAAAGATATTCGATACCTTTGTAAATGTCTACATTGTTATGACTCATCTCGCGCACTTCGATCTTACATATAAAGTGTCATGACAGAAATTTTAAAACGTCAATTTCTCGAAAACACGTATACAAGTGGGTTAGGTCGTTATTCCTGGAAGCCACAGATATTATGTGACAAATATATATGTGGCTTCCCGGAATAACGACCTAACCCACTTGTACGTGTTTTCGAGAAATCGACGTTTTAAAATTTCTGTCATGACACTTCGTATGTAAGATCAAAATGCGCGAGATGAGTCATAACAATGTAAACATTTACAAAGGTATCGAATATCTTTCGAACCCCACTATCAGCTGCTAGAATACATTTTTATTCTTTGTATAAACAAACAAAACAATGCAGTTAAGTCGTTATTCCGGTAACTGTGCAGTTAAGTGGTTTAGGGAAATTGTTCACATAAGATAAATAACATAGTTATTTCTACACTTAAAACATAGAATACGAATTCTTTTTTAAATATTCATTCGCACGTATGTGCCTCCCAACGGAATATGCGTGAAATCAACAGAATTCGGTAAACTGAATACCGAACGTTACTCGGTTACTGTTCATGCACACTCGCCCCATCGCCCGGCAATCAAAGCTGTTGTGTTACCTTCTATTATCTATTACCTTTGATCTTTGTTGCTATAAAAATAGATATGTCATAATCTGTTTATTGCGTAGTATTAACTTCAAAACGGTTCTTTTAATTAAATATAAATATTCAGTTAAGTGATTTTTCCGGGCACAGGTGCAGTTAAGTGGTTATGCACTTAGCTGATATTTGCTCTTTGAACGCGTTTCAGATTTCCGGACCAAGTCTATATGAAAAAGGGTAGTTAGAAGGTATAAATTCCGGTGCTAACTCAATTTTGACCCCCAAGTGGGTTAGGTCGTTATTCCTGGAAGCCACAAATATATTGTGCGACCATATGCATAGTTTTACATACAATGTTAAGTAAGCTTCAATGAATAAAAAAGAAATTATGAAATTCATATTAGTATTATATTAAAATTAATACTTTGGTTATTGTATTTATTCTGAATTCATTTATGTTTTCCCTTCAACAAAAAAGACGCGATTTGCATTGTGTGTATATATCTGCGTCTGCGTGTAAAATGATCATTAGCATCATAAACAAACTGTTTAAAACCTGATACAATATTACAGCTCCACAAAATGTCCAATAATATAAGAGACCTCTGAAAATTGAAATGCACTACCTAAAACAGCAGCATCCGAAATCTTGGCTCATTTCGTCGGTTAACCGACACACTTTTAGCTCTGCGCCAGTCTATCTATCTCGTTAACGCTATACAGCGTCCACGGCGATTTACGCCTCCACTTCCTCTCTTTCTCTCTCTTTCTCCTTTACACCAGGCGAATTAATATGAAAAGTGAAACTCTCCGGCCAGCTCGCCGAGGCACCGCCACTCCTCGGATTAACTCGTTAAAATGCAAATTCGCCGAAAAAACGAGGATCCAAGCGCGCGCGCGCACCGCCCCAAAGCTCGGCGCTCAAGAAAATTGCCGAGTGCATCAAAGGGAAATAAATTACAGACGAGCCGCCGGCTCGTTTTCTACTTTAGGAAAGAAAGAGCAAAAGGTTCGAAGAGGGGAAAAGGATGGAATTGTTAAAGTGTAATCGTAGAAACAGAGGAAACAATCGCTGCCCTCAAATGCTCGTGTTAGGTTGTTTTTTATGCTTTCGTTCAAGATTTCGCTATAATTTGTTATGTACATTATCTTCTATTCTTATTGTACAGTAGACGTTATGAAATTGGTACAATATTTTCACGATATTAATCCAGTCTGATCTCTCGATTTCTTAAAATAAACAGAGTCCATTAATTGATAAATTATAATATCAAACACTTTCAATGAAGCTTACATTTTTCGATTTCTCATCCGACATCACTACATGCATACAAAACTTCAATTCCAAGAAATGCAATAACTATAAAGCATGTTAACAACGAAATATACATGCATACGCTATACGAACTCTCTATTGCGCGTTAAACAAACCAACATCACTTTAAACAGGACACAAGCCGCGCGATACTCGTCGTAATAACTTTCGGGCAGCAGTCTCGCGCAACTTCGGCATCATTAAAGCCATACGATTACCGTCATGAAAGCAGCAAACAAGAGCCCTATAACAATGCCAAAAACAGGAACACTCCGTCGGAACAACGAGGCGCGACGCCGTCAAGTTGCGAAAAAGCCGAATTCATGCCGCAGTCGGGGCTCGCGCGCGCGTCCGCGAGGATCATTTTCAAACCGGAGCACAGAGCCCTGCATACACGCGCGTGCACGTTCGTTAAAGGCGCTTAACTAACCGCGCGACAAATCCGCTTTGACGCGGCAGGACTAGCGCGCGGCACTTTCGTCGGGGCGCGGACGTGCCCCCGCGCGCGTTTACGCCGAATAATGCCGCAATGCGTAAACCGGCATGTAGATGCGCGAGCACAACACGCGCCTGCCGCCTAGCGCCGAGGGCTTAGCGCGTTTACCCCCGCGAATCGGCCACGCGCGCGCGCGATCCAGAGGTGCAAGCCGATTAACAGGTGGCGAGAAGGTATAAGCTTTAATTTTGCCGATGAGGCGCGCGAGAGCTAAAGTTAGCCTTTGTCGGAAAACCGATTCTTCCGGTAATAGTGGTATAGGTGGAGCTGAGTGGGATTTAGGCGATTTTTCTGCGGGTTATACGGGTTGGTCTCAAAGTGATTTCGATCTTTTGCCACCGGTTAATCCGACTGGTAGTCGCGTCTCTTTCGGCCTGAAAGAGAGTTGCATAACGAGATTATAGAACGCGATTATAGAATCGTTGTGCAATGGTTATGTGTTAGGTGTAGCAGTGTGTATTTTGAAAATTTGAAATTCATTATCTATAGTATATAGTTAACGAGATAAAAAATATCATTTATTTATTTATAAAAATCACTATTCCATCGCAAAACATCGGTGTAGTCAATAAGTCAACGAATAGGTGTAGTATGTGAATTTTAGGTGATGTATTTTCACCGATTGAAAGATAAAAGAAGTTTTCCATTTCTTATATATATTGTTCTTAAAGAAACAATTTGCCTGTATAAAAGCGCACGTATAATATTAAATTTCAAAAAATTTAATAGAAAATTTATACTATAAATAAAATGTGTCTCTCACACGTGAAGTAATTAAGTTGGTAGAAAAAAAAAATGAGAGATTAATTTGAATCGTTAGATTCGGTCGAGGCCCAAAATCTCGTTGATTAATGAATTGGAATAGAAGAAAATCTCTCTCCTTAAGTGTCGAAACCCGTGTTATTTCACGCTTTCAGTCCAACGCGTCCAAGGGCAATAAAGAATCCTGTCATCGGCTCTTACGAAACTCGCGCGCAGTCATCATCACGCACACGCGTGTCATCTTTGCGCGCGTTACACACTACAAGTCGCAAGAACGCGCCAAGTCACGCAGGTCATGGGGAGTAATCACGACCGAGAGACTTTAAAAAAAATCACTGCTATAACTGCATTAGCGAGCCGGCTTTCCCAAGGAGACAATCTCGAATTCGAGTTTTACAAATTTAAATTTAATTTCTTTTTCATATTTACTTTGTGGTAGTTACGTAACATATTCGAGATGTAGCATTTTTCATGAGAGATGATAACAATTATTCCTATTTTTTAAAGTTAACTAGTATAGTTCGATTAAATCTTATCTTTCCATTAAAATCGACTCGATTTATTAATTATAAAAACTTATCGATTTACAGCTAATTGTGAGTCTTTAATAAGTAATATTCTTCAGCACCACGCATTTTTTAAAATGGTCACTTTTTTCCAAATCCCATCTCCTTAAAAAACAAAATGACCCTATGTTCCATCATCCTTCATAATTAGCTGTCCCTATAATACGAGTGGACATCGAAGAAGAAAAAACGCGTGGGCCGGCTAAGGACCCCTCCACTCCCCGCCATGTCTGGCGCGCGTACAAACATTTTGTGTCCGCGACACCCTTCGCACGGAGGGAGGTAATCTCGAGCAATTTCCGCAAAGTAAATCGCTTCGTTTACCTTTTCCTTGTGTAAACACACGTCCAGCGATTTCGATTCCTCGGCTGATTGAGCTGCGCGTTGAGCCTTGGCCACCTCGAGGAAAGGCGAATGAACATCGGCTCTGTAAATAAAACGAACAGGTATGTACGAGAGAGTAGAGAGAGGGAGAGAGAGACCTTCCCTCCTCTCTCTCTCTCTCTCTATCCCTGTCGCTCTCACCCGCCGTCTAGCTACGTATAAGGCGCTACGTGGACGGATCCTCTCGAAGTCAAACGCTCCTTGCCAGAGACTCTCATCCTTTTCCCTCTCACTTGCTGCTGCCCTTCCCCCTCTCATCTCTTTCTCTACTCGAGAGGAGAGATGGAGGAAGATTGCGCCTTCAGAGAGACGCGCCGCGTACAAACATCAGGGCCAAAAAAGGGGGAGGAGAGGTGCGTGCACACACACAGATCTCGCGACAAAACGAGAAAAAAAGAGGCAGTAAGTTCTCGGTAAATGGAGAAAGAAAGGAACGTATTTACGGCGTCGTGGCCGTCGCCGCCGTGCGGGGACAGTCGAACGGACAGTTGAAAGGAGCTGCGGAGGGTGCGCGCGCGCTCCATACGATTTTCTCCTCTCACATGCTATAGTTGAAACGCCGCGCAGGTTACGCGTGACGAGATGAATCGAACATAACGGCAGCGCCGGGACTTTACGACGAGGCCACCGCGAGGAAGTTATGGGGTAGCGGCGGCGGCGGCACTGGCCGAGAATGTGTGAAAATTCCCAATCCCATTTTGATTGGTCGATGAAAGAGGACGATGGAGGGGGCCGACTCTGAGCGTATGTGTATAAGGTTTTAATGCTCCGGCGATCACAGCCGGAAAAGTCAGTGCTTTGGAAAAGGTTGTTTTGAGAAAGGTGGAGAGGAAGAGAGGGAGGCGACGAAGTAGAATGGAACTTGTTAGATTCGGCGTGTGTGCGACCACCTGTTTTTTTACGGGAGACATAAATCGAAGATAGATGTTAAAGGCTCACCTGAGGTAAAGGTTGATGGGAATTGAAATTTCTTCTCCGCTTACGCCGGTTCTTTTTTTATTGGAGCTATTGTATTCGTGGTGTTAGTTTTGATATAATAAAAGAACGAAAAGGTAAATCGTTGAACGTTTGTTTATAAAATTAATTTATTTTTACATAAAAATATATGAAAGAAATTTTTTTGAAACTGCGAAATAGTGTCAAGTAAATAAATCCTTTTGTGTGTGTGTGTGTGTGTGTATTTACGCACACCAATGTACATACTCGCATCAGCTATTTCTGATAAAACCATTTGTCACTAAAAATTGCATATCAAAGAATGAATTAAGCTCATCACGGGAATAGAATCCTCCCAACCGAACTATATACCCATTTACTAAAATGTTGATCCGAAAGAGATAAAATCTCGACCCATCCCCCTCTCGAAAGCTATAAAAACAAATTATAGAAAAATTAATAGATTAGCTCTCTCCGAGAAGTTAGCTCCACGTCGAGGACGGCGCCGGCCGTCGAAATAAAAACATAAAAAGCCAAGTGTAATACCCCCGACAATCTCCCAAGCCGTTTAATCCGTCCAAAGCAAGACTTTTCATTCCATTTTCCCGGGAAAAAGCCAAGCGGCCGAGCGCGCTAAGGTTAACCGTTCGGCTCCTTCGCATAGCCCTCCGACTGCTTCTCTCGTCCAAGATTAAAAATATATGAAGGCAAGCAAGCACTCCGGTAAAGTCGGCGCGGCCGCGCTCGCTCTTTAGAAGCGTGGGAGTGACCGCCCCTAAGAGCTCGCACACGGGAGGGGTGGCAGAACTTTTGGGCGAATTCTTCTCGCGCCACGGGGGAAACGAGAGCGGCCAGGGCATTTTATACGCGGCGTCGATTTTACCGCGCTACGGAGAAGAAAAGCTTCTTGGCTTTGACGATGTACACCCTAAAGGTCCCCGAGCGAAATAAACACACGGGAGTTCGGGGGAGGGGCATATCCCTATGTGTATATATATATATATATATAATATACGTCTTCTTACTCAACATTGCCTTGCCGCAGCCTTAGATTTAGCGGCGGGCTCTCGACGCCTTTCCCCGTCGATTAATAAATTCTCGGAGAATTAACGATTTTGCCCGACGGTAATGACAGACGGCTGGGAAGAGAGGACGCGGAGGCGGCTGTATACGGTCCCGAGCCGGATTACGCGATCCGCTATCCGGATATTGAAAAAAACCGGGGCACGTGAGTGTGGGGATTTTTTCGGGGGGGTTTTCGATTAAAACATAGAATGTTTTCGCCCGAACTGGTCGACTCTTATATAACCTACATCACCATTAAAATGATTAATAGGCCGAAATATCGTGTTCATCATTTACCAAACGTTCATCACTATTTGTTGAAAGTTTTGTAACGGGCGATTGATGGATATTATATATCCATCAATCGGCTGATAGATAGTTTCGTACGTACGGTTAAAATAAGCTTTCAAAGCATCGAGATACGCAACCTTTAAAAGTTTTTGAACGATGAAGGTATTGTAACACCAAAAACATTCAATCGTTAAATAAAATAGCTTTAAAGTCATGTAACTATTTTAAAACCGTTTTTAGTTTCGTGACGATACATTGCGAGATTGCGAGGTTGCATGTGTCATCTTATGTAATACCTCTTATGGTTTTTTATTATTAACAAAATTAACCAAAGTTGCCAACAATACACCACTAAATCTTTCTGCTGATTTTCTCTGCATCATAATTGGATATAAAAATTGACAAGTTTATGCTTTTCAATAGAAAGACTATAATATGTTTGTTTATAAACAAGTTTTTACTTTTAAAATTGATTATACAATTCATTTAATGTATTTCTTTTTAATAATAAAATGTACTTTTTATCTTCGTAAAAATCGTCGACATTAACTTATAAAATATGTTGACTCAAAACTTCTAATTATACTTTGTTGATGAATTGTTTTTATAAAAAACGAACAAACCTTATAAAATTAATAATTTTAATTCCAACAAAAATATCAGCTATCTATATATCAAAGCCTACCACTATTATCATTAATATTATCGCAATCACCATCCTCATTATCCCAATTTTAGAGCTCGAAACCGTGGTATTACAGAAATTAATAGTGAATCGTTTTCGCCAGATTTTGGATCTCCAACTATATAAAATGCCTCCATAAAATACTACCCTCATCCTTTTTTAGCAACCACAGCAGTAGGCCGACTCTTTAAAACTTGTATAATAGAGCTCGTTTAACTAGCAATTATCAGTTTCATAGAATTTTAACAGTCCCTCGAAGATTGCTGTAGAAGCCCAAAATGAACCAAAAAGTCGTTGCATCATCGAACCCGAAGTTCGTTTTAACACAAGCCCGTTTATTTTTCGTAGCAACAACTAGGACTAGCACCTTTTATGGCTAGTCAAAAGAAATTAGATTCATGTATTCAATTTATTCTCCAGCGGGCCCTTCGCATATATATCAACCTACGTATATGTATGTGAGTATGTGTGTGTAGGCTGGGTGTTAATTTATACTCACACACGCGCAGCTCCGGTACTTCACCACGTGATTCCCAACAGGGGAAAAGGGTATAATTAAAGTATATTGCTGCTGCGTATAGGGCTCGAGAAATAGGCCTCAGACCTCGGGTTCCATTGCCTCTCTCTCGCCCTCTCTCTCTCTCTCGCTCTCTCTCTCTCTAACTTACTTCCTCTCTGCCGTAGTGCTTCTCCTATTCTCTCTCTTCTTCGCGTCATCGTTTGGATTCTTATTAATGGATGACGCATCGGAAAGTTTTTCACGATTGCCTCCACCCTTAATTACGTTGATTAATCGAATGCAGATGAAATAAATGCCTCTCGAGGACTCTGGCCTGCTCGGACCTCCTTTTGCTTTTCGATGCAGCGAATTGTACGTAAGCGAAGGCCCGCGGCGCGTGTTTGCGTGGATGCGCTATCTTTGGATCGATCGGAGAAGTTGATTAAGCGCGGTGATTTAATGGTTTTTGGAGGAGCAGGTGGGCTCGTCTTCAAGGGTATAGAGCCAGGCCTTTTCAGTGAGTGCAAAGGCTAATTCCGCCTCATTTATTACTTCTTTTCATGATCATTGTTATGTATAATTTGTTTTTATTTGTAGTTTACATTGTGATATTGTAGGTAGTGAAATATTTCCATTTATGTACAATGTATATCGATTACTTAGAAACAGAAATGGTGTACTTCTTTTACGCTTTTTCAAATTTTGCAATGGAAATTTTAACGTATATGTGCAAATCCGCGGACTACAGACAACAACTGGGGTACAAAAACGGAAAAAATTTTTTTTGAGGGCACACCTACCACATAAGATTTTTTTGGTTCTTTGGGGGTCCCCGAACATGAAAATACTCGTGTACACTCATTATCCGTTGCCAAACTTTTTTGCCGACGAAATCAATTTTTCTTATGGAAATTTAACATGGGAAAAATGGACGATAAGTAGTAATTGATGATTAACCAATAGCAAACTATTGAAGAGGCGAAACCAAATTCCACAAAAAGCCATTAAAGTTGAGGAATAGAGCTTTAATTTGAGATGAGAATCGTTAAAATCGGTCGATTCTGTGCAAAGCTACGTGAAGTTGAAAACGTCGAAAAATGACAAAAATTTGAAGAATTACGTGGGTTTGAAAAAAATCGCTCATTTTCGTCATTATTCGCCATTTTCAAATTCACGTAGCTTTGCACAGAATCGACCGATTTTAACGGTTCTCATATCAAATTAAAGCTCTATTCTTCAACTTTAATCGCTTTTTTGTGAAATTTGGTTTGGCCTCTTCAATAGTTTGCTATTGGTTAATCATCAATTACTACTTTTCGTCCATTTTTCCCATATTAAATTTCCATAAGAAAAATTGATTTCGTCGGAAAAAAAGTTTGGCAACAGATAATGAGTGTACACGAGTATTTTCATGTTGGGGGACCCCCAAAAAACCGAAAAAACCTTATGTGGTAGGTGTGCCCTCAAAAAAAATTTTTCCGTTTTTGTACCCCAGTTGTTGTCTGTAGTCCGCGGATTTGCACATATGCGAGAATTTACAAATAAGTTTCAGATATGGCGGCCTTAAAACAGGTCAACATTTTTTTTTGTAGGCACACTTTCCGGAGGAGGTTTTTCTTATTTCTCATATCACACTGTCTTTGAGGAACATTTTTTTTAAAGAATGAATCTTTTGAAGAAAATAGCAAAAAAGCCATTCACTTTAAACCTTAGCCATTTAGCCCAGAAACGTCTTACACAACATTTCAAAAAAGAAATTAGAAAGAAAGAGCTTTAATTCCTTTTTTTGAAATTAAAAAATGTTGATTCCTTCAAAAGTTATAAGAATTTGAAGAGGAACGTCGATCAGTATATAATGTAATATATATAGGCAATATTTGTGTAAAATTTCATCAAGAAACTATAATTTAAAGTAAAGGTTATTTAGTAATTTTAAAATGTTTTGAGTTTAATGTTATAATAAATAATTTTATTCATTTTTTATACATAATTTAAAAATGACTACTTTTTAATCTTAATAAATGAATGTAATTAGAATTGTGTCATAAATTGGTGTAATAATTTTAAATTTTAGCATTCAAAATTAATTAAAGGAATCCGGAAATTAAGTTTGAGGAAGCCACGTGCCAATGAATTGGCAGCGGTTTTTTTTTTATTCCAGTGATAACAAATTTTGGTGGTGGTAAAGAGCGTCCCAATAAAGAAAACCGCTGCTAAATTCATTGGTACTCAGCTTTTTCCAACTTAATGTTTTGTTTGATTATTTTACAATCAAATAATTTTATTCGCTACTAAATCCCATTGATTTGACGATTATTTTGTTCTCGAGGGTAATTTCAAAGATTGAGAATTTTTAATCTCGCCGAGAGTGCTTTGAATCTTTTATTTTTTGTTTATTTTTTGTTTAAATGTTTCAACTTAATCAGTTACATTTTTAAAGTTTCTTGTAAAGGCTTATTAATTACAAATACTCTAAAATGTACCAATGAACTTTCCATTATTTGTTTTTTTAATAAATTTTCATTTCATTTCAAAGTTTATCCATTTGAAATAGTTAGAAAGGAATGACTCTGGGAAAAAGCGTTAAAAATTGTAACTCATTCGTTAAGTTGAAATATTTTGAAAAAAAAAACACAAAAAATAAAAGACGACAAACTCTCCCGGCGAGATTAAAAACTGTCAACCTTTGAAGTTACCCGGTACTCGCTGTCCCCGCAAAAAATCAATGTCCCGTCCCCAGCTCTAATGAAAATTCGCGTGCGCTCTTTTTCTCCGTTACACCATCCACACGCGGGCGCACACATTGTCTCGCGGTAATCGCTGCCACTCCATTTCGCCTTTAATTAACAGCCTCTTTCGTTGGAATTGTTTGAAGCTTCGTCGCATACTAATACGCGTATATGCGAAACAGCCTGACCTCGCATATAGAGTTGCACTGGAAAAACAGAACTATACACGCGAGCACGAGGATTTTCGCAAAATTTATTCGCGGCTTTTAGGCGTTTAACTCGGCATTTCGCCGGCGACTGCGGCTGTGCCACCGCGACAAATGAAGTGGATTAGCAGCAAATCCTCGGCGGTTAACAAGAGAAAAGACATTAACAACGGGTAAAGTGAGGGGGGGGGGGGGGAGTACGTGACGACCAAAGGAATTCCTTATCGCATTGTGTCTTGAGTGCAAGATTCTTCGTGGTGCGAGCGAAAGAAAGTCGAGTGCAGTACAGTAGAAGGGCAAAAGCCGACGCCGCCGTCACTATACTGCACACATGTACGCACTTATAGCCCAGAGAAAATCCCTCGACTAATGAGAGTCTTGATGTGTTTGCTATCTCCTCCCCTTCTCTCTCTCTCTCTCTCTCTCTCTCTCTCTCTCGCTCTCTCTAAAGCAGTCGACTCTAAAGCCTGACTCTTGTCGACTCTTCTTAACCACCTTTTTTGTCAAAATCTTTTTTTGCAACCGCCATTTTATCCCATTTTAGCGTTTCCAATCTCTCCAAAGTTTTATGACTTTCTCCTGCTAGTGGATAAACTTCAATTTTAGTGTTTTTTTTTCATTTTAAACATTTTTAGATAATTAAAACGTTATTCATTGTAACTTTTCATAGACATGAATTTTTTGAATTTTGAAAAAATGAATTCAAAACTTAGTTTTTCTAGACTTATTCTCTTTGTTGGAAAGCTTATAACCAACTTTTCCTGCGTGAAAATTATTCACAAACGAAGTATGAAAAAACTCAATTGAAATTCCGTATTCGCTATACCGATATTAAAAAAATATCGCAGCTAATGCATTTGTATATAGCTTCGTCAAACTTAATTTGCTATTCCATTAGATTGTAAATTGAAGATTTAAATTATAATGTGATTTTAAATTATCTATCATTTTATTCCATAATTTTTCTAAAATAAATAAGTTAAAAATTACATTATAATTTACATCTTCGTAATTACATTTAATAAAAAATAAATTTATTTATACTATATATGTATATTATGAATTGTTTATTAAATGTAATAAAATAATCAAATTAATATTATTGTATTACATTTATGTAAATATATAACATGTCTTATATTTTTACAAAAAAAATAATGTTATAATTAAAATGTTTATTTTATTTTCATTATACATTGGGCCAATTTTCTAATTTTAATCAAATAATTAACCACTTAAATTTATTTAATAATTAGATCAATTTGTGACTATTGTAAACTTTTCAAAATTTTAACCAAACTCAGAATTAAAAAATATCATTCTAAACAACATTCTCAATTATTGAAGAATCGTTTGAAACGTTTTCAATAAATATTTTATTTGGATTTTTACACCGAAATAATGTAACATATAATTGGCCATGTGAAAATAATGGTCGTTTAATGAAAATTCCAATAGAATCGAAACTCTGTTCCTGAGATTTATTTATTGTCATTAGCAAAAGCTAATACAATTGGAATTTATTTTCTATAAAGAATAAAAGGAAATGAAAATGAATCTGCAGTATTTAGAGTTATCCGTGGAATAAAAACCTCTTCACCAATTCTTTCACCTGTAATTATTTCTGGCTTAACGTTATGAGCATATAATCCAGTTATTTTTAGACTTGTACCATTACACATTCCTTCTGTAATATTTATATTCCTAATTAACATAATAATAGCATTTACTTTCAATTTTAATTCATGAGGTGGAAGACCTTCTCTAATATTGTTAAGCATTTCAACTGGATAATTTAAATGAATATTTTCATCTGTTTGATCAACTCCTTTATGAGTTGCATAATCTAAGCTATAGTATGTATATATTTTTTCATTCAATAATTCTAAAACTTTATTATTAATAATTTTAGTATCTTTATTATGAGCAGTTAAGATTACACGATCTGTTGAAGTTTTAATATTAATGTTACCATACATTTCTTTGCAACCATTATTCGTTTTCCATTTATTTGGAATAATAAATACATTAATTCTTCCTTCACCTAATTCTAACAATAGTGAAGCAAATTATTTATCTTCCGAACGAATATTTTGAGTTAATTTTAAAACTCTAAAAAATACCTCACTCGTAACTTTATAATCTAACCAAAAATTCACCACTCACCTTCAAAAAACTGTACCCACTTTACCATTACATTTGAAAAACATTAGAACATGACAACACTGTTGAGCTTGCGAGAGCCGCGAGTCACAGGTGACTCGCGATACGTTGGTGTGCGATTTCATGATAGCGACATTGTCGTTCTGTCACTGCTGCAACGGTGACAGACGCTGCGCGCGCTTTTCAAATATACACTAACAACATAAATAATATCTCATTATTTTGATTATTAACGCACAAAAATGAACATAAAGGAGTCACGTAGACATGAACAATAAGTAAAACGATTATTTAAATAATTTTGAAACCCAAGTAGCTGGGGGACGCGAGGTCCACGTATATAAGGGAGTCACGTAGACTGCAACAATAAGCAAAACGATTATTTAAATAATTTCTAAACTCAATGTGGTATTTTCGGCACGGGTATTTTGAAAAATAGTATATGCACCACGGGAACAAAATAGGTGAATTTTTCTCTCCGAAGTTGCGTAATGTACTCTTCTTTAGGTATTATAGACTACTGTATTAAAGTACATGTTCAATTGAAAAGTAATATTTCATTAAAAAAATAGAAATCTACAGTAAATTTAACAGAATATGTTTATTAGACTTTAAGATTTCAATAGTATCGGTTCCTGGAGAACCCTGAAGATCATCGATAGTATCGACTCAACCGCGCGGTTTGCAGGGCTCTCCAGAAACCGATACTATTGAAACCTTAAAGTCGAATAAACATATTTGCAAAATTCATTATTTGATGAACATTTTGAGCCCAGAAAATTAAAAATTCGCTATATTTCATCAAAATAACAAGCGGTTGAATTTTGCAAAAAACGCAATTTTACAAACTTTAGACGCGAATATCTCAAAAACTAAGGGTTTTACGTTAAAGTTTATAAGGACCTTTTTTATTCAGAATGTGCCAGTTAACCTAAAGAAAGTGTTTTCGGAACAAAATGTTGCATTTTACAATTTGTTTTTAAAAAATTGTTAATAACAATTAATGATACCACTTTTCGACAAAACACCCAAGTATTTTGGATTCAGCGGGTCAAAAAATATAAGAAAAACTTGGGTGTAGCCGGTCACATAAAAGTGCCACGAAATACATTTCGACGTCTCCTGTTCATATAATTCTAACTCACGGAAGAGTGCAACATAATTCTAACTCAAAATGCTATGCAAGATAATTCCAACTCGAAATTTCGTGCAATATAATTAATAACCCGCAACTCCGTACATTAAAATTCCAATTCGGGCCAATACAATATGATTCCTATTCAAACTCACAGTGCAATATGATGCTAACTCGTGCGGCAAAACAATATAAATCTAATTCACTACTAGCAAGGTTTACCTCGCTCGCTGACGCTCGTTCGGTTAATATTTTGTTTTTTTTTTCTTAAATAATATTTGCAAAAAATTTTAAATTTAATGTGTTATATTTGACTATCGTTTTTACCAAAGAGTCACTTAATACTTCATTTGATTAATATCTTGATAGATGCTGTCATTAAGTCTTTTGAATTGAAGATGCTAAAAATATTATAGCATTAAAACAAAAGATGAAGAAACAGGCACGTAGTGAAGAAGAAAAAGCTATGTAATAAATAAAGTAAGGAGAAAAGAAGAAAATTTAAAAAACAAACATTAACAAAAGACAAATTGAAGAATCGAAAATGACAAAAGCGGTTAAACAAAAGATGAAAAGACAGGCACGTAGTGAAGAAGATAAAGCTACGATAAATAAAATAAGGAGAAAAGAAGAAAATTAAAAAAAAACAAGCATTAAAAAGAAACAAAATTGAAGAATCTAAAATGACAAAAAAAATTAAACAAAAGATGAAAATACAGGCACGTAGTACCAAAATGTTATTACTGAAAATTATTCAGGTGAAATTAATGAGATATATGTATTTTAGACAACACATGAGACAATATAATAATGCACATGCTTTCATCAGTTTTGAAGCAAAATTTGATGCTTTATTTGGTAGTCCCTGAGGTTATTCGTATTTGTGGACAATTTTATCATAATGTTTATTATTCACATCCTAAAGAAAATGATGCTAAAAAATATGATCAATTATATATTCTTGATAATGAAATGGCAACACAATCGCGATTGCATGATAACATTTCATGTTCGTTAAATGTATTAAAAGAATTGGGCAGTTATTTTCGAAATATTAACATTTACGCCATTTCTTATGACGCATGAAGTAGAAAAAGAAATACAAAATCGCTTGTTTATTTTATGAAGGAGATTACCTCGATGAGAGTGAAGATTACCCAGTTGAAATTGTCTGATCGAAGCGAGGCTGGCCATTACGTGAGTCGAGGTTACCTGACATTCTTTCAAATTATCGTTACGAATTAATCTATTTTCCAATCTTATTAACGGTTTTTCTTCCCCACCGAACTCGATTCAAACATAAAAAAGCTACCGCAATCTGAAAGTGCATAAAGATTAGTTGACTTTTACTCCAGTTATCATTCGACAAAGAAAACGCATTTTTGGCAAAGATAATTTCATTATATTAATCAAATATAGCTTCTTGAAATTTGAATATAGAATGAAGTACTTCATAAGCTTCATAACTAATACAAAAAATCGTGAAGGTACATCAAATATAGTTTTAGAGATATAAATTAAATAAGAAAAGTGACATTTTCATAAATAATAAATGATAAACTGTAGATAATTCATATTACAAAAAAAGAAAATGTTGATAATTCAAAGCCCTTTCAGACTCATTTTATAAAACTCAAAAATATTAACTCTACCACATTGTTACGAGTGGGAGCCTTCAATGTGTATTTGCAATAAGCCTAACAAGGCAGCGATAGCCGTAAGTCAAAAATATAGAGGAAACGCAAAAGAATCACGGGGATTATTCCGGACATGGAAAAGCTGACATATAGAGACTTAGTCGCTATGCCAGAATTTGAAGCCATATCGGCAATGGCCCCACTCAGAAATAATTATTGAAAGAGGCGATCATCTTGACATTACACTGCCAAAGCTCAAAATAATAGAACAATATTTCAAGGTTAACAAATAAGGTACACTCAGTCATTGTCTAACTCAAATTTTTACGTAAAATTTCCTCGACTGATCGGTTCCATTCCACCAACGATTTTTTTTATCCGCGAACCTATCAGTTCACGCTACAGCAAAAAAAAAGGGATAGACAAATCCATGAAAACTTCAACTCGAACCTCTCGATTTTCCTCTCTCGCCCGCGAGCTCTCCTCTCCTCTTTTCCTCTGCGGCCGCTATATACACGCAAAGCTCTATCTATATACACACACACACACATACACACACACACACACACACACACAGCGAGCCAGCTAGGCGGGCGCCCTCGCAAAAGTAGCAGCTCTTTGCCAGCGCGCGCCCACGTGCTGCTTTATACGCTCAACTGGATAAATTTAAGCAACCGATAAATTCAAAGCGGGGGCGGGTAAAAGCCGCGGTCGATTACGTGGTTGCGGCAACAACGGCGCTATACGCGCGGCGCATCTGGGAGAGAAGATCCCCCGCACCGCTTGATCTCGCTCTCGGATATGTAAGAGCAATCGACATGCACGCGCATCTTCTGCATCTCCCTACCGTGTGCGCACGTATGTACATATACCTATACAGTAATCCGTTTTCGCCTCGTAAAGCTTCGCGAGCATCTCTGCGAGAGAATATAGCGCATGCGACTTCGCGCAACACACGCGGAGATACATCCTGTTATAAAGTAGAATCTTGTGCTGATGCGTGGCTGTGTGTTTGTGTGTGTGTGTGTGTCTGCGCAGGCGGGACTCGACCTTTTTTTATCTTTTTTTCCTCCCGAGAGATCCAGAGAGGGAGATCGCATTTCAGAGACGTACACGCATGGAGAGCGAACTGCACTGTGCCCTCTCTTTCTCTCCCTTTTTTTCATTGTTACAGCAGTCGTACGCGCGCGCTCCTCGTAACGCGATATAGCACACGAGAGAGAGAGAGAGAGAGCGAACGCTGAAAGGGGAATTGGGCTTTTGGCGTATCAATTTTTGCTCCCGTGATAAGCGCGTTAAGTAGAAATTTTAGAGAGCTTCGTTTTACACAATTTTGGGCAACGTGCCGTATATGTGTGTGCGTCGTGGATTGAGACGATCAGCGCGTTCCCCTTTTTTCCTCGATTTAATTAACGATAATGCACTCTATCTCCCGGAAACCGATTTTTTGCCATTATCTGTTCGCAGGTATACCCATTTGCTAAATGAGATTAACTGAATATAAGTATTGAAACTAAATTGACAATGTTACCTATAAAATTATTAATTATTAATATAATACATCCACATGATTGAGTGGTAAGCTTAGGATATTTTATTATTGCGCAACTGGTAGTTTTATAAAATCAAACAATTATTGTATACGTTATTTATTGAGAAGAACGCATTTTAATAACGCTCATTCTAGAAGATATATAAGCTACGTAAAAAGTTAATAATATACACAGTGAGTTGAGCATTGTAAAAAAAGCAATGTTAACCTACATCCGCGCGTTCTTGAATGAGCAACTTAACTTCTACGTGCGCTCTAAAAATATAGGTTTATTAAAAAAAAACTCATAAAGTTAATCACGCCGCATAATATGACAATCATTTTCATTCGTTGAGTGACATGAATGCATTGACAATTCTTATATGACAAAATAAAATATTTTGCACCATACGGCTCGTCAATTATACCAGTCGCACGCCGAGATAGAGCCACGCTATTAGAAATTCAAATACTTCGCGCACTCTATTTTACACTATTCTTTTTTACACTCGCAATACTTAATAACATATCGGCCGAGACCTTGCATCAATCGCGTGGCACCCACGCTCGTCAGCTCTCTCTCTCTCTCTCTCTCTTCACGCATCATTCGCATATATGCCGTTTAAACGTAACCCAGTTCCCCGCAGCAAACAGCACGCCATCCGCAATATATTCAACTGTGTCATCGATATTCCAAGTAAGCGGCACATTTCGCGGAATACCTCCAAACTCCTTACGCGCCGTTCGATATAATGTACGTATATATAGATATGTGTGTGTGTGTGTGTGTGTGTGTGTGTGTGTGTGTGTGTGTGTGTGTGTGTGTGTGTGTGTGTGTATGTGTCAGGTATATCCATCCCTCTCTCTCGCTCTCTCTCTCTCTCTCTCTCTCTCTCTCGTATCCTCTTCCTCCATACACGAGGAAAACCGACGATTCATTCACCGATCATCTGACTCTGAGCTCTGCTTCTCTCTCTCTCTCTCTCTCTCTCTCTCTGTCTTTCGCACATGTGCGCTCGCGCATATCCCGGAATTTCATATATACTTATACGAAAGTCTTACGCGCGAACGTGTACACATATACATCTATATGTAGGTATGCACGTATACCGAAGTATCGCGTTTCGAGGTTACGCTTATACGTTCACTCTGACGTCCGCGTAGTAAACTTTCTCGCGTCGTAGTGTAAAGTAGCGGCGCCTCGCACGCTCGTCGATTCAGGTTCCTCTCGTGCACATCATATATACGCGCGCGGCATGAATATGCGCGTGTAGTGGTGGGAGAGGGAGGAGGAGGAGGAGTACGCAGAAGAAGAGGAAGACGCTCTCTTGCGGATCGAGGGCTTTTAAGGTGCTTTCACACCTGGCCGCGGCCTTTTTACGCCGGGCGATGCTCGCGCGCTACGTGTCACGCACGAGCTTCCGCGGTGGAAGTGCGATTTAATGCTCAACAAGTTTCATTATGCTGCATGTATAATGCATTAAGATTGTGGGACGGGCGTCCTTTATGTTTATGCCGAGAGCAGCGGACGCCTTTCCCGGCTTACCTTTTTTTTCCAGAAGCTGAAATTGGCAGTAAAGATTTATTAAAGTATTTACATGGGGCTGGAGTTATGCGTCTTGATATGGGGGGTCGTGTGTATTTTTATGTGTATATATAGAGCTAAAGTATGTTCTGTTGCCTTGATGTAAAGTTTTTCCATGACCTACTTTTTTTATCTATTTAATAAGACTTGTTATTGCAAATTATTGAATTAAAAGGAGGCACGTTTATTATATTTGTTTTAATATTCAAAAGAGTATTAGTTATCGGTTATAAGTTACGAATGTAAAAATCTCATTGAACTGAATCAACAATACGAGGTGCGAGAATCAATATTAACTGCAGTTACATAAGCATGAAAAAGAATATTGAGAAAGAATAACTGCGCCTTGTTTACTATATGCAACTACGCATATTCTATTTTTAGCCAGTTATTCATCGAGTAATAAATTACGTATAAAACATTACAACCGTTAACTGATAAAAAAACATCGCTGAACAAGTATTTTATTATTTTTTATTCTTTTATTGATTTACGTTAAAGCGCATTTGTTATTTCTTTAAATTACTAAACACCATCCAATATTTACGCAGCAATAATTCGCTCTACGATACTAAACTTATACCATCAATAAAAATCTGGTAAATTTGTCTTCGACATATAAAGTAGCTTATAACACACCTTACATCTCGACTTGAAAAGCTTCAGCCAGAAAGTTAGTTCCCCCGCTTCACCCAGAAACCCATACTCAATTTCAGATTGATCAAAGCTCCGCGTCATCACCGGCAGCCTCGTAAAACGGAAATTGCCGCGCGATCGGCTGTGCGGCGGAGGGCGAACACGCGCCAAACGAAACGGAAGGAGCTAGACGGATTTTTCGCGCGTGCGTTCAGGTAGGGGGCGAAGGAGGACGGATATACAGGAGCTTGCGCAAAGTATACGAGAGCACGATCGCAAGGCGAAATTTACTTTGCGCTCATTCAAACGAGGTACTCGAATAAGTCGTATACTGTAAGAGTGAAGGATCGAGACCCGCACGCGCACGCGAGACTTTTTGAAAGCGGCTTAACACCTTAGCATACCAGAACGGAGCTGCTCTCCTTCGGTCCTGCGTGCGCGTTCTCGTTTATATATATACGCGCGCGTCCCTTTTAACGCTTGACAAGGGAGACGTTCGCGCTATACGCGTATATACGAGCGCGACAGAGAAAGGAAACCCGTAATGTATGCGCCTGGGCGCGTCGTAAACTGCGCAAAACAATTTCGAACTTCGCGTCGCCTACGTCGTCGTACCTCGTTCGTATACAAGCTCTTTTTTTCGTTATTTCTTCGAGCGTGTGTTCGCCTCGTCGTCGTCTCGGATTTTAAAACGGTGTCGTCTTTCGGCCCGGTAGAGTTCGTTTCGGCACTTTTGTTTTATTTGTATCACGCACTTTTTCTCCCGCTCGCCACAAAATTGAATCGTATTTTACGGCGTGGGTACGGATATTGAAAAAATTCCGCTACCTACTATAGCGATACGAGTAGCTGCCAGATGAATACAATCTTGTGAATATCTGATGTACTTTATTGGATGGGAACTGGGTACATGTTTGGAATTGCGATAAAACAAACTAATAGCGGGTTCCTTCGTTCGGAAGTGCCGGAGTAAAAATATTTGGTTCATGGTATAGTAGGATATGTTTGCTGTCATATATCTACTGTAATTACAGTTTTTAGGTGTACACCGTAGATTTCATATTATGTAATCAAACTACCGCGTGGTACGACGTGGAATATATATATATACTACCACTTTATCGGACTACATACTTTGCCTCCGATATTTAAAGTTCAGGATCCACAGAAATTTCATTTAGGAACAACAGTGCCCTGGTTGAAATTTTAACCATTAGTTAGCCTTTTTCTATTAACTTTATGGCTAAAAACACATATTGCTTCTATATCATAATTAGGTACCAATCCGAAATAAATTATGTTATTTACACTTCATAAAATATTTATTTTAAGTATAACAAAGTAAGTAAAACCATTAGATGAATTATATTCTTTAATTAACACATCAACTATCAAATATAATTAATTATCAATTACTATTAGAATACATGTATGAAATTAAATAGTATTATTTGACTGTCGTCAGTTAAGTAATCTACATAGTAATCAAATTAGATCCTCATTACGATTTTTACGTATAAAGTTAGGTACTTTTTATGAATTCCGCCTTACGCCTTTCGCATTACAGTAATAATTTCATACTCAAAGAGGTACAAAGTATCATAAAATTTCATTTTATAAAGCATATGGCATTTTAAATTTAAATGTCGTTCCATTTAAACTTCTATTTAAAATTTATTTTAAAGTTATACAACTATACAATATATAAAATTACTGTAACATTTGGCATATTATTGATATACCACACGCTGCTGAATAACGCATTTTCTAGTTCTTAACTTTTAAAATTCAGCCCGTGCGACACACGAGCCCATCCACACGACACCTATACTTTTCGCAATAACTCTTCTTTACCTCTCCCGAGTAAAAAAAAAAAACTCATGCGCTGAAATATGCGCGAGCACTCGTGACATCGACGGAGAGAAAAAAGAGCGAACAAAGCGCGCTCGCGCACACACACACACACACGTCTTTGACCAGAATCATCTTTGTTTCACGCATGCACGCAAGCCACCTGCATCAGCATGCGGCAAACGCAATCGCCACTTTTTTACACCGCATACATCACGCATTTCTGCATATATATACACACGCGCGCAACAGTAGCGGCGCGACGCAGACTATACACTAACCGCAGTTGCGAATAGAATAGGCAGCCGTCGTCCGGGCGGCAAATAAACCAAGCCGACGACGATCGTTTTATACACAACCGCCCCCTCGCTCGCACGAACGCGCGCGCGACTTTACGTGTTTTTAAGCCGGCCGGATTCCAAAAATCCGCTGACTGGTAGCGCAGCGGCACAAAAGGGCTCGCGCGCAGTGACTTTATTCTTGGCCTCTCTTTGTCGATTCCACCTCCTCCTCCTCTCCTGCAGCTCCTCTCTCGCGCAGAGGGATCGAGGCATGCGATCGCGCGGTTACGAGCCTGGCGATGAGGTAAGCCACCTCCGAGAGGTGAGAGACAGAGCGAGAGAGAGCTATAGCTATATACACGCGAAGACAGAGGGATCAAGTATAAGAGGAGAACGGAGCAGCTAAAGGTAACGGCGCGGGGAGAGAGAGAGAGACAGAGGAGCGGTAACCGGCTCGACTGGAAGCCAATGGCGTGGGGAGCATCGTTTCCTCCGCTGAAAGAGAAGAAGCCGATGGCCTCGGTACTAGGAGAGTGAGGAAGGGGGAGAGGAGAGAGAGAGGAGCTGCTGCTGCTGCTGCTGCTGCCGCCGCCACTGCTGGTCTGTTGAAGCGAAAAGAAGGCTGACACGCTGAATCTCCGCGCGCGTTGGAAGATTACGAGAGGGAAAGATGCTGCGCGGCTACTGCGGTGCACGCCGCGGTGGAGAAATAAGTGCTGCACACAAGGGCATATAAGGAGGCAAGCGAGAGATAGAGGATGCCTCCGAGCTAGACTGCTGCTAGCGCCGAAAGAAATCGGGAAGGGATTAGGAAGAGCCGGGGGGCTACGTTGTTTGAAAATATCAAAGGATTCGCGAATATATATACCTATATCTATAAGTATTTTAAAATTTCATGCGCATCGAGATATATTAATTTTAAAGCCCTTTAAACCGTTTTTTACTGCAAATACATGTACAACGCATTGCTTTGGAATAATAACGTCAATAAAAAAAATAAAAAATTATTTTTCTTTTTGTTTCAGGTACGTAAGACTATCGTTTGTAATGACCGGAAGTAATATTACTGAAGGATGCGAGTCTCACTCTATTGTACGTATATCAAACTTTATACAAAACGAAGTCGCACTTTACTTTAAGAATTTTCAGGGAGATAGAAAGATCTTTAAATTCTAAGAAAAGAATATTTTACCGATTGCGATGTTTGTACGACAATACAAAAAAAAAGAAACTCTCCGTGAAATTTCTACGAGAAACTCGAAAAAGGAACAGGTATCTATCTATAAACGAACGGATGTGTACATAAGCGGTTGTCGTCCCATACAAGTTTTCAAAAAAGCACATATAGCACATAGCTCTATAACAAATATATATATACACACACACGACGGCGCATAACGGGATAAAAAGACCATCGCACTGAAAAACCTCAGACGCGCAGCTGCCGTCGATTGCGTATAGAAGATTCTCACCTCGTCGATAATACTTATACTATACCTCGCGCCATTGATAGTCTCTATGGAGAGTCGTGACTCTCTGCCGCCGTCGCACCGCTGCGGAGGAGCCGGCATTGAAAGTATGCAAATCAGGCCCTAAGAATAGTGCCGCTAAGTGGCCGAGTCTCCTTCTAACGTCGCGCGCGCGGCAGAGAAAGAGACAGGGAGGGAGAGAGTCGAAAGAAGAACCGGTAATATCAAAATACCGACAGTCGAAGGGGAGGTGAGGAGGAAACGTGCAGTGCGCGCACACGAGATGAGGGCAAAAGAGGAACACGGCGGGAGATGCACGATGCAGATATATATAGTGCGCCATGCATTTCGCCCGACTGCGCATGCGCCCGAACGCGCGCGAAAATAGCCCAGTTAACTGAATATTGCAAATACCTGGAAGCCTGTATGAACTCTTATTTCCAGTTAATTATTTCTCTTCATTGTAACGAGCTCGTGTATTGGAAACGTGTTTCGTGTAATTAATATGTTATAGATTTTATAGCACACAATATACGGCAGTTCATAACGATCCTCAATGGCTTCCTTTTATTAAAATTTATCATACGTGAGGATGCATTGAATATCGTAGAATAATGCAAAATTTAAATTATAAATCACTTTAAAACAAAGGATGGTATCGTATAGTTCGCTAAATATTTTAAATAACGATAGAATTTCAAATCCAAAGCCGCGCTTATTGCGGTAATGAATATTCTAATACAGAGCGCCTTATCAGTCGTATTTTTACCCAAAAATCTGGTCGTATAATCGAGATAAACGCGACAAGAGTGGGGGAGCACGAGCACAGGCTGTCGGGGGACCCGCTGATCGGTGCCTACGCCATTGGAATAAGTGGGACCGGTATGACGGGTTCGTATATAGATGCGAGGGCCTCTCTCTCTCTTTCTCTCTCTTTCTCTCTTCACACTACACCGACCACTACCAGCGTATACTCCTACTATAACTACTATAGCAACTACCTCCTCATGGAGTACGTGACGCCACAACAAGCTCTCTCTCCATTTCTCTCGCTCACACACACACACGCACTCTCGTTCTATCTCTTTCGCTCTCTCGGTCCTGGTCGTGTTATACGAGTTCCTCCGGTTTACACCTTTTTTACTTAAGGTAAAGAAGAGTCGATTATCGGCCTGAGGAAAATGCGTCATTTTTTATGCTCTCCCTCTCTCGGATACCGAAGGAATGTCGGCGAGCAGCATAACTTTCTTGTTTGGATCTGGACTGCGAGAAGGTTTTATTAGGATTCGACGAATATGCAACAATAGTTGCATATCGTTCGATAAAAAATGTTAGTGTAGGCATTTTTCAATTAGAGGTAGGAAGAGTATGAAGGGTTTTACCATCAGGTATAAAGGTAAGCAGTACTCAGATCCCTGGACCCTAGAATTATGAATCTCGTGCGGTAGACCTCGGTGCTTCGCGATTATTCGATCACCCTACATTGAAACAAGGCTCCTAGATGGTTTGAATATGGTGAATATGTGCTACGGGAAATATTCTGCCGTGTCCTCTGGTTGGCCGATGTCTTCGCGGGAGAAAACTTGAAATTTGATTTAGTTTAGTTGACTTGCTGACTTCAATTTACAAGGAAAGGATTAGGGACATGGGTCTTGAACTTTGCTGAAACTTTGAGAGACACTTCTTACTTCAAAATAATGAGACCCGAGTTTCAAAGGTTTGAGGAACAGGCTTGAGTCTTTTATTTAGAGATCGTGCAGCGATTATTTTATTTTGAACTGAGACACTTAATTATATTCAGAGCCATTGATTTCATTTTCATTCAATTATAATTTATGTGGGTACATTAATCTATACGTGTGTACCTGTAAATAATTGAATATTATGCAAATAGTAATAATTTATTTATCGGTAGAACATTGTAAAACAAGCTACAATCGTACAGGAATGAATATTTAAGGTTTTACAGAATTTTATTTTTCGAGTACATATTTCGTTTTCATAAACAACAATAAAAAATTAGCATATGTTTTAAATCTCTATTTTAATCTAATTTTTGAGCTTTAATATATGCAAGATAGAAAAAGATTTAACAACGAACAAACAAACATCTGCAAGCGTATTTCAAAATATCGTTGATATAAACCATTTAATTTGTTCCTGAAATAAGTTTTTTTACCAGTACATGAAAATCCTTTTTGAAATAATCCGATTTTGGTTATTTATATCGAATTTTCGAACTTCAATGGGTATTGTGAAAGCGAACAAATTTAAACAAAGACCGAACAAACATTCCTTTTAAAAAATTTTATTTTTATTTATAGAGAAAGGTAGGTGCACTGCAAAAAATGACTGAGTAAAAATATCCTTTAAATGGACAACGAATAAAACTATATTTGATTTTTTTATAGATAAACGCTTTTAGATTTTAGTATTCTATTCATCTTAATATAATATAATCTAATTCTTTTCATCTTACCATAAAAAAATATCCTTCCATCAAAAATTTAATCATTGAAAGAAAATTAAAAAATAAATGACTTTCATACTTCTTATCTTGAATGAACTCATAAAAGTTGTAAACCAGGTACAAAATTTGTTCTGAAATTCAAAAATAGCTCCAAAATTAATATTAAAATTAAGCTTAAAACGTCTTTTTTTACAAGTAGAAAGAAAAGTATAAAGATTTATAAAGTCCATCCAACGAAATTATTATACTTCAAAGATTAATTGAATCGAAAAGTGCATCTACCAAATGCAAAGACACAATCGAGATAAAAAGTAATTTAAAAAAACTGAGCGGACTCTGTAAATCAAAGTGGAATATTTAAACGCGGCACGTCAATCACCGACCAAGCGCGGGGGCTCGTGCAAAGTAATATACCGCGTAATAACCGATTTTTGCATTATTCACCCGAAGAGGGTATACAGTTTAATTAAAAGAGAAAGTCAAGATAAAGCGATTATACCCATGAAAGAGCAACTCTCTTCCTCCCACTCACACTCCAATCTCCCCTCTCTCTCTCTCTCTCTCTCTTTCTCTCTCTGTTTCTACCTGTAGTTATCTTATTTCAAGAGCTCTCCCAATATATTGTACACATATGTACCTATTATACACCTAAGCGAAGTAAGGGTTCGCAAAGAGTAATAAAATGGATTTCTTACACCTGTCGAATCGATTGATGCTGACGTATGAAGATTAGCCCCTATTATGTGTGTAAGAGAGAGGGAAAGCAAGAGAGGAAGGATTGAGAGAGCAAGAGAGCGAGAGTGAGAGAACTTGCGCATATGACTGAAAGATGGATAAGAGAGTGAAGTAGAAGGGAAGCGGGCGAATACGAATAATACGTATGGGTCAATGGGTAGCGAAAGAGAGGTGGAGAGAGAGAGAGCTCACGACATGATTGTACGTTTTGGCTTTTCTCGCGGAACTACGCGCACACAACCCCACGGGCGCACTTTTACAGTTTGAATGGCTCTTTAGATTTTTGTTACGAATCGTGCAGAACTCAGGGAAATTTTTATAGGCCGAAATTTTACTGCTGGAGGGGAATACGTAACGAAAAGTACGCGTTGCAACTTGGATGAATGTTTTCGTAAGGTATATACCGAATTGTGAAAGTTATTAAAATGAGAATTTCTCCATAAAGTTTTTTCATACTTCAGTTATATATATTTCACTATAATATGAATAAAAATATGTGATTTTGTAAAATCAAAATGAAATTCTTTTTTAAAATGATTTTCTAACCATATAAATTTATAAAAATATTATCATATGAAATATTGTAGGAGTGAGGTTCCCGATATCAATCATCATAAGTTTGGTTCATTTATAATATATCATTTATTAGTGCTCTGATGTTCTTATAATACTTTTCTTGAGTATGATGAACAAAACAATTTTATATACAAAAATTAATGTTTCAAAAACCGTTATATTATAATCATTTGAATTTCAACGCTAATCATTCTTCTAAACAAAAATTTATAAAAAAACTTTTTGAAAAATTCTATGTACATATAGAAACTATGAAACCTTTTTGACCTAAAAAAAAATCATTTTGTTTAAAATAATCAAAGCTTTTGAAAATAGACAATACCTTTTTTAAAAAGGGCAAATTATTCAGTCTATGAGGATTCTAAAATCTATTTAAATAATTACACAAAGCTTAAACAAAGAAATATTTTAGTTTCATTCAAGTGAATTACTTATTTATTACTATGAAACAGATCTTGTACTGTTTTAAATACTGGAAAGTATCCTGAATAACATACCAATACGTGAAAAAATTTACGAACATCTTTAATCATTCGAAAAATTCATTAATATCAAAGAAAATTCATCAATATTATTAATTTTAACAGTAAAATATAATAGAAATATACTACCTTATAATTAAAATAGCCAGTCTCATAATGGCATTGAAAATTTCCTTTTCAAACAATCCGCTTGAAATGATAAATTGAAAAAAACAAACAGAACTACGCGGGAATATTTGATTGAGTTTAAAAATCCCTAATCAATCTGACGCGCACTTTAAGAGTCTTTAAAACGAGTAAGCCCGAACGCGCACGTAACTGTACACGAGGACAGCGCGAAAATACTACTGCGCGCAAGCGCGGGGCAAAAGTACAAGAGGAATATAGCGGTGAACAAGTGGAATAAGTGGGCTACGGGTCTACGCGTAAATACGCGATATAAGCCAAATACGCGCTGGACGAGGGGAGCGCGGCAGTAAAAAAAAATTGGGAGCATTGTGCTATGGGCGGGCCTTCGCGCACGAGGTACTTTTTGAGAGCATTGCCAAATAAGTTGGGGAAAGTCTTTCTATCTCTCTCTCGCCCTCTCTCTCTTCTTGCATGGCTCTTGAAATCTTGGCAAATGTCTTCACCTTTAAAATCACTCGAGTTCACGTCTCGACGACTCGTCTCTCCCCCTCCCCCCTCTCCCTGCCCTTCTAACAATTAAAACTATATTTTGGGAGTGTCCGAGCAAGAAGCAGCGCGCATCCCACATCTCGTACTTGCTTTTATCTACACTCACACACACACACACACACTTTTTCTCGCATCCTCTCCTTTCGTCGGGTTTTCCGTACCGTACAGGAGAGTCAGAGAGAAAGGGAATGCGAGACGGCATGCTGGTGTAGGTAATAATTGCATTAACACCACTCGCCACAATTTGATTATCCGATCCAATTTTTTTTCACGCTAACGCCATGTTCTCGATTGCTGTGCGTCTACAAGTGCTCGTCACAGCAGGATAATTTGTTTTCCGCATCTTTTCAGTATAGCTTCATGTTGTTTTTGTTATTATCTCATGAATTTGTTGCAAGGTTTGCATAATTTTGGAGTGTATGATGATTTGAAGATAAGAAACGTAAAGAATAATGTATTGTATAGCATAGCATAAATATTTAATCTAAACTCTTAAAACACACTATTACGGATAGAATATCTGAAGGAATGTGAAAAATAAGAAGAAATAAATAATGCCATTATAATATGACGACATTTCAAAGAAATCCAAATAGAGGTAGACGTAGCTACAGTAAATGTTCAGTGTCGGACTCGTGAATCGGCGGCGCATTATTTCAAATACACCGCTATATTTAGCGCATTTTGTGTAACTTTAAAGTCTATTAAATTTGATGACATTTATTCTCGTATAAGCGAAATAATAACAATATATTTAGCCAGAAATTAATTTCATTGATACGTTCTATTTTGATATTCCCAATAAATCAGATAATGTGATAATAGCTTTAACGATCTCAGCGCAGTTATAACATCTTAATTTACTAAGATTTGGAAATAAGATCAGAACTGAAATTCAATCTTCTTCAATCCGCTCATCTATTTAAATACATCTCAGCTCTTCTATCAAGACATGAAAATTGCATTTGAACAAAAAATCGATTTGCTATTCAAAATAAATGTACTCTAGAACCGATTGTGAAGAGGCTTGTATCCTCCAACCCTGCGCTTTCTGTACAAGAGACAATCCCTCAATACAGAAGGAAGGAAGATAAGCGAGGAAAGAGCAAAAGAAGGCAACGCAGCTGTAATATGAAAGTAACCGAGTTAAGGAGTGTAGAGATGTAAAATAGAGTGAGGCTGGTAGAAATAGAATTAAAAGTACGAAGGTAGAGAGGCAGAGAGAGCACACAAAGGGAATATACTATCGAGAGCCGGAACGCATTGCCAGCTGGAGTATAGTACAGACGCGCATCGGAAAAGCATCCGATGAAACTAGCTACTTTCTTTCCCCTACCTGCCTTCACTCCTCTCCATCGTTCCATAAATGTTTCTCGCGATGTTACATACTTTCGTGCTTGGCAGCTTTGACGTGCGAAACAGGGTGTGTTTTTGGCGAATTTTAAGAGCGAGATGCAATAAAGATACCTCCACGCAGATTTGCACCCGTAGGAAATTTGGTGGGCTCTGATAAATTGACATGGAATTTAATAAGCCGCGGCGGGGAAATAGTGCATATTGCGGTTTTGTCCCCGCGAAGCTCTGCGGAAAGGAAGTGTGCCAAGATTACGGCGCTCTTTTTGCCAATATTGGGGGGACTCTCGGGTCACACTGGCAAATTTATTGAGTATATGAATTCGTTTTTGACATGCCAAATTTTTATCTTATCGTGACTATTATTTTGGAGAGGATGCATTTTATACGAAATAGCAAGGCGTTAACATAAATGTTGAATAACTGTAAGAACTATTTAGTTTCATCTGACTCTAATGACAGTTGATTAAATATTAAGGAACGTAGTAGCAAATTAATCGTTTCTCAACCTTTAATTTTTTACGTGGCTTTTTACAAGTTCCAAAATGAGTCATTTTTTTTTATTCGTAAAGGTGTATACTATATTGATGCTCGTGCGTGTAGATGACAGGCGTGTCTAAAGCCCTTTTTAAAATATGAAATAAAATGTTGCGTACGTTACAAACTCGTTATATTTCCAGTCATTACTTTCTATATTTAAAGACCCCTGCAAAACGTAAATTCCAAAACCAGTTTCATTAAGATCAGCTCCAGCGCTCTTACACTGCGCAAACTCTTTATGAAAAATATCACAGCCAACAAGAAAAAATAAAAACAGATTTCTGTAGACCCTTTTTTCGTTTATCGTAAAATCGCATGCAAATTTTTCTGCAAAACAGGGACGTCACTGTGCTATACCTTTATTTATATATGTATACGAAGAAGATTGATATACATCACTGTGTATTTAATGACTCAATCGTAACTAAAAGTATATTATCCGGCACTCAAAACACGAATAACAATTTACGAAGTGACGATATTGCCAGCACGCCATTAAAATTTCAATAATCACTCTTGACCCAGCAAGCAATATAAATATATATAAGAAACGGCCACTCTCTGCGCCCGATATCTACGAAACGACAGTTGGTGGTTTCGCTCGGCGCGCGCGCGCGGCGGTAAGATCATCGCGCAATCTTCCGCACAGGTCGTGAAAAAAAGAGGCGAGAAAGAAACGTTGCCCGAAAGTTCGCCGGCCTAACGACCGAAACCTCGCGGCTCGTCCCGCTCATTAACGCAAACAAAGCTCTTTCTCATTCCGGACGGAGGGATCCACCTTCCTGCGGGCCTCCGCGGCGAGTAATTTTCGGAGGGAACAGAAAAAGGGCATCGAAGGCGTAGAAGAAAGAGAGAGGGAGAGAGAATGAGCCCCGAATTCGTGCGCTCGCGCGTGTTCTATACCTCGACCCGAAACCCGAAAGGCCCGATTTATCTTTGGCATCCACTGTCATTAAGCGCGGGCAATCGCCGACAAGCCAGTAATTTTCGTTCAAAATCCGAAAAAATAAAAGTGGGAGGTAACGAGGAGAAAAGATTGAGGAGGAAAGAGAGGGACAGAGAGAGAGAGAGAGAGACTGTACGGGGAACCGGTGACACGAGATTAACACGTTACGGAGTTAACTTGAACTGAAAACATCAACTTTGCCCAGCGTGGCGCAATCCGTTCGTTTTGCAATATATATTTTTGATAATTATTTACGGTTTTGTATTTATATTGAGTTTAATCGCTTTTCTAGATTAGTTCAAGCAAGTAGTTTTGTAACCATGAAAAATTAACATTATTTGATTACAATATTAAATGCTCTGCATTCCAGCAAAATTATATTTATCTCTAAATTGAAATGGTTTTGCACTGAAAATTAAAATATTGTATAAGATTACGTATGGTGTAAACAAGTAATTTAAAAATACCAACAAATCTCCGAAAACCAGCGAATTGGATGGTTTTCAAAATTACAGGCCACCGCGCATCATAACATCGAATTCTCGACATCCTCTCTCCCTCCTTCAAGTATAAAACAAGTTCATCCTCCAATTTATTTTTTCCAATAAATTCGGTGGTCTCTCCCCTATAAGCACGAAGACCCTTCGCAAAAATTCATTCGAAGTACATGGAGAACTACCGATAAAATGAAAAACTTCTGCTCTCTTACCATCATTTTTCTAGTGGAGCAACGAGAGAGAGAGAGAGAGAGAGAGAGAGAGAGAGAGAGAGAGAGAGAGAGAGAGAGAGAGAGAGAGAGAACATAACTCTGGAACAATTCGCTCGTTCGCCACTTTTTTCACTGCAGGCGTGCTACGAAAAAATAGCTAAATTTTCCTGCGGCGAGCCGCATATAAAGAACCAGAGACGGCGAGTAGGAAGAATAGCCTATAACGAGAGGCGAGCGAAAAAGAGGAAGGGAATAAAATGAGGGATACCTATCCAAGGGGAGAAGAGCAAGGCGAGATTATCGAGCTGCGAGAGAGACGACGACACTAGTGACACGGAAAAAGTCGAGGGCAAAAAAAACGCATGTTATCCGGATCCTCCTCGAATCGTGTAATCGCTTTTCTCTCCCGTGTCTCTCTCTCTCTCTCTCTCTCTCTCTCCCTCTCTCCACAGGCGACAATTCGATGTGGTCTACTTGACTGTTCCCCGAACGAGACGAAGTTTATAGACGAGGCCCCGTTACGGCGAACGACCGGCTGGATATTAGGAATGTCCGCCTAAGGTGATACTTTAGAGGCGCGCGATTCCTCGCCTTCCGCTATAGCCGATGGAACGTTCTCACTCTTCTTCTTCTCCTCCTCCTCCTTCTGGTCGAAGAAGGAAATAGACGCGAGATGAGAATGAGGGAAAAAAAGGCGCGCGGGCAGCCCGAAATAAACGGGCGCGGGGGGGCCTTGGGGCGGCGAATCATTGTAAATCACGCGGCGCGCCGTACTCGCACACCTGTCGTAATAGCGCACACTATTCCTGGCCGCAATAAATATCGGCCGAGACCCTCCGATGCACTTTACGGTTATGTCGAAGACGAAAAAAAGGGGGGAGCGAGATATTCGTCTTCTCCTTTTTTTTCTCCCCCTTTCGAGTGGCCGCTTATCGAAGTATATTTTGGAGGCCGCGAGAGGTGAGCACGTCGAGGGATATAATGGCGATCCGTTGAAACGCGTCCGGTCGACCCAGATTTCTTCTGGTCGGAAATGATTTGATTATGAATATAGATATTAGAAACAGTACTGCTTACAAATTAATAAATTCGTTTCTAAGAAAAGGATCAATAGACCTGCTCGATCAAAACATCCTAGGAACGTTTGGAAACATATAGGTTCTTTCGAAATAATTCAATTTACCATCATTTTGATAAAAACTTTTCATTACGTATTCGAGAGTGAAAAGCAGTTGAAAATGAAAGGAAATAGTAATATTTGATAATACATGAGAAGATTCACAAAACGTCTACGTTTTTTCGTGAGCCAAAATGTCATCAAACGTTTTTTAACTTATACGTATCATATAATATACAAGTAGATTTTTTTTATATAACATTATTAAAAATGTTTTTCAAAATCTCTTTATTGAACGTAAATAATGCAGACAAAGTTTGTTTGCTCCAGTGATATTTGATATTTATTATTTATTTATTTTAAGTTGACGTATACTATTCTTCCTAACTGAACGATTCATGTTTAGGGTAGGGTCTTTTTCATGCTTTTCATATTTCAAAATCATTACTAAACCTATCTACATTCCTAAACGTTTATCACGTTTGCATTAACAATACATGGAAATTTCTACTTCCATCTGTTAATTAAATATCTTACATCTTTTAACATCGCATACCGAGTTACATTTCAAAATCAAATTACGTGCAGCTACGGTGGAAATAAATATTAATAAATAAATATTAATAAATAAACATTATAGTAAATAAATATTATAGTAAATAGAAAACTTGTTAAATTTACAGTGTTGATCGGAAACCTTCACTATAATATTTAAAAGATAACTAGAAGATTTTACTTACGAAATCGATTTCTTGCGGTAAGTCTCTAATACTTAAGAAACAAGATTTTCTAGTAATTTTGACAGAATATTTATGGTATTTGTATTCTAATTTATAAATGTAGTTAAAAATATGCCATCATTTACTATTTTTCATAGTCAGGTTATTTATATATCGACTTACAACGGTTACTTATATTTTATGTTTCTGCCATTATTGTGCCATACAGTCTGATACTTTTATAGTAACGGTTACAAGAATTTTCTCTAGGTGCTTCACACATGTACATAGAAGTCTTTCAGTGGACAAACTCCTCTGCCTTTATCACTTTGCCTCTTTTTCACCCGTTAACGTGTTGGCACGTAGCCTGCGGAACAATGCTCCTTTCTTTAGAATAAAAAATACTTTCAAACGGCACCAGTAGTCTGTCCCATCTTTTTAATCAATTTGACAAAACTTTGCAAGTTTTAAAAAGATCTCTATCACAACACCCCTGTGCATATACCGTACATTAAAAATTGAAACTGTAGATTTACATCTTATAATTCCGGTGTACCGTCAACGTTTCTATACAATATTAAATATCTTTATAAACAGTTGCATAATCCAGTTATAAACATACATTTTCACAGTAATTCTGATCGAAATCCCTTTACATGACAACGGTATCTTAACACGTACTCCATATTGTAGTACACGAATCGTGCTTATTAGAAGGTCCGATATGCAAAATTGCTATCACATATGTGTGCCTTCGTATATTTCTACATATACCCCCTCCTCTCTATATTCTCTCTCACAGTTCCCCTCTCGCTCTCTCCCTCTCTCCCTTTCCTCACAAATATATACACTCCGTTCGTCGAAGTTGGGTGTGTGCACATATACATGTAATGCGCGCGCGCGCAGAAACTAGACTTCGTCTCTCTCTCGGCAGCAAGCGTGCCGGAAATCCGTGCAACAGGTGGCAGCGACGTGCGCCACAGTTCGCCGTCCTCTCTCTTTCTGTCTCCTCTCTCACTCGCTCTCTCTCTGGCTCTACTAGCGGCCTTCGGCGCGCAATTTGATTCGGTTTTCGACGTCGAGGACTGGGCGTGTTTCATAGGGAAAAAAAACGGCGAAAATCTTGGTCAATCTGTCGGGTGCACAGGGCGGGCAGCGCTTGTCGAGATTTCCTTTGTGCAAATGCAACCGAGACAGAGCGGGAGACAGAGAGGGGGGAGGAAGAGAGAGAGAGAGAGAGAGATAGAGATGAGGGGATGATGGGGACTTTTTTTACGGCTCGATGCCTGCTTCTGAACGCTTTTTTCGCGTTTTGCTATCGCTCCTGCGCGCGTTTAATTGTCGGTCGGGGGCACCTACCGCCTTTGTTTGGGGAAAATTGAATCGTCCCGAGCGAGCAAACTGGTGAGCGCATCCGCGCACAAGCGCTAGACCGGAAAAATATTGGATTTTCCTTGGAAATCCGCGGGAATGGCTTTTGCGGTGGCGGCAGGCTTTGCAGAACGGATGAGCCTCATTCTGATGAGTTTTGTGTAAACGCGGATTGATATGTTCGTCAATTTTTTTCCCGCGTGTTTCTAGGTCCTTTTTCATTTTTTTCTTTATTTTTTTTATTTTTATCATAGTATGGAATTGCCTGGAACATTCGCGAGAAATGTTGAGAGAGCGTTTCCATTTAAGGACTGAGTCTCTCACTTCGGGATGAGTGCTTGGAGAAGATGGAGTGTTTGATGAACAAATATTTGACTTCTTAAAAAAGCCTTGATGATGAACGTTATTGGAAGTAATATGAAGATGAAGTGGGAAAAGAGAAAACCAGCACATTCTTATAGTGAAAATATTGTTACATTCAAAAAAGATTAACATTTATTAGTAAATATATATATAACGTTATTGATTTCTACGAAACAAAAATAAAGGTTTCTTGAAATGAATATTCATTTAATTTGAAAAAAAATAGTACAGACTGTTATTTCAGCAATTATTTTTGACATATTTAATTTTGAAATCTTTTGAAAGTTAAAAAATAACATAGTACTTTAAAATTCCGAATACTCGCAGAAAATACCTCAAATTAATCAATACTATCTCAAAAGAATAAAAGTGGAAAATAAAATCTCAGGAACTGTTATAAATTTTAAACATTTATAAAAGAGAGCTTCTGCTCTAAATTAATCAAGTAAAAAAAATATAAGTCTTGTCAGTCAAAAACAGCATACCAGATATTGGTGTATATATATGCACACGTACACGCATGAACTCGCACGCAAGCACGCACGCATGCACACACACGCACACACACACACACACAGATTTATTCCTCAATGTTAAAAAAATAACTTTTGACACTGTGATTGTTATTGTAGTACTAAATTCTCATATAAAATTGTGAATTCGGTATTTAAATTATCGAGCGCGAAATATGTTCGATAAAGTAATATTATCGAATATCATACATCGTCAGACGCGAGAGATTCGTGTCAGTAACGCGTTGACAATCGCTGGGCAACTCTCTCCTATGACTTCTATGTTTTTATATATTTCTTTAATAATCGCATACAATAAATAAATGGAGGACTACTCGATAAAAAAACGGCAACGGCGTGACTCGGCGGGGACTTGAACCCCGGACCTTTCGTTTTCGCGACGACTGCTCTGACCACTGAGCTACTGATGCCGGTGCACGTCTTTCCTCGAGTCGTCCTCATGTTGTTGTTATATGTAACCCGATCCGCCTCGTCACGTGGTACATACTATGCACACGTAACAATGTTTTATGAAAAATAACAATATACTAAATAAAAATTTTTTAATTTCTCAATGCCGACAAATAATCATATAATGTTAATAAAATCTAGACGTATGTTATAGAGTAAATCACTTTCCAAATTTAGATTGAAACCCCCTCGAATCTTTTGTTCGTAAATTCACGGAAAAACACTGTAGGATTGAACAGAAGGGGTTATTCATGTCCCAGACGCTACTACTTTTCGTTGAAAAGTAACCATGTTTTGCTTGCTAGTAAAGGACACGCGGATTCATGTGTTTGTTGCAAGAGTGTACTGCTCTACAAACACGTGCAATTCCATACATTTATTTCTGCATTTTTCTCCCCGTGAATATCAAGAAAGTAGCGTGAAAAATAAGCTCTAAAATTATCTTGCATACAAATAAAAACAACTCAATTTGAAATAACAATATAATTAATTTTGCTTCAAACTAAAGTAAACTAAATTCAACTTCCAGTAAAGTTTGAACCTCGCCTCTACCACTGCAATTAATTATTTCAGACGAAAAGGTGTCTGTTATATGAAAAACGCGTGTCTTAATTATTCGCTGTGTGTTCTCTGAAAATCTCCTGGCTCTATAGACCGACGACGCCCCGGAAGAAAACTACGGCAGTCACGGAGGCGCATTTTACCCCCCAAAAGTAGGTTAAAATAACTTTGAAAGAACGTGGTAGGAACGCACGCATATAGGGGGAGAGAAGAAAATAGTTAAAAAACCTCAGACGCGAGTTTTTCGCCAACTTTTCGCTATCCGAAAAGAAAGATGCGCGACGAAAGACGCAGCGGCCCGCTAAACCTTTCAACCTGCTAAGAACGCGGTGACTGGTCTCTTACACAACACCTAAGCGCAACTTACTCAGTCGCGTAAACAGAAGAAGCAAAAAAGAAACAGGCTTCTCAGTGACGAGAAAGACAGAGAGAGAGTGGAAAAAAGACAGTCGGCGGAAAAGCCGTAAAAAACCTGGCGCGACGCTAATGCGGAAAGTCTCGTGGATAATCCCGAGGTCTTAGCTATATATATACGCGACAACTCACAATATCGCGCAAGACACGGCCGAGATTACTTCGCACCCCCCAAGAGATCGCGCGTCGGCGCATCGAAGCCCCGCGCGGCTGCTGCATTACACTGCATTTCGCGTCGCGCAAACAGTGCAGTGTGCTGTGCGCGTGCTCAGGCTCGTTTGCCCGAGAGCCGGGACGCTCGTTCGCATTTCAAACGCGTTTCCCCGGACGTGGAGTGGGAGAGAGCTGGCTTTGCCTTTGGTAAAATACCGGATGTATTCTACGGCGTAATCACACGTGCGAATTGTTGAATATTTACACGCTGTCCCGTCGAGTTGCCGTTCCGAGCAACTCCACGGCAGTTATTTACGCAGTTTGGGTGTTTCCTAATCACGTTGTTTCGCGTGTTTTTAGACCCGAAGAAGTTGCGGTGACGCTAGTTCCAAAATTATCTACTGAAAAGGATCGTCGTACTGTTTAACTGATGAAATTACTAACAATTATTTCGCTTTTTCGAAAACCCGTTTTCTTCTATACCTATATATTCAACAGTGTATTATTTCTGTGAATTTTCGATAAAGTTGTAACATTTGCTATAAAAATCTAATTATTTTTCTTCCCAGCAACGATAAAATATCCCCATCCCTCGCAAAATCAAAGTCCTCGTGTTTTCTTTCGAAAAAAAGTCGCGTAAAATTTTTTACATTCCTGTAAAAAAAAAATGTTATTTTCTCAAAACGCAGGTCATATAAAATTTCTTCCGCAGAGTTAAAATTTCCAGTGTTTTCCCCCGGAAACCGCGCGGGCAAAGCGGAAAACTAACCGCGACACATTTCATTTCTTATTAGCGCGCGCATTCTTCTAAATCTAATTTCGAAAAACAAAAGAGCTAGCCACGCGCGCGAAGACTCGTGTTTTGTACTTCCGAGGCCGGGCGCGCTTGGAAATGGCCTTCCTCCGGTGGCGGGCAGGCGGTGCAGACGGAAAAAGAAGAAGCGGGAGAAAATGAGAGAGAGACGAGAAACGCTTCTTTCCAGGAATCGCTGAAGGTATCGCGCGGGGTGCTCTCGGCTTTCGCAAAGGAGGCGGACAGAGCCGAGAGCGCACGCCGCGCAGAAACAGAGAAAAGTAATGAAAGAGCTGGGTAGGAGAAAAAAGCGGGAGATGGTCGTGAATGAAAATGAGGTAGAAATTCTTCGTGTATGTGCGTCCATACGCTCGCAAGAGATTTTCTTAATTTTTCCCCTTTCTTGCTGCTTTAAAGTATATGATAAGAGAGGATGGCGGTGGGTGGGGTAGCTGAATGTAGGCGACGCGCAGGCTTCTTCTTCTCGCCGCAGCGATCGTGAGGGAACTTCTGATTTATGAAAGCTTTAAAATGTGATTGGTCCCTGCCCATATTTCAATTTTTTAACTTGCAGGATCGCTCTATCTTGCATATATGGGCCGCTATCTTTCTTTTTAATTTTAAAAACTTTCCTCCGCGCCGAGGAAAAACTGTCCTCTCTTTCAATATTTTAGGAAATTTATGCTTTGATAAATGCTTGCATATACGTGCAGTTCATTACTAGTGCATGATATGTAAGGCCGAGGAGATGGCGGATCCTAAAAATAACCTTATTTGCTGAAAGTGACGGCGCTGAAATAGTAATTATACGACAAAAGAAAAAATTATCAACTGCGATGTAATAAAAGTCTTCTTTCGTAATCTATGTGATTTAAACAGAGTCGCACGAAGATTCATAATTCTTTAATGAGGTGTAGCACTTTGCTTTTATCTCCGAGTTCATTTTCGCCGGATTGTATACGTGTAACATTTTAATGCGCTACACTTCCCGCAGCGCACTCTACTGCAGCGAGAGCGAGGATAAAAATCTAAAATGGGATTGTCTCTAACGCTCGGAAAAAACGACCATAAAAAATTCTACCTACCGTTCCGAGAGAGTAATTTAGTTTTCGCAACCAAATTAGCTGTATTTTGGTAGAAAAATACAGCAGGGAACCCAGCAGCACACTCGGCGATCGGCCAATTTTTTTTTTTTCTTTCATCACCATTGTTCGGCCTTCAGCGCGCTTACAAAAGCCTTTCGAAGCAAAATTAAAGCAACAAGAAGAAACGGGAGGAGACGCGTGAAGAGCGCTCTGGGTTTGGCATCGACGAGGGGCACAGGTACACATCAAATAATGCTCCATTCAAAGTGTCTCTCTATTCCCCTTTCGTCCGACCACTACCGCGTCAAGCAGAACGAACGCCCTCTCTCTCTCTCTCGAAATATACCTCCGCGAAAAGAAGGGCGGTAGTGCAGCGCAAAACAGGGGGAGTGCGAGAGAAAGAGAAGAAGAAGAAGAGGAGGAAGAGAAAGAGAGAAAGGAGGAATAAAAACAAGTGGAAATCCCAAATCTCTGAGCGGCCAACAAAGAGAACCTTGTGTGGCGGAATCGCGCGCGTGCGCATGTCGAACTGCTTGCTGGTATATACACCTCCCCCCGCCGACGCGTGCGAAACTCGCGTTCGCGCACAAAGGAATTAGACTGCCGCGGAACAATGCGCGCCGCCGCTGGCTGCTTTTGCGGCCCTGGCATCACACACGCACGCGCTCGCGCCTTGTATATATATACGTATACTTGTACACACATAAGTACGCCAAGAAGAGCGTGGGACGGTCTCGCGTATATACGTAAACGTACGTAGGTGCACACGCACATTTTGCCCGACGTGCGCCGCCCCCCCACGCAAGAGTTTATTGTGCTCTTATATATGCCGATCCATCCGCAGCACGCAACTCGTCGCCGCCGCCTTTCTTTTCGCTCTCGTCTCGTCTCGCGAAATTAGCACTCGCGTTTAAACCTACCGAGTAGTCGCGAGTACAAAAGAGGGTACCTGACACGATTCGAGAGAGTGAAGGGGGTTACGCGACGCGACGCTTTCTTCAGATTTATCGTTTTTTCGTTTTTTTCGAAATGAGATTGAGGTTTGAATAAAAGACACGTGGATGTCGACATGGGTGCGTAGATGGTTTTTTTTTTCTTTTTTTAGAGTGAATTTGCTCATTAATGAAACGATTTCGACGACAGAATTTAAATGAAAACTTTTTGTAGATCTAAATGAAAGCTAAAGCTCCAGCCGTATTTTACGAAGAATACACGAGAGTGCAAAAAGTAATTTTGCAATTTCAGACGTATTCGGAATTAAACGAATTTTATTTCTGTACTGTTACAGCTACATTTACTAAACCAAAAATTTCGTTAAGGTGTATAACAAATTTAACTTCAATCAAGTCATTAGGTGAAATTAATAACGCTTACTTATATGCTCCGATTTTAATTTGAACGTTGCAATATCTGACACGTGGCAAGAGCCAACCTATATAAGAGAATACGCGTGAATTTTAATTTCATTCATTAGCAGCCGGTGAGAAATAGCGCTCGCTAATGAAATTTTCAACCGAGATTCAGATCCCGTAGGGTACGCGTAATCCACTTGGTACACGCAGGCGCGAACGAATAAGCAACTGAGTTAATTCTTCAACGAGAGGGGCGAGAAAATAAACATCGACTCTCAACAATTACGTTCGGCGCACAACCCACCAGCATAATCACTCGAAAGGACTATACGTACGCGGTGATAATATACAGGCGCGAGGGTGATGTCCGTAATACGCGGCGAGGAGCAATGCATGCAAATGACGGCGAGATTATGCAAGGCATAATGCAAACATTTTCCTCTAATTATCGCTGAAGCGGTGATTGACTCGTTTCATCAGGCTATAGCGCAATGTATATCTGAAATTTCCGGGATTTCAACTCGACAGAAGCCGTCCCCGTTGTCTCTTATCCGTAGCGTTTAATGCCAGTCGCTCTCCTTCCCTTTCGATTCGTATTCGCGGCCAGCTCTTAAAACGCCATGCCCCTGTAAACGTGGCTGCGGCGTATACACTTGCTGGAGGGGAAAGGGGCTGGCAAACGAGTGTCAAAGATCCAGGTCGAGTGCACCTGTTTGTGGCGGGAGACTCGGTCCGCGCTTGCATTACCCGCAAAGGGCCTTTTTCCTCCCCTCACTCGCACGCGACGGCGGCCGACAGCGCTGCAATTACGGACTTTAATGAAGGACTGTAATTATCCGCGGAGCGATGAGGAGAGGGAGCGAGGAGAAGGTCAGATTTGCTGCTCCCCCTGCAGCCTCCCTCCAACTTTTTTATTATGACGCGCATGAACGACATAATTAAGGATTTGACAACGCATCGGTCGCCCTGTACACACATGAACGCCTCGTAATTGCACATCTCGGGAAATTGGTTCTCCTCTCTCTCTCTTCTGCTCCCTTTCTTCATCGTCTCGGCGTTGTCGTCCCATTGCGTGCATTCTTTTCCGCCTGCGCTTATTTTCCCACTGCGCCGAGCTCGTGACAGCTCCTCCGCCGCATTTCCCGGCCCAAGTTCGTTAATGCGGCGGCAATTGCGCGACGACCGCATACTCGCGATTAAAATTTTTACACGCAAAGTCTTCGCGACGTCACCTGATGCGCAAGTAGGTATGCCGGCGAAGCGTGATTGTTTCGCGGTGAGAGTTTTTACTTACGTGCGCGCGCATTTCGCGAGCGAAATGCGCCGCGCCATGCACTTTTCCGCGCAGATCTGTTGTGCTAATTACCCGAGTTCTTGACATGCTCGCGACAACGTTTAATTAGCGAGAGAATAATTGACGACGCCGCGGCACTTTTAATTACGGTTTCCTTCATTGCAGACATGTTTTCAGTTATTTTAATCAGTTCGCGTTATGTGACGTTGCCAGATGAATCTCAATATGTTTACGAACTAATTTTATGATGACGTTTGTCTCGGCTGCGTCATTCACACTTTCCATCGCGACGCTCTTTTCCTTTCACAAATTTTTTCTTTTCGTGGCGATGTTTCGCGATGATTCATTCAATCTCCATTTGAATAAAATTGCTAAGCCACCCATTTTTTTATTTTTATTAATTCTTAGTTTCCGACCTGCGTACTCGCAATGTAATGCAAACATGTATTATAATATTAACGAGATTTTGTACCATCATTTGGGCACTAATACAATAATCGAATAGAGTACTGTAGGTATTGTAATATTGCTATGTGCACCGATATAACCATCCAGCGAACACCACAAAGACGCTGCAAGCGTGAGCCAAAGAACCTTATATGATCGTCTCGTAACAGACATTACGGTACAGCTGAAAGCTTGACTACTAAGATTGGCATTGCTTGCACAACGCGAATAGAAGAAGCCTATAGTCAAAATGATACACCGCGGTCTCAAATCTTTGTTTTACCAATATTATATATATAAGTAAGGTTAATATTTTTGACTAGAGAACAACATTATTTTCCTTAATACACAAAATTGAATCGATCCTGGTAGAAAATGAATGATATTTAATAGTTAATGTGCTAATTAAATGGAAAATTTTTCAGCAACAATGAATATGTAACAATAATACAATCTACCTAAAAGTATTACTAGTTGTTAAAATACCGATAATGTCAAATGTAAATGCCAAAATTTACTTTAAATTAGTACAGATATTAAATAATAGCAGAATATTGTTCTTAACCATAAATTTAGCTGAAAAATAGGTAAGTTATGGTTAACATTTCTACCAGGGGAGTGATCGATAAAATTTGAGCTTTTTGACTTGTAAAAGTAAAAAAACATGTTGTCGATAATATAAATGATGCTTACGATATGTAGGGTATTTATGATTAAAATTGCGTATAAATAAAAAAAATACGTAGGGTATTTCTTTTTTCAAAATATTTTCAAATTATTTGAAAATATAATGTACCAAAACAGAACATATAGGTATTAAATTTTTTGTATTATTGATCAATTTTATTCTGAATTCAAAAAATAATATTGAAAATTGCATTTTCATATATTGTTCTAAAAACTTCGTTGATTTTGTAATACTTAAACATCAAGGAGGTTACATTAATCATAACCATATACAACGATGAAAACGTCTCGGTTTTTCAGGGCTTTCTCTGCTCATTTTCCCTTGTCTATACATCCTTTGAAACCGAAGATGTAAAATGCAATGGCTAATTTTAGGGCAGTAAGAGAGAAAAGAGAGATAGAGAGAGGAGGAGAAGGAGAGAGAGAGAACGAGAACAAATAAGAGAAGTACGGCTTGGCGTTTGAGAGCCAATTACGGTACGAGGGTGTAGGAGGAGGTGGATGAGAAGGAGGAGGAGAACGGCGAGCGAACGAACGAACGAACGAACGAACCGTCTCATTCAAACGCATATCCGAACGGCACTAATTTCACAAGGCTCACCTTGAAAAGGGGTTCAAGGCGCAGAGGTCAGGATTCTATAGTATAAAATCGCCGCGAGAGCAAATGGGGATCAGAGTAATGCAATTATTTCCTCGAGATGCCGCAATGGCTGCACTCCTACAAATTGCTTTTTCAGTTATAACTTTTCTTATTATCAGTAATTTGAAGAGTATATATATAGAGAGAGAGAAAGAAAGAGCGATTATATTAAAAGGCACTCAAGCATTTTTTCTATGGATTATGTGGAAATGTATAGTTACGTTGAACGAATTTATTAATTACGTTTACAACTGTAACGCTTTTACGACGCCGTCAACCTTTTTTTTTATTCATTTTAAGACGCACTTGCAGATCCCGCGCTTATCGCAACAGTTAAAAACAGCCATTGGTCCAACACAACTCCTGAATTTCATTTAAATGTTTAAGCCTCCAAAGTTGAGATTTACTCTCGTAAACGGAATACTGGCACAACTACTTCGGGCAAGTTACAAACGTCGTTACAATGGAACGACCAGTTGCAGGTCACCTTAAGAGACCGCACGCTAGTACACCGCCACACGGACGTGTTTACGTACAGATTTGACTTCGGAAGATTAAACTCACACGAACGATGAATATAATGCTTATATATCGGAGTTTCTTCAAACTTCTTTAAGAAAGTCTTTCTATCTTCCGGTATACTATAATATTTATGAATTTCTGACATCATGTATTTTTGACTCGAAAATTACGACCCGATACCAGCCTTCGCTCGTAAATTGTATCGCTACCAGATCTTATGACACACACACACATACACACACCACACCACATACGACACTCACACACACTCCCACTCTCACACACCCTCCGCCTCTCTCTCTCTCTCTCTCTCTCTCTCTTTCTCTCTTTATCTTTGTAAAAAAATTATTAGTATTTTATATTATTTTGATAAGCCCTTGCATGTGTTTGCGTTTCATTTTCTGGTTCAACAACGATAAAAGCATAAAAAACGAACGTGAAAATTGGAGTTCCGAAAATATTTACCGTTACAAATCTCATTTCACAAAGCAATAATATTTACATGAAAAAATATATATCTACACTGAGAAAACTGTCGTAGGAAAATTTACTGAAAAACTAACAAAAATTACTATATTTGATAGCAACGCGGGGATATAAGCAAATTATAAAAAATTTTGCTTTAGTTCAGGAATATTTACAAGGTATCTTAATAATTTTTACTACTACACATAGCAAAAAGTGCCCTCTACATGTAGTACTTATTGCGTGCACGCCGGGAGCACGTGTCTGATTGAGGTTATGTTTCTCCCGCAATTTGAGATTATCTTCCTTTTAAGTTATCAAAAACATCGACAATATCGATTCAGTTGTTTTATTTTTACGTTGTGCAGGTGAGCTATGAGTTATTTCTTTATATTATCATAGTTATTTATTGCTATCAAATAATCATCAAAGTTCTCTCGTAAGCGAAGGTAGCCAATGTATCAGTTCCAAAATTTTGTACTCAAGAAGCTTACGTGGGTAAGAGGTTAGCGCGTCTGCCTAGCGTGCGGAGGGTCCAGGGTTCGAATACACAACCACCGTAAAAAAAAATTTTTATTTCCTTATTTATTTCTTGTATAGCTAAATTTAATTAATAATATATTAAATATTGTATAAATATTAGGTATCCTATAGATATAAAATCATGAAAATCAATTTTTTTTAAGTTTAAGTTTGGCTACAAAAATTACTATATTAGTTAGCAAAAGTACCTAAATTTCCATGATATCCCATCGTTGCTATAAAAAATAGTAATTTTTATTAGCTTTTCAGTAAATTTTCCTACGACAGTTTTCTCAGTGTATAAAAGAGCGTGCAATGTATTTGTATCAAATAACACGTGAAGCGAGAAAATTTCCAAAATATCCATATCATATATTTTACAAATAGAAGCGATTTAACGCAAAATTACGCACGGACGTTCCTGAATAATCGAGCATGCATAGGCCCTGCGCGCAAAAAAAAAAAAAATACAGCGATTTATCTTTCGAGCTATATATGAAAACACGCGACGGGGTCGATCGAGCGGCGACGATAAAACGATCGCTATTTACAATTTGAGCGGCATCCAAAACTCTTCGTTGCCGGTGTTTTTCTCGGGGGAGGTGGGGGGCAAGAAAACTCGATCGAAAACATGGCATTTTGGTACAGCTCGAAAGATAGATCGCCGGCTTTTTTGCGCGAGAAGCGTCGCGCGATGATTCAGACCGGAAAGCTCCATCACGGACGGTTGAGCAGGCGCGGCCGCGCTCGCCGTCTGACGGCCGCCCTCATCTTGCCATCACCACCACCCACCGCAGCTACCGGGAGCTTTGATACCGCTCATTGGCCCATCGACTTTTCCTTTGCTGGGCAGCGGCAGGATCGTCAAAGCCTTTTTCCAACTAGAGGGAGAACGACAGGTTTGGCAGCAGTAGCAAAACACGATCGTGTGGCTTTTCGAAGCCAATGTAACTCGATTTAGTGCGCAGAATTGAAAACTCGCGGGAAAACGATACAAAAGTGTACTTTAACGTAATTACTTACGGGAGAAAGGGTTTACGATCGTATGTTTACAATGGAATTTCATTTGTTTGTCCGAGGGAAGCACATTTTACTTTCTTGGTATTGCAACAAATTGAAATTTATTTAAATGATAATTTTAAATTATCGTACACCGCTAGACTATTAACCTACTTTGCGTTTTATTTGAAGTAGTTACCAGTAGCTCGTAAAAGCAAAGATAAACAACATAAATTGTTACGTCATGTAGCCGACGTGTCTCTCCCACCCTCTCTCTCTCTCTCTCTCTCTTTCTCCTTTTCCTGAGCCTCCCGCAGAGTTAAAGTAGGTGACGAAAAGGACACTTACGTAAAAGCTGCCTTTTTCCTTCACGCTTTTACTATTCTACACAACATTTTAAGCATTGATTTTGCTCTAAAAAAAAAAAATATGCCGTGATGCCACACTGAAAATATATTTTTCCTTGCAAATCTTAAACCAAAGAAAGACAATGAAATATTGAGATCAGCCGATGATACAAACGCCACATTAATATCTCCAGGACTTTCCTCTTCGCGCAATACAATACTCGGTTATAATATACACAAAGTATATATCTACCGTTCACTGCATTACTCTCTCGCAGCAGCCAACATCTGTAAGACGGTGGCGAAAGTGGACCCGCGCAAACTGCAGGTGGAAAACTTCTTTTGGATCGCGCGCACACGCGGACTTCCGTGTCTACTGCACAAAAGCTCACTCACAGTAGGGGGGAGGTGAAGGCGTTTTTACTTTTATATATATATTGCAGCCGACAACGACGGTGGCACTTTCGCCAGGCCCAGGCTACAGAGCAACGGCCGCGCACGTGCAGTGTTCGGCGCGAAAGAAGTGGCACTATGCGCCGCGGTGGTCCCCGGTGCGCTGGTTAGTATCGCGACCGCGGTGGTCGCACAGGAACAGAAGGAATCCCCAGGACCAAGAGAGAGGGAGAGAGACCTCGGAGATCTGTTTAGTGTCTTCACGTAATTCTCACGGAACGCGTGTGTTTTAAGCGGCGCGGTTCCTCGTTGAGGCTTGAGAGACGGCGCTTTGACTCTTCGTATTTTGGTTTAATCTCGTTTGTATATAGCCGAGGAGTAGAGGATTCGTCTGTTTCTTCACTCGAGTCCCACGATACTTGTAAGATGTGAATTATTTGACAGGCGTTATCTTATTCTTTATTATCCAAAGGATTAACTTATTTAAAGATATATAGAAATATGGGGGAAAAAAATATATACTTTAGAAATAATGTGTACCCATTATTTTATAGGATCAATCAAAACTACCGCTATATTCTGCAAAAGATAAAGACAAGCCGCAGCAACGAAACTATCCTCTAGCGGAGTGCAGGGTAACACTTTAAGAGCATCCATAATCTTGGTACACAATCTACATAAGCATTACATTAGCGCAAGTTTAGCATCGATAATTAATTTTCATTGCCTCTTCGGTTCTCCACTTGCGTATATATACACGCGCCCGAATCGCTACGCTGCACGCGCGCAAGGTCTCTCTCGCAACAAATTGCGCGATTCCCCGTACCGTAATTGCTAGTCTCTACGCGCTCACGAAGTTCCGTCGTCTCTCTCTCTCTCTCTCGCTCTCGCTCTCTGTATTCGGAGTCGAAATGAGCCACTTACGCGTCGTTTGGGCTAATGGCGTAAACGACAAAACGGCTATACCTCCGCTCTCGCCTTAATACAGCCTAATCCCTTCGATATAAGCCCGGCGTTTCTTACGTCGGAGAGAGAGTGCGCGATTGCCCGGTATGTATTCTCAGCCGCTGTTCATCCCCTTCCTCTCTCTCCCTTTCTCTCTCACCTGCGGGTCAATTTTACATGGTAATCCTAGAGTTCGCTGGGCTAATCGAGTAATGGACGCGCGGAGTGCGCTTCTACCCTCGGCCGGCGTCTTGGTGACGGGAGCAATTATAACATTCACGAGGAAGTACGAGCATGAAGGGAGAAGCGCACGTCCGCAATGTTCCCGGTGTAGAAGCATGATATACACGAATTCTTCGTATATAGAGTCGACCTGTATTCGAGATTGGCATATGTTGATTTTTAATATTTTGCAAAGGTTTAGCTGGACACTCAACAATTTTAACTCCAACAATTTTTATTTGATGCCTAGTAGTACCCTGATAGAAAATTATAACCATATTTTATAGCTAATATGTTAATTGAATGGAAGCGTTTTAAGCAAAAATCATAATGCAAAAATAATATAATTCATCTAAAAGTTCTGCTATTACTTAAAATACATATTTTATGAAGTGTAATTAAATGCCGTAATTTATTTCGGATTGGCACATAATTATGAAATACAAGCCATGTTCGGTTTTAGTCATAAATTAATAGCTAGCTTCTGGTTAACATTTGTACTAGGATAATATAATAGTATTCTTATTAGTTGGTAAGATAAAGTACCCGAATACGGGACAAATTAAAAATGGGACCGAAATCGGGACAGCAGTGAAATAATTACTATAAAATGTTAATAGGGTAATGGCATTACTTTGTTAGCATTATTTGTAATACTATGTGTGCACGTCAATTTTGTCTTAATTTACTCTTTTAATTGATTCAAACGGCATCCAAACTTTTCGGGGTTATATTTCAGTAGCGTGATAAGTCAAATCTTTGTCCAACTTTAGACGCCTCATAGTTCCCAATACCCGAAAGCGGAACACATTTGAAAGTATTGTCCCGACATAGGGTTCGAGTAACATCCCGATTTAGGTCCCAGCTTGACATAGAAAACCAGGAATAGCAGGCGTATACATGTTTTTTCAATCTTACTTATTTATTAGAAAAAAGTATTTAAATTGGTTTACTTTTGTATAGAATAGTAAGATAGATTGTGTATCAATGATTAGATTAAAAAGTTTTTAAAAATGTTGGTTGTCGGTTCTGAAAACACCATTTATATATGGTTGTACTCCAAATGTGTCCCGCTTTCAGGTACTTTACCTTATTGTTGAATAAAATATAGTTTGTTTCACGTCGATTTACGCTTTATAGTCTAGGCGCCGACAATACATTTCGTGGCCAAATTTTGTCCCCGCCTGAACCAAAATTTTCTAGGCGTAATTTGGCCTGCTAAATCTGAATTTCGACGGTTCCCGGCCGAAAATGTAGGAGAAAAAAGTTATAAAAAATTTAATTGTTTAAAAGACCATATCTCAGAAGTGAACTATCGCAGCGAGCTGAAACTTTTTCCAAAACGTTGGTTTTTTTATTTAGAAACTATTTTGTTCTTATACTTTTTTAGCTATGTCTGATACACTGAAAAAAAATGTGATATGTTCAAGAAAATCGGACATTTTTCAAGTAAAATTTACTTACAACAAGTAATAGTTACTTGAAACAAGTGCGATTTCCTTGAACATAACAAATTTTTTTCAGTGTAACTTTAAAGATATCAACAATAAACGTCTTTTGGTGCACCTTTGCTATTTACTATACCACGCGCGGCCGCCACACGCCGCCTCTCGTCTTTGCGCTTACTATATTGTTACTAGATAAAATGAGTAGATTTTATGATTTGAAGTGTATAAATATATATTCCATTGCATAATTGCCAAAACAATGATCCATTCAACCATCAAAAATCACTAATTTATATATTGTATACAAGCTTTCAGGTGAATATTTTCCTTGTCTGCGTAGAAATATTTAACGTTTTATTTCATTACTGATCCATAAGGCGTTTATCATTGATATCTTTAAAACTATCAGAAATAGCTAAAAAAGTATGAGAACAAAAAAGATTCTAAATAAAAAATTCTTTATAATTTTTTTTCTCACTTTTTCGGCCGGAAACCCTCGAAATTCGGATTCAGCAGGCCAAAATACGCCTAGAAAACTTTGGTTCAGGCGGGGACAAAATTTGGCCACGAAATGTATTGTCGGCGCCTAGACTATTAGTAATGCAATTGTATACTGAAAAAATTTTTGAATATTGATAGAAGATTTATTTGTATTATTCTGGGATTATTTCATTTGAATGAAGTAATTGAAGAATTTGCGAGCTAATCAACCCTTTATTAAACTATTCCAATTAATTAATATATCAATTTACGAGTACTGTTTATTAATTTAAACGTTATATAAACTCGAATTACAACCCGTAAAGAATATGAGAAAATTGTTTCGGCGAACACAAATAAAATTTTAAATAAATTTAGGTTGATGGAAATGTGATAGCCAGAAAATTAAAAAAGGAAATATAATACAATTAGTGACTTAAACTTTTATCGTGAAAAATAATAATTTAATTTATCTCTTATGAAGTAACGCTCAATCCTCGTAATTGACGTATCAATCGTATGAAGAAGAATATAATTGTCAGATTCGGGGAAAGACTTCGCATAAACCTCGTCACTAGTATTTTGGGTCAGCAAACGAAGATGCACAAGGCTTAATTTGTAAGTCGTTGATTTATTCTAAATAAATTGTAAATTTGAAGCAATGTGATAAAAAGACATTATCATCATTGGGATTTAGCTGTTACGGATACATATTAATAATAAATTCTCAAAAAGTAGAAAAAAGCATTTATGCAAATTTACCATTATTGATTATATACATATATTTACTAAGGTTGCAATTAGTTCAAAAAACAAAAAAGACCGTTGCTAAGAAGAAGCTAAGTTGTTGATTTTGTCGTTTGTGATTTAGTCTTTGAGTAACCGTTGAATACAGATTTTATCAATCTTTACAATAAAGGAAACTTGGAAGTATTTTATAATTATTATTGTATTTTTCAATCACCCGCCGCAAATTCCGTTTTGTGCGGAACATTAGCCTTGGCTTGAAATTGGTCTGTTCGGCTAAACATTTCAAGACTTTATTTCCAAATAACCAAGAACTATTTAATAAACTCTCATCAGACTATCCACTTGAACAGCTCCTCTCAAATTCTGGTACATTATACACTCATCTCATCCTATTCCCTATTAAAAACTTCGAAAACCCGAATAAGACAACTAATGCGTAACGAGGGTGCTTGATAATCAAATAGTTTAAGCGAAGAGACTGATAAAAAAAAGCTCGTTCGCCGAGACGAGCAACTCGATCGCGTTCACGTCGCTGGAGGATAAGGCTCTCGTCGAGTATACGTTGTTGCCAGCAGCCGCACACACGCCTCGGGGAAAGCATCATCTTAAACTTTAGTTGCGGGAAGTTCAGCAGCATATTCACACCAGACTTGGCCCACGTCTGATTACCATCTTTTCCGCTCGATGGAGCAGGTAGCTTAGCGGTTCGGGTATTTTCTAGCCGCAGATGATTTTGGAAATTTATCGGTGACGCTGACAGCTCCCAATCGCCGAGCCTCTCTTGTAATCCTAGCGATGCGGCTTAGCGATGACCGACAGCTGGTGTTAAGGTGGCATTAGCCTTTGCTCTCGCATGACGTCATTTTTGGTCGACGTAATATCTCGATCAAGTTTCAAGTAGGAAAACATATTTTGTCCAATAAGACAAAAAATATATGTTTGGCGAATAACTTGCCTGTCTGGTCTCAGTGCCCATACGCAGAACCTTATTTGCAACGTTTATTTTTAAAACTTTCGTAGTATATTAACGACGTGTGATTTTGATGACACAATTACATTTTCTACAAAAAATCTCTTATTTCACATTTGATTTGTCCAGCATTAGTAATTTATAACTTAATACGAAATAGTTAACTGTTTACTCTCATAAAGATATTTTTTGTACATGACATATTATGACTTTATATAAATTTAATTTTATCGATAACCGAGTTGGAGACCTTAAATTTTCTTTATTCATGTTAAAAGTCTAATGTTTATACAATATTTCTGTTAAGTTTGAAAGCTATGTAGTATTTTATAAACAATGGCTGATGCCATCTTAGTTGCATAAACTGATAGCCAAACTGTTATTGACAAATTTGTATATTTCTTATACTTATTTACAGATGATTATATACACGGAGAGAAATTTTAGAGTAAAAATTACCAAGGTGCCTTGGTAGTGCATGGATAGACTGTCAAAAGCCGTGATATTCCCAGGTTTCTAATACAATTTATAAGTTTCCCAGGAAAAACTACCGTAACCACTTAAAAAAAATACCAAATTATCGGAATAAAAATTACCAGACACACTGGTAAAAATTGAGATCTAGTCATTTTTACAGGGTAACCTAAGAATTTTTACTAAGAAAACTGATAAATTTTGCCAAATAACCTGGTATTTGTGTATTGGCGCATGCGCACTGCGCATTATTGTGTTTCAGAAGATTGATACTAGAGGCGTGCGCGACGTTAAAATGAAAACAATACACATATTTTCAGTAAGTAATAACGGCGATTCAAATGACTGTTGGTAACAGCTTCCGTGACGCAGTCGGTAGAACGTCGGACTCTCAACCCAAAGATCATCGGATCGAATCCCGCTTCCGTAAAAATTTTTTTTCAGTTTAATGTTTTTTCATCCTTGTTTCTGTTTCTATTTCTATATTAAAATACTATATATGCATTAATATAGATAAAAAAAGTTAATTTTTTTAATTTAAATTAACTAAAAAAAAAATTTTACCAAGGCACTTTGGTAAAAAGTTTGAAATTGTCAGTCTGTCCATCCATTACCATAGAAACTGGTAATTTTGCCTCGAATATTTGTAATTTTCACTACAAAATTTCTCTCCGTGTACTTAAGTTATCATTATATTAACTGATGTTTTAATATTCGCACCTGCAATATACACTCAATTTAAATTAAGGACGAATAGCACTAATATCCAAGTAAAATTATAGTGTACACCATTATTTTTATCTGAGAAACACATTTTATATATTCATGTTCTATTTTGGAAAACCTGACTTAGTAGTTCAAATCTTTGTGTACAGCAATTAAATACAAAAACTAATTAACTGAACTAAATTCATGATCGCAATTCAAGATTATTATGATATCGTCTAATGTACAACATATTAGTTGACCTACAATTAACCCGGTATTCGCATTATATTTAATTAATTAAAGTACCTAGCATAGATATGACACACGCGCATTATATGTATATGCAGCAAACGTATTATCTTTCAAAGCCTTATATTAATTTCGCAGCGGATATACGTGCATATTCGTCGTATGTATGTCACATTCTCCCGCTAAATCTCATTCGTTGAAATCTTACACTGATAATTCAATCTTTATTCATCACTTAATTCTCGCGCGTAACTGGGAATTTATTCTTAAAAACATTTTTCTTACTAGATTTCTTGGTAATTAGTTTGAAATACAATCTCACATAATACTCCCATCATTAGTATACATACATATTAATAATAATAAAATATCTAGAATCTTATGAACTATACTCGGATATTTCATTTAAATTAACACAGTTTGAAGCAGGCGCTTCTTCATACAAACATATCGGAAAGTCGATCGAGCTAACAAGTGCATTGAGTTCGCGCAGCCGAGAGAGAGAGAGAGAGAGAGAGAGAGAGAGAGAGAGAGAGAGAGTCTATTTTCTGCAGGTGGCATCCCGACGTAAGTGTAAATACGATTAGTCGAGGCTGCAGCGTGTTGCGAAAGCTTTTTGTACATGCATATCGCGCTTCAGTCTCGTCCGTGCTCTTTCCCGCCCTTATATAGTCGCACGCCCGTTTACGTCCCATATGTGCCTCTGAATACTCTCTCGCTCTCTCTAACATTCTCTTGCGCCTCGTTCTCTCGTCATCTTTCGCAGAATTCTTTCTACGCCGGTGTGCTTTCATATTATTTACACAATCTTAGCATTTTCCTCGGTTGTCTTTATTCAACAAAAAAGAAAAAAAATCGTCGACGACTGATAAAATTGTATTTAATTAAAGTAAAATTTATTTAAATCAAGTAAATATTTACTATACATTCAACGACATTCTCTTAACTGCAGTAAATTTTGTTATAGTACAACAGCAGTTTGTATTTCAAATGTTAGGAAATACCCGCACTCGTCCGTTATTATAAATTCATTTCGTTCACAACACAAGCATTTTTCGTGTCTATATGCGCGTACATGTGCATTTGCATATTTTCAGCCAATTGGCGAATTATTTGAATTAAAATAGCACAGTCTTTCGAAGTTATTTAAATTCATAATATATTATATGGAATTACATACGAAATTTCGCTTGCCCTTCAGCTATGCGCAAAATAATAATATTACATATTTTAATAACCAATGAGGGTGTACAATACCAACGATTCATTTAATATGAACTACGTAAAAGTTAGTTATAAGTACAAATAATGTATACAAATTTAAATTCCAATGTATATTATAGTTAATGCAAAAATAGAGCAATAACAGTATAATTATTCGCCCTACAATGCAATAAAACGATCATAAATTTGATAATAGTAAAAGGAACATAATAATAATTTGGTAAAACGCTTTATGTTAATTTATACATACGTTGCGTTTTCATAATCAGATGTTTCCAAACAGCAATCCCCCTCGACCGGCCACATATATTCAAACAAGGCACTTTATTCAAATCCCCCATGCGCTCCTTCAAAATCCCTTTAATGTCTCTTAAAAAGGAACACGCGGGCGCGCTTGACACTCCGTCAAAAAGGAGACAGAGACAGACAGAGAGAGAGAGAGGCAAGGCGAGAGAGTAAACGACTCGCGGCCGCGGCGGCGCTTTTAAAAGCCTGCGCTCGTGCGTCTAAAATTGAATTTTCGCGGATTTTTCGTATATACACGCGAAATAAGGGGAGTTTCATCCGCGACGCTTGCGCTCCAACCGGCCGCGCAATATCCGCTCCCCCCATAAAACAGAACCGTAAACAGCGCCCAACGTATAAATTATATTTAAAAGCTAACGTCGTCGCGCGCGCGTGCGGGCGCCGCAGCTTTTTCCTTAGGGCTTTAATACCCCTCCCCAAGCCACCTCCGCGCTGTCGTTTAAGTACGCGCCCGTCGTAAGAAATCCAAGGTATATCAATGTACCTGCACCGGAGAGGTAAGATCTTAGTCTCTCTTTTTGCTTTCTCAAAGAGAAAGTTTGGTAACGGTAAAATTTGTCGACCTCGAGGTTTCGATGATTTTCGATATTTCTGAGCTCCCTGAGTCGTGTGTACGTGTGTTATAAATTTTTCCGCAGCATAAATCGAAACTGGCCAGAGATATCAAGTTTATCTTTGGCAGGTACATAAACCTTATTTTGAAGTTGTGCAAGTTCAAAATATGAGTAGATAGGAAATTTTAAGACCTTCCAAAAATGGGCGTATTTCCGACCGATATCCACACCCGGCGACGAAAAAAAAATTTCGATTTTTCCATATTTTTCTTTTTGGAATGTTACAGCTTGCGCCCGTGGTAGTATATACAATTTTTTTGTTCGAAGGCCGCAAAATGAGTTTTCGCGGCCCGTATAGAGGGCGCAAAATACTAAATGTATTTTGCGGCCTAGGCCTTACATTTAGTATTTCGCGACCTCTATACGGGCCGCAAAAATTCATTTTGCGGCTTGAGGATAAAAATGTAATATTTTCAAATTTATATATTTGATCTAAGAAATATTATGGCTATTGTTGGTTGATTGGCTTTTCAATTGATTAATATTCGATGTGAGGATGAATTGATTTTTTACAATAAATACAAAATAATTACCATTTTATAAAGAGTAATATTTTATTTGAAATTCGTTACAATCGTTAAAGTTAGGTATGTAGCTAAAATTTAATAACAATGTAACCAGAATAAATTTGATGTAAAAGTACATTAATTTTCATACATAAAAATGTTCTTAAATTTAAGAAACATTTAAGTTACAAATTTACTGAATTTTAGGAATAATGTAACAGAACGTAATTTAATGTACAAATACATTAAATTTAATATAAAAACAATAAAATTCGGCACAAGTATAAATAAATACCAAATTTAAAATTTGATTTTTCCCGCCATATATTTGCCACCGACCAGGGCACAGTTCGCGCGCCGCCGCCAGGCAGCGCACCCCCTACCTGCCTCCTCACGTACCTAAATAAGCCGGCTCGAGGGAATATAGAAGCTCGTCACCGACCATCCCGCCAAGCTTTATTTAACTAGCGAAGTTTATTGAGTTAATAAAGTCGCCTTAATTGTGTGAGAGGTGTCACGGCATGATTAGAGCAGTAGCTTCGCTGGATGGACTGTTTGGTAGCAGTTCGAAATCCGCCTTGTTTTCCTGGTTACGTGCGTTTAAATCGGCTCAAAATTTAAGGAGTAAAGCTACCAGTCAGCCAGCCCATTCTCGCAGGCCACGTACAGTGCGGTTTCACCCGTATTTTTCGTTTCATTGACGCGCGCGTCCAATTTCAGAAAAAGATGGAGAAAAAAGCCAGGCTGTTGAATTTCGCCACGAATAACAAGGAGAATTTGTTTCTTTCATGTGTTTTTACGTTTATATCGGTGCCATTGTCAAGAAGAAGCTGGGTCTGGAAAATGCGTTTGTTGTTTTATAAAGCTACAAATTGAATTAAATTAAAAGCCCGTTGCCAATTCAATGGTATGTGACTTCCTCAATTTTAACTCACTTATTCCTTATATTTATTTGTAAGTCTCATAATAATTAACCTTTCTAGACCCAAATAAATTAATAATCACAATTTTCATTTCAATAAATAATAATGATGAAATAAAGATGCATATTTACTTTTAAATTCTCTCGCTCTTTATCCAAGAGCCAATAACAAATCAAATCTGTAGAGACTTTACATCTTCCCGTCATCAGTTTTTTAAGGACGCTTGCTCATTGCAATCGTAACCAAAAGTACGCATGCGAACGCCGTACGCCTAGCGCTCTCTCGGGTCTCCCCACTCTCAAAATTTCACGCGAGACTGTACACGTACACATGGCGCCGCTTCATCGGTGTGTACATTCACATCGAAGCGCTCCGTCTGTGTAGAACACGCGTAGCTCGCGGGCACGCCATTGGTTTGTTTACACGCACACAAGGACGCGCGCGGCCGAAGTTACCTACTTTAAACAACTGTATCTCGAAAACGGTGCTGCTAGGCTTTCTGGATTTTGGAGAGCTTATTTAAAATATCATCATTAGTAAAATATATCTTTTTCGTTCAATTCTATAGAAAACTTTTGGCATTATTAATGAAAACGTTAATTTTTTCACGACTTTTTCATAAGACCCCGTATTAAATTGTCTAACTTTGATAGCTTATATCTCATAAACGGTGTTGCTAGGCTTTCTGAAGCTTGCAGATTTTGCACATAATAACAATAAGAATCTACCCTGCAAGTTTCATAAGATTCTATAGAAACTCATTTTGTGAGCAAGCGTCCTTAAGAAGGGAAAACATGGGTTCGAAATGTTGAAGTTTATTACGCAAAAATATGCTCGTGTTAAAATCGATTAAATATATCAATTTATAGTATTAAAGAAAACAGTAAGTTTTAAAGTAATAGGTCTAATGGAAAAAGTTTAAATTAAAATATCAGATTTTTTTATGGAAAATCAATATTTGTGGTCATATTGTCAAAGTAATAAAAGTATAATAGCTCAAGGAATTTATAAAAATTATGAATAACCAGAATTTGCATTTAAAAAAAATAATAGAAATCAATAGATTTTTTAAATTACCTCTTTTCTACTTCTTTAAGATACTCGTTGAGAAAGCATTCTGCTAATTCAGTTAGCAGCGGTTTTTTCTATCTATTGCTTTCTCTCTGCACTGATGCAGTACGTTATAAGTATGCCACGTTACGTATGTAAAAACCAGCGCTGTGTGTTACAGCACTAACAGTTCAGCTGCGTATACATCTCTGTATATGTATTAAACGCGATAGGCTTGGCTCTCGCGGAGAGAATATCGGGGCTTGGTTGTGGCTCTGCACAATCGTAACTCGAGACGCCGTTGTTGGCCATACAGTGTGTGATTAGACACACACAATGTGTGTGTGTGTGTGTGTGTGTGTGTGTGTGTGTGTGTGTGTATCGTGCGTGTAACGCTCGTGGGTGCAAGCCAACGCAGAAGAGGGGGGGGGGATTTCAGCGAACGATTCGCGATAGCGTTACAACGTATACGCGTTCCCCGAACGAAAATACTTAACAAGCGTGTTTCCGATATATAACGTTACGCGCAGTGCTGCAACTATATAGGGTATTTTTTTCTGGCCAGAGCGAATCCAACGCTAATGGGGTATCGCGATCGTTGAGCGTAATCAGTGCCTCGCTGCGTGATGTCTCTGGCTACCGTTCGCGAGCGCTCGGGAGTATATCGAGTTACTCAGTTCGTGTTAGACCGGAAAAATTCATTGCGCGGCTAGCGACCCCGATAAAAAATGTGCTGTATTCGCGAGTGTGCCCCCCGGCCGGGGTAATAATCCGCGAGGAGAGTCTTAGAGCTCGGCTTCACTGTGCGCGCTTGTATAATTGGGATATACTGTTACATAAATTCGAGCGGGGGAATGTGCGCGCACGCGTATATATGTATACGTGTAGTCTCCTTTTTTACGGTATGAGAATTGAAATGAAATGCGGTTCACGTGGAGGAAGGGAGTTTTATCGATGAGGAATTGTGTCAACCTTATGCATGCGCACTCGCAATACTAAAAATACCTCCGAGATAGTCTAGTTTCTTTATTGCTTGTTGCAATGCTAACTAATCGCTGATGCTTGAGTGAGCAACGATCGTATAGACCTTTATTCAAAGCGTTTTTTCCATGTTTTCGTTAACGCTTGCATCTATGATAATATCATACGCTTTGTCTTCAGTTTCCTCTGTACCTATTGCCATTTTGTAAATTTAAGAAAGTAGTGCCTAAGCAATAATAGTAAGGTTCATAATAATTATATCTCATACTCATCCGATGAAATTTATTGTACTGACGAGCTCATTCTGTGACACTCACGTACATTTTGTTAATGAGGATGCAAATTAGTTTTCCTAAAAAAACTCCCCAAACAAACGAACATATCTTCCTACCTCTATCTCTCCCGACGACTTTGTCCCCGCCACAAGTCGGCCGTCCCTCTGATTACATCCCACTGGCAGCAGCAAAAACTCATTCCAGCGAAACGGCAAGAGGTGCCCGCCGTAGCATCTATATATTACTATATACCTACCTCTAAGAACAAAACCTGCAGCCGTATATATACCAGCGAGAAGTGCACGCGCTCGCACAAGTATTTCCACGTCGGCATATACGCGCGCTCCCGTCATAAAATTATCTCCCACACATCCTCTGCCACCATGAAGCGTGTATAAAAAATACCTTCTAATCACAGCTGGCGCGCAAAAAGTGCGAGAACGCGCGCGAAAAACCAGGAGCGCAGCAATCACGTCATTCAAAAATTATGTAGAGCTCGCACTCCCTCTCGCTCACGTCTCTTAGACGTCACGTCCGCGGCACGCCACTTTCTCGTTTTCCTATCCTATATACCTACGCGGTGGCAAACCGCGCGGGAGGCTAGAACACCGCACACGCAAGCCCGAACAAAGGCACTCGCGAGAAAGAGGATTACAGCTCGCTGCATTGTTGTTATACGTGTGCACGTATATATATACGTACGGTCTCGCGGTACGGATGCGCGCCGGGAGGAGAAGAAGAAGAACGAGCGAGAGGAACTGCAAGCCACTGCCGCCACCGCCGCCGGCCGGTCACGAACCGTGATTTGCATTCGGCTGTTGCACGCGCGTACACCTCCGAGAGAGAAGTCGCCACCGGTAGCGCTTGCATCCCAAAGGAGGATTCGCCGTGCTATACGTATATATGTATATATATTGAGAGAGTAAGAGAGAGAGGGAGAGACGGTGAGGTTGGAACGAAGGCAAGCGCGGCATCGTATCGGTGATTGCAAGGAGGGACAGACGCTGACAAAGCCATAGATGTAAATGAGCCGACGCGGCGCGCGTTCCAGCGGGGTGCGGGCGCATTAAAGGCGGCGCGCCGCTAACGAATCCCAGGATGTATATAACACGGACGACGGTGGAATCGGCCAGAAGGTCTTTATTGCGGAGCTGGGGGAGAAAGAGAAATTCATCGACGAGGCGATTGCGATTACCGTAAAGTCACTCTGTAAGAATGTTATTGAATTGTAAGGGCATTCTTTTGGACAAGATCTGTCAAACAATTTAAACATTTTTTTATACGAGGGAGTGAATTTTTTTTAAGGCGCTTGTGAAATATTTTATAAGTGTTATACGAAAATTCAACTTATTTATTTTTCGAAAGGTTTAGAGAAACTTTTCTCTTGGAAAATGCGACACTTTTAACTGAAAAAAATATACATATAAAAAACCAACTTTAACTCTGAAGTGGCCTCGAGAGCAAAAGAAGACGCGACGTGAAGTTTTCGCACGTATAATTCCCTTAAAAATTTTCAACAGATTCTTGTAAGGCCCTTCATGAAACTCGTTGTTTCCATGTATAATATATATACTTAAATTTATTCGCACCTTTTATTGTTCTATTTATATGAACGGCGAAAAGTATGGAATTTCACTTGATATTCATTTGTTTATTTTCAACTCTGTGTTTCGCGATAAATTTCCAATGCGTTTTAGAGTAAATATTATTCTTTTTCGCCATTCCAAAACTTTATTCCGCTATTTTTTAGTTAACACTCTATTTTATATAAGCTATATATATACTTTTATTGACTACGCGTTAAGTTTTTAACGAAATAACAACTTCATTCATTTCCTCTGCGAATAGTTTCGTCAAAAAATCCATTTTCGCAACTCAAAAATACTTGCTCGAACTAGAACATCGCCCCCGCGACACAATTTAAATTTCATTAAGCATTCATTTGAATTGCATTCGGAGCGAAAAATCATAAAAGTCATATATGTAAAACTGAGCTCTCAACACGCATATAGCGTTTATTATTTTACAAAACACGTGAACCATCAGGGGAATTGCCCATATATCCCAAATAACGTACTATCTATTACCAAACTGCGTCTAATTTAAAAGATAAATAGAGACAGATAGTCGTATAATAGCGAGATAAAGCGAAGCGTATATCAGCGGAGTGATAAAGAAAGGCAAAAAGATCAAGAAGTTTGTAAGGAAAGAAGAAAGAGCGAGCCGAGGAGAAAAGAGGATGAAAGGAGAGAGGGATAGAGAGAGAATTCGCCAGAGCGCCCCCCGCGAACGCGCGTATCGAAGAGCCGTATTTCAGTCCTCCTGACTCGCGGGATAATCTTCCATTCGTCGCGTAATCTCGCCCCGCGCGCGCACACGAAAGCTGCAGGGAACAGCGCTACGTCCTCGCGGGGGCAACCCCGCGGGCTCGCAACGCGATCCTCTCTCTCTCTCTTCGTCGATCGATTTGCCCCCCCCCCCCCCCAGGAGAAAAATAAGATCGAAGCGCGCCTACACTTATCGCGAAAAGCGCTATAAAATTTTGAATTAAATACCTGCTACGCCAGTGCTCCGGAGACGAACGTTAATATCGATTATTTGCAGACGGAGCTCCGGAGAAATCGCTTTATTGCCGTTTCAGCGGCTGATTCCGAGCGAGGAGGAGCGAGATCCCGAAGGGGAAATTTACGGCGCAGAGCGGGAGAGGTAGCTTTGCCGGGAGGGACAGCCGATCGCAAAGTATTATGTTATCTGCCCCGTGAATTCGCTAACGTTGAACTGCGTGTATCTGTGTGACAAAGGATCTTTGTCGCGATAATAAATCCATGTGTATGATAACTGTTGCGATATAATGTCGTATATGGAAATTAAAAACATTAATATTCAGTTTCTACCATAACGAGAACGAAGAATCAGCGCGTGCACTTCAAAGAGGAAGCTCATCAGTTTCCTAAAAGTTCATATTTACATAAGTAATATGAATTTCTACGAAATTTCATTACGAGATTTAATTGGGATACCTGTAGAGAGCTCTTTTATAAATTCAATACACAGCCAGTAATCGAATCTCTTTCGAGGAAGCAATTTTTAAAAACGCTGAATATAGCCAGCAAATTAAATATATACCTACAAATAGATAGATCGCGTATATCCTGCAGGTCTTCCTTCCCTTTCGCATATTCTTTCTCTGTTCATGCGATCCCATTACTAAAACGCTACGCACTCGCGTGCGCAGAAGAAAAGGGGCTTGACGAACGTAATCAGTTTTGCGACTCATTAGGCAAAGGCCTCTTCGCGTCGCCTGCGATCGATCAATGCCTCTCGAAGAGACTAAATCTCCCTCTTGTCGCTATCTCTTCCTCCCTCTTTCTTTCTCTGTCGCTTGCTCGTAGCGAGCTACGAAGAGCGCAAACTCTTTGCCTCTCTCTCCTTCGCTCACGCTCATCGGCCTCCTATCCGTTCGTCTCTTCCTCCCTCATTCCGTTAAAATCTCGCTGGTGCGAGAAAACGGGCTAAATTTAGACGTCGTCTCCTCGGAAAGCGTTGAACCCGTGCTTGACGTCTGGTTTGCTGCCGCTGCTGTTGCTTCTCGTGTATGTACACATACACACACACACGCGCGCGCACACAGCTCCGTAATTTCTCCGTAACTTCTTCGTCGTTTTCGAGATAACCGCTTTGACGCATTTCCCGACGTAAATTTCAGATATACATAGGCACCGACGCGTCTGTGTATCTCTGCACGTATGACCGGTTCCTCAACTCGATGTTTTATAGTTTGTCAAAACAGTTCTCAAACATAACATGAAGACAAGGACACGCCACCTCAGGTTTTATACTTGGATTCTCTCTCTCTCTCTCTCTCTCTCTCTCTCTCTCTCTCTCTCTCTCTCTCTCTCTCTCTCTCTCTCTCTCTCTCTCCCTCTCCCTGTCTCTTTCTCTCCATTTCTTTCCCGCCGACAAAATCTTTACGAGCCCGAGAAAGAGTCTCGAGTTGCAACGAACGCAATGAAAGAGCCCCTTGTTACCCTCTCGTTCTGCCCCCTCCCACTCTCTTGTGGGTGCACAAGCGACGGTTAAACGCCTCTCTCCCGTCTCTCTCTCTCTCTCTCTCTCTCTCTCTCCTTCTCTTGCTCTCGTTCTCTCTTTCTCTCTACCTCACTCCCTCCCCTTTTTAGAGATACATATAGCCCCGCGCGCGAGTGCGCTACTTTTGCAGTTGAGCTCCTGCTATACTTTTCCGCGTTTCGCCCGACGCGAAAACAAGGCGTATATTGAGGGGATAACGAGGGAAATGGAGCGAGTAGGAAGAGAGAGAGAGCGAGAGGGAGAGAAACACAGATACCGTGGCCAGGCCGTTAATGACCGACGCGCTCTTGGCGAGAGCGTTGTAAATCTTTAAAATTTATCTTATCTCCGCCTTGTTTTTTAAGGGCGCCCCGGAGCTTTTCTCGCTCTCAGGCCTCTCTTGAATAAAATTCATTCAGCATGCAACGCTCGAAGGAGAAATAATGGCCGCGTTGATTGATTCGAAATGGGGACCATTCATCTGTCTCTCCCTCCCCCCTCTCTCGCGAAGAGTTTAACGAACGTTATTCACTCGACCACCATTCTGAAATCACACGTGTGAATACTATATGGTAGTCCTTATATTCGACAGAAGTGTTATGAACTCGTGGTTAAACTACTGGATCGAAGCGATGTTAATAGGTTTTTTAAAAGTGTTGAAAACTTTTAATTCGAATAAGTTCATCGCTGAAATAAATGAGACTTCGAAAAAACGATCCGTTTTCAAAAGTTTCTATGCTCGTTACCGTTGAGAGCTCATCTGCCTTGTGCAAAAGAAAATAAGAGTTCTTTAAATTTTCAGAGGCTTTCCTGTATAAAAACTTCGAATTCTTTTATCCAAGTGGATTTGTGCATTAATATTCTTCTAGTAAAATATTCATTCTAAAATCTAATTTATCTTAAACTTTACTTACAATTATTGCACCCGTTTGAAATCTTAAACGCATATATATATATATATATATATATATATGTTCTCGTTAACAAATTGAAAAAATATTTGCAATTCGAAACGTGAGGGAATAACTCTACAAGCTAAAAGAGATAAGATAAACAGAAGCTACCTACACGATGACGTTAATTCGCGAGCATGGAAGACGCTTAGGTGGCAATGCTGTAATATACGACATCCACTGCACACACGTAGCTCGCGATATCTGGAGCGCGACGTGAAATTAATTGGGTGAGCGTTAATTAGTTGCATCGACTGAGAGAGCGAGAGAGAGAGAGAGACAGAAAGAGAGTGTATCCCGCTCGTCATCGTCGTCGTCGGCGCCGTCGACGCCGCATCAGCTCGCCTGCGATGAGCGTTTTGTTTTTACAGAGAAATAACGTAGTTTGCCTACCTCGTATAACGAATGAAAATGAAACCCTTAATCCGCGGCAGTTTGACACGGAATTCGTTGACACCGTTTTCAGTAGGTGTGAGACGAGTAGTTTGAAAATTTCTTCCCTTTTTTTTTTGGCATGGTGTGGTTTGTGCACATAAGAATTATGCACATATTTATTGTGCACACTTTAGCGTTGGAGTATACACATAGATATAGATATACACCAATGCTAAAGTGTGCACAATAAATATGTGCATAATTCTTATGTGCACAAACCACACCATGCCTTTTTTTTTTAAAAAATACTTCAATCTGATAGTGTAAATGATGTATTGAAATCACCCATATTTTCTAACCAATACATTAATTTAGTAAACTAAAAAGGTTCAAAACCTCAAAAAACTTTTTTTTGATCTTTTACTCGAAAAAATACATGATTCAAAAGTTTTTGTTAATAACTTCAGAATTAAATAAAAAGTGTTAGATTACCTTCATGTATGTCAAAACATTGCAATTTTATATCCTTCAAAAATTTATTTTCACCTACATGCATTTTGTAATGTAAAAAAAAAAGAAATCAAAAATTTTCGAACTATTCGAATATTTACGTTAAATAAGTTAATAGCCGTGGACTTTTTCACGTTATATTTCAAAAAGTACACGACTTTTCACTCATTTAACGTATGCATATTCACTTATTGAAATTTAGAATATGAACAAGCGACAAGGACCTAGTTATGAATATTTATGTTTTCTTCTTTAGCAAACGCAGATATTTTAAAAAAGTTGTATATCCTGAAAGCAATCGTAACATGAATTTTTAATGTAATTTATAAGGTGATTCATTTTTCAGAATGATTTCACTCGGAAATGGCTATTATATGTTCAGACAGTGAACGATATAGGTATTGTATATAAGGAATCCGAACACGCTAACGGCACTCCATTAATATTAGCGATCAATCATGTTTAATGGAAAAATATTGTCTGAATCTCTCTGCGCGGATGGAAAAAATTATGATTGTATGTCCTAGTGAAAGTATCTTTTTATAGATTTGTTATTGATCTTCCTGTATGAGTATATATAGATATATGTGATTGCGCGGATAAAATCTATCAAAGTCAAAACAGATGAATTATAAATATCACATCGAAAATTTGCGGGAATGAATCTTCCAATTTTCCAATTTCCTTTAATTTCCAAGTTTTTTTAAATGGAAGTTGATTTTATTGAATAAATTATATTACTCATTATTTATGCATTTTATACCACTCTAACCTCAAAATCATAACTGTAATATGATTATTCGGCTCTCGTGGTATAGGTATAAAATACTGTAAACACTGGTGCGTAAAGTGATTTTTACCACATTCGACTTTTCTCACTCGCTTCGCTGGTGCGAAAAACGTCTCATGTGGTAAATAATCACCTTCCACACCCGTATCGTAATGTACTATAAATACATCCGACTAACATTTTTATATATTCCACTGTTATTATTATTCCACTAAAATTAATTATATAACTGTTTTAAGAAATGAAGGTATTTTATGGATCTTTGTAATATGTCAGAATAAATCTTATTTTAAACTGGTTTATCATCGTAAAATTGGGTGCCCAATGTGAAAAATAAAATTAAAATTCAATTTTAAGCCTATTATCTGTAATTTCTTCTTTCTAACAAAATTTCCGAGTAAAGTTTCAATAAAAAATTTAGGTACTTCGAAACTATTTAAAATGCGATAAATTATTCATTACTTTGTAGGAAATATAATTTTCAAAGTTTTTTTATGGTAAAAATGGTAAATACTATAACTGGTTATTTTGAATTAAAACTATCAATTCAAAAGCGCTTGTCTAAAAGTAATAAATAATTAAGAGTTTTATTATTTTTTATATTTTACACGCACTAAATACATCAATGAATTTATATAAAAATGATAAACCCTCACGCCGATGAGGTAAAAGAATTCCACATTTAGGTTTGGGTGATTTTTCGTTCTGAATAAAGTGTTAAACAAAAAGAATAAACACTAAAAGAATGACTTGAATATCATGATTTCTATTTCAAAGTCTACAATGTGGTATAAATATGTATCTAAAATCACGAGGTGTCGCAGAAACGAAAGCAGAAACTTCAATACTTCTCAGTACAACGCAGAGATCTATAAAGGGTTTGTTCTGAAGTTTATCATTGAAGAAAAAAATATTGGTCACTTAGTAAATAAAGCATATATTATATTAATATTATGTATTTTTATTCATTTTTATTGTACGTAGAAACATACAATAAAAATACTTATTCAAGATTACTTCAATTTGTGATTTCGAACACTTATAATATTAAATTACGGTTTCGTAGATATCACGTTGTCGATTTGAAAAATGTGTCAGCTCGGGATCTGCTCCGAAAAGGTACAAACTCGGAGTCTCCGCTTCAAAAAGATATCACGCGAATGGACGAGTTTTATTAAAAATTTTTTCAAAAAGCGTTTCAAAATGCAATATTCAAATAAGAAAAATTGTTTTATATTTTGAGTCGTACTCCGCGTTGAGACGGGAAGTGATTCTCAGTTGGATTACGTTTTCGAAACGTACTACGGGTTTGTACGAAAATGAAGCGCCAATTGACTTTATTAGAATCTGCCATTCTGATATTAAAAACTAATATTAAAAACCTAATTACGAAGCTTAAGGAATATAGTACCTCGAACTTCGAACAGCCATATATTTAAGAACCATTACCCAATTCCATTCACCACAATTCACCTTTATCGAAAAAACAACGTGAGTAGATCTGGTCTCCAAATTAAAGCGCAGAAAACAAAGCAGTTTCAGAAACGTAAAGCCTGTAGCTTCACCATAGTCGGAGAGATATAAACGCTCTCTCTCTCTCTCTCTTGCGCGCGCGCGCGCATTGAATCCGTAAAAAAAGACGAAACGCACAAAAAAGGAACAAGATGCTCCTCCGGGAAAGACAGATGGGCGCGAGAGCGAGCACAGAGACTGGCACACGTGGGGAGGCAATGAGAGAAATGGAGATAGAGTCAGGAGACGTATATATAAACGCGGAAAAGCGCAAACGGTTTCGAGCGACGAATTATTCCCGCGAGAGTAAGAAACGCGCCCGTGTGCGCCGTGCAGTGTGCGTATATATACGTATACATGTAACGCGCGAGCGCACAAGATCGGGTGAAATCTATATATCTCGGAAGCTTTAAAAAGCTTGCAGCGAGAGCGCGCGCTAGGAGCTTTCTCGCTTTGGATGGAGTTCCGAGACGGCGACGCCGGTGTGTAACGGGACACTTTATCCCCGCCTCGCGCCCCGGCGCTTCTTCCAGCCGCGAGAGCGCGGGGGAGACGCTTTTTTCGCGCGCGGAAACGAGCGTGTGTATAGACGCATACACACACATGCATACACGCACACTTTCTGGCCAGGGGGGCGGAGAGCAGCTTTTTTCGGTCGCGAAAGTTGTTGCAGTTCGTAAAACTCATTTCTTTTTATGACAACCTAATTCGTATGTGCTAGCCGGCGCGAGTGCACGCGGGCCCGCGTATTCAAAATGACCGGGAATAAAATTTTACAACGTTTTTCCTGATAGGGGGTTGCAAGAGGTCGCAACGGCGCTGCAAGCTTAAAAAGCTTTATCGCTCGAAAGTAATTAAGTTTTTTTTATTTCTCCTCGAAGCATTTCACTTCTGCGATCTTTCTGCGCGCGCGGAGCAAAGATTAAAATGTGCATAGCTGATTGTCATTGTTTTTCAACAGTATGCTAAAGCGAGTCGAGGTTCTTTTGTACAGTGAATCGCATGAGCGGAACGATGCGTTCGGTTCTCGGTAGCTTTGAGCAAGGAATTCGCATAGATTCCCGGGATGCTTTATACCGTAGAGTATATTTTCCTCTTACAGTCAAATGTGCTTCATACGGTTGCATGCTAAACGGTATTGATGTGATATTGTCCTGTTTTGTTTTGTAAAAAGTATAGATCAGTGAACAGCTTCGTACTAATCGTTATCTGCAAAGAGTTATTTCTTCCTTTTTTATTTTCAATGAAAAGGTGCTTTAAAGATGAAAAAACTTATACCATTATAATCATATTGAAATGAAAGTATAGATTTTTTCATCAACGTGTTTTGTCAATCGATAGTCTTTGATCTCACCCCTACGCATGATTGACTGTAGATTTTTTCAAGTTTTAAATAAAAGAGCACTTAATGTACTCTTTAAAAAATTCAGCTATTATAGAGTAAACAGACGTGGCTCCCATCATATTTTTGCATTTAGGAAACCTTTCCCAAAGTTTCAGCAAAATCCGTGACCAAAATAAGTGAAATTGAGCGCTTATCGATCTGGCACCAAACTTTTCGGATTGAGCTGGTCAAAATACATGTGAAAAACTTTCGTGTCAGTATATGGACCTCGAGAGACTACGAATTCCTGCAGTGGCTTCTAGACTATTACCATAAAATAAGTTTGCCCCAACATTATTAGCAAAAAAATTACAAACTTTCCCGATACAAGTCTATAAATTTTCTTACATAATTTCTCTCTCTACATTAACCATTGCCAGCTGTGATAAATAAAACCGTCGGAAAAGCCAATTTTCGTTCAAATAAGGTCAAACATTACCAATGTATCGACGTATCTCATTACTGCGTAAGCTATTCCCGTCTTCCAAAACAGCTCTGCATACGAAAGAGTACACACTACAGAATATATAACCTGCGGTATACTTTAAGAAGCGCACGACTCCAAACGATCAAATGCAAAGAGAAAGAGAGAGGGACAGGAAGACAAAGATTGTTTGTCGCATGTGCACCGATAAATATTCCCGGCGCGCGCGAGCTGGTAAAGAGTCTTTTTGAGGGCTTTATCAATTCCTTCCCGTCATCGAGCGACGAAGGAGGCACACAACGGGACAGAGTATAAAAAGTCCCTTTTCGGGCAAGCCATCCGGTGAATGCATCGATGCATCCGGCATATAAATAGACCGTCGTCGTCCTCGTCTCTCATCCCTCCCGTTCTTTCAGGAGGCACACGCGATGAAAAGCCTCGTCGCGGAAGCAGCCCGCACCCGGTCTATATAGCCGCATATATACGTATATACCTATGATGATGGAGCCGAGTGTCCTTGCCTCTCGGATTTAATACGCGCGCGCGCGACTCATGCAGTCGGGAGCAAAAGGGTCGAGACGAAGGTGTGTGCGCGCGCGCGCTCGGGTACAAATAGAAAGGTGACGACGAGGGAGAGAGGGAGAGAGAGAGTATAGCGACAGCACGGAGGCTGGATTACGGCGTCGCGATTGTGATTCAAGAGGCCGCGTTTCCGGCCTGACGAATTTCGGAATTTGATTTATGACGCCGATGTCGCCGGGAATTATATACCTACACGTGGCTGGGCTATATGCCCTGCTGCAGCTTCCTCTTTAAACTTCTCTTCTCCCTCGCTGGCGCGCGCGCGGGCGCCCGCGGATCGTATAACTTTGCGTCTAATGAAGATGCATACTCCCCGGGTTCGCGAAAACGCGAAATTATCATCGTCCCGGATGCCACTCCATTTTGCGCGTCCGCCTTCCTGCGAACTTCTCAGCGCGCGAGTGCTCGCGCACGCCAACATTGATATCAATCAAAAGGTTTATAGGCGCGCGAAGCTGGATACGAACTGATCCCGCGCGCACCCGTGGACTATATACGTATATACATGATGTGCATTGTGCGCAGGAGATCTACCGAGAGCACCTGGTATTCGTTGGCTGAAGGAAGCGTCGGCTACTATAAAGTCTTTCGGAGCCGTGCGGCCGTAATGCTAGATTAGAAACGTGACTTTGAGGAAATTTCTTTTTTTTTTTTTATCGATTCATTTGATAAACATTACGTTTCAGTAATCTGATGTTTGTGCAGGATGTGAATGTATTTTATATCCCTTTGGGATTCAATTATTATTTCTGTATGATTGATGAAAACCTTTTGGAAAAGTTGTATGGAATATTTTTTGAATAATAGTGAAACGTGCCCTTTTATATTATAAATATTTTTTGAATAATAGTGAAATATGCCCACACACACACACACACACACGCGCGCGCGCGAATTTCTCGGAAAATGCAATTTTCATGAAAAAAGCAAATGTTTATTTTAAATAAATTTTGATCAATCGACCGGAAACAGGCGTTTAACTTTGGTCCAATGCAATAAACCAAAACATGAATTCTCGATAGTTTGTCTATTTATTTTTGGAAGCCAATCGAATACGTCTATACTATATAGAAATATCTCATTTCCTAATAAAATATCATTGATTGCCACACCTGACAGAAACTCCGATGATAATTTATAATCGCCATCAAAAAGGCAAACAATGAAGAATTTTCTTACATTTTACAATCACACCCATCCACAGGGTTTGCCCGATCCCACTTGGAAAACAATGGCAGTGCATATTATCCTCATCAAAAACTTGAAATCTCAGACGATCATTTAAACGACAAGAGGGGGGAGAAAGGAACTCTTCGCAAAGAGAAAGATATATAAGAGGCACTCGGTCCTTGAACCTTCGCGCGCATGCACCTTTGATTCACGTTTATCCAATGTAATTGACCCAAAGCGAGGGTGGGAGTGAGAGAAAGAGAGAGGATTCTGTGGCTCCTTGTGGAGGCGTCTGCACGCGGTCGCGGCCGCTATGCGATGTTACCGCTGTGTTGCACACACAAGAGTGCCATGCCGAGGTTCTCTTTCACTCGCTCGCGAGAGGAGAAAAGCCTGTAAGTGTGTGTGCGCGTGCACTCCCGAGCGAAGAAGACGATCCTTGTATAAGTGGGTCTGGTTCACATAATGCCTTGGACTTTCGAATGGATTGTTATTTCGTCAAGGTGTTTTGTACGTATATAATGCGAAAGTGGGTAAGTATGGGGTGCTCTCGAATTAAGTATCTGGGGACGGCCAATCTGCGATACTTGTATTTATCGTTTTAATGTGACCGTTAAGAATATAGAGGAATTGATAAATTCGTGATTATACTTCACAGAAATAGGTAGTCATTTTTATAACAAAAGTTTAATATGTATAGTCTAAAGTTTTATTTTAATTGCGTTTCATTGTCGTCCATTTGAAAATGTTTTTTAAATTCTTCTTTGTGATAGCAAAAACTACAATTTTTATTTTCCAAACTTTACCATGGTTTTGTAATGCTCAAAACATGTACATAATGAAAATATTTTATACCTGCCAAAATTACAATTTATATTTCACAATTTTGAAGCATTCACGTAGCAACAGTATAAAATAGTAAATAAATATGTAAAATTCATTGTTTTGAAAAATTGAGTGGTATACTTTATGCGTATCAATGCACTATAATATATTAAAAGCTATATCAGTGTGAATATTTTGATTAAATAATGTCAGTTGATTAATAATAACAGTCAAAATACATTTTAATTAATTTAAAGGCAAGCAAAATATAAAAATTCAGTATAAGTAGAGTGACTGATGCCCACCGCATTCCAGATCTTGGTTAATTCTACACTGAGAGAAATTTTTTCTCAAAATATTTATATTTAACATGGCATTGTAACTATTAAAATATATATGTTAATAGTTACAATGCCATGTTAATAGTTAAAATACCATATTAAATATAAACATATTCTTCTCTCAGTGTAGTTATGACGCTAAAAAATGCATGAAATTTGATGTTGAATCAACACAGACATAAGCGAAAATAACGTAATACGTGCTGAATTATGTAAAAAGCTCTTTGTTGAGTACAGATGACGATACAGAGCAAAATTATTCGCCCTGGAAAAACACTCAGTGAGTCCTAAAATATTTAACAAACGGGTGTGTATTTACGCAGGGAAAGTAGAGGCCGACCAATACCTTTGCGATGAGTTAATTGATTTTACAATGATTGGAGTTAATTTACAATTTAATCTGACTCCCCCACAAACCGCTGACATGCTATAGATTGCTAATTATGGATTTGGTTTGAACTGGAAATCCTCCGTCCGAATGGAATTTTGTTCGTTTCGGTAATGTATACACAATCATATGCTATTGCGGCTTGACTTTCGAAATATGCGTGATTAATATGAAAAATTCACGAACTACCGGTTAATACGAACGCATCATCGAAATTACAAGTAATTGTTTTCTCTGTAAATGTACAGACTTACATAATATTTCAAAATGAACAAGAATTCTTAATATTATTTTTTAATTTCTACAAAAATCAATTAAATAATTATAGTTACAAAATATAGAAATTAATAAATCATAATTAATCATTAACCTATATATTAATAATAAACTTGGTACACCGACATATTGATAGCTTGACGAATATAAATTTTAACGCATACTATAATAATTAGGCGTTATCAAGTAACGAGAACATGTAGAATACATATTGGTTTAATTACATCATTGGCCTAATTATATCCTTTTGTAATCCATAACAAAATGCACAGAAATTCATACAAAATTTTCCAAAAACCTTTTTTACGAAATGAACTTTTTAAAATTGTTTTTTTTTCATATACATCTCACATGTAACCCTTTTTCGATGGAAATTAATAAAAGATTCCTGACGATCAAGACATCCTCCGTGATAGGACAATGAACTGAATAGAACAATACAACAACAATAACTCCTCCAGCATGCATAAAATCATAGAATATTTACCGCTTTCTCAAACAAACTGAATTTACCCGGTCGTACATGAAAATTTCGTGCAACTAGCTCCACGAGAGCGTTCTTTCCCAAAAAAATTCTTAATGCTACCTACTTTCTCCCTCCGAACTGGTCTGGAGTAACGTTTCTCCATTATAATGCCGATATTTTTCAGCTTTGTCGAGACTTTCTCGCTCCCTCTCTCTCTCTTGCACGCATTTCCGTACACAATTTCAGCCAAACTAAAAGGGGTTAAGATGGGCGAAAGAGGCTCGAACGCGTTAAATGCACCGCACGTCTGCAAGTATGTGAACATGTGCGTGGGAGGAGAGAGAGAGAGAAAAAGAGCGAGAGAGAGAGAGAGAGAGAGAGAGAGAGAGAGAGGGAAAGGTGAAGGAACGAAGATGAAGTAGGCGGATGATGTTGAAAAGAAAGATGAAAAGAGGGGAAACCTCGTTCTCCCGGTTTACCTGTCGCTCTTCGCATACACGCGCGTCTGCTCTCGACATCCTTCTTTCTGTTTTCTAATATTTTCTATCCGCCTTTTCAGTGGTTTTTTTCCTTTTTCCCCCGAATCCTTGCATCTGCCGATTTCGCGCTCCCTCGTGCTCTTTGTGCCGATCTCTGAAATACTCTTATTTGTGGAATTTCACTTCAATGAAGGACGGTTTCGTTGTAAATTTTTGTATAAACTGCGCATTTGTCACACTATGGTTATTATTATAATATCCGTGAAGGTATTAAAAGTATTTTTTAAATTATAAATTGTATAGAAATTGTAATTCCTTGAATCAATAACTTTACTATTTTAAATGGATAAAATTGTAGAATTTATTTTATCTTTGGAATATTGTTTATATGTTATTGAACCATTATGAAGCATTAATAAATCGTGTAATCATTTATTTAACTTAGATGTTTTGAAATACAGCTGGATCCTATTTAAAAGTCTATTTTCACAAACAAAGTTTTATCATATTACAAAAGGTATTTTGGTAATTTTACGAAACGTTAAAAAACTAACCTTATACCCAGAACAATGATTAGACATGCACACTCACAAAAATGGTTTCTTGATCTTAGCAGAAGAATCCACTACAGTATTTTGTGCTTAATTTTAAATTAAATCCGTTAAATTTATATTCAGTCTTTTAAATCATAAAATACGTCTGCTACAATATAAATCCCAATCAGTTTAGCATAAAAATAGAATCTGTTTAATTTTACTGGAATCTGCTAAATGATATCTGAGATGCGATAGTTAATAAAGTTTTTCTGTTAATTAAGTAATTTTTCAAACAGCACTTTTTCACTATGTTATTAAAGGTTGATAAGAAAGATAATAAAAACATCTTTTTATTGAATTAGATTGAAATTTTTTACATATCTACGCTATATTTATGTAAAGGAAAGAAATAATAAAAAATAAATGACAAAATAAATTATAAATATAAATAAATTATAAATATAAATTAATAATAATTATAAATTAATTGTTCTTATATTAAAACGACAATCCTCTTAATCGAAGAAGAAATCTTTTATTTTTTAACAAATTCACCTTTGATGATCGTCTGCTAATTTATAGTATAAATGTACTTGACTATATACCAAGTATATTTTCTACTTCTATTTAATGGGTTCTTCTAACAGCGAGATTACAGTCTTGTGAGTGCAAAGTTTAGATTTGCGAAAAATAATTGACCCACTAGCTCATTTATTCTAGCGGTATACAAACTTCAGAGCAATAAAAATGCTATACCAGTAGACCAACAGACATTAGTTTATCTAATATTTACAGTGCATATTCACTACCGATTACATCCGTAACCAAGCCAATCGACTCGACACCAATTCGAAATTAACATGTAAAAGCAGTACCGATGCGCGCACGTAACTATAGACCGCCCGATCGAGGTTACGCTGAGGTTACACCAGGTCGCAAAGGGTTATTCACATCGCCTACGCTCGCTCACGGCGAAGAAGAAGAAGAAGAGAAGAAGCGACTCTCCGCTCGCTACCGCGCGTCTTACATAAAACATTCGCGCGCGCGCGCGCGCGGGATTCGCAAAACAAACGCGAACGGGGCCCCCCTCGTTCGACAATTACATAGGATGTTATCCAACTCTGACCATAAAACTTGAACGTTATACGACGGGCTCTTTTGAAAAGTCGGAAAAAGGTGCGCGCGTCGACACATACGTACACACATTAATCTTGGGCAAAATTACACATTAAACCCCGGACAATGTCTCTCTCGCGCGTACAACCATACTCTTCCATACCTTTGTCTATTGGCACACGCGCACTCACCTATATATGTTTATAATCTCCGCATTTTTCTCTCTGCCCCCGTCCCGACATCGAAAACCCCGTATCGTCCCATCTCTCTTTCTCTCCATCTCTACCCGCGTGTATATATAAGGTATATACATATATATATATATACTCAGTCGTCGAGCTGCTGCTGCTGGCGAGGCCAAACAATGGCGGCGTCGGGGGGCCAGCCGGTTCTTGATACGCAGCCAGCTTGCTTGCCTACTCTCTCTCTTCCTCTCCATCTCCCTCTCTCTCACTTGGTCTCGGGGCCCAGGGACCCCTTCGCTGCGACGTTGCCAGATGTACTCCACGGTCTCGGGCCCACGCAGGTATATACACTGCACAGCGAGCGTTCCTTTCTCGCGCGCAACCGTGCGTGTACCTATATACCCGCGTATAAATATAATGGTGTGTGCCCAGGCACGTATATATGTGCGTGTGTGTATTTGTTTGAGCTGCTCCTCGTCTAATGGCGCATCCACGCACGCGGAAGAAAGACATTTAAATCTAGAGGAGAGCTCTCTGTATGGGCATATACGGCAAAGAGAGAGAGAGAGAGAGAGAGAGAGAGAGAGAGAGAGAGAGAGAGAGAGGAGACGACGTATGGCCACGCGCGGATTCCCTTTGGAAGAAGCTTTTCTGCGGCCTTTATGCGCGCGCGGGACTGGCGCTGGTATATATATATATATATATATATATATATATATATATATATATAGGAGAATGTCGAGAGGGGGGCATTGTTGGTGGAAAAAATGTCAAAGCTCGGCATTATCCCGCTTGAAATGTGTGTCGCTTCCTCGCGTTTTATTATGTTCCCGGGGACGTAATGACGTTTTAATCAATTAATGGTCGATGAAGTGGATAGTTTCGAGCACAATGCCGCGACCTTTGTGCCGAGGCTTTGGATGCGGCACACACGAAAAAGTGCATGTGCTGACACTGTGCATTGGGGGGAGAGGAATGGTTTTGGTTAGTTTCATACTCTGCTTTATTGCAGTGTACTATATATGTATATATATATACTAGCATGTATTATATGCCTTTTCTCCGCAGCGTAGGTTTTCGACGTACGATAATTTTGATTAAAACGGAATCTCACTTTGGTCTTTGATTAATGGTACAGGATGCACTAAATTGCTCAGATCAATATATTTATAGACATTGATACCGCAACCGAATGATTCTGATACGAAAAGGATTCATCGCGTTTGAAAGGAAGGAATTCTGCCAGCATTTATATACCGACTACTGCTCTGAATGAATCCCTATGCGTGAATAAGATGACTGGAGCCTTTATTCATCGGATATGTGCCATTACGCGTATAACTTTATCGAACGTTCTGACTTCATTCATTATCGGGTTCTGGTTCTAATGAAATGCATATATTACGTCTCTGTACGCGATGAATTTAGCGCAATCATCGCGTTTAAAAACAGAAATTTAAATTCCACGTATCATTATACGGTCTGAACACAGTTGCGTCAACAATGACCCTTTTTACAAAAATTAACGGAAGGAAAGCAAATAACTCAAGATAGCTGTTTCTTCGAATAACCCAATTGAAACTCATATATATATCCAAACACACATTAGTCAGTCTCGGATCACATATATGTAAAAATTTAAACTATAAAGTAAATTATTCCACGAGCACAAAGACACAGTCGCGCACACACACTATACGACGCCTAGTGCGGCCACTTCGTCGCGTGCCGGCCTATAGAGAGAGACGGGGAGCAAAGATACAGAGAAAAAGTCATTTCGAAATGCAAAGCCCGAAAACTCCTTAAAATGCAAATCTCCAGAGTCAAGTCTCGGACGGGCGTAGAGTCAATCGCGGGGGCCCTCTAAACGACTTTTTAGGAGGCCTCTTAAAAGCCGCTCCGGGGCAAAGAAAAAACTAGCGCCGAGCGCGCGCGAGTCCATTCGATCGGTAGTGAGCGGAAATTACGAATTCCCCTCTTTCGAAACATCGATGTATGTATGTGTGTGTGTGTACAATCGTGCACGTGAGCTGGCGAGTGCGCACCAGGGCAATTAATAACCGTCCAATTCAACTGTGTGCAGTATATCCCTTTCATTGGTAAACAAACATATATAAAGGGTGCAAAGCCGAGAGCTCACGCATTGCCGCACGCCTGCCCGATACACTTAGGAGGGGAATGAGAATTTGTTTATTCAAATATACCTTTGACCGCACCGCGCAGCAGTAAGGTAATCTATGGCGATGCAATCGGTTGCTGTGGAAGCTTTGAAAATGTTTCGATTCGCTTTACTTATGTATGTAGATTGTAATAGAAGCATTACGACTCTGGCATTTTCTATAATAATCAACCGGAATGTTTGGAGCAGTCTGACGAAAAGTATAAAGTGGTGGTGATATTTTTTTACCGAAATATTTATGATTTACAAGCCAAAATATTTTACGCATGCAAGAGCTCAAAGCGACACATGCGGGATTTATTTGTTTACCGGATCCTGCAGTATGGAATGTATCATGAATCAAAATCTGAGACAACGTAATGCTATATCTTATACTTTCTAAATATGTATATCGAGCGATCGATCATTTAGTGAGTTCCGAATCCGGCTTCCGAAGTAGTTGATTGGGAAATAATTTGATTTGTACTCAACAGAGAGCTATGGCTCATCCACGGAAATTTCTCCGGACCTTTAATTTTATCAAAGTTATGTCAACGTCGATATTATATAGTATATAAAAAGAAAAAGGAAATATCGCACTGACCGAGGTCGATAAAAAGTGCATCAACAGTGCAAGAGCACAATTATTAAATATTACAGTCGGGTACCTCGCTCCTCCCGGAAGTAAAAAAGCCATATCGTAAAACTGAAAAATGAGGATAATTCGAAACGACGTCCAGAAAAGACCATCTCGGGGACCAATAATATACACACGGGGACACGACGACGACGGCGTCGCCCGCGTTATACACCTCCGCACACAGTCAAGCAAACTCAGCCTTAACGTATGTGGCTTCTCGTGTGGCGCACGCGACGGCGTTGCCGCGCTTCTTCTTCCCTCTTTCTTCTGCTCCAGCAGAGCTTGGAGAGAGAGCAAGAGAGAAAGAGAGAGAGAGAGAGAGAGAGAAGAAAGCAAGTATGTGTGCGCGCGCGCGCGACTCGGGGACCAGCTGCTAGCCCTCGGGGGCTTTGAATCTTTGATGGCTCGCGTGACTCGGCAGCGCGCGCTTGCCCACAAGATGGAATTGAAGTGGTCCATTCCTCTCCCTCTTGTGCTCGGCTTCCCTTTCTCTCTCCCTCTCTCTCTCCTCTCTATACTTCGTCAGCTCTTTGCCTCGCTCGAGGTATAAGACGAAAGTCCGCGCTCAGGTCCAAGATGGACGCGCGGGTATATGAGGAGACAAGAGAGCAAGAGAGAGAGAGAGTGGAGCATACGAGATGCGACGAGGTGGTTGAGAGAGACCGAGAGGGAGCGAGAGAGAAAATGTGTAGCAGAGGCATGAGGGCCCGAGGGAGTCTGAAAGTTTGAGGCTGCGCAGCGGCAGCCAGTGTCGTCCTGAAAAATTCCGCGGGAAGAGAGCTTTCACGACAAGGACGTGTATATATATACATGCGCGCGCGAGACACAATGGGGCGGCTAGCAGACGCCGCAAGAGGTGCTAAATTATTTTTAGCATCCATATGCATCGGGCAGCCACCGCGAGCGAAGGCTGAGGGCTTCGCGAGTGGTATGTGATGTCATTTGTTCCTCCGAGCCGTGCGTCCCTATAACTTGCCTCTCGCACTTTATCTTTATATGCGCATATTAGTTTATAACACTTATAGTTGTTTTATCGACATCTGCGATTGATAATAATTTTAATAATGCATAAAAGCGAGTGCACTGCGGAAACTGTTTCCAAACGGTAAATAAGATATGAATTTATTTTTGTACAGAAATACCAGGACAGCAAGAAACATTTTTTATATCTCGCTGTTCAATGTAGCGTGATTATTTTAACATTCGTTTGAGAAATGACAAATTTATCTGCTCGAACAATGCGCAGAATTAAATCAAAATTCTCTTCACTCTTTTGCTCGGCAAAAGAATACTTAATAAATAAATAACGCATTATATTTTCATCTTAATATTTATTATTTATCGAAAAGCAATATATTCAGTCTCTTCATAACGTTTCATAAAAGTTGAAAAAACGGTTGTCCTTATATTTATAAAAATATATGACAAAATCTATAAAGAATCTTCATTTTCCAAGTCCGCAAAATTACAGAAAATGTTTTTTCTGGGTATCCTTACCTTTTGGCTGTCACTTTTTACGTTGGTTATACCATACGGTACGCAGAAAATATTTTGATACAAACAATGCTTTTGTAACATATTTTTCTTTCCATTAACGTTAAAAAAGAAAACTCCTGATTTATGTCACCTTTGTGAATTACGCCAAATTGAGTATAATAAATATTCTCAAATTAATTTTATATTGTACTGGTAAATATAAATATCTACACTTTTATTAAAGAAAAAGTTTGAAAATATCCTCTCTTTTTACATGTCAATAATTTAATCAGGTAGCGTCATTTCCAGAAGGTGAAAATAAAACGAAATAAAATGAGCTTTTATTTGCTTCATCCGAATAAAAAAAATGTTGATTCCTCCAAAGGTTACGTACGTTTGAAGTAAACTAACTTGCCTTTTTCACCCTCTTGAATTGATATTTCGATACACCACAGTTAAACAGGCGAAATCAATTGCTGTATGAGAGACAATCGTCGAAATACACAAGCACAAAAAACTCTCGATTCGGCCAGCAATAATCGATAGGCGGTTTGTATTACGGTTGTCAATACGTCTGCAAGAGGAACACATGTCGGTCGAAGAGCTATTATTGGACAAGAATTAATATCCAAAATGAACGTTGATTAACGAAGCAGCAAGCTATCGGGTATCGGTTCGCGTTATTGTGACAACCTATACGCCCTTCAGAGGCGACGATTATTTCGATTCGAAATATTTTTCTTTGGCGACAAATTCTGCAGGTCGTATGAGTGTGTGTATGTATCGATGACCCCGCGCTCGCGAATTTATCGATTCGCTTCCCGAGTAACGTAAAAAGCTCGTTAAGCGCCGTCCAGATTGGATTCGAACAAAAGGATATCCGTATCGCAGGCGACCCCTCGTATGATTGCCCGTGTGCAGAAAATACTCGAAGAGATGGTTATTGCCAACCTTTTTAACGGGTTAATTTTTATTTTCCTCTCCAGTGACTAACTGAAATCTACAGTTCATTAAATTCGTGTATTTATATAATGCAATTCTTTTTTAAATATATGTTATGTTACTCGTATTGTAGTGGTGTAAGTCTTGTGTAAACTTCTGCAAATGTTTACTACTTTTTGGGTTATAATATGTAATTGGAAAAAATAAAAATATTAATGACTTTTTAAAAGATTACGTGATACCTTTGATCACTTTTTTAATATATACTTCAATAAAGGATGTATTGGAGCTACTAGAAGTGATGTACGTGAGCCGTGAAACGAAGTGAGGTCAGTGGGGCACTAAACTCGGTGCTGTTAGGCACTGTAATTTAACATAGTCCTGTAGAGGATAGGAGATTTTGCTATAACTATACCATAATTGAAAACCGATAAAAGCAAACTTATTTAGTGCTTTTTTTATTTATAAAAGTAATCAATATACTGCATATTGATGGAGCTCGATTCCATTATTTAATGAATATCTAGTTGTATTGGAAACGGGCGAAAAACAGATTTTTAACCATCGATGAGGAGACGCATTTTCTCTTATTATTTTGCCATGAATTAGAATGAAAAACAGTAAGTTGTACGAACGCCTAGGGAAGCAGCTCTCTAATATTAAATGGTGAGTAATATTATTATTGTTATGAGAATGAGCAAAACAGTAGTAACTATTTTGCTTGCCGGTAAAACAAGTGTTACAAATGGTATTTTAGGTTATGTTTTCTATTTATCTTTTGATAACATATCCAATGTTCTAGACGAACTAACAAGGAGTGATTCCTGTCTCCGGGAAACGGATATTGCTGAGGCTTTGAGAATCGTTTGCTGGTACTTATACAAAAATGAATTTTAGTACCCCCAGTTTAATCTCATAGACCCCTCCTCAGAAAACATGAGCAATTATATTTTTAATAAACAATTTGACTTTTTTAATGAAAATCCCTATAATTAAAATTTTTTGTTGTAGTTTCGTAGATATTTGCATTAGGTAAATTTTTTAGCAAATGAAAATCGATGATAAAACCTTTAATTTGCCTTTTTCTGCATATCAATATATTAATCTGCTTCAAAGGTACAGATAACTACATGAATCAAAATTCAAGAATTTTCAAGTCATAAAGTAAGTAAATTTTTAGACGTGCTTTTATCTGTAACTTTAATAATATATATCCATTAAACTAACCATTTACTACCCTATTATTGATTTGTTAATTTCTGCCAAAGTTGAGTTATCTCACGTCTACCGAACTATCACCGTACTTTTTTCCGAAAACTTTTTTCCGCATATGAAAACACTTTTACCTCACATGGCTCTTGTCGTCCCCAAAACTGACTAATTCTTGAAAAAAGCAAGTACAATAAAAGCAAAGACACGGCGCAACCCATTGCCCCTCGCACTCTTAACTTTGGCAAAAAAGCCGGGTAATAAATCCAGCCTCGCGCCCCTAATCCAGCCGGCAATTAACAAAGCCTCCCCCTCCCCATCCGCCGCGCTCGCTCGCGTCCTGCCAAATAAAAACGTCCCGTTTAATCCGCGGAATAATTCGCGCGAGTTCGGAAAAGTGTCAATAATCGCGTAACTTCGCCGCGGGTCCCGTAATTCCGTGAAAAAGTTAAATGACCTAGCAGCGTCGCGCAAAAAATTCGCAAGAGAGGCGGGAGGTAGCGGGGCCGAGGAAAAAGACGGAGAAAAGAGCCTCGACCGCGCGCGCGTGGAGGCAAGAAGAAAGACAAATAATCGCGAATGTTGAAAAGTCCCCGAACTCGCACATCCTCCGGTTGGACAAAGCACTTTTTCAGCGAGTCAGTGTGAGAAGAGAGTGGGGGGTGGCCGCTGCTGCCATGCTTTATCTGGCGGAAGTGACGAATGGCAACGAACCCCGGGGTTTTGCGCGCGCGGTCTCAACTTGGTCGTCGCGCGTATAGAGCGAAGCGACTTACTTTCGCGCCGACTGCGGCCGCGAGGAAGAGGGGCGTGAGTACAGTAGTGAAGCGCTCGAGTATGACGGTAATTCTTTGTCCCTTCAATCCCTCCTCCGCGCGAGCTTCTTTGACGTCTCTATTTTGCTGGGGAATGAGGAAGGAGGAAAGAGAAGGAAGCGAGAGAGAGAGAGATTTTTTTTATTTTGCCCCAATCTCAATGCGGCTTAATGAAGCGCGAGATTAACAAATTGTTTACCTGAGTGCGAAGAGAGTTTGCCGTTGCTGCTGTTGCTTCTGCTGCTGTTACGGGGAAAGGAAACTTTACTCGCTTGAACTAACACCGGTATAGTTATTGTGATTGGTTGTTTGTCCTGTCTTAGTTGATGGAATTGCACGTGGAAAAAAAGTTGCAAGTTTTTCCGTTGCTAAGTTTATGTAATTTAATTATTGCATAAATTATTATGTAATACAATTTTTTTACTCGGTTATCTTTATTGCTGTGCTATACAAGCTGCTTAAAAATTTGAAATGTAAATTTAATAAAGATAGAGCACGTCGAGAGCATCACGCCGTAATTCGTAAATGTCTTGGGTAATAAACTTTCGTCATAATCGACCTTTCCCACTATTTTTCTAATATCGCGCATCTCGGCAGGTCGCTCTCTTCTGCGTTAGTTGTGGCGTTCTCGAGGAGTACACTCGCTAACACTTACTGCGCGCTGTACTTAATGGTTATTTGTAATTCTTCATAATATTTAACGCAGTGATAAAATAATGAAAATGAAACTTTTATTTTATATAAAAACAATAGTGAAAACCAATTTAAAGTTTACATCACTGTATAGTATGCACTCAACACATGGAACTGTCAAATCTCTGCGCTTCGTTCAAGGTTTTAACGGCTCCAAAAAAAGTCTCCTCAGACTTCGCCTGTCGACCGGCAGACGCGCAAACAAGCTCAATTACGAGAAAATCCAAAAAAGTTTTTCCACTTCACATAAGCTTTAAAAGCATTAATTTTTTTTAAGAATCTGATTTTACTACTTCTATAGTCCAGCCATAATAATACAATAAAAAAATGTTTTAAAAAAATTCTATTTCAAACTAAAATTATTTATTCGTACAAAGAAAAAAATCTATAGAACAAACGAGCTCTTAGATTTTTTTTTCGGAAAAAATAGTATATCGATTCTTTTCAATGTTTAGAATCAAAATATACTAACAAATAGTAAAAATTCGCACCATTATATTATTTACTTTATTTTAACTCTCAGCTTTCAACGAATATATAATTTTGGAACAAATCAAAATATTTTAATTGTGAGACAAACAATGTGTATGAGAAATTCTCTAGAACTATTAACTTTTACGGTACTGTAACATATCTTATGGTTCTCAGATATTTAGCTATCTAAGTCAAGCAAATATTTATAAAATCCACTTCCAGTAACATGTTCCACTACATAGAACTCACTTTTAAACAAGGACAAGCTCAATGGGCAATCCAAAAAGCCCTAAATTTAGAGGTTTTGCCTGCGTACCTTAGGAAATTTTCATCCTTATTACATCGATAAAAAAAAACTCTTTTATAAATGCTTTGCCAATTTTTTTAGGCTATTATCCCTTATTTAATATTCGAAAATATGTTGTCGGATTGAATGTGCCTATCTTTAAAAAAAAGTGCATAGCATTATCTCTGCGACGCTGTATTTTGGTAAAAATAAAAAATAAACTTTATTTGTCGATTAAAAAAGAACTTTGTGTTTTTTCAACTTTCTGGGGCTTAAATTACTCGTCTTGGAAAGACAAACAAAATGTGACTTTGCTTATAAGTGTGCCTCTTATGGAAAGTGAATTATGATCTACTAAAGCACACGGTGTCGATGCGCCCCTCGCCTAAAAAATTATCATTTTTTGGTGGCACACGCAAACAACGGTAAATAGGCCTAATTCGAGTATTGCTCTTTTTTCTACATACATTTTCTTGAACTAACTCACGGAGTGTCTAACGAAATTCGGATTTATTTAAAAAAAAATCAAAAAAGAAAGTGATTGTAAGGCAGTTTTACATGCATTCACTCACGCTTATTTGTACGTGCATAAGCATACAATATTAAAAAACTATGTTTAAAAAAGAGGAGCACACCCTTTTTATTGTTATTTGAGGTATCTAGAACAGAAAAAATGAGCTTTGTGAATGTACCTCAACATTAAATTTTGAAATTTCTATTTAGCTAAAAGTTAAAAGTTCCAGAGAAATACTCACATATAAAATAGAAAAATCAGGTGTGCTTTAAAAACAGTTTTAATAATAATTATCAACTTCGACGCAAATCGTCAAACCTTTCACGAATTACCTCGTATTAACGTTTTTTTCACGTTCTTTTTCTTACTAAAATAAATTAAATAGCTCAGCGAAAACAAAAAGGGCAAAAGCGCAGTCGTAAACAGCGCTATCCCCGAAAAATTTATGAAGATTATCAGACCACTTCCAAACTCAATTAAACGAAATCCCAAAGCTCCGAAAACTCGCGGGCGCACTCTCGGCGTACTCTCACCTCATTAGCGTAACACTATCCCGCGCTCTCCGCCTCACCCCGCCTCACCCTCTCTAAAAAAATCCGACCGAAATTGGCAAAGTAAAATTACACTGCACGCCCGCGCTCGCTGATTCTCTCTCTCTCTCTCTCTCTCTCTCTCTCTCTCTCTCTCTCTCTCTCGCTGGCTCGCCTCAAGAATGCTCGCCGGGCTAAATCGTCCGCAGCGGCCGAATTAAACGCGCGTGCCTTTGCAGCTTCACTTAACCCACCCGGGCGCGTAGAATTTGAGAGCTCTCTCGTACAGCGCACCGAATCGGCGCGAAACACAACTATTTGCGGCGACGACCGCGCGTATATATAGTGATCCGCGCGGGCGCTTGCTTACAATATTACCGCGCGTCATTGAGCCCCGGGAAGCACGGGCGCGGTCGGACATTGTCGTCATTTAATTAAATGCATTTTCCGAGTTCCTATACGGCATCCGGCCTCTCGCTCTCTCTCCACCTGCACGCGTGTGTGGCTGCGTGTATGCGTATAATGCGGAGCGAGAGACTGAGTGAAGAGAGATTGTAGTAGCGGTTTCGAGGCTGAAATGGTATACGATAGCCCGCGCCCGGTCGCTGAAAATGTTCGTACGAAAAATCGAGGGAAGTATTATACATGTGCACATGCGCGAGTCGATAAAGTATTTTGGAATTTAATTACTTGCGGTGAATTGACGGAGGGCTGGTATTTTCGGGCCTGGACATGGTTATTGGAAAAATGAAAGTATAAAACTAACATCGTTATGCGGACATTTTTTATTATAAAAATCCCTACACATTATGTGAGTTAGATGCGAAGGTTATAACATAATTTTTTGAAAAAACAAAACACCTGTTCAAGCTCGAAATCTTGATTTCGGCATGAAAAATCTCTTCGGTTTATTGATGCGCGACTGTACTTATTACTATAATTTTTATATAATTATCTTATTATTGTAATTATTTATATAATTATATTCTAATAAATATAATTATTTAACTAGTATTTTTTGTATTACAGGTGAGTTTCAAACGAGTCCAATAAGCAAAATTGAATACGTAAGTTATTTAAATCCATACCAATATTCTACACTAAAACGTGTTTTGAGTTCGACTATTGAATTTTCTTGACCCATTTTGTAAACAATAAATTATACATTTATCAAGTAATGAAATTAACAGCTTAATGTTATAAAGTATTCTTGGTTAATTACTTAAATTGTTTACACATCTTTGAATAATCTTTGAAGAAAACAATTCACCGTATTAATCATTCAAATATTGTTCATAATTTAGCCGTTAGCTGTACATCGATAAATAAGCAAACCCCATGTAATGAAATGCAAACAACGCTAATGATATATGAAGTTCTTCAGTAAATAAAGCAACCGATCCCTCATACACTTCCCCGAATAGCTCTCGAATATTCCTAATTTACTTTATCAAACGCGATATATCTCCGGAATCTCTCATCTCTGCTCTAGATAGCTACAAAACCGTTTCGAAAAACGGCTCTTATCTATCATCGAAAACAAACAGCGGCCGCCGTCTCCCCCTTAAAAAGCTCACTTTCACGATAACACGCGACGCTTAAGCTTCTTGACGTAAGCACAATGCCCCGACGGATGCAAATCCATCGTTTTCGCGCGCGCGCCTGCGGACATGAGATCCACATCGAGTCGTGCCCGGCGCAAGGACACGAGACAAATCGCAACATTAATCGTCAAAGTGTCTCGGCCTTGCCACCCCGAGCCCGAGCTAATTTTGCGCCTGGCTCGGGGCGCGGGAGATGATTGATATCGAACGCGGCCTGATTAATCGACCGGGTCATTAAGATGAAAGCCCGAACTTGTATTTCCGGCGCCTGCGCAGTGCTCCCCGCACGTGGCCCGCTTCGACGAAGCTCCGAAAGTTTCGCCACTCAGCCGATCTGTACTCGTCCGCCTCGACGTCTAGATTGTTTTCGACAAATCGGTGGTTCGGACACGTAACTCGTCGTGTCGCGCGCTTCGTCTCGTCATTTGTCGACGAGCATTCTAATGGGGATCGCGTGAGGATGACGATGCGAGGAGTTTTTAAGAGTGTGTTTCGTCATTGAATGTTGAATTGTCGTTGTAGGAAATTAATTAATTCAACTCGTCAATAAGATTTTACATTCCTTAATAATCGTAAGAGTAGAATGATAGAATGAAAAATAATGGGAAAATAAAATACAATGGCAGAAAAAATACGAAAATTAGAGTAAGTACCTGCAAAACTACTCTGCAATTTTAGTAAAGATTAGCTGACCAATCAAAGAATAAATTAGTCCGTAAACCAGAAAAAAAATAAAGCACAAATGAATTCAAAAGCGATCCACAGTGCATTATACTGGAAACAAAAATTTTGAAGATAAATTTTGTCGGTATACACATTTTTATTCTTAACGACCGCATACAAATTAATTTTTTTGCTTCCTTAGTTCTCTCTTTACATAAAATTATAATCTCATGTATAACACATGCATTTGCAAAAAAGCGATAAAACAAGATTTAATATCCACGAATATACTATAGAGAATATTAATTAGTACTGCGCAATTATTAATTTAGAATTATATTAATTTCTATCTAATTTATACAGCTGAAACATATCATGTAAATTATTTGATTAACTAAATCAATAGCAAACAATAAATGCACTCATAATTTCATTGAAACGATTATAACAAATTCTTTTCCTGAACGTTCCCCTGGTGGAAATTAAAATCATTTTTTGAGCAGTAAATGGCTAGTTTGATCCAAAATGGCAAAAAATGGACTCCAGTTTTCTTCCATAAGTGTAACGATTTTTTTAACTTATTTTTCACATTTATTGGCGGCAAAGATGGTCACAATTTTGTACTATCTATTAATTTGGCATTTTAATGCTAGTTAAAATAGCTAGTCGATGAAGCCATTATAAATCTAGTAACAAGCGATTTGTTATGGCGATGAGTAAGAGATAGAGTCACGTGTTAAAATAACGATTTTGGTTTATATCTTATAGAATAAAGCTGTAAATAGTACAAACACTACTAAATTTTGTTTATATCCCGATAAACTATCTCTTAAGAGTATAAGTTTTAAAATATATGATTGAATTGTTATGAAATTTTAATGTAAAGATTTTCAGGTTAGGTCCATTCCATAAAATGGGAGAAGTTGATAAAAAAACGCGTTACATGTCTGTCTAATAACTAGCCATTTCTAATGGCCAGTTTCTGTTTTTCTTCCCATTTTTAATGGACTAATTTCTACCATCGTAGTATTTTATATTGACATTTTTTCTTTGTATCGATTTACTTTATTAACAAAAAAAAAAAAAAACAGGAAATTCTGGTATCTAAAAATTAATTTCTTCAAAATTAAGCAAACGGAAAAAAATTTGGGATTGTATAAGTTCAAATATTTTAGAAGCAATGTATTTCAAGTATATTGGATTAATTTAAAATTATATTCGAATTAAATTACGACAAAATTAGCACTAGAAAAGTTCAAACATGCTTGAACTATATGATTTCAAACAATCGCATAACGCAGTCCGATGTTTGTATTACTATAGTTCAGTGCGCGTTGAACTTCTACAGTCCGACGCATCACGCGCCGCACTTCGATATTGGGAATCTGAGAGGTCCAAGCTTTATATGAGTCGGAACTCAGGCAGTTCAAAGCTTGGACCTCTCAGATCCCCAATATAACTATAGTAATACAAACATCGGACTGCGTTGTGCAATTGTTTGGAATCATGCACTTCAAGTATGTTTGAACTTTTATAGTACGTTTTTCAACTCGTAAGAAATTAATTTATGTATTGATTTAGTTCAAATATAATTTGAACTTCTATAATCCCAAACCCATATTAATTCCAATTTTTTTTCCATGTACGCACCTAATAGTAGAATTTCAAAATCGTAAGTAATGCTTATAATTATAATTCTATTTTTTGAATAAAGAAAGTCATTTTGCTTAATTTTATTAAATATTTACGTTAAAAAGATCGACGGTACAAATCATCAATCAGCCCTCTATAATAAAATAGAAGACAAAATTCACTTATCGTCGAATTGAGCAAAAAGAACGACGAATAACAATATAAACTTCATTAACCTGCAGGATCTATTTTACTTCGTTAATACCAAATTTACTTCGTTGCGCAGCGGAGTACTCTAACTCGCATTCCGATCATACAAATTCACTCAACAAAACAAACAAAGGCTCTCCACTTTTCGCGCACACACATTACCGCATTAACACTGGCTCATTTCCACGAGCGCACGCTCCTCGTCCATCCCGTTTTATTTAGACAACGGTGAGGCAATGGTAGCAATTGCATTCTCACTCTGCGCACGCGAACTTCTCTCGCTTCTCCCTCAGCCCCGGCACAGCTCAACTTCATCCCGAGCTGCTAGTCTGACTTTGCGTATTATACACGTTCGGCCGTCGTCGGCTTGTATCTCTTCCCGAATTACCCGCCACCACAGCTAATTGGAAAACCTCTTCACGAGCGATTCCGCTCACTTCTTTATTCTCTCTCATCCTCTCTTCTTCTTTTACCTTTTACCACAGCTATATACGTATTTGACGAGACGTGGTCAATCGTTACGGCTTTATATATATATATATATAGCCACTCGAGAAAGAGATCGAAACAAGAAGAACTCGGCGAGAGGAAAAGTTTTTGATCCCGACCCGCGGCTTCTTCCGCTCCCTCTGTCTCTTCGCGGTTCACTGATTATTTTCGCAACTTATACCAAGTATACCTTTTCAGGAAACTTCCTTTGTGCGCATTGACCGGACACGGCGACGCGCAGTGCCACGGGACGCTTTTTCGCGCGGTACTTAATGAAACACTCGCGTCCGCCGAGTAGCTTTCGTTGCAGCTCGTAGCAGCTTGTTCGGACAAATACACGCAGTCATCACACAGGCACACACACGAGTGAAGTTATATATGTACACGGGTGGCGGACTTCGATACAAAGCAAATCGATCGCCTGCTATACCGCGGGAGTTCGCGCTCACGAGCTTTTAAAGTATTTTTCGGCGATTGGATACTTATCTCTTTGAGGTCGCTCGGCAGTAATTATCCGCTGTCTGACGGAAAGAGAGAGAGAGAGAGAGAGAGAGAGAGAGAGAGAGAGAGAGAGAGAGAGAGAGAGAGAGAGAGAGAGAGAGAGAGAGAGAGAGAGAGAGAGAGAGAGAGAGAGAGAGAGAGAGAGAGAGAGAGAGAGAGAGAGAGAGAGAGAGAGAGAGAGAGAGAGAGAGAGAGAGAGAGAGAGCACCGGATTAAAGACGAAGTTGGGTAATGGCTGCGCGTCGAGGAGGGAAGTGAGTTCCAAAAGGAGTTGTGAGAAGAGTTTATTGTTTGCCTCCTCTTTTCCCCCTTTCTCTCTTCCTCTCTCCCTCATCGACTTCTTCTTTGCGCTGATAATGTTTCGCTTAATTGAAATGTATATTGCGCCTTTTGTGGTACGTGAGGTACGTTGCAGAGTAGTTTAGACGCGCTTGGTTCTTGCACTTTTCAAGTTTAACGGGCGCATTCTCATTCGTTTAGAAGGCTGTATAAACGGATAGATAATGAAATAAATTTAATGGAAGAGAATGTTTGGATAGGAAATGAATTGTTACCAGAAAATTATTTAATTAATGTCATTTGATTTAGTTTTTCAAATTACCCTTTGAAATGGACATAAAATTGTTATAAATAATGTCGCATGTTAGATATTATCTTTTTGTAATTTTGTTCAGACATGTTTCAAGCGTACGTATAATGAATGTAGGTTGAACATTCCAGTTTCAATAATCAATGAAGAATTTTCCAAACAGTCAGGTTTCATTTCGTGAAATTTAAAAATTTAATTCGGAATCATTGAATTATCAAGTAGAAATGTATGACATATTTGAACGAAATACCATTTATATTTTTACAGTTTATTGAGGAAAGAGGTAATCACAGAATAATTAATTGGAACATTTTTATTATCTTTTAATGTATTTGGAAATTATCGTTTGATTAAAATTTCAATGTATGGTATAAAACTTTTTAAAAACATTTCCTGTACAATTCTATTACGTGTGACGGCTACACAGAAATATGTATATAATGAATAAATACAAGGCATGTAAAGGAGAATAATTACAATTTGAGATCGAGCAGAAGCAAACCAGCTAGTGGCGTCTAGTATACAGTATAGCTTCTGCTTCCAGAGCTCCAATCCTGCCGAATCCTACCCTGTTAGAAATTGAAATCATTTTTTGGTTGTAAATGGCTAGTTTGAACCAAGATGGCAAAAAAATGAACTCCAGTTTTCTACCATAAGTGTAACGCCTTTTTACACCTATTTTTCACATTTATTGACCGCAAAAATGGTCAAAATTTTGTACTATCTATTAATTTGGCATTTTAATGCTAGTTAAAATAGCTATCCGATGAAGCCATTAAACATCTAGTAACAAGCGCTTTTTTATGGTGTTGAGTGAGAGAGATAGAGTCACGTGGCAAAATAACGATTTTGGTTTATATCTTATAGAATAAAGCTGTAAATAGTACACAGACTACTAAATTTTGTTTACATACCGGTAAACTATCTCTTAAGAGTATAAGTTTTAAAATATATGATTAAACTGTTATGAAATTTTAATGTGGAGATTTTGAGGTTAGCGCCATTCTATAAAATGGGAAAGTTGATAGAAAAAAGCGTTACACTTGTGTCTAATAACTAGCCATTTCCAATGGCTAATTTCTGTTTTCCTGCCCATTTTTAATGGACTAATTTCTACCAGGGTACTGTTTATAAAAATCGGGCAACTAAAAACAAATAAACTTCAAATAAACAAATGTAAAACATTTCGTGGCTTTCACGACTGTGTAACCGATCACAATTTTCGCTCGAATCATCGGCCACAAAGCAAATATAAATTGCCCATATAAGCTTTGCTGGAACACAGCGATGGTACACACAAGCCAATAAATTTATATAACAGTAAATATTTCCCGAGATAAACAAAGATATCCTTCCCCACCGGCTGAACAACAAAGTGCGTAATTCAAAAACAAAACGCATCCCCGGGACAGCCGGGGCGAGTAATCTTAATTCAAGTAACGCGCTAGTATGTATACGCGCAACATATACACGTCCCCGCGCGCTGCCTTTGTCAGCGAGCGTGTTTCATGCATTCGGCCTTATCGCGTAATTATGTTCAAAGCAGAATGTAAACCTCAGGACTTCTTTCACGCCGTTTTTATTCCCGGCACTTAATTTTTTTTAACGCCCGCATATACATAGAGGTTCCCGGCGCGCTCGCGCGAAGTTTGAACTGAAGCGGCGCTTTATGAACCGCGCTCGTTTCTCTAGATTAGAACTTCGCGCGGAGAGAAGTAAGGGCGAGGAAGAGCGAGAAGATCGCAGGAACAAAATGAAACGGAAAAAGAGGAGTGAGAAGGTAGAGAAAGAGAGAAAGAGAGAGGGAAGAAAAAAGACATGAGCGGGGAGATCATGCCAGCGCTAAGCCGCGCACGCTCGGAAAATCACGGCGCAACGAGCCTCTGTCTACCTCTCTCTCTCGCCTCTCTGCCTTTGCGCTCTTTCTGTACCTCTCTCACTCTTGGTCTCTACCTCTTTCTCTGTCTTTCGCTTCTTTTACGCTGACGGCAGTTACCGGTGCCCCCAGCGTGTACCCGGATGGCAGAGCGCGAACTTTGTGACCCCCCTGGGAAGCTCCTCTCTCTCTCTCTCTCTCTCTGCGGCGAACGACGTGTGCGGAGAAACACAGCGCACTCGCTCGCGCGGGAGGAAAATAAAGCGAGAGGAAGAAGCGCCGAGACTTACACACGAGCGCACTGCTGCTGCGCAGTCACGAAACGCGCGCTGGACACTCGTTATCGGCGAGGAGTCGAACTTAAGCCCTTAACGGACCGGACGTATGCCTCCGGTTTCTCGATGCTCCGATCCTCTCTGATGTAGTTGCACATCAGAGGAGTTTGCTTCGGTCCTTATCTAGAGTTCGAGTTCTGCGCCGCTTGCACGCTCGTAAGAGCGTGAGAGGAGCGCTGGTAATGCTGACTAATTTAATAAGGCCTTTGAGATAAGGAGACAGAGTGATGGAGACGATGCTGGCAGCGTTCGATATGAGTGGGATGCGATCGTTTTCGATGGCTAAAATAATTAAAAGTTTTATGTCGCGTGCATCGAGTGTCGTTGACGTAAATTTACCGTCGATCAAACATTTGTTGGAACTATATATATCGTCACGGGCTATGCTCGGCGCGCCCGTCGCACTATTAATACTGTTTTACCGGGAGTATGTATACAATGGAAAAATTTTTCATTCAATACAGTTGTTCGAAAAAAAAAATATTCTGGATGGAGCATTGGAGATTCATATCATTTTCCCTTTAAAAAAAACAGTTGTCGGATGTTATGAAGCATTCAAAGATTGAATTAGATTGGTTTGCGCAGAATAGGCGCCGAAATCTAGGTTATGTTTGAATGTTTTACGATTAAAACTTCAAACTTAAATAAAATAAAGTATAAAAATAATGAAATTTTCTCACTCGTATAGAGTTGAAGGATTTGTTTAATTTTCTTATTATTTCAGGAAAAAAAATGTTAAATTACACAGAAAAAAACATGTTCATAGCCTCAAAAACAAAACATGACGTATAAATAAAGCACGTGTTATTTAGCTGTATTTGCAAAAAAAATCATTATTTTAAAGGAATCCCAAATTTATTATGGCTGTGGAAGGATTTATAACATAGCCTAAGTACAATGCGAGTACTATTGTTAATCAAAGATATGATTTATTTAATACTTTGCTCTAGCCATGGCTAGAACTGTGCACAGTTCGCGATTTTTAGTACATGCATAACGAAATTCACAAAAAATATCTCTGGTAGAAAATTAACTATATTTTATAGCTAACATGTTAAATATAAATGGAAGCATTTTTAGCAAAAATCATAATCCAAAAATAATATAATACATCTAAAAGTTCTACTATTACTTAAAATACATATTTTATGAAGTGTAAATGCCATAATTTATTTCGGATTGGTACATAGTTATGAAATACAAGCAATGTTCGTTTTTAGCCATAAAGTTAACTGAAAAATGGCTAGTTTCTGGTTAACATTTTTACCAGGGATTCCTCTTTGGTGTCTCCAAAGTAGTCGAAAAATGGTTTTCAAAGCATTCTCCGACATTTTCCTCATTCTGAACACCTTAAAATATATGAGAAAGATAATTTGCATCATACTTTCCTTGTTTACCTTGTAAATAATTCAATGTACACTCCCAAAAGAAGAAAAATAACTGGGAAAAACACGTTTTCATTTGCTTTTTAAAATTAAAAAATATTGATTTTTTTTAAGCGCAGCTCAAAGTAGAATATTAAAAATAGAGGAAATATTCAGATGAACATATTTCTTCTATTTTTAGTCTGTTTTGTATATTTTCACGCCTAACTTTAAACTATATAGCCTTACTTTGAACGGAACCAATATTGTTCAATTCTGAACAAAGCAAATAAGAATTCGTTTTCTCTAAATAAATCTGATGTTAAAGTTATGAGTTAGATCTTTTAAAAATATCTCTATGTTAATAAATAAAGCATTATTACATATACCATACGAGCAATTATATAATAGGTAATTATGACTATACAAATTACAACTCATCCCATGCAAAATTTAGAGTGTTGACAATAATCTCAATCAGTATGAATAAAATACTTGTACATATTAAATGTTACTTCTTATATGAACACGATTATCGGATTCAGCTTGATGAATAAGTTATAATACAATCACTGTATTACCAATTTCCTTAGTACACATCTCTTGACGAATCTCTGCGAGATAAACAAGCCTGAAAAGGTCGACAAATCCGTGGACGAAACGTCGCAAATATTTAACATCTTGGGAGATTTATTTTCTTCCTCGCTCCCAACGGATCTAGTCAGAATTGACTAAAAACATTATCAATTTCCTTAGTAGTAACCCAGTAAAATGAAGTAAAATTATATCGAATAAGTTATTACATTATTAATATAATTTATCTATTCAAAAGAAATCATGATCGTGCAATGAAATTAAAACGATCAACTTAAGCTAGGAGAAAAGTCAATGTTAATTTAAGCCACAGTGCACAAGAACGCAAATGAAATTTCCTTGAAAATTTTTCGGCACCATTAACTATACCGACACGACCGGACGTCGGCATCCTGCGCAAATTTATAAGGAGCTCCATTTAACCGGGTTACTTATCGCTCGGTGTGAATTATATGCACTCGTCCCGCGAATTCAGATCGACCGCCATTTTTAAATAGTCTTCGGTTCTCGTTCAATAGCGCGGCGCTCTCGCGCATTATTGAAGGCGCGCTTGCGCATCCGCGATCCGCCGGAAAATTTATGACCTGCCGGCAAAAAATTATCGAACACAGCGACCGTTGCGGTCGATTATTACGCAACCTCTACGGAGAATATTCAATTATTGTTATAGCTCGGCGCACGCGCGCGCACAGATTCCGGTCCACATTGTAATTAGTCTTTGATTTGATACACTGTACGCGGCCGCGCGCGTGCGCGCCTACAGATTGATATTTAATAATGAAGTATCGCAGAGCTGTGGTCCTCCCCATACGCGCGCGGCCACGCACAAGTACAAGCGTATCAGATTTAATGAAACTCCATAACGATGCTAAATTAATTAAGCTGTGCCCCGATATGTGATATCGGTAATTAATGTTAAAGTGCCCTGATTGGATTTGAAAAAAATATCGCTTCGCCTGAGTTTACGATTTCACGAAAAAAAAAAAAATGTATATATGAAAAAGCTCGAAAATAGTAATATATTTTTGTTCGTCGAGCGCATGAAGCGAAGAAAAATATCATCGTACTATTGTCTCCGAAAGCGTATAATGATTTATATTTCGTAACATCCATCGTTGCGTTAGATTACGGTGATGTAATCGACGGCGCTATCTCAATTTCCCATCGGGAAAAGGCGCCTCGCTATACGCACGTACATCCATCAGGGAAGCGAAATTGCAGGGCTCGTGACATATGCGTCTACAAAAGAAACAAACAGTAGATAAATTTCAAAATTTCACGGGTGTAACTCGCGGAGCAAACGTTCTTTTTCCCTTTCTCGCTCTTCCTTTTCCCCTTTTCCATTCTCTTTCACTCTCTCGACTGCTGCGGACGACATCCGGCTGTAATATCGTCTCAGTTTACGCAATTGTGCGTCGCAGACGTGCACACACTGAGAGGCGACGGCTAGCTCCGGAAAGCAAGCGCGACGAATGGGACGTCGTCTTTCTCTCCTCTCTCTCTCTCTCTCGCGAGGGGTCGAGCGAGTTCAGTCGATGGAAAACATTGTTCCGCGCGTGCGCGAGCACGCGGGAATGGAGGAGAAAAAAAAAGACAGATAGGAAAAGTATGGCCAATGAAAGGAGAAGAAGAAGTCGCGGAAGGAGATAAAGACGCAAGGGTAAACACGCGAGAGAGCCGCGGTGAGGGGTGAGTGAGGGGAGAGACGTGGGGCACAGAGAAGAGAGAAATCGTGAAAAATGTAGGATGAGAGAGAGGGGAGGAGATTGAATGGAAAAGCGATTTTTACGAGCGAAATTTTTACTTCTGTCTCGGATGGTCGAATAGCGTCGCATTGTTTGGGGTAAAATATGAATTTGAGTGGGGGACACACACGCTCGCGCGTTGTTTGCACACGTCCGTCCCTGGGCAGCGCGACGAGGTGACGCGGCAGCTGCGCACGCGCCGGCTATAGCTTGTTACCGTAATAATTATTCATATTTATCGCTATGATATTTCTTTCATTTGAATTTTCCATGTTGTCGGAGAGCTTTATTTTCGTTACATTATTTTTTATGAGAGCCCGAGCGGCCTCGCTCGCTCTGTGTAGTAAATAAAACGCATGACTCGAATGCATGTTGACTTTATTCAGAAAATAACGCTGACGCTGCCTTGTAAATGCAATTTTAGCTGCAAGGAAATTCTTCTAAAAAAAATCCCCTCTGTCAGGAAATACTGCTGCACACGAGTTATTTTCATTGTTTCAATAATTTTTATTTCCAAGCTTCTGTATACGACAATGGATAATTACATACGAGGTAAATTTACTTTAGCAATTGTCCATGCACTATTTCTTTATTTTTTTTTCTATCACGACCCAGACATTTTAGTTAAAAAAGTAAATGTGTGTATACAAAAGTCTGTGTTCTTCAAGTCGCGAAAGGGTTCGTTTTTAAAAATATCTCAACCTTTTCATATACATAAGCGTCGTAGAATATTCATCTTTATAATCGTTTGTTGTTTCATTTAAATATTAAAATAAAACTATAAACGCATTTACAAAGCCAGTACTAAAAGCCATTCTAAAAGCCCCCGGACGCATTTTTAAACGCATCGTCCAAGAGATGTACATATATTATAAAACTCCGCGATTGAAAATTTCACTGGATTTCTCCCGACGTCTGCATAAGCTGCAGGGAGAACGGAAGAGAGTGAGACAGTAGAGCAACGGGAATGAGAAACCGCGAGGAGACGAAAATAGAAACGAAAAGCCGACAAAAGGGGGAGAGAGAGAGAGAAAGAGGCGAACGCGGGTGCCGGCTAATGAACCGCGACGGCGGCGATAATGAAACGCAAAGTCGGGCTTTGAGCCGTGGCGCGCGCTTATTTATGCACTGCGCGCTATGTAGCTTAATGGCGAGCACATATAAGTATTACGTATATCGGCTACGCGGCCGGCCGCTAATACTCACGTACTTACTTCTCTCTATATATATGAATGAGCGTGCACAAAAAAAAACGTCGATATTATAGAGAAAAGCGCATGCATGCAGTCGCGCTTATATACGCGTGCGCACTCGCGTCAGCGTTGAGGCAACAATCGCGCGCGGCAGGCCGATAAGTATTCAATATGCGCACGCAACGGTCGGCTTTGTGAGCCAAGTTCTTTCGAAACTCGGAGAGGCGAGCGATAACACGGGTATGCTTCTCTCTCTCTCTCTCTCTCTCTCTCTCTCTCTCTCTCTCTCTCTCTCTCTCGCAACGGAGAACTGATAAGGAAAGTTTGGTGTAAAGAAGTTTTGGGGCTCGAGATAAGACGCTGCAGCTGCTTCTTTTTCTGGTTGTTTTTAATTATGTTTCGGGCCATGTTTATTTAGAACGCGATGTTCGAAAAGAAACAGTTGACAGACGTTAAATGGGACCGCAGCGGTGTTACCGCTGTTTGTCGCCTTTGGACGTTACGGATTGCCAAATAACTCTTTTTTATCGCGGCGATTAATTTTCATCTTCTTTGAATTTTCCCACTTGGTAGGGGGAGAATTATTTAGACGGGATATACGGGTAACAATTGGATTTCATCCTGATTCTCGTTGTATTATATATATACCGTAGCATAAAATTTAAATGGCCATTTTCACTCGCTCGAATAGTAATCAACGTATAATTTTATACGTATTCCGTTACAAGTCTATATATAGTGCTTTGTTATATTCCGTAGTACTATATTCCAAGAGAGCGAATTAATTATTGAATGAAGCAAAACACACCACCGCCGTACGTATATATTACACCAGTATAACATTTACATTTGACTTAATTCGGATTGCTTAACTGCGCCGAGAAATATATACACGACATTGCGCCGGCAACGGAATCAAGTCTGGCAGGGGCAGTCAAAGCCAATGAATCACCAAATCCAGCGCGCGTGTAACATTCATTTCGCCATATCACTGCTATATGCGCTCTCCTCGTGACTCTAATAGTTAAGAAAGCCACCCCAGATACAAAATGAACTCTTTTCTCGTCACAATCTCAATTACCAGTGACAGCGACGCGCGCACGCGAGCACTGCAATAATCCCTTCCCCATATATATATTTACGCTGCGGCAACCACCAACGCGTATAATCCTCATCATCCGCGACATTTTCCTGTCGATAATTCAGCGGGCCAGGGGAGGCAATATAAAAATAACATCTTCATCGATGTACTACACGTCGGGGAAATTATTTTCCCGCTTTGTATACTGCAACTTCCTCGCTCTACCTCGCAGAAACTAGCGTATATATATATATGGAAAAATATCCCTCCGCGAATCTATATAACAAGCCGTAAATGTTAAATGTCCTTATAGTTTAGTATATAGCTCCCCCTCCTGCATCCGCGGAGGGGCGGAAAATGAGAAGGAGAGAACTCGGTAGAAGAAGAAGCAGTGGGAGAAGTGGAGGAGTAGTAGTGGGACGCGCGGGGCAAGCAAGGGCTGAGGAAGCTCTTAATGGGCTGCAGCGGGGCGAGCGCCGCTGCACTGCATGCACGGGTTATAGCTTCTTCTCTTGAATTAAATAAAGCGGGAGTAAGAAAGGGGTTCGTTGAACCGCGTCCCGCCGAGAGCGCGCAATCGATTTCGACAAGTCGATATTCCGAGAGAGAGAGAGAGAGAGAGCCGTAACGCAACCCTTCGTCCGTCTCCTCTCTTATTTTTCTCTCCTCCTACTCTTTAAATAGAGAGAGAGAGAGCAAGTGCGGGGCTGATATTACGCGGGCGCGCACCTCTATAAATGTACCTACTTCGGCGCTAATTCCAACACCTCGGGAAGCGATTAGGGCTCGTAATGCAATTCAAATTTATACACTATATATACTCATTGAAAATCTTTGAAAGCGATTGCATAATTATTCCTGCGTATAGCGCCCCATCGATTATCTCATTATGCGAATGAGATATCGAGCGTAGGGCCATCGTTCTCAATCATATATATATATACACATCCCCTCGTACACTTAATCTTCCATATTTCATTTCGGCGTTTACACTCGGTATAAGTGCACGCGCGCACGATTCCCGTCGATATGTATCCCTGTATATCGCGCCGCCCCTTCCATAATTCACGGCTTTGCAATTAATAAATCTTTGAGAGAACTGCAATCGTAATTGAAAATATACAACGAAATGCGCGCGCGCGCGCGCGCACCATGAATTATACAATTGTTTCCCGTTTATAATGCATTTTAATAGCGCATATCATGAATCCGCCTTTGCGCGATAAATATTCATCGGCGTAGCGTGACGGGACGCTCATTATTCATGCAGAGTTAAATATAATGACTCGATTATTTACAAATATATGTAAATATAACAGACAGCAGCCGTGTGTGCCCTCGGGAGGCCGTCATCGTCGTCGTCGTCGTCGTATAGCACCTCGAAAATCCGCCACCACAGAAACATATAATGATCGGAGTACATTTTAACGCTACAACAACCTGACAATTGCTGCGCATCGAGACGTCGGGGTAGCTGCAGTCGCCACCCCCTATATACACACACACACACACACACACACACGTCCTGCTGCTCGTATAGCTGCTCATATATACCAGCGGCGCGTCCACTAATATCGTTATCAAGAGTCATTTCGAGCGGAAGACCTATAAAGTCCACTTTAATCCCACCGGCCGTCCTAATGTGAGTTGACTGGCCGGTCAGTGCGCGCGCGCGCGCGAGAGACACGCCGACGAGCCGCCACCCCTTCCCCTCCCCCGTCTTCGCGCGCTGCCAACTCTCTCGCCTATATAGACACCCCCGCGCTCGCGCGTATATAGCTATTTACACGCTGCTGCGCCTGCACTTCGGAGTTTATCTATTTAGTCGGCTTCGCGCGGGCACGCGGCCCCTTTTGTGCCGGATTCGGCGCGGGGGCAGTCTTTCCTATTTCAGCGATTACATTTGGCGCCCGCGTGAGTGCCTCGGCTGCCGCTGCTGCTGGCGCGGTTGAAAAATAAATTGGTGATTTTCGAGAGAGTGCTTTTTTTGAGGCGGCGATAAATGAGGAGCGCGCGCGCTCGATCTTAATTGCTGCTGCGCATTTATTTTTCAAAAGAAAGCTTTATGTAGAATAATGAAGTAATTACGAGTATATAGAGATTTAATTGTTGTTATTTTGTATTCGAAGAATCGAATGTATGTCGAATTTTTAAAGGAAAATGCTAATTAATCAGAATAATAATTATGTATTGTACTATATGCGGTGTATATGTGAATAATACCTTGTTTCTTACTATAGGTATACGTTACATATTATTATTTCTGTTAATAAACTTTTGTGTACATATTTGCTTTCAATATTGAAAATAATTCTCGCATTATATATGAATTCCATGAAAAATATTTTTTACTCCCATTATGCGACCCGTTGTGTTATATAAACTTTAACAATAAAATTATGTTTTCTGCACAAGAATATGCCATTTATAAAAGATAATTAATATTTAATTAGAATTTGTATTTGCACATCGCAATAACAATTCTCGCAACTGTACAATTAAACATTCACTATTCCCAGTGCTCTACACAAACATCATTAAAAACTCGCCAACAGACTCTCTACTCCCCAACGTATTTTTTCCAGTAACCTTGCTCTGCCCTTCCGCGAAACCTCCATATCGAAAATTAATTACCGTGAACCCACCAATGAAAAAGCGCAAACAATCGTCATATCTGCTTTCTGTCTCTCGGCAGTCCTCGCCGGCAAACAACTCTCGACCAATCTGTGTATATATATATATATCCGATGCGCGGCCTCCGAATAAGAGCCATAGTATCGCGCGCCGGACGGATTTATGCCCCTCGTGACCGGTCCGCGACTCGGGGCGATCCATCACAACGGCACCAAGTCGCGCACCCGCTCGGCCGTCCATCCGTCGGGGCGGGGGTGCTGCTGGCCGATAATTAACTGCGCATCAGCCGCGCAAAATGCTATTTTGCGCAATGCCAGCAGCATCGCTATACGTGTATAAGACCCGCGAGCGCCAGCAGCAGCCGTTTCGGAAAACGCACGCTCGTAAAAGCTATATGTACGGCGTAAACTGCAACGACGGTGAGTGTGTGTGTGTGTGTGTGTGTGTGTGTGTGTGTGAGTGTGTTTGTGTATATATATATATATTCTAGCAGCAGCAGCGAATCCGGATATGTTCGACGTTGCGTCGAGTTAGCACGTGGATGCGGGATATGTAGGTCAGCTCTAGGCGAGGAAGAGAGAAAGAGAGTGCAGGGGCGAGGGAAGATAAGTGTACGTTATCTCCGCCAGCTGAAAGAAAGATTATTCCAGGTGCGCGCTGCGCAGGCTCCAACGAATGCTGACGCGATAAATAGGTGTACGAGGGACGGTCGGCTGCAGTGCAACGGCGAATGAAGAGAGAAAGAGGGCCGTGGAAGTTGCTCCGAGTCGGCAAAAGAGATAAGCTATCGTGAGACAATATTTGCGCCTGTGGGTATAAACGACTAATTGCGTTTGTTTAGGAGTTTTTTTATTGTATTTGAGGAGCCCGATTGATTATGTTTTATCTTAGTCGAAGTACCTTGAAAAAGAAAGTGCATCACGAGAAAGTATATATTAACGATAAGATGTGTATTTTATATCGGTGTATGATTAGTGTGAGCCCGGGACCTTATTATGTAATTCTATCGTGTCCGTTATAGAACCCTTTTTTAAATAGGAGTTCTGATTATGTATAGTCACGCGGAGATAATACCGAACCTGTAACACCTATTACGATATGCAACTACAGAGGGAGGCCCTGACTGTATTACTAACTAGGATAATGTACTATTACTGCTATTAATTACCTTCGGGTTACGGATTCGGTTCAAATTCTGGGATACGCTTTCGGATGTGAAAATATGTAGAATGCTGCGATATTAAGCTCTAACGATTTATGAAAGTAGAGTTGTGGACATTTTTAGTTTTTCCTTTATAGAGAATGGTTGGAAAATGCTTCTTCTTCAAATCAAAAATATAATTCAGTCTCGAAATCTTTCAGTGGCTTTTCTTAGAGCCGGAATATATGAACTTCTAACGAAATTATGATAGACGTGGAGCAACGAAAATTCACTAAAATAGACGCGAAGCTGAGCTGCGGATTTTAACGATTTATTATATCCGTGAATTTTCGTTGCTCAACGTTCAACTCTCATAACTTTGACAGGACTAACTTAGAACAACTTTAAAACAAAAATGTAGAATCAAAAAACAAAAATGACGTAAAGAGTGAAGCTAAGGTAGTTTACAACAGCATTTGATGGAAATTTGTACAACTCTAAATTAGTGTTATTAAAATTTCAGAGCGCTTGATTGCCTGTAAAGCGAGATATGAATGTTTTCATTTTTCGCTACTTAGTACGGGTTCCTGTGATGGGAAATCGTGCTTATTCGCTCTTGATTTATGATATTTCAATAATTGACCTCAAAATATAAACAAAAATTTTTAAAGTAATGGAAAAATCTTCAAAGATGATTTACCACCTTTTAAAATATGTATTCATGGGCTGTGGAAATAGTAAATAAATTAATGAATACAAGAGAGGTACAATTAACCTCAAAAAATGAGTCAAATATAAGCTTCTTTACGAAACTTTTTGTTGACAATTAGCATGAACAGAATTATTTTGTTTGAAAGTATAATAATTATTTGGTGTTAGTTTATTTATGCAACTTCTTTTATGAAGCATATCTTGTGAATAAATGAGAAATGAAAAATGCACTCCTTTTGCCTTAAGTTACTCATTTTAGTTAAGCAAGTAGTGAACTCCCTTAAGTAATTGATCTGCGTTGACGTATCACTTATAATCATAATTATCATATTATTCAATCTTTGAATAATTTTTACTTATACGTAAATTGGGGCTTTACTCAGTCGATAGATATTTGAACTAGTGAATCTTAAAATGTTTTTCATTTTATACCCGAGCTGAAATAAAGAGAAAAAATTATTTTATGTGATATTTTAACAGTATGTAAGTACTACTTAAGCTTCACTTGATCAAAATTCTTCCACTGGGTGAACCAGTTACAGAGTGTGGACAAGCAAAAATTGTTCGCGCCGAACCATACTTTGGATTCGAAGAGCTCTGAAAATCCATAAAATATAACATCGACAATATCAACTGATTTTTATTCTTTTTATAACCTCTTTTACTCTAAAATAAAAAATAATTGAGATTTATCGTCTAACCTCTTAGCGTAGCAAGCTGCGACTAATCATTATCGAAAACCGAAGTTTTCGAAGCATCAAAAATCCATTTTGATACTCGAGCAATCATGCGGATTGAAAATTTCAGGTCGGAGTTGATTTTCACTTTGCCCGAGTATTAATTCCACTAAACATCTCCAACACAATTCGAGGAAAATCTCTGGGAACTCTCCTCGTCCTCTCGTTCCCCAAATTTATACGTCGATAACCTCGAGAAAAGGTACCCTCCGAGAGTTAGGATTTGGCTAGACGCCCTTGGCATACACGGCACACGCTCGCCACCACATCGCACACATCCGCGCGTGCTCCCGTGTACATCTACATAGTAGCTACATAGTAGTCGTTCTCTCTCTCTCTCTCTTGCTCTCTCTCTCTCTGCACTCGCTAATGGCCACTCGAGCGTGATTCCCGCGGCCGATGACACGGAAGACAATGATTTCCCTGTCGTTCGCCCGCGGTAGGTACATCACACACCGGCACGCCCCGCACCTATACCTACGTACACCATACAATCGCCACATGTAGTCGCTGACCTTCTGCGTCTCGTTTTCCCTCGCGCGCGTTACTTTCTCCCGTGCGCGCGCGCGCGCGCGTTGAGTCTCGATCAGACGGCGCCCATATCATGCGCCTCCGTCGCTATTGGAAATGGGTCGCGCGTATCCATTTCGTTCCGGAATGCGCTTCCACGAGCGCGCCGCAAGTAATTCTATGCCATTCGCGGGGAATGCGCTGTGGAGGCGGTGAGGAATTTTTTTTTCCACTAGGTTTGTCGCGGAAAAGAGCTATAATAGATGATGGGCGTAGGCATTGAGAGAGGCGCTGATAGAGGACTTTCGATTATTGATATTATACGTAAATGTGGAATCTTAAACGCAGGTGGTTGACGGTTTCATGGATTCTCCTTGGCACAAGTACGTCGCTTAATAAGGATGATTGTGGGACGTGACTTGTATTGTTTCAAGGTTATAATGAATGACTTCTATCGAATCGATGTTCTACTTAAGTTTAGAAGCAACAATATTATATGAAATAAAATACAATAATAGTAAAATAATAATATTTATTTTATTCAAATATTTTATGAAATTATTTATTGATTTATTTTATTTAATTTACATGCATAACCAACACTTATTTGATGTACTTTTCAAAAGTACTCCTTCAAAAAGAAGTTTGATAATTCAGTGATTTCTAAACACTATTCCTGTATAATATCATTTTAAATCCATCTAAAAATATGTAAAACAGTAATAGAATACCAATTTTGTTTTTATTTTCTTTTATCTGTTATATAACTTTGGAAAATTTCATTATTATGAAGCAATAATCAGATTACGTGTCAAACATATATATTTATTTGTTAACAACAAACAGTATCGTTAAACCGTTACAGATTAAATTATAATGAAATTATATAATTTTGATTTAATGGCATGGCCATAGATAAACATGATAAAATTGTAATATATATTGATGCATAAAGGGCGCGAACTACTATAACCGATTAACGAACGTAATTGTTTCTATTAGATAAAATGACCAGTCCTTGCAAAGTAAATGACACATATCAGTGCATATGATTTCTATAGAACTGTCAATTGCCATTAACTAAATGGAATCATTTAATCTATTAAGGACCAATTGCTATAATAGCATATTACAACAATTAGTATAATAACATATTAAACACTATGCCCGAATCATAATTCTGGATTTAGCACTTCCATCACTTACATATATCGCTTGAAAAATAGCGTCAGTTTTTTGAAAATTATCACGGGAACACATCGAATTAAAGAACGGCTTATTCATTTCCATCGACCACTTCCTACTTTACCCCGACGCACATTAATCCCACTCTATGCATTATTCCCACACGTGAGGATAGGTCACGATTCCAGTCATACCTTCCTCACATCCACTCGGCAATCTCATCCGCTCATCACACAAACCTCAAAACTCCCCGATCGAAAAAGCCATCAGGCACAATGATTCCCATCTCGCGCGTGAACACAGGTATATAAGATATTATTATATACACAACCTTCGCGCTGCACCACGACCCACATGTGTCCGCAGCATCACGATCGGCAAAGTGCGTGCGTGCGTTCCCTCGTGTAAGAAAATACACATAGGTCATATTTCTCTATATATGTATACATATACACACACGCGAAGATACACGCAGCTTACGGTAGATTTTCCCTCTCTTCCTTCGTCGCCATCAGCGACACTCGCGCTGGGTGTATAGGTACTCGGAGCGCGTCCCGCGCACATATACATATATATATATATATACAATATAGGCCTGCGGGGCCTCGTTCGCCAGGTGGTTAATGTATCCGATTGGAGAGCTCGCGCTCAGCTCGCGGGCTATCGGATTACGGCGACTAACCAACATCGCACGTTCACCATCGCGAGCTCGGCCACTCAATCCCTATCCTCTCTCTCTCTCACTCTCGCGTGTGCGTATATGTATGTATATATACATACACATGAACGACGCGGCTCTCTCACTCAACGACAGCTACTGGTGTGCATATAGGCACAGATGTGCCGCGATGCATGTGTGTGTGTGTGAGTGTATATACGTGCTAATGCGTACGAGATACTCGACGTGTAATGGTAATGCCGTGTAGCTGTCAGCTGCTGCGAAGAGGTTCTGCGCTCCGCGTCGTCGCGGGATGTGTCTCACTCTCTGCTCCTCCTTCCCCTCTCTCTCTCTCTCTCTCTCTCTCACGCCACCAATACTATACAGCTCGATAATGGATTTATCCGTTATCCGCACATCACCGCGCGAGGTGTACACAGCGTATAATATAAGATGCGTGTAACGCTTTGTCGTTTTCCGACGTTTGGTTTAATCACGTTGACGATTCTTGTCTGTACGGGATATAAGTATTCTTCATTCTCGTTTTCTTTTTCGAGAAGAGACGAGGCTCTGTTGACTTTTAAAATCAGTTGGACGGTTGTGTGTATTCACCCGCTATATGTAGCTGCGTAGAATAGTATACCGAAGAGGTCGCGGATAGGATGGCTTTTCTATGAAATCGTGGAGAGAGAGAGAGAGACGAACGAGAGCCGATTGATTGTACCGTTAGCTGGCTTCAAGAGTCGAGTGTCACCCGAGTCACTCTACGGAGAGGTTCAAGTCGGACTTTTCCCGTGAAACGGTTAACTATTCAAACGCAGGGTCATGAAAATTCAATTTCATGGGTAATTCGAGGTTTTTTATTCACAAACCGATTTTACGCTGTGACTGCGGCTTATTTATTTCTAACGACTAGTACTTGACAATCAAAGGTTTTTTAGTGATAAAATCTGGAAATTACAGTTCCGCGTCGTATATTGTGAAGTTTTTCTTTTTCTGAAAATAATATAATAGATAGAATAAACGAAATTAACAAAAATATATTGAAATATCGCAGTACAAAAACCAGTTATACATATTAACATGCATCATTTTGCACTTTTATATAACTAGTCTATAAACTGCAGGCACGATCATAAGACTCGAGTCGTAAACCTCTCTATATCTTCTTTCCGCAACGATTTTTTCCTAATTTGATTGTTTCTTCCTGGTATTGCCCTCTCTTACCAAAGTGAAACGCCATCAATTGAATCCCCCGTCACTCGTCAGCGGAATCCACGAAAATCCTCGACTCTTTTCCATCACCCTTCTCTCTCTCTCTCTCTCTCTCTCTTTCATTCTCCACCCTCAAAAAAAACCGTCGAAGACCCGTAAAGCCGAGGCACAGAGTGAAATAAAGGCTGCTATGCGCGAAAAAACAAAACAGAACGAGCGCGGGGGCGAGAGAAAGAGACAAAGAAAATTCGAAAAGTTCGCGCGCGCAAACTCGGATGGGAAAGACGAAAAGCGGCTAAAAATTGAATTTCAATTTCGCGCGCGTGCACGCGCAGCGAACGTCAGCGACATCGTCGGGGGGTCGAGGCGAAAATCGAGCGCGGGAACGGTTTATTTCTTTTCGTGTTTGGGAATTGTCAGTTTGTTACCGCGCGCGCAATTTGCCCGCGCGTATATATATACGCGCCGAGAGACAGAGCGAGAGGAAATGGCCCGGTGCGCGCAGACGAACTGAAGTTGATTTGCAGCGAGTGACAGGTTATTTTTGGCCCCGGGAAAAGAGCTAAAGGGGTTAGCGCGCTTTCGCCTTGATTTTCAGCCGCACTACTTTTTTACGAACAACAACCACGCCTCTCCTTTTCTATTCTCCCCCCTCTCTCTCTCTCTCTCTCTCCCTCTCTCTTCTCCTCATCTCCATTCCGCAAACTACTACTAATTTTTTATTTCCTCACGGTCGCTTATCTTTGCGCGTCTACCCGGCCGCAATCAAACAGTTTGCACGACGATGGCGTACTTTGTTTTCTCTTCCTCTCTCTCTCTCTCTCTCTCTCTCTCTCTCTCTCTCTCTCTCTCTCTCTCTCTCTCTCTCTCTCTCTCTCTCTGTCTCACCCCCTGTCCCGTCTTACAGGGGCGAGAAAAAGGGCGTCGGCGATATTTACGAGGCGCCGTTAAACTCGAAAAGTCGGCGTCTTCGCCCGCTCGCTGGGTGTGGAAAAAAAATGCGGCCCTATAGACTTTTACGAGTTTTTCTTGGCAGTGTCGGGTTATACGAGTGGGACTGATTATTTTTCGTCGCTGGCGCGCAAGTGCGAGTCAATATAATGCGGCCAACTGTGTCAGTGCGTTATTGTGGCGTGCGCGTGCACGTGTGTGGCGCGCCGCACGCGGCGAATGAGGAATTCAGTCGATTCTGATATATAGAGCCGGGACGGGCGCCGTATGACGCCTCTTTAATAATGCAAGGACTATTGCCGCTCCTCGTAAACGGCGCCCACGGACTTCCGGAGAAATTTTCGGGGCGCTACAGTATCAATGTCGATTTCGAATAATTTGCAGAAGTTTTGAAATGTAGGTATATACTGTCGTTTCGGAAATATTTGTAGAGCTTTAGTTTTTGTGTAGGACAAAATGTTGCAGTCGTTTATTTTCTCGATACGATCGCGTATAATAACTGTTTAATTAAGAGATATGATGCGTTTCAGCTCATGATTACCCGCATAACCGTTCAGAACTTGTCCGAAACAAAGCATATACGTACAGTGTAATATGAGAATCCTCGCAACTGAATTTCCATTTTCACATCAAAGTGATATAAACTCTACGATGACTAATGCTACAAGAGTATCGACAAAAGTTCTATAAGTATTATAAGTGACTATCATAACTTTATACAGTGTGTGTGAAGAAAAACTGGATGAACCCATCAAATTCTCAACAGACTATTTATTCTACTTGAAATCCGCGAGGAACTTCAGACGGGCTTCGTATAACCGAGGGAGAAACTCATCCACGCCGCAGGATGTAAACTCTACTATACCAAGAATTTCATGAAACAAGAGCAGGGCACTTCCAAGACGTGACCGCACTAGATCGACAAGTGGGCTGATATTTAGCAGACGAGCGGCGTGGGACACCGCACCACTATCCCCGTAGGATATACGCGCACAAGTGGACCGTTTAACAATTTCAACGTCCGTGTCACCCAAGTATTTTCTCGTTTCAAGTGCGAGCCCATCATTTTTACGGCAATGAGCTCGCGTGGGAGTCGCGCGGCTGGGAAATGGCTCGCCCGTAAAATGATGGGCAAGAGAGATCGTATGGCGATAATGATTTCTTTGAAAAAGTAATGGAATTCGAGATGTAGTGCTTAGGCTATTAATTTTGAAAGCGTCATGAGGTTGGATGGAGAATATATCGTTCCTATAAAACAAAAGTGCGCTTAGCATGTCTATGGGCTACCGACCAATTTAAGCTATTTGCAAGGAATAATGATTTACTCGTTTTAGAAGTGAAAATTACATATTTTTAGGAAGTACCTATCTGTATGTATGGGAGGGATAAACTGTAAAAGAACAACCCAGTTGAATGAACTAGTTAACTTTTTATTGTAAATTTGTAAATAAAAAAAAATCAAAATTGAAAAATAAAAAAAAAATTATTCTTCAGTCGAATATAATATTAATTATATGAAAAGAGAAATTATTTTCAAAAAATTATAAATTTAATAAAGTAAAAATTCCTTTTTTTATGAAGTTTTACTGAAAAAAGTACTTTTTATTAAAAGTAGTATTTTTCATGGAATACGAGTTTTGTCAGATCCTCCTTTCAGTAGATTATTTGAATTCTATTTTTAGTGCTTCAAAAGGACTCCCTTGTACATGCAATGTCAAATGTGTGTATTTTACTTAAAAGCATTATTCTTTTTTGTTCAGCACTATTTTCTTTTTAAATTTTAAATTTAAATATCCTATTGTTATCCATAAATAAAATACATATAGTTTATACTATTGGGTATATTATTATTTCAGTTAAACTACGGCCGTATATACCTCGAGCGTTGCTCCAAATTATTAATTATTCAAAAAAACACCAACAATTATCACCAACAGCTTTAAATAGCAGAAGCTAACGAAACTTCATTCTCAGATGGAAAGCGTTCTGAATATTCATTTATCCTCGACAACTCTGCAAGTGCATGCCTTCGCCTTTCATTCACAATAAACTGCGAAAGAAGTTTCAATTGTAAACCATTCTTCTGGATATTCTTCCTTCACGGCGATATGAAAGATTAACGTAGAAAATGATATTAATATAGTTATAACATTCCATTAGCGCTATCTTCACGCCTTGCACATCTCCTTTGTCGACAAATACTGCAGTACACACAATCCAGTGTTGATGCATTATTGAATTGAATTTTCCAGTTTAATTTATCAAGACAAGAATATACGTACATCTGGCTTACTCATAGCATATCCAGATCGAGGAACAATTTTATTATTTCAACTGAACTGTAAAATTAAGTATTTCTCTTATACTTAAATAAAATGACAAAATTTTTATTACGAAATTTTTTATTTTTAATTTTTAAGATGACCTCTTTTTATTATTATTTTATACTTATAATTTCATTGATTGTGTGTTACATTGTGAACACTTATTCATAATTGTCTAAAAGTAATATGAAAAATAGATAATTTCTTTTATTCATACAAGAACTTTTGTAAAAATATGAAAATTTTCGTTACGTTCATTCAATACTTTAGACCATAATTAAGATTAGTTATAGCCTTTTATTGCAATTGAAATTTTCTTCCTAACACAAATAACGGATATACTCAATGCTCCTTAGAAAATATCTTTTTTGATGACGAAACCTACAGTCCCATCATTCATTCATCAGTAGTATACAACCAGTATTCATCAATCATGCAATCAACAGTATTCATCACAATAGGGCGGCGACTGATTTGCATTGATGAAAAAATCTTTCAATAATTACCTCACAGGAACACCTTCAAACTCAGGGTTCGGCAAACTCATACCTTCGGTATGCCTGTACATATGCAATAATTATCCTAACGAGATCGAATATTGGCCTGCTCTACGACGATCCGCTCGTATTATATAGCTACTTACATAAATCCATAAGCAACTATAGCGATAATTCCTCGCGGCTCCATATGTCCCTTCGCGACATTGCTCTCTTTATCTCCTGCGCGACGCGCAGACCGTCAGACGCCGCGCGTTTTATATATACTACATACTATATATACATGCATATACAGATACGCGCGCCAATCCGACCTCTGACATTTCCATTTTCCCCCTCGCGGCCACGCCGGACGCCCGTAATAGTTTCAGCGATTGCGCGGAAGCGATCCACTGTCGTTCGGTGGCTGATTCGTTTGTTTTTTTTTTTTTACCCCCAGCGGTAGAAATTCTTGCCATGATGGGTATATCACATAGTGGGGGCGGGAGAAAAAGAGATTTTTTTTTATGGTTTGTGCGGAGCGCGTTTGCCAGCTGCGGATGAAGTGAGACAGAGAGAGAGAGAGAGGAGAGAACGTGTCAGGCGCGACGAGCGAAAGAATGGGAGACGAAAGGGAATAGAATGCGTTTTTACCCTCGTCAAGTGTCCAGGCGCGAGCTTTAGCCCGTGTGCGCAGTGCAGTGGTAGATTCTGCGGGTCGTTTTTCAGAATTCATTTAGAAGGTAGATACACACGCTCTTGCGGACTTCATTCGGAAAGCATTATTTTACTGCCACTTGTTGAAGGAAGACATATCGCTGTGTGTATAGCTTTTGTTGTTGAGCAATTATTTTTTCTTTTGTTTTTTTCATTATTACTCTGACTGTCGCGATTTTACAATCAGTTCATCTTTTTCCTTTAATTAAATTAGCCGGCGCTTAAAATTCCGGCGCCGCTGTTTCATGAATTTTGCGCGGAATTTTAAAATCAGCGAAAACGTAATTTAAATGTTAAATAACGCGAAAGCGCGCGCGCGCAAACAGTTTGACGCCAACGTATATCGCGCGCACGCGTTAAAAACTAATTAAAACATCGAAAATCATCGCGGGCGCATTTACATTCATCATTAAAAATACAAGGGGCATTAATGATTTCCAAACAACAATCATCGAAAACGCATAATTACAAAGAATAAAGCGCGCGCACGCGCGTCGCGATAAGCCACCGGCGCTGTTTCTACTTCGTCGAATTCGATGCTATATGCGCGGCCCCGCAGTCTCAATTAATTTTCATGAGGAATCAATTAGCCGTCAAAACAACTCCTCGAGAGTCTTCAAAATAAACTGCGTTACAGCTCCACCGCAAAGAAAAATACAATTTTCCCGAGACAGGCAATCCTGTGTGCTTACATTACAGCAAAGCAGCTCGTTCGGCATTTCAAAGTCAAACATATTCCTTCTCCGGAAAGCTGTAGTTTATTATTGTAACTGTTTATAAGGACGTGATTTGAATGAATATTAAAGAATCACGGAAAACATCAGCTCTCTTTTTACGATTGTAAATGAGCAATTTGTAAAAATTGCGATAATAAAGTGGTAAAGTAATCTACACCGCACATTGACTCCACCATTACTATATATGTATACGTTTCATTCCAGTGATTTACCCTCCGATTAAAATGTCACTTTTAATACCATGCTGCCAGCACATTAGAGATAGATATTTATACAAACATAAAAAAAACATTTATCACGAAATTTCGGAAACCCTGACGATTTTGATTTCTCCATCAGTATAGATAAATGTTGACCGATTGCATTTAATCATAACCAAACACGCCATCCGCTTATTAATCCTCGGCCCATTATCCTTATTCACGAAAAAAATACTTAAAATAGCAAAGCCGATCCAAATCTATGCTAACAACTCACCAGTATGTACCAATATAAGCGCACGATTTTCCTACATCATCCGCAGCCGCACGCTCTCTCGTTTTTCCGCATCGAAAAGAGCCGCATCACTCCGACGCCGACGGTACGCCTGCATGCAGCGCGACCTGCCTTCTGATCATTTGCCTACGAAATCCACTTTGCTCCCTTATTTCACGCAGCGCAACTTGGCTTGCACAGCGCGGCCCCCAACAAAACTATATACTATACTCAGCCAATAGCGAGCGAGAGAGAGAGAGAGAGAGAGACAGCGCGCATATATATACATATAGCGTGCGCGTGGAGAAATTCTTTCGTTTTCCCTGAGCGGCCGCCCCAGCGCTCGCGCTTACCATCACAATCCCGTGCAAATTGGCCCGCTCAATTTGAGAGAATTGCAGAGCGGACTTTCCAGACTTGTCCATACCGTTGTGTGTCGTTTTGCCCCTCTCTCTCTTGCTCTCTTGTACGGCAAAGTCTTGTCGCCGTGTATAAATATGGAAATGCGAGAACGCCGTTTATTTCTACATGCCGCGTGATATTTCGCATAAGTTAACCGCGCGAAATGCGAATATGCGCCCGGAGGGAGGGACAGCTGCGAAGCGCACCGACGGATGGACGCGAACAGACGGACGGACGGACTTTGGGGGAATGTCTTTGGGATGTGCGCGAGGGCTGTGATTTGTTGGCTGTTCATTACCATTCAGACGCTCTTTTGGACTTATTGTCGCAAAGAGCGCGCGAGCTTTCGGCACACTGTGATTTACGCACGCTCCTCTCGCGGCGTCCAGTTTTTCAGCTGATGAGCCTTGCTGTATATACATATATATAGAGAGTTGTTGTACCCCGCGCGTGTACAATTCAAGTCCATATATGTAAATAAGTTCGTTTTCGTGTGCGGAGCGTTGGTTGCATTTTTTAAATTTATATACGGGTATAATAATAATTGGGCAATAACGAATTTGGATTTATATATTTTGTTACGTAAATATATATTCGTTTATTATATATTTGTGTTTCGTGCTTGATTGTATTATGTATTAAACCGAGTGATTATGGATTTATTTGTGGGTATATACAACTTGTTCGGAAAATGTATGCGTCTGTAAACATAATCCTGTAGAGCGCAAAATTCTAAGAAAAATGTTCCTTTACCATTTTTTCATATGACTAGTACTTTTCTAGTAACTGATGTGTTTAAATTGTTTGTTTTTAATAGGAATTGTATATCTATAGATATCATCTTATAAACATAGGTATACATTTTCTATTAAAAACAAAGAATTTAAACACATCAGTTACTAAAAAAATACTAGTCATATGAAAAAATAGTAAAGGAACTTTTTTCTTAGAATTTTGCGCTCTACAGGAATATGTTTACAGACGCATACATTTTCCGAACAAGTTGTATAAGAGCTGTTGATTTTACTGGTAACTTTGTTTATTCCTAGCTAGGAAGAGAAGGCGAATAATGTCGTTGACAAAATAATAGTGACCGAACAATGCAATAGTATATAGCTCGCAGGTGCGAGGACTATGTGCGCTTGCAGATCCAGTGCAATGGGTGTTGCACGTTTAAAAAATAACGTGGCGGAGGACACGGAAAAGTCATTGATTCGAAAGCGGAGATACGATAAATGTATAATAGAATAGGTTTGTTAAATATGATGTGAAGAGATGTGAAAGTGCAAAAATAGGTTATGCGATGAGAAAATAAAAATTTATCCTTAATTTGTGAAACCTGTAATGGCAATTTAACACCGCAAAACGTGCCAGTCTTCCTCTACACGGAGAGAAATTTTGTAGTGAAAATTACAAATATTCGAGACAAAATTACCAGTTTCTATGGTAATGGATGGACAGACTGACAATTTCAAACTTTTTACCAAAGTGCCTTGGTAAAATTTTTTTTTAGTTAATTTAAATTAAAAAAATTAACTTTTTTTATCCATATTGATGGATATATAGTATTTTAATATAGAAATAGAAACAGAAACAATGATGAAAAAACATTAAACTGAAAAAAAATTTTTACGGAAGCGGGATTCGATTCGACGATCTTTGGGTTGAGAGTCCGACGTTCTACCGACTGCGCCACAGAAGCTGTTACCAACAGTCATTTGAATCACCGTTATTACTTACTAAAAATATGTGTATTGTTTTCATTTTAACGTCGCACACGCCTCTAGTATCAATCTTCTGAAACACAATAATGCGCAGTGCGCATGCGCGAGTACACAAATACCAGGTTATTTGGTAAAATTTATCAGTTTTCTTAGTAAAAATTCTTAGGTTACCTTGTAAAAATGACTAGATCTCAATTTTTACCAGTGTTTCTGGTAATTTTTATTCAGATAATTTGGTATTTTTTTAAAGTGGTTATGGTAGTTTTTCTTGGGAAACTTATAAATTGTATTAGAAACCTGGGAATAACACGGCTTTTGACAGTCTGTCCATGCGCTACCAAGGCACGTTGGTAATTTTTACTCTAAAATTTCTCTCCGTATACAATCTTATTAATTGTAGTATAAATAACTCTGAAACGTCGAATTATTAATCCCGCTATCGAACTTAAATTCTATATACGTATAGCAGATATCTCTCTTAAAAGAATGATGACGGAAATGTGAAGCCGAAATAAAACCTTTGCGATTGGTCAAGTCCGTTTAAATGGAACCCGTGATTGATCTGCAGTGATGTTAGCTATTAGCTTAAGGTCTTAATCTCTCTTAAAAGAATGATGACGGAAATGTGAAGCCGAAATAAAACCTTTGCGATTGGTCAAGTCCGTTTAAATGGAACCCGTGATTGATCTGCAGTGATGTTAGCTATTAGCTTAAGGTCTTAACTGATTCGTCCAAATAAAACCCATATAATTTGAAATTATATGAAATATTTAAACTAAAGATATAAGTTATAAATTGTATTAATGATTTAAAGTTTAACATTGTATAACAAAAAAGTATTATTACTTTGTCTGTAGTTAATAATGAAGGACTATGAAAACTGTTCTGAATACGGTTAAATTTCTAACCTCGAAAGTTTTGTATTTTAGGAATAAACTAAAATAAATATAAATACAATCCAAGTTTTAATAGAAAATATTGGATGAATTTGTGTATGTTAAAAAATAAAATGAATTTTAGATTCATAATATTTCAATATTAATTGTATAAGAGGTGAAGCGAAGAGCGCGCGCAGCGCGCTTGAACTGGCTAGTTTATAATAAAAGTAATGTCCATTACGTAATATCCGAGCTGCTGAAAATTTCAAAGTACCACACAGCTCCAATGTTTTAAACGAATAATCCAATATTTCTCATGAAATGATAAATTATTGAATGTCGCAGAATCGTAAAATTACGGCCAAAATATTAAATCTCTGAACCAGAATTAAATAAACTCTCTAAAGCGCAGCAGTTTTCCTTCCACATTCCAACGTTACATAACGCAATCAATACTTTGTAAAATCAACTTAATAATGACGAGTCAGCGGTACCATGAGTGTCGTATATATTATACCGACCTCGAGGCCCATCCACGTATTTCGCAATTCCCGTTATGGAGAGGCGGGGAAAACGACAGTCAAGAAAATCCACCCTCCGTTATACGTATTATATAATACACATGTACGCGTACATGGAGATATACACACGTCACCACTCGCCGGACAATTAGAGCACTCGAAGACGTGCTCCGGCATTTCCGAACAATAGTCAATTGTAACTTGGCCGCTCGCGAGCTCACGCGACGTGTATACCTATGCATGCGCGTATATATATGTATACAGAAGCTTACGTAGTAGGGCACGTGTCGATAGTCTCGACGAAATTATTTTCGAGACGGATGCAGAGACAATGCAGTCGACGAGGGTCACGCCGAGGATATCGACGCTCTTGGGCATCGATTTTGTTCGCCTCCTCTCTTCATTAATGACGGGTGGTTCGACTCTCCATTTTAAAAAAATGACTGCCGATGGCCTCGCGCTCTTCTGTTTTATCCTCCCATTGTCATCCCTTCCTTCTTATTATCCCGTCCCTCTCTCTCCCTCTTTCTCTCTCTCTCTTATTCCCCACCAGCCGCACATCTATCCCTTATACCTATACTGAGTATACTCTATCCCGGCGCGGCTATTACACTCACTATTTATCTCTGTCTGTACCTCTCCGCTTTGATGACCTCCATCGTACTAGCTCGTTCTCCCTCCTTCCCTCCTCTCTCTCTCACTCTGCGTCTCCCGTACTTTGTACATCGCTCGCCTGCTGCATTGTATACGCATACGCTTATCGAGCCGTCCATTAAATGTCACGTCTGCCGAGAGCAGCGACGGTGGCATGCATCATGCATGTGTGTGATATGTGTAAAGGGGTGGAGGTGCGTGGCTGTGGTGGCAAGCAATCGAGCATTGCGCTTAGTTCAAATGGGCGAGAATCCGGAAGCAAATACGCAATTATCGCGTGATGCGAAAAGGCGCGAGATTGAGAACCACGAAGCTTTTTCCGCACGCAAACTTCGAAGATGACCGTGGATTGGAGAAAACCGATACGTGCCGATCAATATGTACCGTCTGGTCACTCTATAACTGATGCATTAGGTTCAGAATAGTCTATGAGTTTATCACAGATTTAATGTAAATTGCAATGAATCCACCTATGAAAAGTTAACTATGAAAAGTGTATTTTTTAGAGACGAGTGGATAACGATGAAGGTTCACTTTACTTCTGACCGAGAAGATGTATGCATACTTTTTACTATATTTTTAACTGTACGGCTATTAACAGTAATGGAAGTACGATAACAATTATAAATTGATAACTGACTTAAAATTGAGTATGTAGTCCGGAAATTTATTGTGATGTGTATTTTACGTTAATAGCATGCTGTAAGATAATTTTTATACGTGGAAAATGAACTTGAAACACATAATTGTTCTGTTCTATATTTTTTATTACAAAACATACAATCATATAAAGATATATTTTAAACATGCGAAACAAACAATTTGCAAGCAAAAAGCTAAGTGTTCTATTTCTGTTGTAAAAGCTCTTCACTGCGTGAAAATTTTTTAAACATCTAAATATGAGGCGTTTCACGTCAACTGCCCCAGCGCGGTTTTTGAGATATAAGATGTTTTGTAGTTTTTGAAGGTGAAAATGGAAAATTTCGAAAAAACTGCCTATATCATTAGAAAGCTGAGCAAAAAACACGTTGAAAACGCTTATCAAACAATTTTTTTAAGTATATTTTAGTATTATAAACATGAGTTGGAAATAGCACGATTTGGCACTCGCGCGCCGATCTGGGGCAGTTGACGTGAAACGCTTCATATATAACTGGTGATTTTATCCTTTTTGCTTTTACCTTATGTTTTAGCTTCTCATTTTTACCAGTTACTGCGCTCACAATTTTTTGGGCTTATACTTATACTATCCTGATAAAAATTATACAAAATTTTTCTCTGCAAAACTAATCCTCATCCATTCGCAGTAATAATGGCAATTCTCTTTTCTATAAATCCTCACCCTGGTAGAAATTGTCTCTATCAGAAATGGCCATGAAAATAATAAGTAGCTAGTAAAAATAGCTAATTTTTGGCTATTAATGAAACAATTTTTCCAGTCATATTTTCTATTTAATAGATATAACACAACCTTAAAATGTTTTTACTAAATTTTCTCTGTAATTTGATCATGTATTTAAAAACAAATATTAAAAAAGATAGTTAACGAAAATGTAAACACGAATTATTAGTATTTGATTCGTTTATAGTACTTTTTCAGGGAATACAAACGAAAAGAATGATTTTTCCATTTGATTCTGTCTCTCTCACTCCTTGCCATTACAGCAAGCCTCTTATTAGCCATTTCCTGACTAAAAAACTGACCAACTTTAATATCTTTTAAATACTCATAAATAAGATAATGTATAAATTTATGAAAAAACTTATTCTATTATTCTGTCTATTAAATGGCCAAGAAAAGTGTCTAGATTCTAACGATTATTGAGGAAACTAGCTATTTATTAGGCAAATAATGGAATCGATTTCCACAAAGGCAGAACCCTCCCTAATTAGTAAATCGTAATTATAGTTTTACGACCGGGTTCCTCCTAATCTCAAAAAACCAACGTACTTCAAAGAATCTCAATTTTTTCCCCAAATCCTCACTAGTTGGAGGTTTAAAGGCAATTTCCCCACCATGTACACACGCATATGCCGCATAGAAATAGAACAACCATTTCCAAAAAGCATACATCCTCATTCAAAAAAAAAAGCTTCTGACGGCTTTTGCTTTCGCAGAAAGGGATTTCCTCACCACGCATCCAAGTTCGAGGGAAACGCCGCTCAGCTGCCTCGGCGAATTGTACGCGCGCCGCGCATGAACATACGTTTCGCGCGGACGCGCAATCACGCGAACGTCCGGCAGCAATATAATAAATCCAGCGCTGTGGCGCTACACTCCGCTGTGTGCGCATGTGGGTTAAAACGTACGAGCGACCGGAGTATAAGCCGGCTGCCGCCGCCGGTGTGCAATATAAACGAGAGATGCGTTCGGAATTGAATCGAGTCGCTGCATGGGCAATTGGAGCGCGCGCACGGCGCCCGGTAGCGCGCAATTAGCATCGGCGGCGGCCGCGGCCTCTTAATGAAAGCCACGACGGCGGCGGCGGCTCCTCGACTGTTTCGAGGAGCATCAATGATTCAGCCCTCGTAATGCGACGCGAAAGGACTCAGACGATGCGTGGCCTAAAGCGCGCGCAAATCTCCCTCTCTCATCCTACGTGTGTCGTATATGTGTGTTCTGTACGGCTTTCTGTAGGTGTATGGGTGGCCGAGGTCGAGAATCGTAACTAACCGATCAGTGGTACTTTCTCTGTTTCTCTCTGCCTCTCTGCTTCTCCGTCTCCTTCCCTCTCTCTCTCTCTTTCCCACTGCCTCTATGTATATAACGTATAGGTGTACGTATATGAAAGTGCGATTTAGCGCGACAGCCCAACTGTAAACGGCAGTGCGTGGAGCGGCTATTCGCGCGACGGGGAGCGAGCGCGTGCGTGCATATATATGTGTTTCCATGGCGTTGTGCTAGCGCCTGAGCTGTGCTGCTATAGGTACATAAGGCAGCCTAGTAGGCTAGTGTTGGTGCGTATATACATAGAGGTGTATTTCCGGTCTGTCTTTGGAGTGCGTCGCGATGAATTATAAAGGCGCAGGTGTAGCCCGACGTTGAGCGCATTTAATCGCGCCCGATCATGCGTGATGATCAGTGCCAGGCAAAATCCGTTTCGTCGTTGTTTGATGACTAAACAATATTCTGTTTTACGTACAGATTGACGGGTTCGATTAGAAACTGCTGTAAATATTTGGTTTTTTTTTTTTCAAAAATAATCTAATATACGCGAAAATTAATTTTGGTTTACTTTCGCCGAGGTCTTATTAACATTTTGATTGGAACCTGAACTTTTAGAAAATTTGCCATACACGCCGAAAACATTAATACCAGTCGATGAATGTTTAATTAAAACGTCACTCGCGCGGACAACATTAAGCTCGGACCTCACGAGGGCAAAATAGTTCAGCAGCCCTCAATCATATCTGGTCGGCTCTACATGTACAGCAGAAAACCGTCATCCAACTTTCTAAGCAACAGTGGCCTACTGCCACCTGGACAATAATTGCCTTCGACATTAACACTCCATTAAATCCCCGTGAAAATCAATTAACACCCACATATACACTCTTCTCTCGCACACGTTCGTGTGCATATTACATGCGTATATAGTAGGTATACAAAATCGATCGAGGAGCGCGAAATTAATCGATTGGCGCGCCTGTGTGCGAAATTTTGGCGGGAGCCGCAGTGTCCAACACTTTTGTGGCCAATATATAATAGCAACCGGGCCAGGGGGAGGGGCGGCAGCAGGGCGAAGCGAATGGGCGCGAAATGCGCGGAATAATAATGCTATAGTTCGTGAGCAAACTAGAGGTACGAGGCACGAGAAGGAGGACGAAGTGGAGAAGGAGTGAGAGAATGACAGAGACGGAGAAAGGGTGAACAGGCGAGAGAAGGGTTGGGGCTTACTGACAGAGGAATAAGGGTAAGTGACAGGGAGACGAATTAATATGTAACGGAAGTTGCTTGATGATAAGACGCGGAAGGGCGCTTGTGAGGTGCGAGCGTTTAAATTACAAAGGGTTATGTCATGTAATTATTAATTGTTACTGTACATCTACGAAATTTCTATGAAACTTCGCTGAAGCAATACGATTGTGCGTTTACGTATTTGACCACTTGTACTGTCAATGATAATCAAATTATATATACAGTCGATGGATAATTGAATTAATAATGCGAAGTTTAAATTAATCTTTGCGCATAATTGAAATGCATATTGCATTAACCATAATTTCAATATAGGTTATCATTATCGTTCGATGAAAACCTCAAGCTATACAAATCAAAAGCTATAAGTATTTATAATTTATATTTAATCGATTATGTATTCAATCAATCGTTAGCGCGTCGCTTGAACTAAAAGTCAAATGTGACATTTATGAAAGACATTTCCAATAATTGTTCAACGTATTTATTTTAAAAATATATGTAATGGCGAATTGAGAACGAGGTTGAACATTTATGTTAAAACATACTTAGCGTTTATTCTTTATACAACAGAAAGTACGTGGACCTATAACAAAAAAATTATAAAAAATAGTAACTTTATTTTTGCCTTCCTCGTAATAACAAAAACAATAATATTATTTATTACAATGTTTTATTCGTAATGAAATATTTTTTAATAAAACAATGCATAAAATGCACAAATTAATATAAAGGCTTGACGCACACACAGCATTCGAAATTTGCATAAACAGTGAAAATGACGAAAAAGCATTCGCAGTACTTGTACACTTTTACAATTGCAACCGCGAGAGACACATTCGCGACCTAAATTATTTTTTCCTAAAGGTTTAAAAAAATTAGCGGAGAGATAAACCGAACCAACGCGCGCGCCGTTGGATGAAAAGGAAAGCGCTCTGTACCTGTGCGCACGCACGACGGGGACCGTGGGGGGAGAGGGAAGATTGCGAAAGCGCAGGAGAAAGAGGAGGCGAGAGAATTGGTTCGGTCGCGCAGGTAACACTCGCTCGTAACGCGGTTTTACTTTGCGTTACCCACGTACTAATTTCCTCGTGGACGTGATATATACTCCTGCTCCCCACCTACGCCCGCACTCGCAGAGGACACGGCTGGTTGACCAGGTCCCGAGTCTCCTCTCTCTCTCTTTCTAGCACGCGCGCGCCTTTGAATTTAATCATTCGCGTGCCGCCGAGCGATATCGACGACCGATGCGGTTCAGGTCGCGTACTTACTGTCGGCGCGGTTATTTTTTCTCTCTCTTTTTCTGTCGCTCGCTTTTCGCTCTACGTGCTCGAGGACTCCTCTTCCTCTGGTGCGTGCACGCGCGCACTCGAACGGAAAAGGAAATTATGGCTTTTTGCTAATAATTGTCCTCTTTGTCAACCAATTACGCCGTAAAGTTTGAACGCTTATGCATGTACGAGGCGACGTTTTCTCTCTCTCTCTCTCTCCGCCTCCTTCTTTCTCGGTTTGTCGCGCAACCCCTCGCTCATTTCGTTATATACTTTGCGCTCGGCGCATTCGAGAAGGGCGGGAGCGACGTACTTGAACGCGGCTAAGTGTGTCGCGAGGGTGAAAATTGTTTTTTAACCTATTATCGCGCTCGCCCGGCGGAAAATTTGCGCTAGCATAATATGTGTGCTTTAACTTTTAGCTGTTACATATTTTACTCTCTATAATTTCTAAAATATACCTTAGCAGGATGCTACAGGATGCTCTAAAGCTATTTTGAGAAAGCGTCTGAAATAATCATCCTCACAGAATAAAATCTTTTCTCGTTACTAATGAAACACCGGCAACATCAATAACTTATCTCTGTAGCGGATATTCTATCGCAATTTTAATTTTTGCAGTTATAGAAAATTTTAATGAGCCAATCGACAAATTAAATTTAAAGAAACTCGTAGTATAGCGCCAATGTATAAAATTGAAACTAATTTTGTTACTTTGTTTGTGTCTTTTCCAAAATATTACAAAGATTCTCAACTTTCAGAAAAAATGATACAATAAATCATTCATGGAATGCAACAGAATCATGAGGGCATTATATAAATAATAATTGCGTTCTGATCATTTTGGTATCGCGTGTATTCCGCGCACAAGTATACAAACGTCATGTCGACACATACGTGAAAAGCAATTCCATCAAGGAGTTTAATGCAATCCAATATGATTCAATTATATGCAATTGAATAGTATCTCGAACAATGAATTTTAGATTTTAAAGGTATTTAACAATTATTATATGATCACAATTATTATGCATCATGCATATAAGAATCCGCTAACGGCGCTCTCTTGCAAAAGTTCGTGGTGAGTTCGCGGGTTTCAGAAAGAGGTGGCTTTATGCTTAATCGCCCTCCAATTAATTAAACATAATAATAATTTATTTCAGCTGTAACTTTCTCTCTCCCGTTCCAGACCCATTAAAAAACACGAGCGGAGCGTCAGATTATCGGCCTGCATGTATAACAACAGACTATACTAGGTTACCCATATATACACTGAGCTAGCGGCTCGCGCACGTCTTCAACGCTCAATTCCATTAAATGGGTACACGCGCGAGATGAGCTGCAGCCGAACCAATTTCATTCCGCGCTCACGGATCATCAATCAGTGGTCGATCCTTCGCCTCTCTCTCTCTCTCTCTCTCTCTCTCTCTCTCTCTCTCTCTCTCTCTCTCTCTCTCTCTCTCTCTCTCTCTCTCTCTCTCTCTTTTCCTTTGCGAAATCCTCTCGTTATTACGCGCGGCGTCTGCTGGACAAAGCCCGGCACGTATATAGATATATATAGATATATATACAGCGCAGCTGCGCGGCTTCCTATCGAGATCGTGCCGCGCGCCAATTGATAAGCCGCGTGGCTGCAGCAGCACTCGCCGGTAATTAGTAAGGAACGATTCCCCCCTCCCACGCTATGCCCTCCCGTATATATAGTATCCATTCGCAGGAGTATTCTCCTCTCGCGCATGGGGGGAGAGAGAAGAGCTGAGAACGAAAATTTTTGCCGCGGCAAGGGCGAAGAGAATAATAGGGAGATGATACTCCGTGTCCATTCGATAATAGCTGTATATACATGTGCAGCGTATACACGCGGCTTGACCCGCGGTCTGGTAATAAGAGAGATTGGAAAGATCAGTCATCGCGTTTAGTTTTACCGTTGCGGAGAATCAATACTCGAAATACGTGGTGTACAATCTGTGCAGTGCGGTTCTTTTACTTTTCCTGAATTTCTTTTTCTGTTCTTCTATAATTGAATTTCAGTCTCTATAATAACGTTAAGTTTTTCCGTAACGGAAATTAATAAGTTTCGAGTGCCGACGAAATGGAATATCTGCGGTTATGTACGTGTATATCATTTTGTTTTGTAAATTTACTTCCATTATAAAAAGCAGTTTACTTTTTCGTCATTACGGGAGGGAAATAAAAAATAATTTCAAGCAGCGCGCGCACCGCACAAAAAGCAGTCTAATGAGAGCTATACACCTTAAGCGATGTTCTTACACCTTATCTTGATTTCGCTGAAAGTAATGCTTTTTTACGGTAATTAAGCATTTTTGCGAGCCAGGGCAGCTTTGATTTAACAGAGAAGCACGAGCGCGTGCGCGACTTTTTATCAACGCCCAAGCAGTGGACAATTATTTTATTTTTACGACGCAACGCGCTAGACGCATAGCTCTGCTCTAGCCCGGGAAAATAGAATAATTCTATAAGTTTAATAGCGTGCAAAGAAAGGAGTAGCTCGGTGTAGAACGGCGTCATAATGACGGGCAATAAAAGTTGATACGCGCATGTAAGTGTAATTTATACTCTCGCGACTATAGATATATCACTCCAGTTCCTGGGTCTTTTGTGAATCCCAAGCGAATGTCCGCCTACTACCAATCCAAAAGTTTTTAATTTGCATCATTCGATTTACATATATTAGATTGCATATTATACATGTATTTCAATGAATGTAATATGGCGCATTATTAGCAAAACACTAATTAATTATTAATCGAAATCAAACACCCGTGAAAGGAGAATATATAGGAGTATAATTGAAATCCCGCGAATTCGTCCAATATATACATATCAATAACGCAGCGGTTATCCGAACGCGTAAAATTTCAATTAGCCCAAGCTCACGTTTGCTATATTGAGTATTCGCGCTTCGACAAATCAACCCGAACCTTTGTCAAAGCACATTTTTCCACTGCTCTCACCTTGCATAAATAAATCAGTCCTCTCTTCTCCCGTTTATCACGACGACTTGCCTTCACCACCACCTCGCCAGAACAACTTTTCATCGCGGGTGCGAGGTAGCGCGCGCGCGCGCGCTCTGATAGTGGCGACGACGACGTCGACGACGAAAGGAAGTTTGCTTCCCTCTCTGCGTACGGCAGAGATCGCCTTGCCTATATATATACGCGGGTATCATGAAATGTTAAACGCCCCGCACCGCTTGCGCTCTCTAAGCCAGCCCCGCGCGCAGAGTACTTTCTAGAGACTAAGTAAGTCATCAGCGATTTTCACCCTTGAGGAAGTGCAGAGGGTGTACGTGGTGGATGGAGGAGGAAGAGAAGGAGGAGCAAGAATGCCCCGAGGCGCGTTTCTCGGTACGCGTTGACTTTGGGAATGTCTGATACGTCGGTAATGAAAACGGTATTCGCGTTACGTACGGATTTGTAGTTTTGAAAAGGGGAGGCGGGTGGTTAAGGGAAAAGAAATTGACACTTTTTCTCTGGGAGTAGTATAGTGATAATTATAATGGCGATGACGCGGCTTTATTTTCGCTGTGCGTCAACGTTGATTTTTCGTTGATAAATACTTTTCGTTTAATACTGGTATCTTGTGGTTATGAACCGAAGGTAATTGATAGTACAGAATTAGGGCCATTATGTGTTTATATATAAAGCTTGTACTAGGTGACGACTGGCCTACTTTTTCAGCAAAAGATTAAAACTAAAAAAATCAAAAAAAAAGATTCAAATTTTCTGTGTCTGTTTCATTTATATCTGTGATGAAAGATAACTGTGGAAAATCTAAAAAATATTTAACAACGTTCTGTGAGTTCAAATCAAGATTTTTTTTTCTTTAAAAAAATGTACAAGAAAAACGTGCAAGAATCAAAAATGACTTTTTGAAATGGAATTTTCAAATAAAAATATTATACTGAATAAGTTTGTCAAAAGGCCCCTACTCTATACATCTGAAACACATAATCAAAGGTTGTATCTAAACTTTTAAAAAATACGATGAGACTGAAGAAAAGAGCTTCCATTTGCTTTTTCCAAATTGATATATATTTATTTTTTCTAAAGTCACAATACATCAAAGGTATAACTACATAAAAATTCTCAAAATACACTAACGAATAGCAAAAAACAGTACGAGTAAAATTCACACGATACGTAGAAATAGAAAAATCGAGTCTGAAAGTTATATGTGCTTAAAAAGAAAAAAGGTGATGATTTTAGCTTACTAAAAGTAGTAACGATTTTGTGGATTCGCTCCTATCTATATAATGTATTAATTATAAATTTAGTAATTGCATATATCATTCGATCATTATTTGTAATACAAGATGTATATATCTATTTATACAACACAAAAGGAAGCTACTATACAAACACTTCAATCAATTCAATATTTAACTCCATTTAATAGTTGATGCTATAATATTGATAACAATAAGATGTATCGCAGTTGGCAGATTCAGTTTACAGTGAAAACATTATCAAGTTTCATCATAATTATAAACAAGGTATCTATAGAATTGAGGTTAACTAGCGATGGAAAATTCATTTGTATTGAAAATACAATTACACTCATCGCCTCATCCCATGAACATATAAAAAAATATACGTTTTCCTAATCACCCAGTTACATTCTCTCATTATTATTTCAATTTATTCTTAACGTCTCGGGGCATCAAATATTTACAAAATAGCATTCCAAGCCCGATATCCGTTGCGCCGTTCCAATCGGAAACCCGAACTACCTAGCCGAGAGCGACTTAGGAGCACCGGAAATTCTGTGGAAAAATTATTTATCGATCTCGCACCGCTGACACACTATGTACGCAGGCGCTCCTGTACATATATCCACCACTCTCGCGTGTTGCACATATCTCTCTTGCACGCGTACCCCCTCCATACATACACACGAACACACAGAAACACGTGAGCCCCTCTCCACAGACCAAAAAAAATCCAGAAATAATTGACGCGGACCAGAACAGGGGCGTTCGATAGCGCAAAAATATTATCCCTCTCCGACGTCCGTCACATATTAGCTCTCACGCGAGATCTGAAAATCGACAAACATATAACGTGCGTTCCGAAATTGCACTCCCAATACTCCTCTAGCCTCATCATCGTCATCATTGTCATCAGCATTATCACCGCCGCGCCATCGTCGTTCAAATATCTCGAGCATCACGCGCCCGTATTCTCCGTAATAACCAGTCTCTCTCTCTATGTCTCTCTCTCTCTCTCTCTCTCTCTCTCTCTCTCTCTCTCTCTCTCTCTCTCTCTCTCTCTCTCTTCTGCATTGTTCCTCGCGAAATAGCCTTCACCATGATTCCGCGTATATACGCACACTCGCGCAGGCGACCGGCCCTTCGCCTCGATTCTCCTCTCGTTATAGATACTCTCTCTCCCCCCCTCTGCCTTGTGGCCAAGGAAAACCAGGCACGCGGAGAGGCGAACCAAATCCTGGCTCGGGCCCCGCGCGCGCGTCGTATATACACCTAAATATACACACTTTTTTCCTTTTTTCGAGCTCGTTTGCCTCGCGCCGGAATAAAGAAGCCCGAAGGCGGAGGAGGAGAAGGAGAAGGGTCGGAGTATAGCCTCGCGTGGCAGATGGTCGGGCCGCTGGCCGGCGTACCGTCGTTATATATACACACGCGCACGCACAGCAGATCGGAGCCGCCGGGAGATACGGCGGACACCTGCTCCCCGGCTCTCGTTTCTCTCGCGTTCTCCTCTACATCGGGGCCCGGTGCTTCCTTCGTTTTTTTTTTAAATGGTCACGCGGCCCAAGCGCACCAGGCGCGTGTATCTCTGCCGCACGTGTATATACATATATATCTCTCTCGCGCTCGCCTTAACAATCAAATCTCAATCAGCTGGCTCTTAAATCAGCACCTTTTGCGGTGGCGAGCGAGCGAGCGCTGCATGCTAATGGATGAAAGTCCATTTTGAGAAAGAGGGAGAGAGAGAGAGAGAGAGACAGTGCACGCGCGCTACTGCTGCTATATAGCGCGCTCATGCTTTTTGCGGGCGCAGGCGCAAGAGAGCCGTATATAGGTGCGTAAGCCTCGACGTAAGTGCTCCCGGCGTAAAAGGTTTCTTTCGAGGAGCCAAGACCTCTCTCTCCCTCTCACTCTTTTTTTTTTACTCGAGAAGTCCAGGTTGCGGTCTTTTTGCAGCGGGCTGCGCTGTAATTTGGCATATTGAATGGGGGCCTCGGGATTTAGCGCGTGTGTTTATCCTTGTTTGCACGCGCGCGCGCGATATATCGGCAGGTGCGCGTGTAGCGCGTGATTTCCCAATGATAACGGTAAAAATTACATATTGACGCGCCCTCGAATTCGCCGAAATTTCGTGTTATCGGAAAAAAAAAACAGAAAAATATTTAAGGGATTTATATGTTATTGTTATCGTCGAAGCGTTATATAACGTCGTTCTATGGAAAAAATATATATATCCCTTTTGTTATTCAAAACACGCGAGGGGAAGTGAGTAGACCAGCATATTGCGCGCGCGGCGCTCCACACTCTAGAGAGTTCCCAGAAAAACAGTAAAATATGAATCTATTGTATCCGAAAAGGGCAATAATCGCATGCACACACGAGAGGCGAGAGAAACCGATGACCGGGGATGGTCCATTATATTATCGTCGCTCGGCACGCGCGTAAAGTACCAGTATATGTGTGAGAATAAATTAGAGTTTATCGCCTTAACCATATACGCACGCACCCCTTCGACAATGCTCACTCTCTACGTTTAAGACACGACAATGGAAAATTCGCTTAAACGCCGATTCACCCCGAATTTATGAACCATTAGCATAGCTACAGCACCCTTCCTCCCCCTCCGCCGGCTTTATCTTCTTTCCATCCCGCATCGTCATTGCCAATAAAAACGGGGAGACAATTACACGCGCCCCAAAAATTTTTACGTTATATGCGATACAACTTAACTTCCAATATACCTTCGGCGAGGTGAAATTAATCGAACCTTCGCGCTCATATCCCTCGTAAAAGGAGCAGCGAGCCCGTATGTGTGTGTGTACACAGCCAGCCGATATATACACATTATAGGCGCGCGTCATTCCCCGCGCTTCGGAAAAAAAAACCCGACACCGCGCCATATGCTCTCGCAGATTGCGTTCGCGCGCGCAGCCTCCGGCCCGTAAACAAGCTCACGCTCGTGTATATATACATATCGCGCCGCGTTACACAGCAGTGCTGCTCTCTTCTCTCGGCGGATATTTTTCCGAAATCGAGAGGCTGCAGCGGCGACGGCGTTGGTAGGGATGGTTATACAGAGCAGCACGTGCTCCCTCCCTCTCGAAGAAGAAGAGGAGGAAAATAATAAACCGAACGTGCCCGAAGCGCGGATGCTAATGCGTTATTTTCATGCGCCGCGGCGGCTGCGTGGAAAAGAAAGCCGCATGCTGTGCGAGGGAGGGAAAGAGCGAGAGAGCGAAAAAATGAGAAGCGGGCAGGTGTGTGTACGTATAATGTATATATATATATGTGTGTGTGTCCCTCGCGACGCGCAACCTGCCGTCGCGTATATACCTGACGAGAGAGAGAGAGAGAGGCGAGGGAGGAGTCCTTCGGGGAGATTCCACAGGCCGATATATACGCGGCCGCTTTTCGAAAAGGTGTTCGCTGCTCTCTCGCAAGAGCCGGCGCATCACGAAGCGTTCGGGATGCTGCAGCACGCGCGGCCGTCCGTCGGAATCGGAAATCGTGAAAGTTGAAGTTCCAGAGGAGAGAGAGAGAGCTGCTTCAAGGGAATTTATTCGAGTTTCATGCTGATTAACCGTCGCCTGCGCGCGCGCCTGTTGGTCGGTTTCTATAGGTACGGGCTTCGTGTGTGAGTGTATTATTATAGTACGGCGGTGATTCGTTTTTCGTTGTCCATGGCGGCAGAAAGAGAGAGAGAGAGAGAGATAGTGAAAGCGGAAACATAATGAGGCATGACTCAACGAGAGGTCGATTACTATTTTACGCAGGTTTTCCGATCCGCTGGGTTATTATTATAATTTTTTTCTTCTTCCGAATATAGCCGCTTTATTGGCATGCTAATACGCGCGGTAAATTAATTGTGAACGCTAAAGCGCATAGAGTGCTGTGCAGTGCATGTGGCTAACACAAAATCGATCGGCTCTTGACCGTGTCCACAAGGGAGAGAAAAAGCGCACATTGTACGCTAAAAAATTCTTCGACGCATTATTGATGTAATATAATTGATTTATTTCCACACGCAGCAGTGCCGTCGTCGAGGCTACACATCCATATATATATGCTTTCATTGTATAACGCGCACTGGCTGCCCTTTTTTTTTTCACCCTCCCCGCGACGCGAGTCAGATCATAATTTAATACGTAATATATATACACGTAGCGCGCGCGTGTATATATAGATATATTACAGTTGGCGCGCATCGGTCGGGCTATAAAAAGATCTCTCTCGAGTGCAATCAGGCTTGTGCGAGGCTGAGGGTCTTATTTTGGCGCCCATTGTATGCAGTCGAGGAAACGACTTTCTCTCAATAGAAATTCCATCGGCGCTCGCTCGCCTCGGGAGAAGAAGAAGGTATATAACTCCGTGCCACGAGGAATTAAACCTATATATATACACCAGGGCAACGGCAGCGGCAGTAGCATCAGGCAGCAGTGGCACTCCAATAAATAAGTTTTACGAATCATAAAACTCTCGCGAGGTCGTTCATATACGGTAGAGGCAGGGGCGCACCGAAGGCGGGGGTGGGGGAGTTAAAAGCTCCTCATTGAGACGCGAGCTTTAATCGCTCGAAGCAAGAGCACTTGTTCACCTTTCGCCGAAACTCGTTGCCTCATGCCGCGTATACGTGTATATATACGTATATATAACAGCGCGATGCGCGTTAATTATCCAGCACGAACGGCGGCAGCGTTTCATCCGGAGGCGTCCGAGGGAATATGAATTGCCAAAGGAGCGCGGGAGAACATTTTTCCATCCCTCATATAGTCGGAAAATCTCGCCACGCACTTCTGTCCAATAAAACCGTCTGAGCGCGCGCGAGCGCAAAACTTTCCTCTCTCTCTTTCGCTCGCGGAACCGAGATTCCCGATTTCCATCGTGCCGACAGACGGCGCAAGAGTATTTTTCGAGAGGCCGAAACCTCTCGAGCGCGTAGGCGGTCAAAAAATGGTCGGTGGTCCCTGCGGGTTATATTCGCTGCAAACTTCGCCCGCGAGCGAGAAGGAGAGAAGAACCACCTGCCGTAGGGATCTCCGGCCGCGGAGGCACGAACTGCCGCCGTCGTCTCCCCTTCCCCCGTCGCCCTTCTCTCCACGAACGTACGAACGTGTCTCGCCTCTCGCTCGGTCTCTCTCTCCTTCCCCCACGGGCTCCTTCCCCTCGACGTGTTTCTCTGTATACCCATGCCCGTCGCTCGCGAACGTACGACAGAGCGAGAGAGAGAGCGAGAGAGAGAGCTCCTTCACCTCTGTTCAGGGGACTCCACAACGTCGGGCCCCGACCGGTTGTGTATGCGGCGCTTAAGCCTTTTTATAGAGAAACGTTGATGGGGGATTTAAAGAGGAGTGCGCGAATGATTTTCCTCCATTTTTTTTATGTTTCCTGACACTTAATTGCTCTGATTGTACGCAATCTCGAGTAAGTAGGCAGAGAGAAACTTTCGTTCGCGAAGTTTCACTTTTCGAAAACTTGCGAGAAAAATACTTTCTACGTTATAAAAACGAGATATATGTAGTTGTTTTTGCAATGCTCGAGATGGTTTTATTATTACAGTTATTCTATAGGAATGTATAAATGCAGTAAAACAGCGCGAGAATTCCGAGATTAAAGTGTGCAATTAGCTTTCTACTTCACAATGAAAAATTCCAGTTTTAGAAGCCGAATGAGAATCTGCTTTTCGTTCGTCTATATTGCACGAGAGACTGTATGGTAAAATTGGCTTCAAACTGCGGGAATGTTTTAGATAGTGCCCAGATGTAACCGACAAACCCATATCGAATTTCCATTGAACGGTCGGGATGACTGGAAAGTTTTAGTATTCTACCGACGCGCTTCTTATATAGAATACAGCTGCTTCGCTTTTATTTTAGAGACTGTGAAAATTGAAAAATTAGCTATATCGAACACCTGCGTCTAAATATTTGGAAGTGGATATATGCTTTACTTAATGACCTGCATCAAAGTGCATCCCAAACATATATTAAGCATCAAAGATGTTTACACTGATACAAATGCCCAACGACATTGATTACGAAAATGTTTTTTAAATGAAAAAGCAATAACGCTGATATCACTTGAAAAACATCGCGCACTCATATTTACCATCTTGTTTCGATAAGCAAACCCAGCGGTGAGTAACTCTCGCGCACCGCGTAATGTCGCGACGCAGCCGGATAAAAATTCAATACAACGTGCGCTTGCGCGGGTGATTAAGGATCGCGAAGTGGACGAGCCGCGCGCAATCACGCAGTCCAACTCTAAATCACAATTGTTTAGTACGGTATGCATGAAATTTGCGAAGTTATCCGAGTGCCGCGAGAGGTCCCGCGCTCTGGACCCGGAGTAATTATGACTGCGGTCCAACTGAGAATTATAGCAGTTTAGAACACGCAGATGAAACGTGGAAATTTAGCTCGGACGCTCTCTCACCCTCTCTCAATCTAAGGCTCCTGCCCGGCCAGGAGGCGACGCTTAGCGTGTGTATACCTCGAAATATAATATCCGGGCGAGTGCGCAGTGCAGCGCTCAACGCTCTGCAGATGATGGAACATCGTCATTAACAATGCGATGTATCAAAGTCGCGCTAGGTACGCCGCGAACCTGCTAAAAACATCTTAAAAAGTGCTGTGTTTAGGAACAACTGTATGTTGATGAGTTTGGTATGAGTTCGCCTGGTTCCGGGAAGGCAATTATGCACGTAAAACAGAATGTCAATATTTGAACGTAATTTCGAGTGCATTGATTTTTGTCTGGATTTTAATGCAGATGAATTGAAGCGTACCCGCGCTTTTTCATCTCCTATTTTCAAATAATTTAATGGACATGCGGGTTTACCGAAAAAATAACAGTTTTCCGTACCTTGCAGTTTCGTAAACTCTATATGATGGTCATTTACAAAAGGAACACGTAACCGAGTCGAGCCGCGTGCGCGGGCGTATGGTTCTTTTCCAAAAGTAACGGCTCGGGAGAGTTCAAGTTTGCGCCTTGCAACAATGTCTCTTATTTTTTTCTGTAAATCAGGCAAAGCGCGCGGGGTCGTTCAACCCCTCAGTTCAATCCAGCGCAGACTCTCTCCCGTGACACACACTGGACAAATCAAAATTGGCGAGAGAAAAGCCAGCTCCTTATCCTTATACCCATCCTCGACCGGTTGTGAAGGCCCCTTGAGGTTTCTCCCGCGTCTGCAGCTCTCTCTCTCCCTCCTCTCTATCTCTCTCCTTCTCACTGCCATCTCGGGCCTATACTCTCGAGTCCAGCAGCGCTCGCGCGCGTTTCGTTACATCGGCTGCATTATACGGTTTGAAAAAAGCGAGCCGAGCGCGAGCGAACGAGAGAGAGAACGACACACGAGCGAGCTGCGTATGTGCGAGAGGGACGGAGCGCGAGAGAGAGAGAGAGAAAGGCGCGCGAGCGAGGAGTAGGGGATGGTTCCGGCGCTCGCGCGCGTACCACACGGTGGGGGGTTTCCTCGGCGCGGCGCGTCCCTACTTTCAGTTGCCGCGCGGCCGTTGAGAGGTGCGCTTGCGACTTTGTCCGAGACAGAACGTAGCCGCGCGCACCACGCGATATATATACATCACGTTGTTGTGTTTGTGTTACAATACACCGACTACTGTGCGGCATTCCGGCGGATATATACGTATAGTGAGAGGAACACCGAACGGCGGATATAATTGTGCAATTCCACAGTGACACTGCGCTGAGGGCGAGCGCGCGATCTTCCCTCGATATTACGACAGTGTGTGCAATTTTTTTACGTTCTGTGCCTGTGCTGCGCGAGTGTTTTGCAAGAGCTGGTGCGGAGTTTTCTTTTCTCCGAGGCCCGCAAGAGCATCACGGAGAGGGAAAGAGAGTGAAGAACAGACGAAACGACAGTGTGCGCGCGCGTGTCCGTTTTAATTTTTTTCTTTTTGTTCCGAGTTTTTCCCGTTGGAGAGAACCCGCTGCCTGCACTTTTTTCTCCCGTATACACTTAGAAAGTGGAGAACACACACGGACAGCCGTTCGAAGGTCTCGGCTTTCGGCGACAGCAGCAACAGCAGCAGGATCCGTTTTCGCGCGTGCGTGCGTTCACCTTTCGCTGAGCGCAAGAGGCCGCCTCTCGCACCTGCCAAGTGTATTTTCGGTTATTTTCAGTTCTCGTTTTAAAATAAGCCAAGAGAGCGCCTCGCGCTTGCGCGCTTTACAGCAAAACCACGCTGTGGCTGTACGCGCGTGTGTGTTTTCAGTGAGAAAGAGCGCGGGAGGCGATCTTAATTAATTTTTATCCCGCGTCCGTCAAAAGTGTCGTTCAACCTCCGGCGCCTAGGGCATCGGCAGGAGGAGACGACGGAGGAGAGCCAACTGAGAGGAAGGAACGAGCGAGAGAGGTGATCGATGAAGTTGAACGGCGAGAGAGAGCTCGAGGCGCGCCGTCGTTGCAATCTAACGGCGCTTCGCAGCAGATGAGATGATCCGCGCTGCTGGAGAGTAACGAGAGAGAGAGAGAGAGAGAGAAAGGCTGCTTTTCTGTTATATCTGCAGAAAGGAGGAAGAACACACGAGAGAACGAAGGCCGTCTCTTTTTCGCGGCAAAGCGAAAGAGGAGCGTTTTTGAACGAGTGCCGGCATACCTGTAACCGTCCGCGAATGAATTTTCCCGTCGCGTGCATATGCCAGCGGTGGAAGATCTAGGAGAGTGAGAACGCAGCAGGAACAGCAGAAGTGTTGATGAGAAGACAGCAGCGAGCGAAGATGACGATGCAGGCATTCAGGACAACGTCGGCGATGCGGATGGCGGTGCTGCTAGTCGCCTGCCTCGGTGAGTAGTATTAAGTAGGTAGCTTATGTGTGCTATACCGGCGTTGAAAAAATAAAGAAAGAAGAAAAAAAGACGCGAACGAAAGTTCACCTTTCGCGAACGAGGGAGCGCGTGAGTGGGAGGGAGAGGGGGGAACACTTGTACGGCCATATGGCGAGTGGCGAACTTTAAAGTCTTTAAAGGAAACCTGTCGCTGGTCAAAAAGCGACTTTTCGAAATGTAGACGCGGAGCGGTGTGTATGTAAGTGTGTATGGTGTGTATGGTGTGTACTCCTGAGGATGCTTAGGGTTTTTCAAAGTCCCCGAGCTTTCGTATACCGGGGAGGTGAGGTAATATTTATACGCGAATATAGCGGTCTCTCTGTGGTAATCCGCGTTGGATACTTGCAGAATGTAGCGCGAGTGTCGCAAGCGTTTCGAACATTTCTACAAGTCTCGAGTTTTGACGCAAATCCTTACAAGTTTCAACGCTGCGTGTATAAAATATACACGAGTGAGAAATCAATTGTGAAATAACCGTCAGTTTTCAATAATTCCGATAACTATAATGACTGAAGAAATCGCCGCTTCGGCTAAACGATTTCAAAACGACAATTTTATCATAAAAATTTTCCGAATGCGTCGTTAACTACCGGCGTTTACTATAAAGTATACAAAGCGATCGTAAAGTATGCATGTAAAACACAATGGCAAAATCTCGAATGAGGGCGCGCGGAGAGAGCATTACGTATAAAAAACGCAAAAATATATGCGTTCGTTTCGAAATAGCGCGCGCGGCTTTTCGAGGCCGTCGGTGCAGGCGTTGTAATTCAATAATATCGGGTACTTTTAAACTCGAGTCGTTAACACATTATCCGCATGCGTTTATATATAGATTATACATATACCTGCAGCACATGCCAAACAGGTGTCGTGGCGTGCTAAATAAGCGCGCGCATGTGTATACGTATAAAAATCGAATGTACGTATATACATGAAGTACATTCATGGATGCACAAACACGCGCTTGCTTGCTATCTCCCGGCTTCTCGGGACGATCGACTCAGTATTTGCAAGAGCAATTTATTTGTTGCAGCGCGCAAACGCTGCACGAGAAGCAGCAGCCGGTTTTTCTTAAACTTCGCAGAGAGCGAATGACGACAACGATGGGTGGGATAGCTTTTCGCGAGCGCGCGCGCAGGCGAAGTTAGAGCGAACGCTTGGTAATCTAGAAGAAGCAACGGGCAGCAAGAAGTTGTGTAAAAGTATTTGTTGAGAGCTGCAGTTGAAAGTTGCTCCGCGCGTGTGTGTGTGTGTGTGTGTGTGTGTGTGTGTGTGTGTGTGTATATATGCGAATACGCGAACGAGTTCGTTCAGATAAAAAATAAAACAAATAGGTACATATACGCGCGGCTGCGGGACGATGCGGGCTTTAACGATACGATGAATTTTTTTTTCGCTCGTCAATTTTTATCCACATTGTCGAATGAAACAATGACTCGTTGGTAATTAATTGAAGGTTTTTTCTTTCATTACTTTGTCAATTTGATTGACGTGCGTGCGAAAACTGTAACGAATCCCATTTTTGCGAGTCGTAAAATTGCTTTTAAAATTGATATCATTTTTATTTTTTAACGAGAATAATGAACGAGGTATTTTATTTGAAATAGAAATGATTTTATATTCATTTCTGAGGGCGTAGTACGAAGAAAATTGTCGCATCAGTTCAATATTTTTAAATTAAAATTTAAACTATATTTAACGTTTGGCGATGTAACGGTGATGGCCTTAAAAGTATGGAAAGCAATTTCTATAAAATACGTGGGGTTTAAAGGGCAAAAATATCGTTATCTTAAATGTCTTTATATTATGGGTCTGAAGTTTGCATTGTTGGAGTGCAACGAAATAATTTCTTGCATTTAATTAAAATTATTAAACAATGGAAATTTCATCGGAACCTTTGTTATAAAGTTTTTTTATTCTATAAAACATTAAATCTACGTACAAAATTAATATTAATTCATAAAACCATTAAGCAAAATAAATTTTTTACTTTACTTCGTTGCACTCCAACGTTCCAAACTTCATACCCATTTTATATTGATAAATATGATACCTACATGCGTTTCAACTTCATGCATTTAGCAAGCAATCAGACAATACCGACAAAATATTTTCAATACCTCTTCACCGAATGCAAACAGCTTCTATCGGATGAAAAAAATAATCAATATAAAATGCAATTCCCAATCGAGTGGTTATACCGTATGTACAGCTGTATAGCAATGTTACTTAAATAACCGTGCAAAAGCTCGCTCGAGGAATTGAAATGGCATTAGCCAATTAAGCGAGCTTGATATTTTATGGAAACACAGTCGCGAATAAATCTTTTAGTCGCAGACGAGGTTTTCGAAAATTCAAATTTTCACGTCGTTGCTTATTTGCCCTCCCCTCACGCGCACACGCACACTTACTCTTGCGCAGCTCGCCGGCAATGAAATCTCGATTAAGGTATTAATATAATCCCATCTTAATTTAAATCCCCTTGGCCCTCTCTCGTCCCTCCTCCATCGTCTCGCTATCGCCTGCGCGAGCTCAGCTTTAATCTTTTCCGGTGCGGAGACGACGACGACGACGACGAAGGAAAGAGGGAGAGAGAGGAGAGCGAGTTATATACGCCAAGACCGTTTTTACACGGAATATCGCTCGTCGATTTTCCGTCCCCGCGATCTTTGTCCCAACGACGGCGACGAGAAATAGGTAAGAGAAAGATAAAAGCTGCGACGGCGGCGCTTCGTGAAGACCGAGAGAAAAAATTATAAGAGTTCCTCGCGTATTTCTATCTTTTCTCTGTCGCCATCAGCGCACGATGGAGATACGTCGCCGTCGGGAGCGTCCTTTCGACCGGTTAATACAGGCTACAATTAAAAAAAGGGTTTCTTTTTCTATTATTATCGCATTCGTATTGGTATCTGTCTCTCAAATTCTGATCCGTGCGCAAACTTTTCAGCAGTCAGCGAGTACCTTGATTCCAAAAACAGAAATCTCGCCTATTCCATTTGAGCGATTCAGAGTGAAATAGCAGTCAAAGCTTCAAATTCGAAAACTGAAATACACTTTTGGGGATTCAGTTTACTCGTGTTTAAAAATAGTGCAAATTGCACGTATAACTCTCTATTGACATATCTCTGACGAGTGAAAATTCAATAACAGATGATATAACGTTTCCCGATCCGCTCTATGACACCTAACAAATTTAATTATCCATGATCCGCACGCGCTTGATATCGCAACCTGTATAACCCGACGCGCATTTAACAACCTGCCAACGAAATTTGTTTATTACATCCCCGACTTCGCTATCGACGCCGCGACGTTTCTAGCTTGGTAATGAATATAACTTTACGATTCGATTAATGTTACTCTTATAGCACACACGCATAAACCTATTAAATTACATTAGTTTCTAGGTTACTGCTGTATGTACGCAGTGTGTGTACTCGCAGCGTCCGAATTAGCGCTTTACTATTTGATTTCCTTGTGCCCATGTATATGCGCGCGCTCGCCTAAACAACAATTACAGCGTTTGATCAGCGAGGCGGCGTTTAGTGCAGCACACACACACACATCTACCGTGAAAAGCGCCAAATAAATAACCAAATCGGATGATCCGCTTACGAATTTACTTATACGAAAAAAAAAGAAAAAAATATGGTGTGCCACCATTAAAATCCAACACATACACGGCCAACTTTTGAAAGTTCGCTCGGTTCGGCTGCTGTTGCTGCATTATACGTCGCGATATACCTATATGGGCAGGAGAGAGAGAGAAGTTAGCGCGAGTCCCGCTAGAGGCGCCAGTTCTCGGGAAAAGCGAGCCTCCGTCCGTGCGTCCGCTCGCGCGCTACAGGAAAGAAGGACGGAAAACCTGCAACGGCTTTCCATGCGTATATGCATATGTGTGTACTATGTACCGCAATCACATATTTGGTTGTGCGCGGAGGAAGAATTGCGTTTGAAAATTTGCGATTTTCGAGACTTGGAAAAATGCGAAAACTAATAGGATTTGGGGGTAAAAATTTTTGGGCTTGCGCATTTTTTTTTTGTTCGAATGCGTACACAGCTATCCTTTGACTGAGAAAAGTTTTGTAGATATGGTGTCGGGCCAATTTTACGATAGCGTAACTTTTCAAATGCAATTTTCCCTGTACTCAAAATTTTCGGTCGATCGATTTTGCATGTTTATTTGTAAAAAGAGCTATTGCTTATGTGAAATATTGTTTAATGAATTAATTTACTCATTTTACACGTATCCTGGTTAGTAAATTACTTGTATCGATTCGAAAGATTATAATTAAAATAAAATTGATACTTCTCGTTATCGAAGTATCGGCTCGTGTTACTATTGGAGAACGAACAGAAATGAATTGGATCTCCGGCGACGGGAGCTTGGCTATGTGATTTTTGGAAAGCCACTAGAGAAACTTTCTTTGATTTTATCGGTGCCCGCGTGAAATAATTTTTCCCAACCGTTTCCAAATACCGTGGAATTTCTTTTTCGAACTGTAACAATAAGCCGCGGGGCCATTGTTTCCCGATTTTACCTTCGCGTCTCTTTCCCCATGTTTCTACGATTTCTAAATAATACCCATACATAGGCAAGCGTGCGCGCGCGAACAGACACATATACAGACAGATCCCCAATTAAAACTCGTTCCCGTTAGGGACAAAAAAATCTCAACTTTCATGTAAACCCATTTACGTTAAACTTGGCACAGTCGCGCGCGCGCGCGCGAAAGCCTATTCTGTCGAAGCCCTCCAAGTGTTCGCGAACGCAGGAGCCTTGGAAAATCATGTACTATATACTCGTGCCGACAGACATACACGCACGCATGTACACACCGTCACAAACACTTCAGAGATACGGGAGCACGAGAGGTCGCCGAGGCTTTCACCTGCGCGCGCATAGTTGCCGTTATACATACATATATATATATACACACAGAATCAATCGCGACGACGGCGGCGGCAGCAGCTGCGGCCCTCCAATTTAAATCGCTTTAGCGCAGGAGAGGGAAAAAAAGTCTACTAACCGCCGCGCAGCGCCGTGATTTCCAGGGCGAAAGTAGTTCGCGGTACATAAACTAGCGAGCGAGCGAGCGAGAGTATAACACGTACGTATACACACGCGCGTATAAGAGAGCAGAGAGCGCTAACTCACTCGACGTTTAGGCGTTATATACATATACACAATGCCTTCAACGCGTTAGAGCGCAGGCGAGAGAGCGCGCTAGGCTAGTTTATACGTTTATAAACTCCTGCGGCAGAGTTCGTATGTGTAATCAAAAAACGAAAACTCGCCGCAGCGCGAGCGCGCGGCTGGTTTATAGCGGCCCCTTTATATGCGCTGCCCTATATGGGTGTATATTTACGTATACGCGAGTATATATACACAGCGCGCGCCTCGCTCGTATACGTTTTATATATACGCGCGGCGCGGATCGTTTGGGTTCGCTGACTTTTCTCGTTACGTCGCGGACTTTTCTTGCCCGTGGCGCTCGCTCTCCGCGGGATAGCCTCTCGAAACGCTTCGCGGATTTCCGGCGATCTTTGGGAGGATACTATGGACGCGCGTGCGGTATGAGGTAGTTGCACAACGACCGGAGAATAAAAATTGTTTGAAGAGCAAGTATATATCCTCGAGGGTTGTTATTGCGACCGCGGGACGAGCTCTAGCTTTTTCTGCTTTTTCTTGTTTTGTTTTGTTGCGCCGCGTGACGACGGTCTAGGCATATTGTCCGGCTCATTCTATTTTTTTTTTTTTTTTTTATTTTTTTTTTAGTCGTCCTCTGTCATATATAGAACCAAGTAACTTCGCTTCTGACCTTCGTGCTTGTTACCGCATTTCGGAGAATTCGGAAAAATTTCATCTCCCACGTGTGTGTATTTGCGTTTTGATCGGCGGTGCAAAGCGCATTCAATATGTGAAAATAAATAATAAGTGGGCAGTGATATTTGCGCATTTTTCTCCGAAACACGCTATATTTGCAGAACGCGTGGAGCACGCGCGAAAAATGGGACGTTTACAGAGAGGCACATTAATATAAGCAATATTTTGCGCAACTTTTTGCCCGTTGCATATATATCAGGCAGAGCTTTTGAAAGACTCGGTGGAACGCGTAATTGTTAGTCAAATATAAACTTTGCTTCATATATTGAAGTGGGTTTACTTTACATTCTGTTTTTCGTTACTTTTTTGTTTTAATTAATATTACTGGGAATCGAAGCTCTCGTGTGTACCAGTCGCAGAAGTTGAATAAATATGTTATAAACAATTTCTGATGTTTTTTTACATGATTTTTAAGCCTAACTTTTATATGTTTTACATTTTACATGAATTATAAATCACAGCTTTTAATGTGCCATAATTTTAGAACCAAGCAAAACTGTTTCAACTTAATTATTTAAAGTTTATATTACAATTTCAACTTTTAATTGAAAATACCTGCCTAATAGTTCAGGCCAGCTAAGCTTATTGTGTTAGAATTATTTTAATAATAATAATAATTCGATAAACAAATTTTATTCGGAACGATAAATCCGAATCGCACGAGTTAACGCGGAAATCGCTTCTCCGATACTTGTGCAGTTGCTAATTAAATTACAGTATTGAGAAATAAAGGAAACACATTTGAAGTGCAGCTCGCGTATACGCGCGCTCGTTATTTACTCTTCAACTTTTCATATTTACAAATTGAACGCCGACAGCACGTATTGCGAAAAGAAAAACTAACGGCGTCAGGGGCGATATTATTAAAATGTTGGAGAATAATAATTGATGCAATAATTTCTGCTTGCACAGCTTTACTGTTCAATGATCCGTTACAGTAAAGTTAACGATCCAACTTTTTTTTTCCTCTCTATCTCTTGCTTTCAATCGTTAAGTCCGTCAACTTTTGAAATGAAAAGTTCCGGCGAAAGAGTTTATTCTTCGAAAAATCGCATTTGTTCCGTTCACTCGTTCCGATAATTAACTTTAACTAAAGAATTAAAATTATCTGTCGAGCTCTCTTTATTTATGTACCGAACTGTATGTTAAAGAGCGCTATATATACGAAAAAAAGAGAATTACTCATATAGATCGATAAAAGAGAAAAGAGTGGAAGTCTGACCCGCAAACGAGCACTTGAATAAATAAATTATCAGGAACAGCGGACATATTTACCAACGCAAAACAAACAGCAACAATATTTCGTTAAACTCTCTGCTCCCAGTGCGCAGGTTAAAAATCGTCCGCGTCGAGCACGCAGACAAGCGCGTTCCCATGCATTTCGTTAAATAATACTCGTCATCCATTTACAATGGCGAACGGGTCGCTTTGCGTGAATTTATACCGCGGAGCTTTAAATACCGGGACAGCGGCGGTGTGAGCGCGGGTCGCGCGGCTAAATATTTTACGGCCCTCAAAACGCAAATAAAACGGCGCTCCGCCAGCGGGCGCGGCATAGAAAATAATAAATCGCGAATTAACGTGCCCCGCCGGGATACCCCCACCTCCCGCAGCCACCAACGCAAAGCGGAGGCCGCGATCAAAAATTAACCCCGTTTACCCCCGGAGATCGTTGTTGTATCAGCGACAGCGACGCGTATATATATTCCATCGTCGATGCGCCGCGCTCTTCCGATAAGGACGATTCATTGCGGGAAATCAGCGAGCGAGAAATCACCTAGACGTGCATTATAAGCCCCCTCGCGAACGGCGATTCTTGCTATGCTTTCACGCGGGAAATGACGAGCAGCGAGAGTATGTATAAGTAGCGTTTAAGGAGAAAGTACAGTTTGCTTTGAGTGGATATATACCACTCATTACTGATTTAATGCGCTTCTTTCGCATCGCCGCGGGAACAAGAAGTGAACGTGTATATTTTAAATAATTGACATCGATTTCCCAACGGTTATTTTGTTATAACATCATTTCAATCGCGCGCGTTGCAGCGCGCGCCGTAATTGCGCCGACGAGAGAGAGATCTCTCTCTTCTCTCACGCATTTTATACCAGCGTGTAATTCATCATCGCGATGCGCGCGCATCCGCGGAAATTGCAATCTAATGAGAAATCACACGCGAAAGCGATGGAGAATTAACGCGATTTGTGCCGCGCGTCGCCGGGAAAAAAGCTAAATCATTTTTACTCGCTGAAAACGAGAGAGCACGCGCACACGCAGTTCCGCCAAATGTCCCAGCGGACTCGTTCGTAATTTTTGCGCTCTGCTCTCCCTCTAAAGCCGGCCGTGCCATTGTTTAATCGACGATAAAATATGATTTGCGCTTCGCGAAAAAAGAGAGACAGTCAATTCGCGCTCACCAATACCGGAAAGAGTCGCTGACTTTTGTGCGGGACGCCGAAGAGTGCCGCGCAATCGGACAAAGCGTATTATCTCTATCGCGGTTTATTATTATATACGCATGGTTACAGAGACGCACGGGAGAGGATGCTTTAATTAAGGGCTATTGATCTGTACCCGAGTATATCGCAAATACAGTATATGATTACGTGGCCGTAATCTTTGGTTATTTTCTTTTTTTTTTTAATTAATTTGTGCATCGTTTTTATATACAATGAAATGTAAAACCTTTGCGAAAAGTCGTACTTATTAATACCGTATCAATTAACGGCGACACAGGATGGATATAATATCGAAATTTAATTACTAATTAACCATATTTAATTCAGTCACGCTTTTAATGCCAGTAGTGTATTCATTAAATTCTATTAAAAAGGGTACATTCTCGCATGCTTTAATTGGCTTATGATATTTCAAAATTAATAGATAAACTTTTCATTCGGGGTAAATAATGAAGACCAAACCGAAAAATTACGGACATTGCAGCATTTTGCGCTGGCAACATTTATTAAACTCACTCGGTCGGCGAGAAAAAGCGCATAACAGTATACCCTGCGCACTCTAAGTAGCTCCTTTCTCTGTGCCCTCAGCGTCCGACGAGAAAAAAAAAACTCGGCGCAGCTCGAACACTGCTCTATAAACAAGTGCGGGTAACTCCGTTCGTTACTCTACATTCGAAATTCGCGACAATGGAGCACCAGAAAAACTAAGGGACACCGAGATTGCCCGCGCTGTGACCTATAAGTGAAAGCACGTCCAGCCGATGAAGGACCGCGATATCAGTCCGTAGAAAATAATTTTTCACCGACACATTCGCCTCTCCGCGCAATAATGCGCTCAGGCCACCCATTATCGTTGACCCATTAGCATTTTTCCCAAATTCGCCAAGCCTGATAATAATAATAATAAATGCATGACAAATCGCGGCATTCGCTTTCTCTCCTCTCTCGTTTATGTGGCAAATGAAAAGTCGGGAGCTCAGTGTGCAGTAGAAAATTAAAAATAAAATCTCAAAGACGCGCGTGCACCGCCAACGTATATACACGCGTATTATACGCTCAACAAAGTAGTGCAGCGTATAATATAGGGAACGTTGACGCGAGCGCGTAATGCTCTCTACAACGCGCGCAGATTATCGTACGCGAAATTAAAATAGTCTATCTACTCCCTCTCCCTCTCCCTCTCTCGTTCGCGGACTAGAGTTCGCGCGCCGAGAAAGCCCCGCTCATGAGAGTGGAACAGCCTCGAGACTCACCAACCGGGCTCTCTCTCTATATGTATATATACATCATCTCAGCGCGGCGGCGCGGATATAATAACCTGGGGGTCATTTTGGATACGTGGAGCGCTAGAGAGAGGGAAAGAGAGCAGCGCGAGCGAGTGAGAAAGTGCAGCGCCCGCGCGCCGGCTCGTAACATAAGAGCTTTAATTCCCTTATTATTAGTGCCCGCGGCTACTAATAAGAGCCCCTTTTGTTCTCTGTTCCGCCCCCCCTCCCCCCATCCCCTCCCCCGTTAGTGCGCGAGAAGCTGAGAAGCTAGATTTAAAACGCATTAATTAATTTTCAGTGAGGTACACGCGCCTGCGACCGTTGCACTTGTACCGTAGCTTTTTATACGTTATACACACACACACACACACACACACACACACACACACACACACACACACACACACACACACACACACACACACACACACACACACACACACACACACACACACACACACACACACACACACACACATGTACACAAGTACACACGCATACATACACATACACATACACGTTTGGTTAGTTATAATATTGAGTTATTATTAATCGTAACTTGACAGCGATACGGTATACATGCTTGAGACCACTGTGCATCCGGTATTACGTAGTGTGTGTGTGTGTGTGTGTGTGTGTGTGTGTGTGTGTGTGTGTGTGTGTGTGTGTGTGTGTGTGTGTGTGTGTGTGTGTGTGTGTGTGTGTGTGTGTGTGTGTGTGTGTGTGTGTGTGTGTGTGTGTGTGTGTGTGTGTGTGTGTGTGTGTGTTTACTTACGCTGACAGAACACGATTTCTACGTTAAAGATTAAATTAACATTATTGAAATTTCAATCACAGCACGAGTTCATTCAGCTTGTAAATTGTATATAGCATAATTCGAGTTGATGGTAAAATTTCCTTCAAAGATGTTATCCTGCAAAAATGATATTGACGTGTATACGTCCGTTTAAAATATTCAATTATATTGGCATTATTCACCAAATCCTTCGGTGTATAATGCACTAGAATCGCGCAAGCCAGCCGTGCGTTGCATATTCATTACTCGATTGCAGAGCGCCACATGACTAAAACTGCAGAAAAAGGAGCGATGCATCGCGTTCCCATCCGCGAAAACGCCGCGCGGAGTAAGAGACCGCAACAACGGAAGAAGCGCGAACGCACACGCACACCGCGTAATAACGTTTCACAAACAAACTAGACAGAAATATATATAGCCGCAATGTGTAATTATAACACGGCCGTTTCCATTATCTAATTCCCACAGGCTTTAAAAAGCCAACGAACTGCGCAATGTAAGATGCGCGCCGCGCTTATTAAAATCACGACGGGCGCCGCATTATACACGCGCGCGCGCATAAATACATATAGACGCCGTACACCTATACAGCGTACATATACTCCCGTACCTATACACGGGCGATGAAGTGTATGTGTGATGCGCACGAGCGGATGTAAACAGGAGAGAGGGCCGCAGGTGAAAAGGCGGGGGCCGCTCGCGTGGGATTTGCCCGCCGACAGAGATGCCTATCGCTAAAACTCAAGTTATATATATATATACCTATACTTCAGCGTGTGCGCGTATACGTGTATGTGTTGTGGGTGCAGGCGCGCAAGGGAACACCGAGTTGACATTGAAAACAGCGCGAGCGATGCGCCAGAAGCACATACTCAAAGGGAAAACGTAAACGCGCGCGCCCGTGGTAGTAAAGTAGCGTGCGTGCGAGTGTGCGTTTGTAAAGAGACGGGACGCGCGTTTTTAACAATGCACAAGGTCGAGAGGATTAGTCTGGTCTCGAATTGTTTCGTTCCTCCGTTGTTGTCTCGTCGCCGCAGCAGCGGTTGTTTAAAGAACGAGCGGTCGCCCGTGCGACACGTCGGCGCGGATTTTTCGCCCGTGATGTATATATAGGTAGTTTCGTGGGAGCTTTAAAACGCGATCGTTAAGGGATGAAATCTTTTGGACGGAGCCGCTGTCGCTCCTTTATCGATTTTTATCACCGCGGCTGACCCGCTTCTGCCATTATTCACTTATATTATATTACGTAACGAGCTTAAACTGTTCTTTTTCGCGCGGGCTTTTTAATAAAGTCTCATGATTGCGTTTGAAGCTCGTTTATGCGCGCGTACTGAAATTTCCTAGTTTACCTCTTTTTTACTTTAAAATTATTCATTTAATACTAATTTTATTGAAATACTAAAATATTAATATTATTGCAGTTCATGGTTCAACCGAAATCCTATATATTTCTATATCGCATCATCGCTTTCATGTTCAATCGCTATGATATTCGCATTCTACTAAATAAAGCTAATACACGATCAATAATCAGTTTATTCTGGTTAACTAAAGAGCTTACAGAAATCCGCACGCACATACACACACGCAGACAAAGTTCAGTGTGCTAGAGAGAAAATGAAAATTTTATTTCGCATGATTCATGCGGTGCGCGCGGCGTTATCACGGCTCTGCGAGTAAAATCTCTCTGCACGCGTGAGCAGCAAGACGCGCGCGCCATTAAAAATAATCTCTCGCATAAAGCATTGCCGGCGCTGCCGTTGCTACTACTGCTGCAGCGTCTCGGGAAAATCACAAAGTCTCTCTTTCTCTTTCCGTACTCTCTCACCACTCCACGTTATATTCAAATCGCGCGAGAAAACTAGAGATAAGAACGCCGATGACATACGCAGCCTCTCTCCTCTCTCTCTCTCTCTCTCTCTCTCTCTCTCTCTCTCTCTCTCTCTCTCTCTCTCTCTCTCTCTCTCTCTCTCTCTCTCTCTCTCTCTCTCTCTTCTCTCTCTCTCTCTCTCTCTCTCTCTCTCTCTCTCTCTCTCTCTCTCTCTCTCTCTCTCTCTCTCTCTCTCTCTCTCTCTCTCTCTCTCTCTCTCTCTCTCTCTCACGCGCTCTATTCCATTATTCACTATAGTAGATGTATATGTACAAGCGCGGTTGCGTAAATCTCGGTACGAGTCAACGCGCGCAACGCGCTTATACTTCCCGCGAGTCGGTTTTGTTACATATATATATATGTATACGAGAAATCCTCCCGCAAGGACGCTCAAGTGTAATAGTTGTTTTTACACGCGCTGGGTGGAGAGTATACATATATATATATATAGGTAGATGTGTATACAGGCGTGATGACCGAAGTGGGTCGACACTTGCAGTGACCGCGAGGTTTTTCAAATAAGCGATTTTAGAGCGGAAATCGGAACGAGAATGTGTCGGCGGATGCCGGTAATAGTATCGAAGCTAGGTAATGAGCGATGTAGAATTGATAAGCGATGTTTCGATGTTTCGAGCGAGCTGCGCGCTTTAGATGGCTTTAAACTGGAATTGCACGCGAAGAACGCAATGATCGTGGGGGTAAAACTGGGTTAATTCAATTTGAAGCTTTAGTGAGTTCGGTGGTTCTTGGTTAATGTATGCAATTAGGATAACAATATTTGCGAAATTCTATTGTAAATTATTTCAGAGAGGATTATTTCATTGTACTTTTGGAGATAATCTACTTTCGTCGCGTGTTATACATTTTTCATGCTTTGGGATATAATTTATGTTTACGAAGTAGTAGGTGAATATGGGTTAGTTCAAATTTTGCCCCCCCACACACACACACACACACACACGCACACGCACACGCACACACGCACGCACGCACGCACGCACGCACGCACGCACGCACGCACGCACGCACGCACGCACGCACGCACGCACGCACACACACACACACACACACACACACACACACACACACACACACACACACATATTTTCTCAGAATACATATTTTAGCTCGGTGACCCGAGTGAAAAATCAAAATTCGTGAAAATGTTTGTTTAGAAAATTTCCAGTGTTTACGAAACTGTCTCTTTGAGACAGACCTTAATTGCCTTTAGAGTTAGGAAAATCCAAGTATATAACGCTCACAAGATAATATGTAAATTTTACACGTGTATAAGTAAAAGATGCACCGAGAGTATATCAAGACAATGCCTTATTATACTCAGAATACATCATCCGCTAAAACGTGCATGTGACCCCGCGGCTTATTAAATTTTTTATCAAGTGATTTAATACATTTATGAAATTAAATTTCGTACGGTTTTACTACAGTAATTACGGGTGATCTATAGCAAGCTACTATGATAATCAGTAGTCGTTATTGAATTAAAAGTGTATATATATTTACAATTGAATTGAAAGAAATTGGCAAAATATTTTATTTTAATCGTGCCTGCATCAACGACGAATAACATATATTATATTATACTGAAAATTCATAGGGTATTTCTTCTTGACCTAATTTCACATCTGAAATGAATAATTTAATTTAATTCATTTTTGTGAAAGAAGAACTCAAAATTAATTCCGACAGCTGCAACCCTGTCGCGCTGAGAGTTACGTATGTTAATAATTAGAGCTCATTATTATACTTTATACATGCACATCAAATTTTATCTCGTATAATACCGGCCTGTAAATCACTTTAATACGTTTTTGCATTCTCTGCGACAGCGCGAGTAAAAACGAGTTTTAATTACAAAACGCGAACGGATTACGGATCATCTGTAAAAATACGTGCGGCCGCTTAATCCGATTTATTTACGAGTATGGTGCCCGTCATTTCAATCATTTCCTTTTGATATCGCATCGCGGTTTTGTACAGTATCACACTTCAACGGTATCGAGATTTGCGGACGCGTTAAAAATAAAAAAAAAAAACGATATAAAAAAGACACTTAAAATGCGCTTTGCATAATCGCGGTGCGTATATCTCGAGCTATTCCACTCGTAATGTAGAGAGCGAGCGAGTAAGAGGGAATATCATCGAAGCCCTCCTAAAAGAGCCTCGGCACAGCCATTAGGAAAGCCCCGCACGCGACGACGGGTGGGCGGGCTGCCGAGCGCAGCTATTTTAGGATCGCTACTCCGCGATGTGCCGGAATCATCCCCCGAATCTCGCCCTTCGCATCTTTCGCGTATTTCTTTCCGCGCGGCAGCGAGACCACCCACACAGCGCGCCCTTTATTTATCTCTCGCACGAATGCAATGAATCACCGGCGATTTTTCATTCCGCGCGTCGCCGTCGCGCCTTCCAGCGAGGAAGGGGCGGAGATATCGCTCGCGTTTAAGCGTCGACGCCCGCGATCGACCTCCGATTATTCAGCCCCCTATATATATATATATATATTCGCGCAAAGTTCAACGTCTATATATACGCGCACGCATGAGTTTCGGGACAAAGCGAGGCACGGGATGGGAGAGAAGACGCGGAATTAGAAGGGCGCGCGGGAGGAAAAACACGGGAGTGAAAAATAGCGAAAGTCTCAAAAATTGCTGTCGCGCATCGCCCCGCGCGCGCGCTTGAAGAAAGCGCGCGAGTTTATCAAGTTGCCTGGCGGGACAGGGGAAGGGAGCAGACGCGACGCATCTCTCTTCGTCGCGTCTCTCTCGACCTGCTTTTTCTCCAGACGAGAAAAGTCGCGCAGAGAGAGAGAGAGAGAGGAAGGCCCGAGGAAATACTCGAACACGCAAAAAAGCAGCGGGCCGAGACGAACGTCGAGTCGATGGGGACGCGCGGCACTCGTGATGATGTTTGTTGATTGAAACACACACGGGGCAAAATAGAAAAATTTTCCCGTAATCCGCGCCGCTGGAGATAACCAGCTTTTAATTGAAAGAGGAGAATTGGGGCTCGTCGGTACCGCGGTTAATATACCTCTCGCTGAAATCAATACAAATATTTTTATTTCCAACGCGCTTTAACAGCCATGCCGCTGCGTGTAACTGCCGTGTGATTGATTGATTTCGCATATGTACATATATACGATCGATAGTAAAAAGAAACGCCGACAATTAAAAAATCCGAAAGAGCCGTTGTTGTATTGTATAACGAATGGCAGGACCGCGTCCACGCGTATATATACGGGTGTTAAAAAACGAGGGGGGTGGGGAGATCTTACAAAGGAGCGAGTCCGCAGGGACACACGAGGAAAATATAAAACGCTCGCGTATCGTTTCCAGGTACATGTAGAGGATATGTGTGTGCGTTGGCGGCACAACAAATGAAAATGGTCCGCGCGAGGCGCCGGCAATTTCTTACGCGGACTGACGGCGGCGGCGGCGTCCTCCTCCTCCGACTCGTCTTCTTCGCGCTCGTGTGCCCCGGGAAAATCGATTCCCGAATGGGGCGCGATTTATTTCCGGAAGCGCCTTGGTTTATCCACTTTATTGCGTGCTGCGGCGGCGGGCTGCTTTCCTCCTCCTCCCTCCCCGTTGCCCTCTTGAAAATTATGCGATGGTTTACTTTGATCGGCCGAATAAATAGTCTGTTTATAAATAACACGCTATAGGTGAGGCATGCGTTACGGGTATAGTGTCGAGGTCGCGAAAAATCCTTGTCGTGTGGTTCCTTCCTCGCAGGCGCGATCTGCATTATTGATAAATCGATATTTCTTCGGCCCGCCCCGCGTATATACATTTTTTAACAAAATCGACTATCGAGCGACCGAGGGTATCTAAGGTTATTGGGTATCTATACCCTATTGGTTATCGTCGTCGAAGGCGCCCGGTTCTGTTAATATTACATGGCGCCCGATCCTCGAGATGTAGGAGCGCGTCGATTGGCCGGTGAAGTACATCTTTAAAAAGCCCTCGCAGCTCGCGATGAATGAGGTTTTTAACCAATAATCCGCCGATGCGGAGTAAAAAATTCACTCGCCGACGCTGCCATGCGCGAAACAAAGCGTCTTTATCGTGAAAAGACAATTAGCGGCTTAAACTGTATATGGGCTAAAAATCACGGGCGGTGAATATTGACGATAAATCGCATCAGTGACAAAAAGCAAGCGGGGCCGAAATTATCAGCCGGCGGTCCCCCGTGATATCGTTTCTCCGGCCTCGATCCAGCTGGCCGCTCGCTCGCTCGCGCGCAGGCATCCATAAAGGAAATTCGATGATCGTTAAGCGCGATTTAAAATTCACAATATGCCGAGCGAACGAACGGATGAGCGGACGGACGGGCTGGCGGAGAACGGACAAATGCCGCTTGCTCGCGCTTGACGAGGCAATTTTTCCGTCGAAATGCAAAATCTCGCCTCCATTATTTTCCGACGAACCGGAGAGAGAGAGAGAGAGAGAGTGAGTGAGACTGGGTCAACTGGCCCGTGCGCAGCGCGTGTCACGCGGACTATCGCGCGGTTAATTTGCCGCGGATTAACCGCATCGCTGCTCATTGACGTTTTCGCGCGCGATTCTGGAAAATCGCTCGGGCTATATACGCCTCGCCGGATGTTGATTGATCCCTCGGCTGGCGCGTCGACGTTCGCCGGATTTCTAAATTAATGAGGCCGCGACGCCGCTGTATATAGAGAGGTGGGAGGGGTTAACGCAATTTCGCGCGCACTGTAGAGCGTTTTGTGTTATAAATGACGCGACGTGGATGTCGGGGCACGGACTGATCGAATTATAGATCGAGAGAAAGGTGATGGCAAGACAAAGTGAGGGTTCGATTGGGTTTAATTGCGTGAGTTGGGCATAGTTCTTGCGCGCGCGTGTATTGCGGCTTGATTGATACCGTCCTGCGGTTGCAGTTTCCAACATTAATCTGTGCCAATATGTTTACTATGATTTTCTTGTACTGCTCCCGCAGGATTCACGAGTTTGAAAGTGCATTTATAATATCGATCGATAAATCTTTTCGGATTATAGATGGAAATTGCAGGCGGGGGAGGTCTGTCAACCAATATTTAGAAAAAAAAGTGTTTATATAAGCTGATCTTTTATATAGTTCTATCGGAAAAGGAGTATCCAAGTACTTTAGGTGAATTTTGAAAGCCGATCGCCGATCCCATCCCTAAATCAACATCACATATAATCCACCTCTTCTTCTTTTAACATTTCCAATTGTATATATACAAATACCGCACTGCTGGAATTCATCGGTATTCAATGGTTAACAGAAAATCAAATTCAGTCGAAATGCCGCTCGATCAGAGCTGCTCCTTGCCAAAGCCGCGAAAATACCGGCACGCGCGCGTACGACTCGCCTGGCCGTAATCGCTTGAATTTCTGCCAGAGCCTCGTTCCAAAAGCTACGGAAGCGCAAACTCTCGGATCGCGCGGCCCGTAAACAAAATCAATTCCCCTCCCCCTCGTTCCACCACGGTTCTGTCGTAGAATACATATACGCCCCGGCAAAAGAGTCGCTCATGCGCGTGCCCCTATCGTCGCGACAACTACGATGACGGCAGCAACGACGACGACCGCTAATTAATTAACGGGCCAGCGCACAGAGTATATGCCGCTCGACATATAACAACGCGGACCTCGCTGCACTTAATAGCGCGCCTCGTCGTCTTATACTTACGCAAACAGAGCACTTTCGCATCTCGGGCAAGTCAGTTACTCCAGATTTTCAGCGGCTATACTACAAACCTCTTTTCTTCCGCGTTCTTTTCTCTCTCTCTCTCTCTCTCTCTCTCTCTCTCTCTCTCTCTCTCTCTCTCTCTCTCTCTCTCTCTCTCTCTCTCTCTCTCTCTCTCTCTCTCTCTCTCTCTCTCTCTCTCTCTCTCTCTCTCTCTCTCTCTCTCTCTCTCTCTCTCTCTCTCTCTCTCTCTCTCTCTCTCTCTCTCTCTTCTCTGCGTTCAAGTCGATAATTCCGCGTGCAGTTAGCTCTCTTCTCAAGCCCAGCACCGCCAACTCCCTCTACCCCCCTCGTCGCGGTTATAAATAAGAATCCGCGCGCATTCGCGCGGCTGTATACCCCGGCCGCCCCAATCGATGCGACCTTATTTAGTCCCACAACGAGGGGGCAAAAGTCGATATTTACCCTAGAGAGAGAAAGAGAGAGGCGGAAAGAAGAAAGGGGAGGGAAAAAAAGAGCGAGCGAGGGCATTAATTTGCTTAAAGAGTTTATTACTCCCGGCGCGCGAGTGTGCATTGCAAAGAAGGGAATGAGGGGGTGGGTAAGGGAGTAGCGCAATAAAACGCGCAGGGATAGAGAAGTAATGAATAGGTAATAGCGCGTGGGGGGCGGAGGGCACACGCCAGCACACGCTGCACATGTAGTAGCGGCGCGCGCGGGAATATATAGCGATAGGAGATATTGCGCCAGTGCTGGCGGGAAGAGGGATAGACGGACTAATTCGGTGGGACGGGCCGAAAAAATAAATAAAACGAAAATTAGCGCAGCAGCACTGCGGCTGGAAAAAGTCCTCGAGTATGCGTGCGTGCGTAACGCCAATATTGTTTATACAGGGATGGGGTAAAATGAACGGCTGATGGAGAGGATTGCGTTACTCCCTCGGCTGCTGCTTTTTTCGCGTTTATTCGGAAAAACATTTAATAATATAAAAACAAGTTATTTATGTGAGAGAACGAGGGGCTTTGTAATTTTCGCAGAGACAAACGTCGCGTTGACGATAATAATTAATGGCACTATAGCGTATAAGACAGCGTATTTGAATGTACAACCTGTCAGCAGAGCTTTGCACAAGTTGCACGAGTAGGCGCAGTATAACTCGCGAGAACAAATATATATAAGTGAGCCTCGAGAAACCGCGCGTCGATACGAAGGAAAGAAGGTAATTGCTAGACATTACCCAACCGCTATGTATGTACGAAAAATTCCGGCAACCATCACGACAGGGGCACACGCAAATGTCTTGTTTCGCCGCCGTCTCGTTATATGCACGAGGGACTCTCGTGCGGCTGTATTATATACATACGCGTCCATCGCAAAGCCTCGAACAAAACGAGCCTGCAGCCTCGCGCGGGTATCGCGATTACCTCATCTCCGCGGCCCCGGAAACCCAATAGTCCACCAGCTTTTCATAAAGAAATCCACGCAGCGCAGAGAGGACAGGCCGCATAATTTATGCAGCAGCGGCGGTGGCGATTTTTCTTTTATCGAACTTTTGATTGAATCCGAGCGCGTGTGTCGCGAGAGACGCTGCAGGGCTTGAATTTTAATGCGCGTCGGAGTAGTCCGGTCAGTCTCGTCGTCACGACGCAGCGCGCACCGCGTGTACCTGTGTATAGATATATATGTGTAAAGGATTCGCCGACGGGCTAATCGATCGGCCGCGCGGGCGGGTGCATACGTAAATCGTTAATGCCCCGGCGCCCGCGAGTTTGCGTTCTGCTTCTGATTATTCAATTTGCAGCAGAGGTGGAACACCGCGAGCTCGCGGCATTTCCCTTCAAAGGCGCACGCGCGCGCGCAGAGTTTTCTTTTTTGTAACTCGTGGGGGTAAATTGCCGGAAGGGTGTGCGGTTTGATGTATTAGTGTAATGTGTGTGTGTGTGTATCGAGCTTCTTTTTGATATCAGGTCACCGAGCGATGCAACAGTCAGGCCGCATTATTTACTTGACCTCGTTACATAGTTGCCGCAACTTATTAACGCGCGGCGACTGTGTCACTCTCTCTCTCTCGCGAGTGCTGTAACCAGTGTGTGTGTGTGTGTGTATATAAATATCGCGGGCTTGGAAAATAAATTAATGTACGCGGCGCAACCTATTTATATTGGTTATAATTATTACGTATACTTTGGTAAACAAGTATAACATTAATTGATGAGCGAAAAAATTGAAATTACGTGTGATACTACACTATGCAATTAGAGAATTATACTTATACATGTGTACACGCTGCGCGGTTTAAAATTACCCGCGGCTATACATTCGCGATCTCTAATCACGGCAGGACTCGTGTCGTTTGCTCGGGTCGACAAACAATATACGAGCGGAAAAAAACAATTTCGTTCTCTCTTTCGGTTGGCAGCGGCCGCGGCGCGCACGAGCGCACTGGGGAATTGCACGTACATGTATATACCTCAAACCGCACGAACGAGCGCGAAATACGAAGAATCCCGTGCGATTTCATACGCTACACGTACGCCGCGCGCCGCGAGCGCTACGACGTATATATACGGCACACGCGGTAATCTGTAATTGCCATGGCGCACGTAACGTTTCTTCGCGTAATCCTTGTAACTGCTCCCTTTTTTTTCATCGCCCCCGTGCAATGAAAAGTTACACGCGCTTCCTAACTGTATATAGACTAACACCTCTGACTTTCTTCCTTAATTTTCCAATTCCAAACGACAATGATACAATTCAGAGAGCTTTCGGAGCACACGACACTCGTCTCTGGCACTCCGCCGCGTAATTCATGTAAACTGCGTGCGCGTACTCGGCGCGCATTCCTCATTAACCATTCAACGATTTCGGTGTCGCTAGCGCACTCTCGCCCGGCTCGCTGGAAGGCGATTATCCCCGCTTCACTGTGCGCGAGAGCAATGGGAAATGTATTAGGGACGTAACCGGGCGCTCGACAGCGCAGCGTATAGACTCTAGACAACGGTATATATCTACCACATACAGACACGCGTAAACAGCTATACGTGTAGATCTCACGCGAGCGCGGGCGAGGTACTGTAATGCCACCGTTGTCCATTAAATTTCTCCCGTCCGTATCTTAGTCACATTGTTTCTTTTGCGTTAGAGGAGGAAAACGTGCGGAGAGAAGTGCGCGTTGCACAATCGGACAATATCCTATTTTACGTGTCGCACGCCCAAGCTACACTACTGTGCGTGACTTTCGCATGGACATTACGCGTTTTTTTTTTTTATACGCGCGCGTATTATATGTACAGAAACGAGCGAAAGGGATTGTTCGCGAAATACTCACGGCCTCTTGTCGGCGAGATGGCAACGGTATATGGTGAAACTCGATAGAAACGAAGAACCGTCACCGCGCGCGAGGCCAAATAAAATTTGCGTGTATATTTATGTTTATGAAAATAGGAAATTCAAATGGGCGAGCTGTGTTTCTCGGGACGCTTCGCCGTCACTTTAATTAATACGTGCGCAGCGTCACGGCGGACAACGACGTCGACGATTAAAATGTCGCTCTCTCTCTGTTTTTCCCACGAAACGCAATAAAGATGAAGCGCATTCTTATAAATTCGCGCGTTTACGATGCCCTTAACAATTATATAGGTTTCGTAAATTTCGCATTTAAGGCGGGAAACAGCCATTACGCGTCGTTGTCTGCACTGCAGCGTCGTCCTCCGTATATGTATATATACGGACCCTGGATACGAGCAGTTTTTTTATGAAGAATTTCGCGCAGTAAAACTGCGTCCGCATAAAACTCATGCGCAGTAAAAATTTTACACGTACTTTCGCTAAATTCGTTTCCATTGAATAAATATTTCGAGGCCGCCACCGCCACAGCCACCGCCGCCGCCGCCGCGCGCGCGCCTGTGTTTCCGTATATTTCTCCCTTATACACGAGATCTATAATTTTCTCCGAACTTTTAGCTCACCTTTTTCGAAATTCTCGACTCAGACCGCGCGCTCGTGCCTCCACTTTTTTCGCCCTACATAATAATGCACTACTAAGGGTTTAAAGTTTGCAACGTTGTAGTGCAACGAAAAAAAATATATGATTTTTCTCCAAGTTTATAATAACTAATATTAATTTTGCGTGTATATTTATTGTTTTATAGTATCTAATAACTTTCTAACAACGATTTAGATAACATTTCCATTGCTTAATAACTTTAATTAATTGTAAAAAATTATAGTTCGCTGCACTCCAACGTTGCAAACTTCAGTTCCATGCACTACTGCTACATACCGAGAAAGAAAAATATACTGGCCGTTTGGCCGCGCTTGGCAAGTTGCGAAGGTAAATCGCACCCGAAAGACTATTGAACGATGTAGTACACAGTCGGGCCAGAAAAAAGGGGCTCCGAATAGAGGGAAAAGGGCGGAAACAAATAAAATTTCTCCACTCTCTCCAGCCAATAATTAATTTATTCGAGGTCGTAATTCGGAGCGCACCGGGGGGGCTCTAAAGTAAATTCGCTCGCCCGATCCCTACACTACTACTGCAACCTACTCCTTCCCCGGTCTTTCATTACCCTCGCGAGTTTTATTCTATATCCGCGCGCGCCCGTCCGTCTCTTTCTGTTCCGTATATAGCACTGCAGCGGCGCGCGTATATATGGCCTATCCCGTCGGTGCGGAGCGAACGCCGCTGCGGCGAATCCGTTTGCTCGGCTCGCAGTTCTACGAACGACTCTACTACTCTCGATTGCTTACCTGCAGCCTGCAGAGCCTATATACGGCATTTCCTCCGCGCCCTTAAGCGTCGCCGCCATTAAAACGCATCCGCGAGCGGGCGCGCCGTAACCAACGGAGCGCGTAATCGTCGCTAAACCGAGGCGGATGAAAGAGAGACAAGGGTATATTGTACTGGGAAAGAGCGGAGCTGGAGGAGTAGGGAATAAGATGGATTTATTCGAGAGGAGCTGTGCGCGCTCGATGGAGCGTGCCCGAAAAAGAGAGTATATCGAGGATGAAGGATTATATTTTTTCTTCTCCCTCTCTGTCGTCTGCTTGCGTTGTATCTTCTTCGGGATCTTCTACTCTCCTCTCGTTTTTTTACTTTCTACCTTTTCGTATATACTTACTCCTTCCGATCGCGGCTTTCTTCGTCTTTCCTGTTTTTTTTTTTTTTTTTTTTTTTTTTTTCTTAAATAATTTGCTTCGACACGGCGAGGCAAGTTTTGATAAAGGAAACTAACTGCAGCAGAAAGAAAAGCGGAAATAGAGCCGGAGAGGGAGAGGGAAATAAGTTTCATCCTGAAGTTTCTTGTTAGAATTATAGTTGTTTCTCGGAAAATTTTTATAGCGCGCCCTCGAGAGCGGGCGTAAAATTTTAGTCCTTTCTTTAAAATTTTAAGCGTATCCCTCGAGGGACTAATATATCCGGCGCCATTTTTAAATGCTCACCCAGCGCGACTTCCTCTTAATCACACTAGTTTTAACCGTTTAATGCTTTACAACATCCGCCAACATTAATAGTACAGCGAAACATCGTTATTTGCAAATCTGGAAAGTATACACACAGCTGCACCGCGTATACAAATACTTCGTAAACTTGAAAATATTGGAAATTTTTATTCCACAAAAAGCAGCGCCGCATATTCTATATATATATATATATATATATATATATTTTCGCACACCCATATGATGCTCACCGCTATCTCCAAGAAAACGAAAATACGCGACCGACTTTCCCGCTCGTGCACTGCACCCGCACCCTTCGCGTGTATTCACCAGCTGCCTTTCGCGCGTAACCATCTTTCGCTCTCCACTTCCGAAAAAAGCAAATAAAACAAACGCACTCGCTCCCATTTACATGCACTGGAAGGCACACGCGCGCTAGCTCGCGCAAATTTCGGCCTTTCAGCCGAATTTCCTCTAATCCCAAATGCGTAAATCCATAAGCCGAGAGCAGCGGCGGCGGCGACTCTCTTTGAGTTTACGCATGCGGACGCAACCTAATGGAAAAGTCCGCGCGAAATCAAAAGAATACATTAAGTATATCCAGCTCGAGCGTGAACTTTTCATGTGTGTGTGTGTATATTATATATACACACACACACACACGTGCTCTATACTCGCTCGTTCTTTTTCCCTCCCTTGTGTACGCATGGCCACGGCTGACGCGCACGCGTGCAATAGCGTACAGTGAAAAACGGTACAAAAAGGAGGAGAAGGTAGAGGCGGAGAAGGAGGAGCAGAGTAGGCAGGCACTACTTTTACCTTCTGGAATATCAGCTGGCGTATTAGTTTTGCGGAAATTGTGGAATACGCTGGGGAATTGTGCGCGAGACACGCGGTCTCGAGGCGGCGAGCTGCTATGTGTGTGTATATACACGTACACAAGGGGAGAGTTTAATAGAAAAAACGTTTGTTTTCTCAAGGAAATATTATTAGCAGAGTAAAGAATTACGTATTAAACGTATATATACACTCTCCAACACAACAGTTTATTGAATTCAATCCGGCAAATTACCACCAATAAAAAAACTCACTCGTCCCCATTTTAATATTTAATATACCTTCGTATACGGCCGTAAAGTCCAACTCGTCCAAATACGCTCGGCGACACAATAACTCAGAGTTTGACTTTTGCCGAGCGGCTTAAACTTTTCAGCTCCTATCCCGCACCCCGCGCGTCTCTCGCGGATCTCGCGTCCTCGTCGCCGTCGTCGTGTATTTACACGCAACCCGCACACCTTCTATACCATCATAAAGCCGAATGTTATCCCTGCGAGTATGAAAATCCATTGGTCCGGGGCGCGCGTGAGAGAGATATTTAGGCTTTCGCACCCTTATTCTCCCTGCCTCCCTCTTTCCATGTTGGAGAAAGAAGAAGAGAAAAAAAACGCGGCCACGCGTCGTGGAATGCGGAAGAGGGAAGATATCGGGACGTGGAAGACAAACGGCTTCGTAGATCTCTTTACGTATTCCGCGCGCGTGCTGTCTGTGGTGTATGTGTGTACACACGGGAAACTTTTCTCCATGCCGAGCGTATTATTTAGACTCCGTTGCTCTCGCGCGCTGCTCTCGATCGCGATGATCGGCCGACTGACTGTTTGCCTCGTATTCTTTTTCCGGGGGCAAATAACTTCCTCGACTGTATATACGACGATTCTCTCTTACCCTTGTTTTCCTTTTCGATGCAACACACACGGCTGTACGTGTGTATGTATATATGTATATATACACACATGCATATATATATATATGTACTCCAATGTCGTTTCCCTCGCGAAAACACATTGCGTGAAGAAGGAAAGTGAAGTTCTTTCTCGCTCTTCTCAGTTTCATGCTTTTGTAGATGGCTTCTATATGTCTGGGGGCCATTGTTTCTAAATTCAATCGCGATTTACTCGCGGGCCGAGCTATTATTTATCTACGGCGAAGCTCATTGTATCTCTCGGCCATATTGAAAGACTGTATCTATGTACATTGTGTAGATTCGGCGTTTCTTATTCACGCTTAAACACTAATTCTCCCGTGACCCACTCCATTCAACGGTGGCTATTTTTCAGAGCATAGAGAGAGAGGTCGTATTTTTCCTCTTAAATCGATATTTTTCTAAGAAATCAAGGGAAAATGTATTTTTCGCGAATTCGCTGTAACAGTGTGTCAAAATAAAATCTATTTTTTAAAAGCAGACAGCCGATGAAAGCGAGTTTGGATCCCGAGGAAAAGCCCCGGCGGCATTAAAATGTCCGGGCGCGCAACGTATATTGACGCTGCGGAACACACTGGCTATAGGTATTATAGAATAGCAGATTTAACTATCTCCCCTCCCCACTTTGCTCGTGGAAATTCAATAAACGGCCACACACGGTATAGGAAAGCGAATTACCCGATGGCGCACGCATCAGTGATTAAAAAAAAAAAAAAAAAAACAAGAAAGAAAAACTCTCTCAGGGTAAATTTGACAAAGCGCGACGTTCGCGGGAGGCAAAAACACTCGGTGCACGTGCTGCGAGCGATAAAAGCCACACTCGCGTAATTGTGTCACTCGCGCGACAAGCCAACCGAATCGCGATACCTTTAATGCGATCTTTCACCTTCGCACACCGCGCGTTTTTTTCTCCCTCGTTTCTCCCTCTATCTCCCACCCTCGGTTTCACCTGCTGCATGCACTGGTTCATTTGGATGTGCGCGCACGTTTGTCAGACAGTGCATTCCAGGAATGGTTATAGGAATCAAGTGTAATCGCGCGCGCTGATGTTTATACACGCTTCGTTAATTCCTCGACGCGGTGGTGGAACGCCGACGGGGGAAAATATCGGATTTACAACGCGCGCTGTTATTGCGAGCTCGCGAAAATAATTTACGCTGAGTCGGGAATGCAATGTGGATTATGGCGGCTTAAGTGGACTGACGGACGGAGAAGGAATTTTTTAAGAAGACGCGAAATGTGTTTTATTCTGCGAGCGACTAATTACGTTTTTCGTGTTTATGAAATGGGGATGAGGCTGCAGCTTTTTTTAAGAAAATTTTCTGATAATCATATTTTCTCAATTTTCCAGCACAGTATATAAAACCGATACCTCTTCTTTCGTATGGCTCAAGCACACTCAAAGTCGAATTGAAAAAACAATTCTGACACAACTTTTTCTGAAAACTCGATAAATGTAAACCGTCCCATATTCGATAAAAGTTCGAATATCCATCCGCGTGTATACAACATCACAAATCTGAAAATTCCACGATTTAAATTTATACACAAGCGTATAATGTGACATAAACCTTCAGCTACAGTGAATAACAAAAAATTCCATCTCCAATTCGAATACCGGTTGAAAAATGCCCGTATCAAAATACATTCCTCATCAACCTCTTTTCCCTCTCCCCTTCTCTACACATTCACGTCGCGCGCGTATGTGTGTATATAATCCTCGCCGGAGGGCCTGCACCCATTGACCGATCATCGGTGAACGGCGCGAGTGCAGCGGCAGCATCGACTTCTCCACACGCAGCGCGGAAAAGAGAAAGGCAGCAGCAGCAGCAGCGGCGACGACGATGTTATATACCGTTACGCGACCCATCGGTCGACCCACATACTGCCGAGCCAGCGAGCCGTGTGCGCTCACTCGCTCGTTCAATTCAGGGACACTCGACACGTTCGACGTACTACGTCTCTCTCTCTCTCTTTCTATCTCGATGCGCTCGTGTGTGTGTGTGTGTGTACATATACGTGGACGAGTGCCCCAGAGGCATCCGTGCTCCTTACGTCTGTCCATTGATTATTTTTCGACGACTGCGAATGTACATTTACAGTCAGCCGCAGTCTTTTAGTCCGCGCGAGCGCCGTATACATATATATACGTATAGATATACATTATGCGTGCCGAGGGCAATTGATTTTGCCCCCCTTTGTTTTGCTCCGTTTTGCCGATAGCTAGTTATACGCGCGCGAACGATTGGATAATTCGTGTAGCCGTTTCCGGACTGATAAGTATACCGGCGCCTGGCGTAGAGATGTAGGTAGGTATAGCAGAAAGAGAAGTCGGCCGGCGCCACGGCTGCCTATAGCTATATAAGTACGTGGTATACGTAAGGCTCGAGAGAAAGAGAAAGAGAGAGAGAGGCTTCCGCAGCCGACGATCGAAGCGGCTATAATGCCGCGAGCCAATTTTAATCCAATAGCGATTACCTTTTTATAGAAAAAGGATTGTCCGGGTCGAGAGTGCCGCGCTGAATTCTTATTGCGTTTCTTTAATTTCCTTCCCTGGGAGAAAGAGAGAAAGAGAGGGGAGGATGTTTCCTCCCGTGTTTTGTTTTATTACTTTCATTGCTCGTTAGAGCATGGCCGAGTTACAAATTTATATTATACGGCACGAGAATTTTATACGCGGCCGGAATTCTAATGCATTTTACCGTTGCATACAAATACAGTGTAGTTTGATATTAAAAATTAATTCTCTCTTGTTTTCATTTTTAATGTTATCCTGAGAAATGGAACGATACTCGATTAAACAACGAGTGTATAGGTATATAGTTCGTTGGTCCAGAAATTATTTGAGAACAAATTATAGCACACGGGAACAATTACAACTTTCACTGTTTGCTCCACGAGATTTATGGTATCCAGCTCTGTGAAGCGAATAATTATGCATCATTATCGCGGGCAATTTTATCGTCTATTAATCACGCAATTAATCGTGAAACATCGAATTACATCCAAGCCGCAGCTCTGCCTCGCGCAGTAAGTATCCCATTGCCCAAAATCGCCTCTGACTTTCTAAAACTTCGAAACCTTCGCTGAGTCCGAAAAATCATTCCCAGCATCCCATCATTCTCTCTCTCTACCTTCACATACACACACATATGCGAGCGTGGCCGAAGACGAGGCCGTGACGTCGAAAGAAACTCTCGTGGCCGCGTCGATTCTCTCCTCTTCCATGTATGCGTTCGCGCAACGGTACTCGCGCTCTCGCCTTTCTTCTCGCGCGCGCACAAAAGCGCGTATGTGCAGTTTTAATACGCGCTCGTCCCGTTGAACTCGGCGAACATAACAGTTCCTCGTGCCAGAAAGAGAAGAGGGAAGAGCCCGCGGGAAACGATCCTCCGGTGCCGACATCGCCGTCGTCGTGGTAAACGGTTTTCGATACGAGACTTCGGGACTAATAAAGGTCGTGCGACCGGCAACCCGGCGGACGTCTTTTTTCTCCACGAGCCCGCCGGATGTTTGCTGCCTGCGCGCAAGACGGGGGAACTGAAATTTCTCGATTCTCGAATCGACGTCGTGTTATATATAGGTACTGTTAGGTACAGTATTATACGTGGAACTGGAATTTCGCACGGTACGAGAGACATCGACCGAGTTCCATTTTTCATAAAAATAGTTATATACACGTATAGATTCGAGGGGAAAGTTTGAGTTTGATGTGCGAAATAGTATATATATTTTTTGAGAACACAGTTGCAACAGTTTTTTCGTTCACTTTTATGGGCGCATTGTTCGCGAAAAGAATTGCCGAGAAATGAGGGGGAATAATAGACGTATGTAGCAGTAGCATGTGGTTTGGTTCACGTGCTGCCGCAATACGGGAAGCAGAATTTTGATTTTCGAAAAATATTTCAAAAACCAGCGCGGGAAAAACTGTTTCAACTTTGCCCGCGTAACTGGGATGTGGGTCAACAGGGGGGTCGAAACTAGCCGAGGCGTTAGTTAAAGTCTCAATACACGAGCAGCGCGATTTACACTCACTTGGCTTGGCAGCCCCACCAAACCGGCTTATTATTTCTTAAACGAGGAAAATCGTGCGCCGACGTTCTTTTTAATAAAGGGCACCGCGCGATTACCGCTGCCTTTAAGCTCTTTGGAGGTGAAACGCTCATTAGTGCTCTGTTTAATATGCGTAATTACGTCGCGATTATATCGGAGGCAAAGAATTCTGAGCTTAAAGAGCGCCGTCCGAAGTAGTGGTGGAACGTCGATTGAGATTTCATTCAGCCGAGATTGAATACAACCTATTTTGCCTATTTTTTTTTTTTCCTTCGCTCACTCGACCAAAGAAAACGTATTCTCATTACCGGTTCGTTACTCGTATATGCAATTTTCATAATGAAAATGGAAATTTCGAAGAATTGGGGAGCAAAAAATCTCTCTAACAGAAAAATTCCCGTGAAGAAAAAATTCTCCGGAAAAAAAATTTTAATTAGTTTTACAATTCACAAAAGTTAGTAGAAAATATTGAATCTTTACAAGCGCATACTTATTATTCGTATTGTTGTTTGGATGCTGCTTTATAATTGCTCTCGACGGATTTCCCAACACCATAACAATGATTCACCCATTTTTCAGCGTTAAACATAAGAATTTACGAAACTGGAATTAAAAATTTATTAAAATGAGTTATACAGAAAAGAGTATAGAGCCGCGGCCGGATCGTTGGCCCACGCCCAACGATTCTTCCTCAAAACACAATCATAAAGCACACTCGCGCGCGCGCGCGCGCGGTCCACCCAAGACAAACATCCGCTCTTCGGCAAACTTCTGCCATGGCTCGTCCCCTCTCTCTCTCCTACCTATACCTTCCCCTACACTTCCTCGCGCAGGCAAATGAATCCTAATCCTTGCCGTCTCTCCTCGGCACCTTTTTGCCGCCCATCGTCCATAAATACAAATGAGCGTCGCGGCCCTCCCAGACCGGATCGCGCTGTCCCCGGGGAGAGAAAGAGACAGAGAGAGGGTAAAGAGGAAGCTCGCGGCCGCCCGTTTCGTGTTCGCTTTTTGCCCCTTTGACGGCTGCCCGGGAACTCGATACTTACGCCCGCCGATCGAGGAAGAGAGGCGATAACGCCCAAGTGTCTCGTAAAGAATCCGGCAGCTGAAAGAGAGAGGGAGAAAAAGCGCATCGCGCACGCGAGCTTTTTGCCCTCTTAACGACCGAGCACTGGCTTTACGCAGCGACGCGCGTGTATAAGCTTTCCGCGACGTCGTTGGCCGATTCGCCACTTCGCCGTACCGCCGCCACCGTTGATCGTATAAGGATTGTTACGGGGGACGACATCCACCTCGTATTATACCTTTCGCGCTCGAGCTTTTTTTTAGTCCTGCCGGTTCGTCGGCGGATCGCGTGTCGTTTAAAATCGCGAGGCCGCTTCATTTTTTTTCCCCCGGCGATATAATAACTTTTATTTTCCGTTTCTAATTTCAATAGTATATATGAGTTTTACGCTGTGTTTGTACGGAGGCGTCGCGCGCTCGTGCGACGCGAAAGCGCTTTTTAATATGGTCGTGTTTTGCGCGCGAGTGTACCTGTATTTTTTTTTACCTTTTTTTTACGGAAAAAAGTATATTTTTCATATTTATATATTGTGAAAGCTTTTGCGCAGTGCAGTATAGTCACGGTACGCTCTTTCGCGAATGAAAGTGAAGGGGGGAAAAAGTTGCTTGATTGTAGTGATGTTGTACGTCGAAAAGTACCGGGGAAGAGAGCAACTCAGTGGAGAGAATAGTATAGTCGCATTAAAAGTTATTCCAATCTGATTGTTCTGCTTATTACATTACACAGTTAAAAAAAGAAAAATTCATCGAGAAGTTTTCTCGCTCGAAAATTAACTCTTATAGCCCGCATGATTAATTCAGCTATATACGAAATTATATATTCGTTAGAATCAAATGAAATTGAGTTGGAAAGAATTTTACTCCCATCTTCAAATAGATTTTGCAGTTTTCGCGTAACCCAAAAAAAGAAATTCGATGCAACTCAATTAAAAAAGTTCGCAAAGCGGGGGTAAAATAGTTTTCGTGCTCTCCCGAAAGTCTAGAAAAAGTTGTCTGTTACTCCTTAAAAGAAAAAAAAAACAAACAAACAGAAGTTTATTCAAACAGATCGTGAGCCTTGAAAGGCCCGAAACAAATTACTTCCTTAAGTAGTATTTACTCGATTCAACAACATTTCGCCAGTCTCAATAAATATTTTCTTTAGCTCTGTACACAAAACTTGATTTGCTGAATATAATTCATTGCACGATCCCCATCAGAAAGGCATAGTGCTAAAGCAAAAAAGAAGCTTCGAAAGTGGTGTGTCGTAAGTTCGAAAAGTCCTTCGTAAAGACTCAAGGTTTTTCTCTAATGGATAATGAAAATTAACGATCAATTATGGATACGTTACGCGCATGCCTTATACCTAAACTGATAGAATGTTGCTTGACCTTTATACTTCAATGGGAACATATATGACTGCGTTAACTCTTATATATTTAAATAATTTTTAATCCCGAAACGTACGACAGCAGAACGTAATTTCTAAGGAACGCTTCTACCTTCTTGTTCCAGGTGTGACGCGAGCACGCGGCGCCGAGGAGACGCAGGTGGACACGCACGAGGGCTCGACGGTGCTGCTGCAGTGCCGATTCCCTCCGCCCCGCGAGAATGCCACCTACTTCTGGCTCACGCACACGAACAACATGCACGACAACGCGGCGATCGAGCAAACCGCCCTGGCGCCCTACTACCGGGTCTACATGCGCCCGGAGGAGGGTCGCTACGACCTCGAGATCCGCAGCGTCATGTACGACCGCGACAACGGCAAGTACGAGTGCCGCGTGAAGGTCAGTGGAACCGGCGAGAACCTCTACCACAAGAACATCACGCTGACGGTGCTGCGTGCCCCGGGTCCGCCCGCCATCGTCCCCGTATCCGCCGTAGCGAAAGAGGACGAGCGGCTTGAGCTGACCTGCAACACCACCGGCGGCAGCCCCGAACCCGAGGTCAGATGGTACCGCGGTAATTCCCCCAGCGTCGTGCACACGGGCAAGAACTACGTGCTGATACCCAGCAAGGAGGACGACCGCTCGGTTCTCAAGTGCGTGGTGCGCAATCGCGCGATGAAGGCCGGCGAGACCCTCTCGGCCAGCGTCACCCTCGACGTCCACTACTTCCCGCGGGTGAACGTCGGCTCCGAGAATCCCCTCAGGGTCGAGGTCAACAGCATGGCCACGCTCAGATGTAACGTCGACGCGAAACCTGCCGTTGGTAGCGTGCGCTGGCTCAAGGACAACAGCTTTGTCGCGACGAGCTTCAACCACGTGCTGCCGAAGGTAACGCTCCAGGACGCGGGCAAGTACACCTGTCAGGCGGACAACGGCCTGAGCAAGAAGGGCGAGAGCTATCTGTACTTGGACGTGCTTTACCCGCCTACTGTATCCATCGAAGGCGATCGCGTCAGGACCGCCGAAGTCGAGGACTCGGTTACTGTACACTGCAACGTCTCGTCCAACCCACCGCCCACCAAGATCGAGTGGCTTCGCGAACGTAAGGATGCTTTTAAATTTGACCTAATCAATTTTAATCCAGTCAACGATAGATTTTCACGTTAAACGTTAATGCAATCGAATGCCGTAATGATATAACGAGCGACGGGATACAAAAAAAAGCTTTTATTCTCCAGAAATAAAACTGTGAACGCGGATTTTAAAATTAAACGCCAATCACAAGCACGAGGACGATCCAGTAATTAATCTGAATATATATAAAAATATCGCGTGTACATATGTTACCTGGAAATTCCCCAATTAGCATTGCAATAACGAGCACTACGGTTCCTCCCAAAACGATATAACGAACGATACGTTGACCCCGTCCTCTGCATTCCCAGGTCGCCCGGAGTTCCGTGTCGAGGGCTCGATCCTGCGCCTGACGCGCGTGACCGCCGAGCACGCCGGCAACTACACGTGCCGCGCCATCAACTCCATCCATCCCTCGGGCGGCGAGCGCAAGAATCACTCAGCCAGCGCCAAAGTCGAGATCCGGGTGCGCCACAAACCTGGACCAGCGCGCATCACGCCCGACTCGCCCGTCGCCGTGGAGAACTCCAAGGTGATACTCACCTGCGTGGCGAATCCGCCTGGCTACCCGGAACCCGAGTTCCAGTGGTCGCGCGAGGGTGACAACGGTGGCATCGTGCCTACCGAGCACTTTGGCTCCAAGTACGAGATCAACTCGGTGCATCTGGGAAGCGAGGGCACCTACAGGTGTCACGCTCTCAACGAGATCGGCAACGGCGAGTCTGCCTCGGTCAACCTCACCGTTCACCAGTCGCCCAAGATCCTCACCAAGCTCCAGCCCCACGTCACCAGGAAGTGAGTATATGATGCCTTTTCATTAGCGGCTTTCGTCGTAAAATTATCCTCGATTAACTATTCACGCGGTAATTCCAAATTGCACGGTTAATATATTATCGACATTTTATTTTTTTCCATCCATGCTGCATTTGATATTGCCTCGTGATCAGCTGCAATTATTTATGTAGCATGAGAAGAGTGCATTTCCAATATTTAATTACACTAATGAATAATGACAAACGACAATGGAGTATTAATGAATAACGGGTTCGTGAACTCTCACTTTATGATAAACGCGCGTCAAATTTCACTGAACACAAAATCATTAAATTCATTTTTTTATGTCGACAGTTGATTGGTTGAATTCCAATGAGCTCATTTCATTTTTCTAATTCGAATTAATGCCAGACGAGTATTATTTGCTCCATTATTGTGTCCAGCCGATGACGACATAATAGTCTGGTGTGTATGATGGGAGGGAGTGTGTGTGTATATCGAACGGTGTCATCTTCAGCCATTTATTGAATTCCTTTCGCCCGCAAGTTTCTCTAATTTATCATCGACTACCTTTCCACTCGTTACAGTTACCGTTATAACAATAGGGCTACCAGTATAATTACCTTATCTACAGAGAAAGTAAAACTGTACGCGCCATTGTATTACACTCCGAAGCTTTTAATCATCCGCGCGCGACAAACCATCCGCGTTATTAAATTCAAATTACACGTTTGTCCCGCGGCGCCCCCCCCCCCCCTTTTCACGCATCCCCGCTGAATTAACGATGCATGTTGCACACTACTATACCGCCACTCGCGCCTTTTGTATACGCGCATTAAAAAATTTTAATACTTTTCAACCATCGCTCGGCGCCTTTATGACCGTGAGAGAGTTCAGAAACGAGCGGCTCGATGATAAGCATCGCGCAGAGTATCTAGCTTTCTTGATAATTGCGATGGGTATATACACACACACACACACACATACACACACACACACACACACACACACACACACACACACACACACACACACACACACACACACACACACACAAGGTGCATTTTAATGACACCATTATTCAAAGCGCGATGATCTCTTTCCCAGCGCGTGTGTATTTAACCCCCGTGAGTAATTGTTTTCAAGGTCCCCGGGGGCCACCGGGCCTTTTGTAAGTTTATAAATAAACCCGCTTACGAAGAGAGATAGAGAAAGAGAGCTCGCCCGAACAATTATGACGTGCAATTAGAGTGCGTACGAGAGCGCATCGTCCCCGCCCCAGGAGAGAAAGAGAGAGCCCACCAATTGCGCGAATCAAGAGAGTCAACGACGGGCGTGTAATTGACGAGTGCAGTATGCAAAAAAGTTTGTCGCTTGTCAAGGCCTTAAACGCTTAAGTGTGCTTGATTTAAATGATTTCACCCTCCTCGTTTTCATTACTTTAATTTATCCCATTATAGTAATCAAGTTTAAAATTACAAACAATTTAAAGGCTGTAAATGCTTTATTCACTTGCAAACGTTGTCGTCTCGCGTATTCTTTAAAGTGAATAATAAAGTTTAATAGTTGAATTCAGTTGCGAGTGTGTATATATAAATGAAAATATTCTTAACGACATTTCTATTTTCAGAGTCGGCGAATCTTCCTTCCAAGTGTCCTGCGTAGCCCAGGGCAAGCCCAAACCGTCGGTTCGCTGGCTGAAGGACGACCGCGAGCTGACGGCCGACCAGAGCCTTTACAAGGTCACGACGACCATTTCCGAGGGCCACGGTCGCGTCATCACCGTCAACTCAACCCTCAGCTTCCTGGGCAACGCGCGTCCCGAGACGGACAAGATTGTGGCCAACGACCGTGGCAAGTACACCTGCGTCTTCGAGAACGAGGTGAAGAGAGTCGAGTCGACGATGATGCTCAAAGTCGAGCACTCGCCCATTGTCCTCAACCTCTACGACAAGGTCGCCAACAATCTCATGGAGACCGCGAACGTGACCTGCAAGGTGCAAGCCTGGCCCAAACCTGAGTTCCAGTGGTCCTTCGACAACAACGCCGCGCCTCTTCAGGGCTCCTCCAGCCCCGGCCACTACGAGATCTCGACGACCAGCGACAACTACGACGTCTATACGTCCGTCCTCAAGATCACCGACATACGCGAATCCGACTACGGCGTTTACAGCTGTCGCGCCACCAACGTCCAGGGCAACATCATTTCTACCATTAAGCTCCAACCGAAAGGAGCTCCCGAGAGGCCCATGAACGTACGCGCTATGGATGTGGGACCGACCCACGTCGCTCTCGTCTGGGACCTCGGTTTCGATGGTGGCTTACCCATTACTAAGGGTTTCGTCTCCTACAGGAGGATAGCCGGCGGTGACGAGGTCATTGCCACGGATTGCGCGCCGCCGCGCGGACCCGCTGGCCAGTGGCAGGAAATCGACTGTCGCAGATCCAACCCCTGCAACGTTTCCGACCTGGAGCAGCATCAGACGTACACTTTTAAGGTAAATCAATGTGACAGCGCTGGAATGACTGACCGCTCGTTCAATAGATTTATGTCTCCCGGTGACGCTACTGAAATTTTTAGAATCTCTCCTCCCCAGTCTAACGAACGGATCTCTATACTTGCACTAAATCGATTAGTCTATTTTTACTGCGGTAGAGAGCCATTTATTTCATATATTTTTGAAACCTTCTGTCAACAATACTTAGTGTTCGTTGATTGACTGCCGCGTTGCGTATTAATTCAAATTCACGTTAGATTATTTTTATAACGCGTTCACAGCATGATCTTTATCTCTCGGAAAATCGCAAACGTTATGGTTTCTTTATTGCCTTTTAATAATCGAAAAATTAGGTCGGGCGAAATGTGTACTTATCGCTCATATAAAATGGAAGCACAAAAAAACCTCATAGCAACGAAAAAAAAGCGCAAACAAATAAACAAACGATTATTTCCTCTGTATAGGTAAAAGTGTACAACACGAATAACCACTCGGACTATTCGGACGAGGTCACCGCTACAACAGCGGTTGCCAAGATACCGTCGCCCCTGCGCGTCAGCTACGACCCGGAGGGCGGCACCCTGGCCATCAATGTTGGACCCACCTGTCTCGCCCTTGTGGCCTCCATCGAGAAGTCCGACTCGGGCTCCGACAACACCTGGCGCATCGTCGACGACTGGCCCCTCGAGGTCCTCGGTGGAGCAAGCACCCAGCGTGAGGGTGTCCTCGACGATCCAGCGGCCTCCAGCTCCGAGCCCAGGATCCGCGTGAGACTGTGCCTGAAGGCCGACCGGCAACGATGCGGCGACTACTTCGAGGCCGAGAGTGAGTTTCGTTCTGCTGCTTTAATTTGTTTAACAATTTTCCCGCTCTGTACCGTGTACGCGATTCATCGTTTTGTCGCGTGTTTTTTGTCTTTCTTTTCTGCTAAAGGGGTCATGCGAACAGTCTGAATTATTTTAATGGCCGGCCAGCTGGATATTTAATTCGTTTTTACATCGTTGTGCATACGCTGGAAACCGCGAATTTCGCATTTTGGCTCCTGACGCGTTAATAATGTGAATAAAGTTCGCTGGGGGACGTAAATTTCAGGCGCAATTTAAATAAAGTCGTCAACGTTTAAACGTATTATATTTAAAAAAAATATAAAAATAAAGAAGGAAAAAGAATTCAGAAGGACACATTTAACAAGTGCATTAGAATCTACACAATGCGATATGTCAATTACGTAGCTAAAAGAGCGCGGCGCATTATCAATTGTCCGACTTTTAATTACGTACACCTTCACGCGCGCTGGCATTTCCATTTCATTAACTCTGCGCTCGCGCTTCTGCGACAAATGAATAAAGTTCACGCCAAAGAATTTATTGCGCCCGCGCGCGCGCGCGAGTCCATAGGGCTAAAAACAATGGGGGGGGGGGGGGGGGCGTGCGTGCGCGTACGCGGAAAATTATTAAGTGTAATGTTTAACCGTTAATTTTGCAGTCGGGCCGTCGTACATAGCGCAGGCTGGCGCTCTGGCAACACCAACTTTAATTGCGCTCGTAGTCAGCGGCGCCGTATTCCTATTGTTCGGCGCACTGCTGCTTCTGTTCTGCCGCTGCCGCAGGAAGCACGCCGCCAAAGCCAAAGACTACGAGATGGATTCGAATGCGTAAGTACCAAGAATTAGACTTCTCTGCGCCAGTCGGCGTATGGGAAAGTTTCGCCCTTCCCCTAGGAGAGAGGAAGATTGCTTACAAGCGTACGCACGTGCGTCTTGCTTTGTTGAAAACTTGTTGAAAATTCCCGCTCCCCGAGAGCGTTTTCATTGCGCGTACGTCATTATAGCAAAGTGGGTCAGCGCCCTTACAAGAGACTGGAATTTTTGGCCAACTGCTGTAGTGAAAGATAAGCAATGGCAGTTACGAGGGCTGTTTATATCGGAAACTAGATTGTCGAGATAAAGAATTTTCATTTGCCAAGAATTGAGCATCCAAGCCACGCGCACGTATGCAGTCTACCGGAGGAAATAATAACGTAAACCACTTTATATAAGAGAAGGAAAACGTATTCAAGTGCCTTAATTTGCAAAAGAAATGTCCCGCCCGGTAAATCCAGTAATATTAATTCTCTCATCCATCTCATTCTCTCTCTCTCACTCTGTTCGCGAAGAGAAAAAAGCGAGAACCAAGAAAGTAGAAAACTTCCGAAAGTAAAAAGACAGCGTCAAGACTCGAGAGCTCGCGCGTCCCACTGGCGCATAAACTCGCGGCAATTCTCATCAACTCAATCATAACTCTCCTCCCTCCATCTATCCCGCGCTCGAAAGTAACACAGGAATTAGCGCTCTGTAGAGGACAGCCAAACTCTTCTCCCCCACTTCCTCTCCTCCCTTTCTCTCCCAACCCGCGCGCGATATGAAAAAAATTTCAAAGTCAGATCGCGCTCTCCGGCTAGCGTATACATATATAGATATATGTATATGCACGCCATCGTATACCTTCGTCTCCTTCTTCTTTCCTTCCTCTCCTACTACTCCTCCTTCGGCGCTCGTGTATCCCCGCCCCCATCGTAATTCGCGGCGAGGCTCGTAAAGCGTGAAATGGAAGTCCCTCATCGAGGAGCTACGCTCGCGGAAAGGAATATGTGCGAGATAAGAATGCGGCGAGAGGTGGAGGAGGTAGAAGTTGCGCACGCTCGTAAGCAGAGCTGAAGGGGAGCGCGAGGAAAAGGGATAACAAGTTTTAAAAAATATACGCGAGAAGAACGCGCGCGCGCACTCAGCTGCTGTTTCGTGCAATCTCGCGTGTTTAATTAGGCGAATTTTTTTTCCCCGCGAGAGAATTCTCGCAGCGAGGTGTTGCGATTTGTCTTGCTCTCGGCTTTCTGCCTCATGTTTACTTCGTGTTCCAGATATAAATTGAATTATTCTTTCTGATCCATTTAGCTGAAAATATTGGTTTTATCTTTACCATCAAATATTTACTTTTAAAATTTAATACACAATATAAGAATTTAACTATAACGGGTATTAAAAGCTTGCTTTTATTCTATCAATACTATCGGTAAACTGACAATTTTAAAACCTTCAGCAAACGCTTTGACCGGTAAGAAGATGAAAACAGGTTTGCGTGAGCACGAGAGAACAAAAACATCGCGAAAAATGAGAGGTGACGCTCGTGCATAAACCGCGCGCGTTCACACAGCATAAAGAGATGCAGAGAGAAAGATGAAGGAGAGAGGAGGAGATAGAAAGAGTGAGAGACAAAGAAAAGAGAGAAGAAAGAAAATGTTGGTAAAAGGTCCTTGGAACGTGCCTTAGCCGATCCTTCAGACATATGCGAGAGGAGCTAGCGTAAACGTTCCTCCCTGCTTGCAGTGTGCGCATGCACGCATCAGGTAATCTGCTTCCTCCCACTCTCTCTCTCTCTCTCTCTCTCTTCTTTCCTGCCGCTTGCATACACATACAAGTATGTACATACACACAACACAAGTATGCGCGTGTGCCCACATAGACATGTGCTCTCGAGGATGCGAGTAGAACTCGATTTTCAAGGAGCTGCTGCTGCTATACCGCCGCCGCGGTGGCGGCGGCCCTCCGGCGACCCGAGAGATAATCGCCGGAGACGAGACGATCGGCGACGTCGGTAAATTTCTGGTATAAACTGCTATAGTCGTCGCGCCCGCGCGCGTACACATTTTTGCCGAGCGCGAAAATTGATTTCTTACCTTGGCTCCTTCCGCTCGGATAATACAGGGCTTTTTCCTTAGCTCCTGGCGCAGTCTCTGTCGCGCTCTTCGCCTCGCGTCGTCCTCATCTTTTTTCCGATTGATTACTCGTAGCAAAGTGCTGACGCTAGATTAGAATCGCGAGCGGATAAAACGCGACCCGAGTGCTTTTTCGTCCCTATATTATTATAAATAATGAACGTGCATCATGAGATTTCAGAACATCGAGATGTAAAAAAAAGGATTTATTACGTTTTTTAAATATCATCTGATGCGATATCGCCTTTCTCGAGTTTTGCAGAGGAGTACAATTACGCTCACTTTTAAAGCCGCCATCAAGCTATTCGTTACTCCGAGCTCCGCAAATCCGTCACTATTGTGTCTTTTATCGCGCGCGACTCTCTCTTTTTTGCCGAGAGCAAGAGTGTATCAACCAAAATAACCTCGCCTTCAGCTCCGCAAATCCGTTTATATACCCCGGCGAAGTTTACAAAAGAGAAATCCCGCGCGCAGCTCTCGCAAATTGCGTTTTGCGCCCGCACTCGTCAAGAGTCTTTCTTCGCCGCGCTCTTTCGGCGGCGAGGAGAGACAGTCGATTAAGGAGCGGGATTATACGCGCGCGCGCCCGGCCATTTTATATAGCTAGAGAGAGGCGGATGAAAACTCGATCGACGCAATTTACGCGTCCTCTCGCAATCTCGTTACGGCGGAGAGCGAGCTCGCGCACAAATTAGAGAACCAGGAGAGAGCCAGGAACTCGCTTATAATATAAGTAAGTCGGATAGCGGCGCTCTCTCCTTCTCGCTTGCCGGCACGGCTGAGCTTTTAGCTCGGCGGCAGCGGATTCCCTCGAAAAGAATGCGACGCCTCGCGCGCTCGGGGCGATGCAATTTTTCGCAGCGCTCACCCGCGCGCGCGCGCGCGCTTGTCTTATTTCTTATCAGACAATTTTCTTTTGGATTTCTCTCTCTCTCTCTCTCTCTCTCTCTCTCTCTCTCTCTCTCTCTCTCTCTCTCTCTCTCTCTCTCTCTCTCTCTCTCTCTCTCTCTCTCTCTCTCTCTCTCTCTCTCTCTCTCTCTCTCTCTCTCTCTCTCTCTCTCTCTCTCTCTCTCTCTCTCTCTCTCTCTCTCTCTCTCTCTCCCCTTACTCTCTATCCTTCTCCGGCGATAACAAAAGGAGGTATTTTCGCGCACCGGCTGGAGGACCTAATAAGTTCAAAGACGCGTGAGCGAACGAGCGCGCGCACGAGGATGCCTCTCCTTGCTTTTCTTGTCTCGGTGTGACTGCTCGACTTCTTTTTTCCTCCTCCTCGTCGTCGTTGACTTCGATGCGGGGTGCCGTGCGAAAGGAAAGCGTGGGAGGTGCTGCCACGATCTCTCCGTCCTGGATGCTTTAGGATTTTGTTCATTCGTCAGAGATGTCGAATAAACATTGTGTGAAAATAAAATTTTACCACGATTATACGAATTTCTTTTTATTCATGACGCATATATACACATTTTCCTATACCGCGATGTTCCTTGAAATTGCGCGGAAATTGTTTTTCAATGATTCGCCATCGAGTAGTTATTGCGTTCTTTTTAAAATTATCCGCATACATAACTCAGCAACGGAATAATTAGCGCCGAGCGCTCATCCAAAATGATACAGCACGCGCATGAACAATGACATTAGTCATCGCGTCGGCGCAGCATCATTCGTTACGCACGCGAATTACTCATCCACACACGCGCGCGCGCCATTGCCTCCTATCCCATAGATATACTCTCTCACTCCTCTTTATATACATCGTCTCGAAAAAAGCAAAAAAATCTGTCTCCTCCACGCCCTCTCATAACATCAGCCTCTCTATCACGGGTACAACAAATAAGACACTGTATGCCTCTCCCTTGGCAGCGCTTATGCTCTACACACACACACACACACACACACACACACACACACACACACACACACACACACACACACACACACACACACACACACACACACACACACACACACACACACACACACACACACACACACACAGATGCCTCATTAATCAGCCGTCACCGCAACGACTCGGCGATAAATTAACCGATGGCACTTCATATATTTGCGTATATATATATACATATAACTGACGCTCTCTGGTTTTGCCGATTGCAGGGTGAGACCGAGCCTGGTGACCGGAAACGGCGGCCAGACGCAGGCGCCACCGCCGTACTACGCCGAGAACAAGGCCCTCGAGCACAGCCTCGACCACGCGCTCGCCCTTGAGGACTCCAAGACGCCTGCTTACGGACAGACGGGCTACGGTTACCACCAGCCCAATCATAACATCAATGGTGAGAACAATGGTAATTGGTGCTTTTTGGGTTTTACTAACTTATAATACTTGTATGTAGTGTGTGTAAAGTAGATTTCCTTTTTACTAATAATGCGTTATGGTGTTGGTCAGATTGTATAATCTTAATAATAATAATAACATTATTATATTTTATGGTGTACTGAGAATTTCAAACAAGCGAATCTGGGCGTGAATGTACATTATTCAGTGCATTTCAAAACATTATTTTATTACAAATTATAGTTTATAAATCCATTCTCATTTTAATACTTATTATTGAACATAAACGTTAATATTTGAATAAATAATTTGTCCGTGCTGGTATAATCAAAACGTTATTAATTTTATAATATGTATTTAATGGCAAGCGTATATGAGTAAATCCACAATTCTTTTACCCTTTTCATGTTCCAAATCCGTCAAAAAAACGCTGCGATCTATTCCGGAGTTGGGGTTTAGGTAGAGAGCACATTTTTTTGTTCGATTCTATAAACGTTTATTTCAAACAAACTAATGTGGCTCTCTGTCGATATATCTTACAGTTCATATTTTTATTTATTTATCCAGAGTACATTATAGAAGTACATTACATTATTGTAACCCTGCAGAGAAAAATAAATTTCCTGTTTGCAGGTCCGGAGTATATAATATACTTAAAATTAAAACTAATACTAATTCTTAAAACTATGAAATATTTTTAACATCATAATAGACTTTCTAAACATTGTAACTATGAATTTAAAAGGACGACCGTATGCACGCGTGTAGCTCAAAACCTGTTATTATTCAAGTAGTGAAATGATAACACAGCAAATGTGGGAGGACAACCCAAGGCTTAAATAAAAACTCCTTTAGTTAATTTTTTCCATAAATACCGGCAACGTTTCGTCCCTGGTATGGGACCTCTTCAGGCCTTTATTAAAAAAATAATAAAAATTATAATTGTATAGTAATGTTTTCACAATAAATATGGATATTATCAACTTTGTTATTGTATAAAAGTCAAAAAATTAATGGTCATACCATAATACTTAAATAACTAATATCACATCAGAGAAGAATACGTCTCTATCGTCGTACGCATTTTCAGTCTATGGCAGTCATATAATAGATGTAAGTATGTAACAGAGTCAACGCAGGCGGAGATACCCGAAGGTACCCGAACTTACTTATTCACGTATACATAGAAAGCCATAATAGAACACCTTCACACAAACAAAGAGAAATTTCAAACAGAGAATATAAGTTATACTTAGGAATCTGATTTATTTAAATATCTATTTAATTTATTATATTGTTTACTAATAGTGTTAAAGTCTTCTTGTTTATTAATGTTATTATTATTGATATTAATAAAAATATTTTCCGCAATTAATCTTTTAAAATTATTTGGTTCTTTATCTAAAATTTTAACATTATCATAATCAAAACTATGTGAAAAATTATTTACATGAGTCGGAATTGGTAATATTTTGTCTAACGGGGTTTTTTTGTGCTCATATATTCTCTTTTTTAAACATCTCTTTGGCCAACATAAGTGGCATTACAATCCTTACACGCAATCTCGTATACCACATTGGTCTCACACCATTTTTCCAGCTTATCTTTACCTAACTTAAGAATGCTATTTAATTTGTTTGACATACAAGGAACTATAGTAAAACCATACTTTTTGAAGGAAGACTTGCATGTAAAAAATAATTTATCATGAAACGGAATCGATATAACATTTTTGATTGTAGACATATTATTATTAAGTTTTGAATTGCCATAAGTGTGATATCTCACGCGATAACGAATACAACTATCAATAAAATTATCAGGGTAGCTATTTTTGGCGAGTATTTTTTTAACAATAATCAAATTTTCATTATGAAATTGTTGGTGCGAAAGAAGAAGAGCTCTATCTACTAGATTGTAAATGATATTGCGTTTTAATTGAATTGTGTGGTTTGAATTAAAATTTAAAACTCTATTAGTGTTTGTGGGTTTTTGATACCAATTAGTAATAATACTATTATTAATTATTGTTAAAGTGACATCAAGAAATGGAATCATGTTATTGTTATGTAACTCGTGTGTAAATTGTAAATATTTATTATAACTATTAAATTTGTTTAAAATTAGGTCTAGCTCTTCTTCTTTCACACACAAAATTGTATCGTCAACATATCTAAAATAGAACAATGGTGAGATATTATGATTATTTTTTAATTCACTGAGAACTGTGATTTCTAAGTCTTCCATAACAATATCTGCAAATAACGGTGAAATCGGAGAGCCCATGGGTGTACCAAAGATTTGTTTATAAATTATATTGTTAAACAGAAAGTAAGTATTGTCAAAAAGAAATTTAACTATGTATATTATGTTATCAAACGTAATTTTTGACCATTAATTTTTTGACTTTCATACAATAATAAAGTTTATAATATCCACATTTATTGTGAAAACATTACTATACAATTATAATTTTTATTATTTTTTTAATAAAGGCCTGAAGAGGTCCCATACCAGGGACGAAACGTTGCCGGTATTTATGGAAAAAATTAACTAAAGGAGTTTTTATTTAAGCCTTGGGTTGTCCTCCCACATTTGCTGTGTTATCATTTCACTACTTGTTAATATGGAGAGGAATATCAATACTGTTATTATTCAACTGTCTCTGGATATTATACAGTAAAAAAATAAAAAAAAAAACTGATGTGCAGAAGGCTTGCCTAAAAGAAAAAAATTTCAACTTTTCACGGCAACGGAAAATCAAATTGTCTCTGATTTTTACATTTTATGACTTTCACTATTAAATAATGGATGTCAATCAAGCACTGCCGATTGTTCAACTTTTTTCACAAAATATAAAGTATAAAGATTAAAAAAAATCATGTGTGGTAGGTGTACTTGAGAAGAAAACGTTTCGACATGTCCGGGGCGCTTAAAACCCGAACTATTTCGAATTTTCCATATTTTATGATTTTTGTTATTTAAAAACTGGATGTCACCCACGGGTTTTCGATTGTTCAACGTTTTTTCACATAATATATAAGGTATAATGAGCCAGAAAAAACGTGTTCGACAGGTGCGCCCCTAAAAAAAATTTTTGACCGTTCTGAAACACGAAAAGGGTAAAAGAATTGTGGATTTACTCATATATAATATATTCAGTAACCTAGAAATGAAAGAGTCATTTATAATAAACCAGATAATATTGACAATTTAAAGCATATTAAATATATATTATGCAACATCAATCAAAACTCGGTAATTCCCTTTCGAAGCTGCCATTTACCCGCTGCAGGGTATCGCGATTCAGCCGCACAATAAATAATAAAAAGTGTAATACTTTTTCCCACGGAGAAGTTCCTGCTATCGGACGGAAAGTTGGTAAGGCGCGCTCGCGGAGCGCGAGTGCGCGCCTGCCTTGCATTTCGAATGGTAGAACGCATAAATAAGCCGCGCTCGACACGTAAATCCCGACCGTCGGAGGGGGCGGGGGCCAGAGGAGGCCAGGAAAATGAAACTAAAGTTACAAGTAATTATTGAGAAGATAAAGCAGTTAAGACGTAGTCCCCCGTCCGGAGTGGCTTTTTCGAAATCTCGCGCTTGTCCTCCTCGGGCGACGGCCGCGCGCGGCCGCAGTATCAATTCAACGTCTTCCAATTTTCTTCGTCGCAGCCAAGTTTCCATCCATTTTTAAAGACTTTCCGTCCCAAGTTCGCTCATAGCATTATTAATAATTCCATTTAACTGGCGGGATAATAAACTTTGACGATCTGCTATAAACAAGTTGCGATTTTAAACATAGTTATTCGTTATAATGCCGGTCAACAATTTTCAAACTGTTAATCGAGAAATGCAATCTGCCCGTTAAAAACTTTCCCCCGCGGGCCAACCATTCAGCGAACTTATATTCCATGAATAAGATAAAAATACATCAAAACTCTCACCCACTATGTTGACGAGGGCAATATTAATTAACGCAGCAACCCGTGCCCAATGTGTATATAACTGCATGCGCCCTATATAATAGCAAATATACTCTCCCTCCCTCTCTTCTCACCCAATCGCTTTGTCTGTATGCCACGCAGGTGTCAACATGGGCTACATGGAGAACAGCTACTCAAACTCCAACAACGGCGGCTCGGTCAATTCGCAGGACTCGATCTGGCAGATGAAGTCCGCGGCGGCGGCCAACGGAGTCGGCGTCAACGCGGGTAACGTCGGCGTCGTCGGGGTCGGCGGCGTCGGCGTCGGAGGTGGCACGCCTTACGACATGGGCGGATACGCGACCACCGAGTCCGATTACCCGGCCCACCCGCATTACCTGCCGCAGCGGGACGATTACAGGGAGAGCCACAACCTGAGTCGGCAGCAATTCTGCGAGCCCTTCGCCACGGTTGTCAAGTCGCAGAAGCATGTCGGTTAGTAAAGCTTTTTATATATATATATACATACATACACACGTATATATACAGCTTTCTCGTTTTACTCGCTCCTTCACTTTTACTCGCGGCCTGCGCTCGTTTCGCGCGCTCTCTTTAAGCCCACACCGGTCATAATAGTTACGGGAACAAAGGGGGTAGTGAAGACGAGGAAGGAAAAATCTGCCCAGAGTGCTGCTGCTGGCTTTTCACCGTACTCAATCATATTTTTCCAGGGGCCAAGATATAACTTTTGGGATAATCGAGCTTTCGCGAATTATTAGCGAAGTATTGAAGCCGCGCACGCGTGTTCGGTGTTTAAAAATCCAATGATTGACTCATTTCGTACTCGATTGCATGCTATCAAGTTGGTAATCCGTCATTATTATTTTTTTTTTTTTTTTTAATTTCAGCTGAGCTCACACGGAGTTATGTAACTTTTCTATTACTCTCGAATACCAGAGTTCCATCCGATAATGCCATCTCGTGTTTCTCCGCACAGTGTGTGTATACATTTTAATCGTTCTCATATAATGAAGCGATTCCGCAATGAACAAAATTATACAGTTCGCGTCTCTCCCGCGTGCTACAAGAATGCAATAACATTATAAGCAATATCCAACAATCGCATTTACGCAACGGCGAATCTCCATTAACCCGATTGAGAGTATATATAGTGTTCGGCGTGCACACGACATCGCAGAGGCGGCGAAAATCGTTTTAAAATTCTCTCTCTCTCCCCCCTCTTCCATTATCTCTGTGCGTCCGCACCGCGCGAAACAAATACGGCTAATTTGTTATTTCGGACGAATGAAAACACAAAGGCCGCATCTAAATTAAGCGCGGAGATTTGCGCTGCACACGCCCGCGTGCGCGGGAGATACTTGCAAAAGAGCGGCCTCGTGCTTCTGTCCATTATACGTGCCAGCGAGCGTAATTCATTCGCTACGCGCGCGCGTCTCGAGGCACGCAATTTGTCCGCGTATACACATACATGCCGCAGCAGCAGCAGCACCAGCCCACGCAGACAATCATTACTGTTTGTGATCCTCGTTACGTAAGGTATACGCGAGTGCGCGCGCGCGCGGCGTATACGCTCGTCGCACGCTCGCAAACACGCCATAAAATCACACACAGCCCGCGCGCGCTCTATGTACCGAACAATTATCAGGCCTTCGACGCTGCTGCAGCCTTTCCCTGTATACATACACACGCTGCAAAACGATGCGCGTCATCTTTGAGTGGCTCTCTCGCAATCTGCGCATAGCCGCGGTTTCCGCGAATGCGCTAATCTGGCAAAGCTGTACATTCGAGTCAATGCGAATATCTCATAGTATGCTACACATAAGTGCTAATACCATGATCTTTTTGATAAATTGCAGATTCGCCGTACGACGTGTCAGGTCTTCCGTACCAGGAGAACTACGACGAGGACACGAAGCCGCCGCAGCAGGTGAGCCTGTCGTACGACGAGTCCCTCGAGTCCGGCTACTCGACCCCCAACAGCCGAGGTCGGCGCATCATCCGCGAGATAATAGTCTGAGACCAGCCCACCGGCTCGCGAGCCGGCAAATCGCGAACGACCTGGCTCTAGCAGCAGGCCCCCCACCAGCACCAGCACCATCCGCAGCTGCACCAGCCGGCCAGCCACCACATGGAGATCGTCATCGAGAGCGACCCCTACCGGCCGGGCAGCACCAGCCCCGCGTACCTGCGCTCGCCGAACCAGCAGCAACCGCCGCCCCTCGTCAGCAGCAGCAACGCCTTCTACTACGCCACCCTGCCGCGCGCGGGCACGGGCCTCCGGTTGAGCGCCCACCAGCCAGACATGCCGGACGGCGCGCCCATGACCACGGCCATGCGCCGGGTCGACAAGTCCGGCCTCCTGGAGATCGCGGAGCTCGAGCCCCCGGCTAGGCAGGCCGCCACTCGGCTGCTCTCCGGCCCCGAGGGACTTGCGGGCACACTGTCGCGCCGGCTCGAACGCCCTGGGCTGCTGGAGGCCGTGCCCGAGGTGCCCGACCAGTGCCACCGCACCGGCCTCGCGTCCGAGGAGCTTCTGGCTGCCGCGGCGACGGCCCGCTCCATGGTCGAGCGGCAGCAGCACCTTATGGGCGCCGGGACCGACGCCGTGGAGGCGGCGCTGCTGAGGCGGCGCTCCTTCGCGCCGCTCGACTCGCAGGACTCGACGTCGACGAGCGTCTCCACGGAGACCGAGACCAGCGCGCGCAGCGCTCCGCGCGTCAAGTTCGCCGCGGATGACGTGCTCCTGTCGGCGGCGCCGTCGCCGCCGCCCCCGGACGAGCTGAGGGAGCCGCGTAGGACGAGCGTCGCCGACTGCCTGGGCAGGCTGAGTCCTAGACTGCGCGAGCGCATGACGCCCGTCTCCCTGTCCAGCATCCCCGACGTGATCGAAGCGCACGGTACGACGACGACGGAGGGTGGTGGTGCGGGCACAGCGACGACGACGACCGCGGCGAGGGGGACGAGGGTGAACGGCGAGGGCCCGGAGGGCGAGCGCGCCGAGGCCGAGGGCTGCGAGCACACGGCTATCGAGAGCGTTGAGGAGGCGCGAGTCTCGTACAAGGGCGGCGGTGCCAACGGCAAGATCGGCCACAACGACAACATCCAGGCCGTGCACGTCATCATACTGTCCGAGCAGTTGTGAGGCAGGCTCTGGCCCGCGGCTAACTGAGCCAACTCCGTGTTCAAACAATACTGGGTGTGAGGCGCTAAAGACGCGGATGCCTTTCGGTGTATACTTTAATTTAATCATTTTTGACGTGTGGGCTTTCAATGCCTTCGATATTGATGTTTCTTTTTTATCCGAGTTCGTTTTGTTTTTAAATTGATGATTTTTAATTTCACGTGACAGTTTTAAATGTAGACTCGACGTTTTATTTGACTTACAAATTTATCGTTTAGTACAAAAATTTTAGAGGTCACTTTTTAAAATTGTCGGAAAAGTGCCTGTCTCGAAAGACGTAAAGGCGCCCGCGTCACTCAAGCTAATACGCGAGAAGACCAAACTTTTTATAGAAATATCCGATATTTTATTTTTATAGCCGCTACTATAAAAATCTCTTATATATTCTTATAAAGAGCTTGGGCTTTTTCGGCGCGGAGCACGCGAGACCGCGCACCGGAAACTCATGGAACGATTTTTTTACGAGAATGCTTTTTTTTATACGAAGGGCCGAGCAACATTGACCGAGAAGAAAATTGGAAAGAACGATTAGTGTACACGGTGACCTGACGCGCCATGAGTTTTCAGGCGCGCGCATTTCTCGCGCTCTCGCGCACCACCTCGGCAACCCTGAACTACTTAAAAGCACACACGTGCACACGCGCGCTGTACTTCGGACATTTTCTCGTTTCGCCACCTTGCCGGCGAGCTTACGTTTTTCTACGCGGATGAAGAAGGAGGAAGCGAGGAAAATTGAGGAAAACAAGAAAAAAAAACATAACAAGTGTATTATATTGTAATTATAGAAAACGAGTGAATGACGTGCCGTCAGGTTCAGAAACGCGAACCACGCGCGTAACAAATTGATTTTTGCCCAGCAAAATGACGCGTTATCAACGAGAACACAAAAGATAAGAAATTTAAAAAATATCAAGAGGCCATTGACTTTGAACCTCGTTGTTTCAGAGTCCTTTTCGAACGAGAAAACGAATTCGCGCGAGCACTCGATTATAGTGATGAACATATATAGATTTAACGTGAATGTATGTATGAATGTATGTATGTATGTATGTATATGTTTTGTGTACGTGCTCTATCTTTTTCAAGACAGAAAAAGGCGAGGAAAAAATGAAAAATATATATATAACGAATGAAAAAAATATAAACGAAGATACTTAATTAAAGCCGTAACTTATAAGAACGTGTTTTTCCCCCCGCCCCCCTTTTTTCTATTCCACTTGTGTATTGCCGTCGTTCGCTAGAGAATATCGAGAGATAACCGATGATTTATCGGAGCGCTGCTCGGTCAAGAGGATGAGCCGCGCGCGCGCGTACAGTTAAACTCGGCTTTTCGCCCGTGTGCCGCACCGCTCCGGATAGAGACGACGACGTTCGTCTCGTTTCGGCGCGGAATTTCTTCTCCTTACGCACCTGTCTCACGCGCGCGCACTACTATATATATATATATATACATGTATAAATACACGCTGTCGGGGACTCCGCGAGGATCGATCACGGGGACGTCGTAGAGCGGAGCGAGCGTTGATGTGGAATTTTTTAATTTAAAATTGTTCTTAATCTATTTATTGCGTGGGCTGCGACGACTGTGGTCCTTCTTTTTTATTTTAATTCGAATAAATTGTCGAATGTTTTTTGTGTATATTGCGAGAGAAGAGCTTTAAAATTGTGTTTTTATTTTAATTTATTGTCGTTGTTCCTTTTACCTTTGGTGACAAAAGGACGCTCGTTCCGCGCGTTCGAGATCGAGCTGGCGGAGTGCCTCTCCCGGTATAAACAATTTTCGACGCAACGTGTTCCTAAGCCGCTCGACAGCGGAGCGGTCTTAAAGATATGTGCGCTTCTATTACGTCCCGCGTATATATGCACACACCTCTCCGCACCTCGCGCGCGCGCAGTCCGTGTAAACGCGACTCGCTTTTAATGAAGATTCTTCACTCTTTTTCTCTGTCTATGTCTATTACTGTCACGCGAACGAAAGACGAGGCCGGCGCATCCTTTGATCGGCGCTCCGGTATATTTTATACTTTTATATCGTGAAAACGGCCCTCCTCTCGTGCGTCTGTGGCGATGAGCGAGAGCCCGAGTGTAGTGCGTTATTCATATATATACGAGTGTGCGTGAACGTAACGAGGATGCAATGAGCATAAGCGTGATCCAAGATTTATATTTATCGATGTGACGTGATTAAATATCGTGAATAAGATAGCCTTTATATATGCATATAGACAGAAATCTATATATATATATTATATATATTATTGTACGAAATGTGAGTGTGGGAGAAAGTGAATGAGAGAGGAGCATGAATGAGCGATTGAAACCGCAACGATTGCGTCGAGCTCGTGCTGAAATCGACGGAGCGCGCATAGATCTTTCATATCCAGACACAGGCGTGCGTGCAGCCTCATGCACGTTGACGACGTCTCGCAAGGCGTGTATTCCCACCTCGATTGCGCGACTCCCTCGAGAGAAAGACGAGAGAGAAAGAGAGAGGGAGAGAAAGAGAGCGATGTGCGCTACTTAGTTGCGCGTGTAAATATTAGCTTGTAAGCCAAACTCCTAACTTCTCTGTCGCGTCATTTATTTTACATCTTGTATTCTATTATTACGATTATTATTTCGTCGTTTCTATAGGATTAAGAAGCACAGGAAGAGCGTGCACACACATACACATACACTAATGAAAAGCGCCGTACAACGCATTGTTATTACTTTGTTTGCGTCGTTATGCGCGCGTGCATCTCGATTCCGATTTCAGCTCGAGAGCAGCTTCTCGCCTCATCGCTTGTTCTATGCCTTGTGTACTTTAATTTTTTGCATTCGTTGCGTTTTTACTTTTTTATATTATTATTATTATTTTTTTTTTTATTATTATTATATTATTATTATTATTGTCATTGTAATATTTTCGCTCTATCGCATTTCTGTATCTTATGCGTGCGCCGTGTGCGCGTGGAGTTACAACTCTGATGCATATAATGTTTGTTCTCGCTCGACGACTAGCGACTTCGCGCGCTGCGACTCTTCGCACGATGATCTTTTTTTTATAAATAAATAAATAAATATATATATATAGACTACTTCATCGGCCATTTCGTTGTTATGTGTATATCGAGACGACAATTGTGCAAAAGAAAAATTGTTATCTAGATATTCCGATAAGTGTAAGACGGACAGTCAATTAAGCGTTGTTATACAAAAAATACATCATTGATTAAATAAAGTCTAGGGCTATTATGAACCATAAACGTACTGTACACACTTTATTTCTCTCTTACCCGAACGGAACACACCAACAACGTCTTTCTTCGAAAGAGTATAATACAGTTAATTTAAAAGGTTGACTCTTTGATTTGAAAAAAAAAACTGTGGCGGGCTTTAAAGAAAAGCACTTCAATTGCAGAAAAAAACACAAAAGTCATCCTTAGCAAGAGTATAATGATATTCTATAACGGTAACGATCGCGATTAAACCTCTATCTCTTTCGCTCGCATGTTATATTTAAACGCTTCACTCTTACTATACGAGAGATAGACTCAAACTCGCCCCGCGATCTTCTCCGACAGAGAGAGAAAGAGAAAAACCGCATACGTAGAGATAGCCCTTAGATAATACTTAAAACTGACACGTATTGATGTTTTGACGATTGAAGAGAGAGAACGAGAGACGGGAGCGCGCGCGCAATGGAAATCGTCGTCGACCGCTGCACCGATGTTGTACATCGCTGACGTGTTGCTGAAGTTATTATTTTTGTACGACTCAATGTGATCTCATTAATGTTCGTAGCGCAAACGAACGGAGATAAAGAAAGAGAAAAGGCAAAAAATTCCGACAGACACACGCCGCGTCGTGTCGGATATATAAGGACTCCTCGATTTAATCGAGCTCGTCGCTCAAAATGACCACTGCGCCGTCGGCTGATTAATTACGATCCTCGCCTCCATCGAAACTCACGCACATACGCATCTTTTCAAGAGATTATTAAGATACGCAAAAAGATACAAGTATAGATTAGTCGGAGGAAAATTGACGAAGGGGAATACAGAGAGAAGCGATTTATATCACTCGCGTGTTATTAATAGATATTATAAATATTATATATATACATGTCAACGTCCCGCGACTTTTTGCCGATGCTCGCGAACGAACGGTCGCCCGCAATACGCACTCACACACAGACACAAAGAGAGAGAGAGACGTACGTATATATCACGCGCGTGGCTTTTTGCACTTCCAAACTTTTGCGCGGCAGAAACGAACTATTTGCATGGGATCTCCAATCGCTCGCGTTATTCACTCTCATACATTCATACTCGCATTCATCGTACATCGCCATGATAAAGGACCAGAGGAAAGGCGTTTTTTTTATTCTCTCACCGACTAAGTAGATGCCGAGAGCATAGCTTTGAGCCTTTTTTCATGTAGCTCGAGAATCGGAAAATAAAAAGGCGAAGCAGTAAGTTTAAACTCGATAATTGTACGCCCGTGCTTCTATGAGTTTAAGTCGAGAAGTCGGAAAAAGCGAGAGAATGAGGGGAAATCTTTTGTGCAAACTTCCAGTTCTCCAGCGCGGGAACTGGAAACGACTGGGAGACGAGCGCGCGTTGTGACCAATTACAGTTTCGCAAGATTTTGCGTGAATGATGATGGAAGATCGAAGAAAGATAGAAAGCGAGAGAGAAAGAGAGAGAGAGAGAGAGAGAGAGAGAGAGTGCAAGAGTGAGAGATTCGTTATGAAAAAGTGTATGCGCAGTGACACGAATGCGTAGAGAAGAATAATACGAACATACAAACGTCATATTTTTTCATGATATCACGAGAGAGAGTTAGAGAAAGAAAGTTTTCTGAAGAGACGAATGATGTTAGAGAACGCGCGCCGACTGAGCATTGACGACTTCGAAGAAAAAGAGAAAAGCGCAGGTCCACACCCATCCATCGTACACACACACGCACAAATACACAGACATACATGAGTATGAGTGTGTGTGATACATACACACACACTCATACGCGCATCTCATCTCATCATCCATATTCGACTTGTGTAAAAATTGCTCCGATATGTATATAGGTGAAGAAAAAAAACGAAGGTAACGTTATACAACTCGCTAATGCGACTCGTGCAAATATTATATATATATTTAACTGTAACTCTATTCATTAAGTCATGAATAAACGTGTCGAAGAGAATTAAGGAAAAAAATAATGACGAAAGGACTAAATAAACTAAGGGGCCTAAAAGCGCGCGCGACGGCCCGCGCGAAGAGTGCATCTCTTGAATTTTAAATATTATTATTATATACATACACCACACACCTAGGCGTCTCACCGCTCTCCGCGCGACATAACACGGGGAGACTTAACGAACACACTCACGTAAATGTCTGCGATTGTATTGCGATTACTGCGTACGATGATTATGTATACGCGTTGTTTTATACGATCCTTGCGCGCGTTTATAATATATACTTTGTAAAAGTCGTAAAGTGTGTTGCAGAACGCGCGTAGCTATCTCTGCGGTTTACTTCTATAATATATTTTCTTCAGTTTTTTTTTTTTTCATTTTTTCGCTTCTTCCACCCCTATTCCCTTTCAAGCGAGATATACTTAATAAAAAGTGTTTGTAATCGTCGATCTGTGTAAGCGAAGCGTTTCCCATGTTCAATATTTGAACAACTGCCAATCTTGTAATTACACCGTTTAAAAAAAAAAAGAAAACGGATTGCGTGTGACTCTTTGTAAATATGACAGTTCGTGAGAGAAGTAAGCGTACGGATATCCAAGATAATTCATTATTAATGCTTATTATTATTATTATTAGTATATTATCATTATTATTATTACGTATTATTATTTGTACAAATTTTATGTTGCAATATAAAATAAATGATGGATTCCCAGTTACGTTTGTCTTCTCATTTATCTTCACTATTATATACCTTTACTACTGTTTTACCCATTAGAATTTTTAACGATTACTAAATTAAAAGTTTACATTATTTATTTCTTTTAAATACAATTGTTCTTTCTTTCCTAAAAGCATGCAATTACACTACTATTTGTAAAAATTAATTTTCCTATGTGCCCAAGTCACACGATAAGAAGTCTAATTATACATCAAAAGTTTCTTTGGATCACTTCTGCTAAATTAACGTCATAAAAAATAACATCCTAATCCAAATCCGCCATTATAAAAGAGCAGAACTGAGAGCCGCACGCGGATAATACACAATTATAATATCACAAAGGAAGCTGAAAAAGCATTAATTGGCTTTTCAAGAAAAAAGAACGAGGTATATGTTTAGTAGCCGACGAGAGAGAGAGAGAGGGAGAGAAGGCGACGCGTGTGCGCGGGCAACTAAGTTTCACGTTTTCTTTTTGTTAGACGATGAGCCGCTCGCTGTTATACCTACGCCCGCGCGGCGGCAGACAGAGTTATAAAGCAGTAGACCCCTCTCTCTCTCTCTCTCTCTCTCTCTCTCTCTCTCTCTCTCTCTCTCTCTCTCTCTCTCTCTCTCTCTCTCTCTCTCTCTCTCTCTCGCTCTCTCTCTCTCTCTCTCTCTCTCTCTCTCTCTCTCTCTCTCAGCACGGAACAAATCCCGCGCTCTGCACACGCCGGATATCACGGAACAAAGAAACGCGTCTTTCTCCCACGCACTCGCGCGCCTGCTCTTCTTCCCCTCCCCCTTCCAAGTAATTATTCAAGTTATAAAGTCGCTTTGAAAATACGGAAAGAGAGGGAAAGAGAGTATAGTAGCCTCTCCTCTCGCGGTTCATGGGAACGCGCGCGCGCACGCACCGACAACGTATGATTTCCCTCCCGCGCGCTCGCTCGTTTTCCTCGGCGCATTACGTATGTAATCATAATCGCGGCGGCGGCCGCCACCCGAAGGCGATACCCCGCCAGCGCGCGTGCGGCCGTGCTATATGTATAATACGCGCGCTTACCGATGGGCTCGGTAGCCGCGTTCTCCCACGCGTCGTAAATTCGTATTACTGTATATATATATATCTATATGCCGGGCTGTGAGCGCACCGCCGCAGAGTTGTAAAGAGTAAGTAGCGAGTGCATAAATCTCGATTTTTCAGTTAACACGCGCGCGCGCCGTGGATGTTACTACGGTAACTTCGCCCATGTCAAAATTTTTATGATCCTACACGTACTGGGTTATTTATGATTGTCGATCGTAAAGTATTTAACTTCCAGAGGTGTGTTTGTGACGTTTGTTGTATATGATTTCATTATCCGCTTAGTATGTTGGCTTTGAAGTATAAAACACGAACATTTTCAATTACCTACCTTTTTTACTCGTAAAATATAATGAGCAAATGAGAAATGGTTATACGTTTATTTATTTTCAATTTTTCTTTGCTTTAGTTGAATTCTTGTTTGATGCAAAGTTCGTTATTCCAAATGTTACAAGCTAAATTAATGTAATGAAATTCGATATACATTATTTTGTATTAATATTATATATTCATAACAAACTCTCCACTCCACTGGCAATAATTTAAAAACACAATTGCAAATACGCTTGGCTTTTAACCTTTGATAAATACAAGTGTAACTAATTGCAACTCTCAATTATATGTATAAAGGGTAAATGTTTAATTCGGTCAAATAGAGTGCCTTGAATATATAACGCTTCAGTTCCAGCTTCCAAACATTCACAATTTTATGTTGATTAATAACGACCTCTATTTCCGATTCTGAGAAATTTTATCACTCTCAACTACATTGGAGCTGTAAGTTTCACGTTTATTCCAACATGGTAAAGTAGTTTCCTACTATTTCCTAGAAATGACCTTATGTAGGTATATCTTGTAATACACTTCTGAAATTACAAATTTTAAGTATTAAAAAATTAATTTTGTGATTTTCGAATTAAAATTGTTGTTAATAGTTAAGTAAAAAGTAGCTTTTGTTAAGAAACTAAAAAATTATTTACAACATGAAAATATTGTTTTTATAAAATATGTTAATTACCACATATTTCATAAAAACAATAATTAATAATTATTGATAAATTAAAACGCTATGTTACAAAATATGATCTATCTATCCTTTCCTTTTCGAAAAGAGAAGAGGAATTCAAAATATGAAGCGTCAATTGTTTCATTGATTGGTTTCACTCACCCCGGTTTCGCCCGTTGGCGTTTAACCTTTTAAATTTCTGTTAACTTTTCGGCCTTACATCTAAAATTCACCAGTGTCGTATTTAAAATTATAAATATTTGAAAAAACCAAAAATGCGCGAAATTTTGAATATACAAGCAGGCCAATGCGGAAACCAAATTGGTTCCAGAGTGAGTACCCCAAATATGGCATTGTATTGGTTAAAATATGTCAAATATTAACGGATAAAAATACAGGTTTTTAAGTTGCTTGTATTATTTAAAATCTACTTATTCCTACATCATTGATAAATAAAATATTGTTAAACTCATTAACACTCACAAACAAAAAGCATTTAATAACCAATAATTTAATGCCATAATGCAAACAATAATATACATTACAAAATTTTAAATAAAACAATGATTGTTTTGTCTACCTTCTCTAAGATTTTCGCTCATTTTTTTTTCTATCAAAGTAATAAAAATTATTCTAAGCTATATTAATTTATCAAACATTCTTAAATCTAATAAACCACATCTTCATCAACCTTCACTCACCTGCTGTTAAATGTTAATCTGATCATTTCTTCCTCGCTCGTGTATCGCTCCAGTTCTGGGAGGTGATCTCGGGCGAGCACGGCATCCAGCCGGACGGCTCGTACCAGGGCACGAACGACATCCAGCTGGACAAGATAAACGTCTTCTTCCACGAGACGTCCTTCAAGCGTTTCATACCGCGCACGGTGATCGTGGACCTGGAGCCGGGCACGATCGACGCTATACGCTCGAGCGCGTTCGGCGACATCTTCCGGCCGGACAACTTCATCTTCGGCCAGAACGGCGCGAGCAACAACTGGGCCAAGGGCCACTACACCGAGGGCGCCGAGATCGTCGATCAGGTCCTGGACGTCGTGCGCCGCGAGGCCGAGAACTGCGACTGCATCCAGGGCTTCCAGCTGACCCACTCGCTGGGCGGTGGTACCGGTTCCGGTATGGGTACTCTATTGCTGTCCAAAATCAGGGACGAGTATCCGGATAGGATCGTGAACGCGTATTCGATCGTACCCTCGCCGAAGGTGCAGGACACAGTTGTAGGGCCGTACAACGTGCTGTTGTCCATTCAACAGCTGGTTAATTTGACCGATGCAACGTTCTGCATCGACAACCAGGCGCTGTACGATATATGCCTGAGAACGCTGGAGTTGCCCAGTCCGACCTACACGGATCTTAATCATCTGGTCTCGCTCACGATGTCCGGTGTGACCACTTGCCTTCGCTTCCCAGGTTGGTTGGCTTTCGAACTTTTGAATTCTCCGACTTGTTCGGGAAACCCCAAGTTCTGGATCTAAGATGATTCGTGTTATTATAACGGAATTATTTTCGGATTAAATATAAAAGGACTTTTATGTAAGTGTGGTTGACATGGTTGAGAATACAAATTTTAACTAAACTAAAAATAACTTTAAACAATCTTGCATAATAACAAATAGATATTGTATTTACGTTTGCGTACATTTACTATAAGTTCCAGTTTTTACGAACACAACAGCCTGGAGTTTTCGCTAACCGCTTATCAATTGATATAAATTAATTTTTCCTAGACAGTGAAAAATAAAGTCCGTTATTTTAAAAAATTTCCCTGTACAGCTGCAGGAAAGTAATTTTTGACGTTTAATTAACGTTCGCCGAGATATACGAAATAAATTGTCATGCCGGTTGAAACAACATCTTGTCATTTTTTTTAAATTAATTGATTGCTTCGATTGTAATTCTACTTCTTTTTATCTTTCACCCTTATACAATACGCTGTATACCTTTTAAGTCCGATAACCCAGATACGACGTCATTAAACCTGAAAACGATCAATTACGAAATTATAAAAGAATTTTATAAATGTAGCGCGCCGCGAAATAATATTTTTGAGCGAGTTTTCGAATTCGTTTTTTTTTCCTTGACTCGCATTGAATTCTTCAGCACAGAAATGCAATCACAGATATGCGTCCAGTAATATTCCTAAAATCTCTGTTAAAGCAAACATATAACTATTAAATGACTTCGCTGTTTGTATCAACATCTCCCACCCACGCATAATAACCAACGCGGTTCCATTGTGATTTTCAGGTCAATTGAACGCCGATCTGCGAAAACTCGCTGTGAACATGGTGCCGTTCCCGCGGCTGCACTTCTTCCTCACGGGCTTCGCGCCATTAATATCGCGCGCCAGCAAAGTCTACAACGGGGTCACCGTGCCAGAGTTGACGCAGCAGATGTTCGACGCGCGCAACGTCATGGCCGCGTGCGATCCGCGCAATGGCAGGTAAGGGCAGCAACGAAAAAAAGGCCATTACGGCAATTAATTTCGCGTTTGCACCAATCATGCTTTAGTGGCAGCATTACGCGCAAATAGTATATGTAAAAAGTTATGGTAGGGGTTTAATTGATAGCTAATTGAAGCTTTTTTTACGACTTGCAGGATGAATTTAAAATTTTTTTATTTTTTGCGAATTAGTTCGTGATATTGTGCAAAAACTTGCCATGTTTACGTACGTGTGAAAAGCTCAAAGTGATAGTCATTTTGGAATTGATGCACGGTACTAATTGAAAATTTATGCCCGTAATTTTCGATAATTGAAAAAATGAAAAATCATTCTGTTATAAACGGATAAAAGTGCGTATAATGTTTAGTGGAAGTGAAAATCGCAGCTGATTCCAGTGAATTATTTCCCATCGTTAAAAAGTGATAAATGTCATTCTTAGAAGTTAACTTTTATTTGTCTATAAGAGGTTACTTTTAAGGAGGAATGAAAAGAATTATAACATACTAATTGGTGGCGTGAATAACGTGAGAAATAACATGACATAAAAATATATATTTTCTTATCGTTCATTTTTTGTCGAGTTGTAGTAAATAAAAAAAAATTACACATACTACAAGTTAAAGTCGTTAAAGTAATTGTCTTCGAAAGTTTAAATCTTTTTAACTTTGTTAATTCTTATATAAATTGTTGATTTCACAAAAACAAGATGTGAAATTCAAATTTCTTATTTAAAATCACAATAATAAGGTACAATTTCATAAATGTTTCTTTATTACGCATCGAGGAAAAAAAAAATATCGAAAGTTGAATTTGTCAAAGTACTGTGTTACACCATTCTTTTCTTTACCAAAAAGCCATTAATATCCTCGGAAATGTAAAAAAAAACTACACATTCTCTTGCTCGAATTTCACTGGATCCAGTTACAAACTCTACCACATAAACTGCACCGGGCAACATTCACCATTCGAATGTCCACTCTGTATTTTCCTTCTCGAATTGTAGGTACTTGACGGTCGCGGCAATCTTCCGGGGCCAAATGTCAATGAAGGAAGTCGACAACGAGATGCTGAACGTGCAGACGAAGAACACGGCGTATTTCGTCGACTGGATACCGAACAACGTGAAAACCGCCGTGTGCGACATTCCACCCACGGGATTGCAGATCTCGGGCACGTTCCTGGGCAACAGCACCGTCATCCACGAGATCTTCAAGCGCGTCTCATCCCAATTTACCCTCATGTTCAAGCGCAAGGCCTTCCTGCACTGGTTCACGGGCGAGGGCATGGAGGAGAACGAGTTCACGGACGCGCACGCCGACCTCCTCGATCTTATCGCCGAGTATCAACAGTACGAGGTGAGCACCTGCTGCTCGACCGACCACTGCTCCCATCGGCCCGTCGAGGATGTCGACGTTATCGAGGAGGAGGTGCAGGATTGAGTGCACTGCAGGCCTGCTGCTAAATTTACAAGAACTTTTTGCAAGTGCAGGGGGGGGGGTCATATATACGCCAATATCCGGTTTTTTATGAGTATTTATGTGATGTTTTGAAACGTTAAATTACTGTGATGTGTGAGCATTTCCATGAGATTAGATAAATTCTTTGTTATTGCATATCTGTTTTTTGAATAAATGTTTCTTTATGTATTTATATAAAATAAGATTTTTGTTTTCTTGAAGTGACGATGTTTTTTTCAGTGCGTATTTCTTATAATCTTCAAATTAGGATTTCGATATAACGACTACTTTTTCAGTTTTACTTGATTGACTTGTTTTACTTTTTTAAATTGTTATCGAAGAAGATATTTTTTCGAAGAAATTTATAGATGTTTTAGTATAAATTAAAAGCTCAATCGTCATATTATATTTGTATATTGGGTTGGAATTTTAATCGGCAGATATCATACAACAATTTATTATTTAAAATGTGGAATTTATTTAAATTTTAATTAGAGTGTATTTACTCCTATATTTACAATTTTCTTATTGATATTTTCACTCGATTCATAAGATTATATATATATATATATATATATATATATATATATATATATATATATATATATATATATATATATATATATATATATATATATATATATATATATATACACACACACACACACACACACACACACACACACACACACACACACACACACACACACACACACACACACACACACACACACACACACACACACACACACACACACACACACACACACACACACACACACACACACACACACACACACACACACACACACACACACACACACACACACACACACACACACATAAGTACAATACAGTGATTATGATCTCAGCAGCAATATAAGACTCATATTATCTCATTAATGTATTGCCAACAAGGCAAATTATGCGATTTCGCTTAACATGACAAAATACGCACTTACAATTTGGTAAACGCCAAAAAATGAAAAATCTACTTATACAAAATAATAACTAATTTTCGATTGAAAATATAAAATCAGTCTTTCGTACGGTCATTTTTCTCACTTTTGTAACTTTACGAAAAAGTTTCAAGAGCGTAGTAACTAATACCGACTTTGGCAAAATAAATAAGATACAGCTGCCTAAATTTTATAATTCCCTAATTTTTTTTTCTATAGAGTAAAACGGGTGTTTATTTTTCTAACGTACAGAGATTCCTCATGACACAAGTATCAAATTACCTAAAGTGTACAAATAAACCATTTGGTACTCTTTTTTTGGTCGGTGACAAAACCACTAACAGCATAAATAATCTCCTCACCACCCGCTTTCTCGCCTATATCGAGCAAATACTTTTGCTAATGCTTGTTACTCTGCTGAACAAGAAATTCGATAACTATTAATTACAACAATCCTAAACTTATACACGAACTATTCGGACCGAACACTGCACGCACAGCACTTTGCGCTCTACCTAAAATACTCTCTGCGGAAGCCGCGGGCGCGCGCGTGTACCCGCGAACGAGGAAACTCCCGCAACAGCATCCTCTCAACTATGTACACTATAAATAACCGTCAGATCCTCGGCAACAAAAACTCACGCCCCCGCCGTGTCTCTATCCCTTCGTCAAAAAGCGGTCGATCTTTTCAAGAGACGATCCGTTTTCGAAAGTCCCTCGGAAATTCCCGGCAGGGTCGTTTTCTCCTTTCGGCAAACACAAAAAGCCGCGCGGGAGCAGGCCAGAAAAAGAGAAACAAAAATTCGAGGAACGCTCTCGCTTAGAAGGGCTCGTCCTCCGAGCTCGTTTCTTCCATGTCGCTGCCGCAGGGCGATGCGCCGAGGCTGAGCAGCTCTGCGGCCAGTCTGGGGTCAACGTCCAGGGCTATACGGTAGGCCGTGTAACCGGCGTAAGTCACGGCGTTGATGCTGCATCGCTTCTCGTGGGCGATTCTGCGGATCACCTGGTACTGTTTGTTCTCGACGGCGAGGTGCAGCGCTGTTTTACCAGAGAGGCACTCCTGGGCGTCGACATCCGCGCCCGCTCGGATCAGCTCGACAACGATCTCGGAGTGGCCCTTTTTCGCGGCGATGTGCAGGGCTGTTTCACCTGGAACGAGAACGAAAAGTGGAGGGTTAATTGGTTGTTTATGCTAGGAAATGAATTTTATAAAGTAAGATAGATGCTAAGTGCACAGTTAATTGCTATTGGCGAGTTTAAAAAGAGACGTTACAGTTATAGGAATACAAGTTACATAATATTTCATGAAAAATTATGTTTCCCGCATTACTCAATCGCGAAGTATGGAAGTCATTGGATAACATTCCGCGAAATGCATAATCACAGTGAATTGAATACTCCCTTAATGGTAATCTAGTTTTTTCATATTACCAGATGTAGTGTATTATATGTTTCGCAATAACGATAAAATAATTATATCACAACGTGATATTCCTTTTTGTATTTTTTTTTCAACTTTCGTGATATCCCTCTGGAATGTTCACGATATGCGAGATAATATATATTACTGATTAAAATTGAACAAAGGGTACGCCGTTGAGGCTCTTATCTAAAACCGCTGTTAAAAATTTTACCTATCTTTTTTTAAGCTATTGTATTATATTCTAAGAATATTCCTACTGCATAGAAAAGTTAAATTGCTGTTTTTATATAAGCAGCTAATTTAATTATTTTGGTTGTTATTAATTTTCTTAATAATGTAATAGCTATGAGATTATACATATTCGATTTTTAAACTTTTCAATTATAATTGATTGTAAGTAAAAAATAATAATAATCAATTAACTTGAGCGTTTAAAGTAATACTCCAACAAAACCAATCACCCACCGATAATTTTACCGTGCCGTTTTCCCCGTAAACAGGACAACGCATAATTAAAATTTCGAAGTGAAACGACTATACACTTTATCATTGATATAATAACTGATATGACGCGCGCGACACCTTCTCCTATCTCGTTACAAAAAAAAGAACATCCTTTTCTATTGCAACAATCGAAAAAAAAAAGAATTCATCTCCGAACGAATAGCCGTGCGAATTTCGCATGCCCACACCCACACGCGTGTATCCAAAAAAAATCGTTGCGCAATTCACTGCGCATAGAAAAACTGTACTATGAAAGTAGAAAAAAAATGTCTCTCGATCTTTCACAATCTTCCTAGCGCGTTTCAGCGTCCGCCTCGCTCGAGCGCGCGGTATGCGCGTGTGGCGTGTATATAGAAGAGCATATATGTGTATAGAGGCGCAGCAGCGCGTCTGCCGTTGTCGGGCACCGAGTCAGCAGCAGCAGAAGCGCGATCCACCGCAGGCGGCGGTACCCTTGTCTCGCGTAGCTCGGGGTTTTCCCAGAGTCTCGAGAGAGAACGAACGAGAAGGAGAGAGAGAGAGAGAAACAGAGTGCAACGCGCTCCAAGGCAGCGAGGCGGCGGCGCGCGTCCGCCAACACGGCGCCGTGAAATTTTGCCCGGTTTCTGTGCCGGCCGCCTGTGGGTTAGTGTAGGACACGGCGTGTGTGCTCGAGGCATCTCGCGGTCGCGGTCATATTATATGACGAATTTTCGCTTAAACGGAGCCGAGGAGGCGCGAGGTTTTCGGATAAGTAAAGTGCGTTGGCCAATTTTTGGGAGTGGATGGGTTTTTTTTTTTTTTTAATTTTTGTACTTTTCCTTGGCTTTTTGTCTGCTGGTGTATTGGAATTTCGACATAATGCAAGAAAATGTTAATCTAAAATGTGTAAGGTATACTTTTACTGTCGGGAATTTTGTTTAAAAATTTTCAGCAAATTTAAATTGTTTATTACGTATGTACGTGTCGGCAATATCATCGAACTTCGATCCGTAAACTTTTTATTCATGATAAACTTTTTAACATGGGCATATTTTATTTATAAATAGAACTTCTAAAATACTTATGTTGCAACACTGCAGGAAATTCCCACTTACGTTAGCGCTATCTTTTGTTTTAAAAGCTAGCACGCAGTATATACGTTTAACCATAGATTAATGAGAAAAGCTAATACTTCTTTTTTCTTCAAACGCTATCTACTGCATTAACGTGGCCTACATTTTTTATCAGTTTTATAGTATAAAATGTAAACAAAATAAAAAATGACCTTCTAATATATAATAGAGGCACTCATAAAAACACCGCCAACTACTTAATCTTACATTATTTGTCATATGCAGGATGAGCAGAATGATTCAAACGCATAAGAAACGTTGACCTCAAACCGACAATTTTCTCTGGTAATTCATATTTCATTGATTCCCAATTGGAATTCAATATTAAAAATTACAATTTCTCAGTTATTTATTACTGAATTAGGAACGTCTATACTAAAATTAAATTATGGCTACTACAAATTAAAATGATTAAAATGCACTTGAGTATTCTGTAAATGACATTGAGCTGGCAATTTAGCAGCGATGAAAGAATGCATTCGTGATCATGAGACACTTTCAGAAAATTCAAGGAGTTGGAAAAACCATTACATCATATTATTTTCTTTCCAAGCCATAAAAAGCCTTTATTATTTCCTTCGGGAGTCGTTAGACATTTCATTGATTGAAGGAAGCCAGATACTTCTTGTATAATTTTTTTTTTTTCCTCGTGTATCTACATTTCTATTATATGACAAAAACGGACTAATGCGGTGTGATTGTTTTTCAATTAAAAGCATTTACGATTTAGAGGTCGTAATTTTCTTTCAATGCCACGAAAACGTTTAATAAAACATTCCATTCATTAAATGCGTTACAGTTTATGAATGAAACATATATATTGGTCAACATTTTATCTCATATTTTTAACTCACTGCGGGGCGCCAATTTGAAACATCAGGAAAAGATACATTTATATTATCATAATCTTCATTGGTCAGTTGCAAAAGCAAGAACGTTTTATCTCTTTGCCCGTATAAAATTAACGATCGAGTCATTTTTCATTTAAACCATTAAAATACTTCAACAGCAACATTGTACACCTTAAAAAGCTACTACCCCCAAAAATAACCAAAATCGAGAACAAACGACACTCACCGACATAATTTCGGATCTCGAGATCGTTGCCCATCATCTCCTGGGCATCGCTGCTCCTGCTTCTCGTCCACATCCTCTCGGCTGGGCTCACCGGCTGCAGTAGGGCCTTGACACTAACGACGTCCCCCAACCCGGAGGCGATGTGCAGCGGGGTGTTGCCCGCTTGGGTGCGCAACCGCGCATTAGCGCCGGCGAGAAGAAGAAGGCGCACGACTCGCGGCTGCCGTGCGAACACGGCGAGGTGCAGAGCCGTATGGGAATCGTCGTTGATGATGTCCAGGAGGCAGGGATGTGGCGCCATTTCGATCAGCCAGAGCGTCGCTTCTTCGAAGTTCAGCACGATCGAGACGTGCAGCTGCCTGCGTTGGCCGAGACCAGGATTTCCTGATTAGTCAAGGGTTTTTCTGACCGCGCGAGCGCGCGCTTTGGTAATTAGCAAAAGTACGGGAAGTGAGGCGGAACGCGACAAATAACACCTGCGCTTTGTTTATCAACTAATGCGATAATATAGTTTATGGCTCGTGAAAAAGTTTGTAAACAGTAAACATCGGCGTTTTTTCCTCCTGTCGACGACAGTTATTATATTATATTTTTGTCGATAAATTCTGATTCTTCTTTTTTTAATTGGAAAAATGTTGTAATGTATGTTTATTTATGAATGAAAATGTTCAGGCGTTGAAGGAGAGAGAGGCTGACATCAATTGAATGAGACGCGCGATGTACACGTTTACCGCGTGATTAAATAATTATACGATACGATCACTCTTATCTAACAGTGATATAGTTTTAATCAGCGCAACTGTAATCGCTTAAGATAGAAATCCAAAAAAGAAGTTATAGATCGCCGAGAGAAAGGTAAGAACAAAAAAATCAATCAACAAACTTACGTGTCACCGCTACTATCCTGCCTGTAGAAAACCTCGTAAGGCTGCTTGACAATGTCAGCCCTATCGACGCCGCTCCACTTGACATCCAGCCTCCCGTTAGCATTCTCCTCGAGTATCATCTCGGATGCTTTATCCTTGCACCTCCGTGTCTTCCTGGTCTCGAGATTGTTGATGTTGGAGTTGGCCAGGCTGAGATTTTGTATGAAGCTCTCGCTGAGCTCCGCGCTGTCGGTGGCGTAGCTCTTCATCGAGTGCTGCAGCTCGTCGCTCGCCCAGGAAATAAAGCCGGAGTCCAGTGGTGTCTCGTCAAGGAACAGATTGCCGTCGAGATCGAACCTCGTCGTCGTCGTCGTCTGTCCTTCCGAGTTGCTCAGCCTCCACATATTATCCTTGGCACTATCTGCTCGCGAAAGCTCTTCACTCTCGATTATCACTTCAAATGACACTTATATATATGTACACATCCATGCACGTATATATATGTAGACTTTCACTCGATGTTTCCCCAAAAGTTCTCGCGAATAAACAGGAAAGTAGCCGAGTGTGTTAGGTAAAGACTGTGTGATGTGCTGTTTTCCTGCTCCGATGTGCGTCGCGTGTAGTGCACGCGCGTTTGGCGGCTATCTCTGTGTGTCACTTGGCCGTGTGCGCGAGATGCGGTACGTATATACTCTCTACAGACCGGTTGTCGTCGGCTCTCCGAGCTAACTGACGTTTCACGCGTGGCAGCTTTTACTCGTTGAGTCGTTGCTCGCCTCGCGCAAACGCATGCAAGCGCGCTCCTGACGGCCGATCGCCGAAATACCGCTCGGGGGTGAGTGAGCTCTTGCCGGTTGGCCAATCGGAGCGAAGCCTTGCGGGTGGGGAATCATTCTCAATGATGATGCTGTAGAGTTTTTCACACTTCGTTAAATGTGTTACTGGTGGACTGCGTATAAGTATAGCTGCGGTGCTGGTATGGAATGATTTGCTGCAAGGTCGCCGGTGCTACTTGGAAAATTGAAAGTGTAACTATACAGTATGTGAAATAGTGTTTCAATCTTTTTATAGAATTCGTGTAAACATTATAGATGTTTAAATTTTAAAACTGTAAGAATCGTGAATTTCTAATCTTTCATTTTTGTTTTTGTATGCACTGAGAGAAGAATATTGTCACTGTTAACATATTTATCTATTTGAAATACAACTATTTGACACGTTTAAGGATAAAATGTGATATTGTAATAGTTACAATATCTATATTAACTAATAACATATTCAGATTTCAAAGTAGCTGATGGTAGAAGTTCTTGTAAATTGTAATTTTTGAATCTAATAGCCAATTTTCTACCAGGATGATGTTATATAATAAAAAGGTTTGAAATAAAAACTCCATTTAGTTTTTTACTCCAACGTTTCGGACATATCGGACGTCTGGCCGATGAGGGACATAAACAATAAAAATGTCCGAAACGTTGGAGTAAAAAAATAAATGATGTTATTTCAAACGTTTTTATTATAAAACAACATCATCCTAGTAAAAAATTGGCCATTAGATTAAAAAACTACTATAATAAGCATATTGTAACTATTACAATATCAATGTTCTCAGGTAACATATTGAAATTGTTTATGAGAACATGGTAACTTAACTGTTACCATGATATTATAACTGTTACAATGCCTATATTTGGTCATATTTAAACATACGCATGTTAACAGTTACAATGCCATGTTAACAGTAAACAAATCCTTTTCTCAGTGTGCATATAAGGAAATTTGTTTAAGTAATACTTCTATATATTTATATGATTTCAGTTATTCAACGAGATTAATCTGAAAACCAATGTTCGTTTTAATTTTATACGTGACATTGCCGTTATGTGCATTTGTCCGTTTTAATAGCCAAGTGTATATAGCAGAGATATATTATAAAAGTGCCTTGCTGCGTGCCGAAAACAAACTATTTGAATTATTCATCCAAAAGTATTACTCGAAATAATTTTAAATTTATAAAACGCTTGAATTAATCGCGCATCACCCCTGCAACTAAAGTTTCAATTTTACGCTTTGACATAAAGGTTATTGACCATGTGGATATATAAAGTGAGTAATTCGAGAAGTGATCTTAATGCAAACGCAATCGACGATAAATATACTGCGCTTTTATTGCTTTGATGCTAATCAAAGCAATTTAACCTGCACAGGCTGCACTTAATGTTCGGGGAATACCAAAAGAATAAACGTTTTAACGACTGAAAATCTAATGCCAATGTCACTAACAATTATTCTTTGACCACTACTTCTTTGATCACTACTGCGAGTAGTTGAAATAATTCGTACAGTATAAAGCAAAAATAAATTCTTTCAAGAAGTAGAAATAATTTTAACGCACTTCTTTGCTTGAGGAAAGAGTGCAGAAACGGGACAAAGAAGCGTAAAAGTGCGGCATCAGCGGAAAAACCTTCTGCAAACTCTCTCTCCCCGCTCCTTCGAAAAACTCACATACCAGCAGTAAATCCCACAGGGTATATAAAATTTACAAAATCTTCTCCTTTCCCATCACGTTAGCCGGCGCGTGCTGGGGAAACCCTGCCCGGCACATTTTCCTCATGTCAGGCATATGGGAACCCTACATGGGCCTAGTTTTACAGCAGCAGCAAAAGATCGACCGGCACATACCTGGCCGTCTGGCCTTCCCCTCCGTCTACACATCGGAAGTAAAGCAGAGCGAGACGGCCGATCAGGCGGGAAATCGGCTTAAGTTAGAAAGTTACCAACAGAATTATATACAGCGCATCTATTATATACCCGCAGTTTGTTGTGATAAGACGTGGCGCCGAGATTTAGGCAAACGTCTTCCATTCGTATATAATATCATGCGAATACGCACGCGGCGCGCTCTTGACTTCTCGGCGGGGGACGTTTGTTGTGTTTTCCGGGCATGCGGAAAAGAGGCTTTTCCGCGGAAATAGCGAGAGTATACGTCGTCGGTGTATACGCACGTCGATAAAAGCCGAATCACATGGCGCGTGGTAGATATATACATAAGCATTCGTGAATGAGTGCTCGGATTTTGCGCGATAGGCACGTGCCGAGTGTGTAGCGCGCGTGTCGAGGATGATTCAAGACGCGGGGAAGACTTGGGAATTTCGGCAATCGAATTAGGAAAATTTCTGGGATTTTACGATTAACGTTGGACTATAACGCGGCACACGCGACTTGGGAATTGTTTATGATGTTTTGCTTGAGCTTGTTTTTTTAGGTTGTTACATGAGGCCGCCCGTAATAAGGCTAAATCGGGCACGTGCGGCGGCTGTCTTTTTATAGAACCTTGATGAGCGGTGGTAAAAAGTGAATGTCTTTAAATTGCCAAACTGTGTTTGTACCCTTTTTTACTCTCGTTGGTCGACTGAAAGCAATTTTTAAGGAAGTAACAATGCGAGAATAAACATAAAGGAAACTACATTTTTGTAATTAATTAATCTAAGGAAGTACGAGTATAAAACGATTTTAATCGACATTTGTTTAAACAGCGTTTAAGAACGTTTCATATTTAATTACATCTATGTACGTACACATAAAATATGTATTAAAAATAATTGGGAAATTTTGATGACTAACGTTATACTCAGAAATATTTCCGCGACAAGGAACACGATGTCATTATTGCTGTCGACATGAAAAACCTAATACGCAAACGGAATAGTAATTTTCACTTCATCTCTTCTGGTAATCCCTACTCGGCAGACCCTATCGAGAATCCCTTAATCGGAGAAATTCCCTACGATTTTCCAAATTCCTATATCGGGGCGAGGAAAAGCGAGAGCGCGCGCGTGCGCGTCATAAACGAAATACCAAATCGATCATCGCTTAACTATGGGCAATTTGGAACATTAGGACCCCGGCGCGTCGTAAACGAAATCTTGGTGCGGCCGTCATCTCCTCTGAGTAACTACCTGGTGGCCGCTGTATGTACAAACGCGCGCGCATTATGCGCAGTGTCGGATTATTGCGCGGTACCAGCAGTGTGGCGCGTGTCCGGCGCCGCATCCCCCATTCCCGGCGCCAGGTATTACATAGCCCAGGTGTTTCCCCTACAAACGGATCCCCGCAAATAGCAAAAATCTACTGATTATGATGTATATCCTGATAAACATATTTACGCACGTGAATCATGGGCTTTATCGCTTGAAGTTTGAAGTGTGGTCGAATCTGCTGAGTTAGGTTATTTACTTTAAAGAGGATTACAACAAATAATAAAAAATATTTTTTACGACGATGTATGTCATACCGACCGGAAATATATACAATTATATAAATTATAGCAATTACAATTATTTTGCTTCCTCCGGTAAAATTGTTATGGTAAATGGTTAATGGCAATTAAATTTTTAAAAGTCAAAATTATGCTTAAATGTATCGATCAATAATGTTAAAAATAATTTATTTAAAGAAACGATATAAGCAATGTATTTGTGAAAAACTTGTGTAATTTTAATTATAATATTTTTTTGTTTTATTTTGTTTAAAAAATGTTGTAATTATGTTATGAAGTTATTATCAACTGTTCTGCCCTAAAAGAAGCTTTGTGATAGTGACAAAAATTCTTAACCCGGAAAAGTATAACTTATTTGTTAAATATTGTTTAGGTATATAAATATTATATTTTAATTTGAAAACATTATGCCGATACTTAAAAGCGATTGAGTTATTCATAAAAACATAATATTTTAAAAATAATTATGGTCTTAATCTATATTCTGCTGTCATTCGCTTCATTATTCTATCAATAGATTATATCTCTCAAACACGTAACTTGAAGTTTAAAAAACTTTGCCAAGATTAAGTATTTACTGAATTAAATATTTTTGGTTTTTTATAATGATTGGAAAATCACACGACATACTCAGCGTCAGTAAATGGGATTTCTCCTGAGATTACGTATCCTGTGTATTTTTGAAATAAATACATTTTTACTAAATTAATATTAAATCGAACAAATATTATTTATTAACAGCAATTTAAGTTTAACTATACTTATTAACAATTAAAAATTGTCCAAAAAGTAAGTTTATTATTAACAAATTTCCTCGACATCGAATAACTATTTGCTTTAGTCTCTAAACTATCATTATAACGAATCGAAAGATAAATTACTGAATTCACATAGTAAAACTAGAAACGAGCACAATAATACCAAAAACTTTGAGAAAAATAAGGGCGGGGGGGGGGGGGGGGGGGCAACGTTTAGACGATGCACTATAAAATTGAAGTCAACTAAGGAATTTTTTGAGTTCGGCAACGGTGTTGCAGATTATGCTTGATAACGAATTTATAAATGATGAAGATCATTTTTTCGAATATACTAGATTACCTACTATCCAAAACATCGAATTTGATTAAAGAAGTCATAGACCTATCGTTATATTATATCGTCAATGTTATAGTGTATCGTCTAAACATTGGAACCCCAACCCCCACCCCCTACCCCCATACAAGCAGCTCATTAATATTTGTCAAAGTATTTAACATATTGGTAAATAATTTCAAAATACTATGATATAGTCAAACAACCGTAAAATATAAATAAAAAAATTGGGTAAGGAAACATGAATAATATTTGGAATGCTATTTAATATCTTAAGAACAATTGCTCGAAATTGTAATTTTTTCAGCGATCGAACCTTTTAAAGTTAATACGTTATAACAAGCTTTATATACTAACAAATATTGTTAAATCCCTGGTCGAAAATTAACCAGCTTTTCTGCCTAAACTGTTATCAATTAGCTAGGTTTCTTAGCTATAAATAAGCTAGTCTGGTAACTATAATCTTGCTAAAAACTAGCTAATTTTTTATTAACCTTTGACAAGCGATATTCCTTAACTATAAATTAACTAGTTTTTCTAGCTAAGAATTGGTTAAGCTTTCAAGATCTTGATTTTTCAGATGTTTTCACGAATTTCGTATATTTTTATAAGGAAAGTTGGGTTTTTTCCCTAATTTCAAATAGTCGAAAACAACTAATACTAGACTTACGCGCGTTATCAGCAGCTGCAGGGGCCACTGTGGAAATGCCTGCGTTCTGATGAGAGCGTCAACAGCGCCCCAGTTGATAAGCCAGGCCCTCGAATTTGTCGCCAATATCGTCATCGGCATCATCATCGCGCGCGTGCGCGCACGGGGTCATTGGCGCCGCGTCGAACTATGGCATAACTCCTTACGCGTTTAGCGCTCTGCTTATTACGGATAGGCGCTGCGCTGATTGCCGCTGACGTAGCGCTGTTTGTGTGCGTATGTATACGAGCCGTGGCTAGTTTACGTCTTCGATCATTCGGGAAGGAAGCAATTACCGCTGTACTGTGATAGATGATTCGACGTTTTATCTGGTTTTCATAAGGAAGCCATATATTTATTATTAAGAACGTTCTCCGGGTCGAAACAGTAATTTTAGTTTTTATATTTTTAATGTTTTATTAATTTGATAATCCAAGAGTAAGTACATGTAACAAATATATACTTAAAAGAACATAAGACAATTTTTTTCAGACAAATTCAGGCAATAGTCACTATGTTATTGTTACAATTAAAGACAAAAACTTCAATAAGTTCGTTAAATTTTTTATTTTTTATCCAATCTTAACGAAATAAAGCTTATTTTGTTCGTTAAGAAATTTCAGGGGGAGTATGGATGGGAAAATTTATGATACGAGTTACCAGAACGGCGCAATATCAATTTGTTTAAGAAAGTTTTGATGAAAACTTGACTTGCTTTTCTTAACTCGTATCATAAATTTTCCCATCCATACTCCCCCTGAAATTTCTTAACGAACAAAATAAGCTTTATTTCGTTAAGATTGGATAAAAAATAAAAAAATTTAAGGAACTTATTGAAGTTTTTGTCTTTAATTGTAACAATAACATAGTGACTATTGCCTGAATTTGTCTGAAAAAAATTGTCTTATGTTCTTTTAAGTATATATTTGTTACATGTACTTACTCTTGGATTATCAAATTAATAAAACATTATTTAAAAATATAAAAACTAAAATTGCTGTTTCGACCCAGAGAACGTCCTTAAACAGATTATTTTCGTTACTTTTTACATATTGGTAGTACATCATGTTTCTTATTTTGTTTTATAATACTGACAAAGAGAGTGCACACCCTTTCGAAAACAGATTATAATGGGGGTTTGGAAGTCGATTTCAATGAAGCCCAGTGCTCACATTTCCGTTAATGGGCCCTTTTTCTTGAGATAGGTCTGGGCAATCTAATCTCAAATATCCTTTATTTCGTTAAAAAATAATGTCTCTTCTATTGACTGTTACATTGCAAGTATTTATGATACGAAAACGAAAAAATTATAAAAGTAGATAGCAAAAGCTAAACTCTAAACTCTGATTCGTTGAAAAATATTGATTTTTCAGAAAATTATAAGCGATCAAATTAATATTTTTCAACGAATCAGAGCTTAAATTGAAGCTTTTGCTGTCTACTTTTATAAACTTTTTTGCTCGTTTTCGCACCATAAATAATTGCAAAGTAACAAACAATAGAAGAGCCATCAGTTTTTAACGATATAAAGTATATTTGAGATTAGATTGCCCACACTTCAAGAAAAAAGGGCCCATTTGACGGAATCGTGAGCACTGGGCTTCATTTTTATATACCAGAAATCGACTTCCAAATCCCCATTAAAATCCGTTTTTTAAAAAGGGTATACACTCTCTTTGTGAGTATATTACACGGCTTAATTATATCACTTTTAGTTATACCCCACCAATAATTGCATCAACATGTGTACGAAGTCGACCAGCGAATTTTAAAGGTTAAACATTGCTTTAAATTTTTGTAACTTTGGAAGGAATCAATACTTTTTAATTCTGGAAAAAGAAAATGAAAGCTTTTTTTCTCTAGTTTTATTTTTTATGTAAGACTTTCCAAGATTAAATGGTTACCGTTTTAAGATTTTTTCAAAGCTACGCTAAAGATGGCCAGAGTTTTTTTAGAATTAGGGTTTAATATTGCCGCTTTCTTCATGTTTCCACATCCAAAAACATAGGAATCCCAAAGCTTGAGCCGAATCTCAGAATCCCTGGCATTCTCCTGGTAAGTATTGATTCCGGCCTTCGAGTTGCGTATTAGTCAATTAGACGTATTCACAGATTTCTTTATTTATATCAGCTGTTAATATTTTTCTGTGGTTTCCTCATAGTTTTAATTCCTACCTAATGGCTTATTTATTGTACGTTCCTATAATTTTCTTACCCTCTCAAACTTTTATGCTGGTTGATATAGTCGAGCATCTTCTATAAGACTTATTCGGTTTCTTACACCGTACATTCTGAATGTTGTTGCCAAGTACTTCTTTTGTATATCCCTATACATATATCCACAACAGATTCACGTTTATTGTTTCTTCATTTCCCCTCTATGATTTTTATACTCTCAAAACTTCCTACAGATTTTTTCATAATTCTTTATAGCATTTGAAGTAGATTAATTTCTCGTATTTTTCAACAATCTCTTTCAATTTATTGTTCTAACTTGTCTGAATTAGTTTTTCTATATTCGAAATAATATACTTGTAATCTCTCCATCTTGACTAAGCATTTCTTCTTTCCCTCGAGCTATTTTTCACTACTTACTCCGTATGCAATGGGATATTTGTTAATTATATCCCTCAGCACTTATTTAAAACACATGTTTCCTCTATCTTTTATTAGATAACTCTGCACTCTTTATTATGTCTATTACAAAACTTTTAACACCGGCTTCCACACGGCAAAAATATTTTAGGTTGTTCATGCCCACACCCATATTCATTTTAAAAATCTTTTTTTAACTTTTTCTATTTCCACCTTTTTACCCCCGTATTTTTGCACCATAAAGATACTTTGTTCTTGTTATCACTTCCATTAGATATAATCTTCTACTCGCTGATTCTATTTTAGATCTTTTGGTAATTCCCTATACCGTGTTCGTAGACGTTTTTAGTTTCCTTGCTATTATTTTTAACTATTGATCTAATCTTTGTGAAAATAGAGTATTTTCGGAGCAATTTATATTTAAGAATTCTGGTACATGTTTTCATGCACATATATTAATATTATTAAATTGGCTTGCAATTTAGTATTTATCGAAAAATAATAATAAAAAACATTTCATTTGTAAAATCAAACGAAATTTCGAATAGAAATAAATGTAATCGTCGTGCATCACGAACATTTAACAAGATAATTTAAAATACAATTTTAAGCAAATTATTGATAAACTGTTTAACGACTGAATTCACTTTATATCTGTATACTTTCACGATCTGAGTGAAATAAAAAAATTTCACCCAATAAAGAAAGCCAATTGCAAGCATTCATAATTTAAAACATTACAACCGATACAAGCCATATTTTTCAGAATTCACAGAGAATTTTTAGCAAGCATAACCAATCGTAAATATTTACGATTGGTATTTTACATACTTAAAATTAAGTTGGAAACCCGAAAATTCACGAAAAAATAACGTTACATCCTTTTTTGACCACCAATTTACACACTCGTAATACCTCGGACTCGTAAACCACGACGAACAGCAATCTTTATCCACAGTGCGGCGTATACGTGCAAATCCGCGGACTACAGCCAACAACTGGGGTACAAAACTACATGAAGTTGAAAATGGCGAATAATGATGAAAATGAGCGATTTTTTTCAAACCCACGTAATTCTTCAAATTTTGGTCATTTTTCGCCATTTTCAACTTCACATAGCTTTGCACAGAATCGACCGATTTTAACGATTCTCATCTCAAATTAAAGCTCTATTCTTCAACTTTAATCGTTTTTTTGTGGAATTTGGTTTGGCCTCTTCAATAGTTTGCTATTGGTTAATCATCAATGACTACTTTTCGTCCATTTTTCCCATGTTAAATTTCCATAAGAAAAATTGATTTCGTCGGCAAAAAAGCTTGACAACGGATAATGAGTGTTCACGAATATTTTCATGTTGGGGGACCCCCAAAGAACCGAAAAAACTTTATGAGGTAGGTGTGCCCTAAAAAAAAAATTTTTCCGTTTTTGTACCCCAGTTGTTGACTGTAGTCCATGGATTTGCACATATATGAATTCCTTTCGCGAGTCAACATCGAATTTGGTCGATCCCGCGAACGGCAGCTTCCACGTGCAGGCATATAGATATAGGTGTAGAACGCACCGTATGACGCTTGAGCTTTGATCTCGCGCCTCATGGGCACCACATCATCGGGGGAGTGTCGTGGAACAGTGACGCAATTCCGATCAGCTGAAAACCGCAGCGCTGGCACACCACCTCCAACTGATCGGTCAACATCGGTAACTGCGTGTCAGCAGAAAAAACGGTTTTCTGCATTAGTCATGCTTTCCTGGAGAGCTTCGCTCGCTCGTACGTTCGTTGCTCTCATTTTTACTTTTTTTGCGCCGCCCATGTTCACGGTTTTGATTTTTGCTTCTCTGATTCAACTCGTTCGAAGGTCGCCGCAGAGAAGAAAAGGTTCACCGATGATCGGTTGTGCGCGACTACTCTTTTATGAATTGACTTTCTCCTCTTTCACTTGAAGATGGGACTTCGGCGCTGCGGAGAGTAGAGAGAAAAATAACGCCGACGAAGCCAACACACACGCGCGTGACACACTTGTGTTACTTAAGGTTGCCAATGCTTCCACTTAAAAATTCGACCGAATGAGTTAATCATACGATTTTCGTACACTCCATTGAAATCGTCGGTGCTCCGGTCGTTAAAATTATTTCAGCTGACTCATCTTGAAATCGTTGCGAATACTTTTTTTGAATATTGATATCAACTAAAAGGATAATTATAAATAAAATGTAAGTAAAGTGGTACGGCTTTATCAACATGAACACGAGAATTCAATAATAATTTCCTATACAGGATATAATTTACACATCAATGTTATTTTATAGGCAAGTGCAAACTTTGTTTTTGCAAAAAATTTATTACCGCAAAACTAAAAGAATTTTCAGAGATTAATGGCCAAAGAAGTGTATATATAAATAAAGTACATCGGGGTTTAAAAATACGAGTATTATTTTTTCAAGACTTACATGGAGTTAATTACCCGCACTAAAGATATAAATTCTCCAAAACATAAAATTAAAGTAGTCGCTTGAAAAAGAGTACGGAAATAATTAGCATCGATAAAAAAAATAAGATTCGAGCGGACAAAATCGTTAAAGTTTGATTACCCTCCACGAAGGAGTGTAAACAGTCGGGAAGGGTATTATTTGCATGTACACACCAAATAATTTCCAGAAACTCATTAACATCGATATTACGGGGAGAAAGGTATGTAAGTACGTATATATTTACGAATGCAAGTACGAACCTTAATTTGCAGGATTTCCTTATTTCCGCAAACAAGTCGTTGTCATCTCTCGAGCGTGCAGTACGGGAATCGCATCATTAAATGTTTTCCAGGTAAAAGCGGAGCACATCATGTCCCCGGAAGAAAGATCGCGCGCATGCACATCAGGGCCGATTCCACACATAAGCTCGCCGGCACGCGTGCGGTTTTCCCGTGCGCGCTTTCGTCAGGACTTTCGAGCGAGGAGATGCGCGCAACAGATTGCGCACTGACCCACATATAGGCAGCTGTTGTTCTGATGCGTGTGTATATATAGATAGACACTGGCGCCGAGATAAGTGCAGCACGACAAACGATGACCGAGCTGTCGTTTCTTGCAAGCCGCGGCTGTATATACTCGGAAGAGATCACAAGGCTCTTGACTTTTCGCTGATCGTTTGTGATTCTAAGCCTGGGGATGGCCCTTTTAGGACTTTGAGCGAGCGCCACGGCGTATCGGAGAGGATTTGTCTGGCTATGCGCTGATGTAATCCTGCTTAAAAAGTCGTTTTTGGATTAAATAGGGGACGGGGAAAACTCATTATTTTCAAATCAGACGCCGCATTGTAGCATAATTACGCAGATTATTAAGTTTAAGAGACAAGATGAGTGCACATATTATAAGCTAGATAGCGGGTCTTATCGATCTTCCAAAAGTATTTGTTTCTTTTTGGAAATGTATCACTGCAACTAATTGCAATTTAGAAAAAAAAAAACATAAGAGAATCGTTTTAAAATCTCTGTTATACTAAAAGATAGCGATGGTTTTAAACTTCATGAATTTATAAACGCTCGTTCTCTATTTATGTCTAATGATTCAAGTTTTCTCAAATACATCGCAACGATAATTTTAAATTTGATATATAATTTATAATTTAAATTTAGTTTAATCACTGAATGAATGATAAAAGAAAGGTAATTTCCATATCGCATTCTTAGTGTATTTGTATACATTCTATAGAACAAGCAACTTTTGTTGCCATTGATTATTGCGAAATATTTATTTTGTTTATTTGGATAATAATTCTAAAAGTCACTAAATTTTGTTTAAAGTGATCATAAATGAACAAAACAATAATGCTTTCATTGCTCCAGTAATTTCAGTATTACGTTTTTTCCTTGATAATATGGCATAATATTTTTCTACGTGAATCATGGCAGTTGAATACTTTATAATTAAAAATTCCCTCATGGAAAATTTATACCTTTTTGGAAATTTCCTAACGGTTTTGTTTGATAATATATAATATTCAAAAACAAATATAAAACGTATCGTATAAATAATAAAAAGCAAAAATTAATATCGAATGAAACAAACAATACCATCTGTCATTGAATCAATAAAACTTTCAAACTACTTTTATCATACTATATTTTATTTATACATGAAACCTATATGATATGAGGGTTATACACTTTTCTATCTTTGCATTTTTAACATTGAAGATTTGTATCTACTTATTTAGCAGAATTTATGCAAATATATACTTTTGTTGAAACTATATGTAATTGAAGGTCGAAAATTTGTTCATCTTCAAAGTAAGTCTTTCCCCGAATACTAAGAAGATTGCAACTTTAAACGTAAGAGTTACAAAACAGTGAAATTTTCCCGATGAACATTTTTCACATGCAACTTTTATACCGCTCAAGATGCTTTAAATGATTAGAGGGGAACTCCACTTTTAACTAATGAAAAAATCACAAATGCGATCACAATAATTTATGTATGTAGAAAAGATTTAATTAATTTTGTAAAATAAATGGTCGCTTTAGTATTATATTATATTATCTGCAAACTGATTCAGTATAAAACGCGTGCAAAAAAAGTCTGATGAAATTCGAAACGAATGGTACAGGTCGTAAAATTTTGGCATGGTTTATTGATATAAGTACTCGTTCGGACGTGCGAATTCGCGAGCATCTGCCCACTACGAAACGACGCCGAAGAAATCGTTTTCCTTGTCACACATCACGCATGCGGTAATCGAAAAAAAAACCCAGCACACGCCATTGTTAATTTACCGCTGGGTCGCGATGATAATTCAAGGTCTACCGTCCCCACCAGTCATAAATTGCGTCGCTCGAGCGCTGGACCCCTGCTGATTTTTAGGGCATTTCCTGGTGACCGGCTTGTTCAGCAGCCGCAGCGGAATGGGCGGTTTGTGTATACAAATAAATGGCACTGGATTACCGCTGTATCGTAGTAGTTGTAACTATCGGACGACCAGGTAAATTCTGGCTTACGAGCACATAGGTTGCATTTTCGCGAAATATGAGTGCATCTGAAGAGAAAAAGGGCCTGAGAAAAATAGCGCTTAGGCCAACGTGTGTAGTGCCGCACTATTCGCCCGTACTGAATTGACAAACATTTTATTGCATGGTGAATCATCGTGTGGAAATTATCTTTTTTATGTTGACAGTACACGTGTCGTTTCTTCGTAGGTGAAAGTTTTTTAATTCAATTTAATTGATAAGGTGAGACTTTTCAATTTAATCTTCTTTTATATAATACTGATAAGTTATAAAAAAATTTGATTTAAAGTTTAGATTTTACTTCAAAACATCTAAAAGCAAATCAACTATTTTCAATTTATTTTACAACATAATATACGATCAAGGAGCGCGGGTGCGATCTGTAGACAAGTATGTATATACATGTATACTTTAAAATATCTTTAAATGACTTCATAAAAAGATTTTTAAATATATGCAACTGCAACATTAGAATTGTCAATTTTACTGAGAAGTTTAGAAATAATATGACATTACCTACAGAAAGGTATAAAATAAGACATTCAAATTTTATTTTGATGCAAATTTTGTACTTAAAATCGTTTATTACTTTTATACCTTGCGTGATCGACATATTATGTTAAAGCTTCACCTTTTTCATGTCAATTTTATCTTTTTCACGTTATATTTTACATTTATTTTCTTCTATTCAGATAACACAAATCTTACGTCCAAATAGGTGAATGACTTCCATAATTTTCATATTTTTCAAATAAAAATTTTTTTTTTCCAGACATACACAGTAAATAAATTATGTTGCTGAATGTTTTGCTTTTGCAAGGGTGATTTTGAGTGTTCAAAATCATGAGCATGTTGACATGAAATAAAAGTGAATTAACAACAATACATTTATTAAACATGATCTTTACTTAAAATTTATTTGCCTGTACACATTGAGCTAGAACATAAGACATGATTTTTATGCGATCTACTACATAAAAAAACAGCTTTAAATATATATATTTTTTCGGTACTTAACATTAAACTTAATTAGATTGTAAAAAATAAAATAGTTTTACTATAAAGTAGTTTGTAGCACTTAAATTTTCTGGAGCAATTCTTAAGAAGAATGAGTGATTGGAAAATCCCGGTCATCAGAGTTAGCGCACATATGTTTCAAGAACGTTTACAAAATTTATAATTGTTAGATTTAGACCGTTGCTAGTACAAAAATTACCCATTATCTTTCATAATATTAGTCTTTAGATTTTCACACTTATTAGAGAGTGAAATTTCTGATATTTATCTGAAATATACAACTAAATCAAAATTCTATTAGACTCATAATAAATGGTTAAGGCTTTTTAAAATGGCCAAGGTTTAAGTCATCATTTAAGCTTCGGTCTTAATAACGTATCTAATTTTCCACGAATCTTTACTTACAACTTAAATTTTATTTTGTTACAAAGTAAATTATTTTTAAAAAGCTAGATTCATAGGTTTTGTTGATAATTTTGATTGCATCTAAGATGCCGCTTTGTTCGGCTACATAGTCATTAAAATCTCTGAAATTCTTTCGTGTCTTACACCAAACTCGGAACCCCAGCTTCCTCTAAAAGATCGCGACACTGGTGGGGGACTACGTTTTCTATTTAGAGTGCACCAGACGGACCGCATTTGTGCGTCGCCCTCTCTCTCTTTTTCTTGCAGTCTAGACGAACAAGGAAAAAGAGAGGAATGAAAGGAAGATAATTTTCGTTCAGATGCTTGGAACGTCGGGGGTAAGAGAAGCTCACCCGACGTCGTGCTCCAAGTTTCGAAATAACACCAGCGAGGTCCTTGCTCCACATATTTACATAATCCCGAAACGGTCTCGGGCTCTCGCGGCTATCGTCGATACATAGCAAAACTTTTGTTGGCCCTTTTTTGTGAGGGAACTTGAGCTTTCTATTCTAATTTAATTATAATATGATTGCTGAAGATTTACGATGTAACGTAAACAATATTAAATTTCGTTAATAAATTTACTGTACATATTTATTCTTAAAGTATAAGTTGTTTATAAAATTTGATATATAAATATACAAGTAATAATAAATTTGAAGCTTTGTATAATGATTTCATTAAGTTTAGCAGAATTTTAGATTTTAATAGCTTTTTTATTTAATAGTAAAATAACTATTACTAATACAAAATTTATATGATTGAAATACAAAAAATTCTGAGAATTAAATATTCATTGATTTTTATCAAAATAATTTATTTTAGTTTTTGTTTTGAAAATATTTTGATATTAGCTTTTAAACTTTTTAAAAAATCTTAACTAGTTTTAAAAAAAGTTGATCAGTTGATTTTATAAATATATGTTTCGCGAGAACAGGTACAAAATTAAATATATTGTAGAAATGTTTTGAAATTTGGTTTACAAATTTAAAAATAGTTAGCATCTTATATGCATTCTGTTCAATCATTTTTAAATAAAAAATAAAAATGGTTTCACGATTATAAAGACAATCTTGTATATTTAGAAAAAAAAATATAAGCGTTCAATAATAAAAGATTTTTTAAGCTCAGTCGTTCTAATAACAGTGATTCTTATAACTCGCATAATCGGACACCTGAAAACAGACATGAATAACATAGATCATTTTGCTTCAAACGTACGAAAGATTTTAGTTATCCAACCAAAGAACAATAAACACGCTTTTAGCCCGTTTACATTACTGGTTAATTAAACACAGATATCTACACAGTGCTTACTAAGTCACCTTTTCTTGATTCTGAGCAAAAAATTAAGGACTGCGGGGCATGCTAACGGTGCACAGTTACAAAACTGAAGCGCACGTAAAGTACATACATCTTATGACAACTATACGTTTGTTTATATACATATTTCTGGTTTTAACATCAATTGCCTATGTAAGTAAAAGAATACACGTATAAACCATACAGAAAGTGAATGTTTGAATCAAACTCCCTCATTTCAACATTTACAAAATAAAGTATTAACGACTTTTTTTTAATAAAGCATTTTGTTAATTAACGCAAAAGTATTGGCTCCAAAAACGTAATTTCCCTATTTAAATTTGACATCTATTTGTTGCAAACGAAATCACTCACCCCCGAGGACGCACTTCAAACATTTAATTTCCAATCGATTCAACGCGCCAGCTTGTGATGATGCATAAAAGAAAGGGCGACAGAGCGAAAAAATAAAGATGTAAATCTTAATACAAATCAGTGACTAACGTAAAAAAATCGGAGGTTACATGGATTGATCGATCGAGTCGATATCTCAGGCGCTGGCGAGGGTCGGCGATGTGTTACTCGCCAGGCCTAGCCGCGCGAGCGCCATTTGATAGCTCATCTTCTGATTCTCGTCGAGTTCATCATCGTCCTCGTCGCTCTCGGAGTCACTAACGAGGACGGGCGGCACGGAGGGCGTCGCCCCGAGCCTTACTAACTCTTTAGCCAGCTGTGAGTCGCGTTCGTAAGCGAAATGATAGGCCGTCAGGCCAGCATACGTAGGCGCGTCGAGGTTTGGTCGACACTCGCGCACCAGGATGTGGATCACCTCGCGCTGGTGATTCTCGATCGCCAGATGCAGGGGTGTGCGACCAGCCAGACCCTCGCGCGCCTCCAGGTCGGCGCCCAGTCGCAAGAGTTGTCGGACGATCTCGGCGTGGCCCTTGATCGCTGCTACGTGGAGGCACATCTCACCTGAAAAATAAACATTAAGATTTAGAATATGGTTATTGTACGATTTCGCTTTTGAAAATACACGAAAAAGAGAAAATTAGTTCAAACATTTTTGTCGACGAATGTAAAGATATTCCAATTCCTGTTTTTATTAAACGTAACGTAAAACAGTGCTGTAATACTTTTTTGGCACTTAATTGATACGGATTGGAAATCTCGTATTTTACGAAGGAACATATAAGGCATTGCAATTTCGATACTACTTTCTTATTAATATTTCATGAAACTAAAGAGGTAAAGCTTATTATTAAGGTATTATAATTAAAGTGAAAATTGTTGCAGTAATTCATAATTTCTCGACGCAGTGCGACCCTCAAGCCGCGAACAGTTTTTCTCAAAAAAGGAATCATTCCGTTTGCATAAAAATCAATTACATCAAACACATCCTTTTCAACATTAGGATAATATGTAATTTGGCACATCACGCTCAAGCGCACAAAATTCCCAAGAGCAAAAACCTGTAATTTAATGGCTGCGTTTGCGGGCTTTTGTCGGTAATTCGACCGATAATTCGAAATTTCTCTTGAAGATGTTACTAAATGGTGAAAGTATTGCTAAAATTTTTCATTTTATTTTAACTTTTCACTCAACTCTTGCACTCAGAGTGTTATTAAGAAAAAAAAAATCACTCGTCAAAGTCAATTTTAGCAAATTTAAGTAATTCATACAATTTTCGCTGCAGCTTCTTTTCATGATTCCATACATGGAAATGTATTTAAAATCCTTTCGAAACTGAGAATTTAAAAATCAATAAAATACAGAAACGTAATATCAAAATGAGTTGTATATAATTTGTTCACCGATAAAATGGTCTAATTTACGCATCACTATAACTACAATTAATAGCCGCGATGTTTTACATTCATTTTCAGAAGCGTGATTCAGTCAAGTTTCCGTTTATCGAAATTACTGTGCTGAAAAAAATTTCCCCGTGACCCACGACTTCTGCTGAAGCACCGACGTATCATAAAATGCACAATGCACTTACGTGGCGCCCTATTTCATGAAATTTGAATAAGGCATCACAAACTCATCAACTATAATGACTTCCATTCTTTTATTTTATAACAATACACCCGCTGCACTCTCTAAAAATACAAAAATCCTGAAAGCGCGATCCATTTTTTTCTCAGACTACTTTCGTTTCGACAAAATGCAATTCAAAATAAAAATTCCGTAAGCTCTATTTATCGAAAGGTGAAACTCAAATAATCGAACCCACGCTACAACTTTCATTCATTCTCGAGCTTCTCGCCCTTCCTCTCCCAACTGCATTCATTCAGGGCTCGCACGGCGACCTCGTGAACGATCCTCTTTCCTCACCCCGGCATTCATCATCCGGACGTTTTGCTCCAAAACCGACGCAGCTAATTTACTCGCGCGCGCGCGCGCGCGCGTCCGCCCAATCGGCTGCAGCTGCAGCGCAGAGATAGAACTCTCTCGCGGAAGGAGACGTAGAGAGCGTGCGGAGATGAGACGCGCCTCGTGCGATGAATCACGAGCGATGCGCGTATACTTATAAGAGGTTTGGCCGGCGGCCCGTGATCCAAACTAGGAGCGCCGATCAAAGGCGCGTCCTCCTAAAATTAACCGTCGCGACAGCGCCTCTCTTTCTCTCTCTGTGTCTTTTTGCGAATCGCACCGAGGAGAACCGTCGTCTCGACGGCGGTGGGAGACGTCGTCTATTCTCGTGGCCAGCGAATTTCTTTTTTCACTCGCCTCCGCGTAAATATAGACGGCGCTTCGGGTATGCCGATATCGCGCGCGCCCGCACACGTATATATATATATACACGCAGAAGCGCACGCGCATTGCATGTATACGTAAAAATAAACCATAAACAAATTATCGCGGAACACGGACTTTGCTATTTTTTGCGTTTCGTCTCATCGACGCGAAAAAATTCGAGCGAGATGGTATATTTTCAACCGCGCGCGCACGCCCGTTCGACGTTTACAAACAAGTTAAAATGGTTAGAGGCGACTGTGATGATGACGTTTTTCTTTGTCGAGGAAAATTTCGTGTGGTTCTTGAAGTGGACGATGACGAAAGTTGTTATTTGGCACTAATATAGATTTCAAGTATAGAAAAAGTTGACGATTTTCGCGCGAACAACAATAGTCGGTTAACAGCGGTTTTATGCGGGTAATGATGACTTGGAAAATTTACGATTGATCTAAATAGCAGTTCTATATTAATGTACATTTATTGTTTTAAATTATCGAGAAAATTAATGTTCTTGCAGCAAATGATATTTTTGATGCCGGTAAGCACAATCATTATAAATATAATGACAATGTTATTATTCTTAAGTCAATTATAATAATGATGAATAAAAAATTGAGAAACCGTTACGAATAATTACTCATTCCACGAGCAATAATTATTTTGGAGCAGTATTATTTAAATGTGATCAATTTTATTCCGAAATTCATCAAGTCGTTTAATCGTTAATAATTTAATACAACGGTTAATCAAAACTTTGCAGTTCCAGTTAAAATTTAATTCCAATTCTTACATTTTGACTCACAAACCAACCTTTAAAGGAAACATTTAGTCATTAGTCAATTTATTTGCACAAAACCTCTATACCCATATATATTGTAAAAATATTTGTTCACGTGCCCCGTATATTTCATACGATTAACGAAGGTTTTGCCCTATTAGTTCGGATACTCCGATCGACGTCATCCCGAATCTGCAAATTGCAAACAGCTCAAGAAATCACGTGACCATATCCATCCCATATTCCCCAATCGGCATCACGCAACAAAAAATCATCAAGTACCATTCAGCCAACTCGCCTTGAACCACCTTCGTCCCGAATCGACGCGATCGCGACAAACAAATAACAAGACTCTCCTAAAAAAAAATCCAAAATTACCGAAACAGCTGTAATATACTGATCAGGGGCACGCGTGCATGATCAATCTGATCTCTCCCTCTCTCCCGCCAACACACAATCAATAATCTGAGACACTCGTGTACGCACGCCCACCTTGTCACGTATACACATACGTATATATATATATACACACTTCTATACTCGATACAGCGCCAATAATTCTGGATATCGGCTTGGTTTTTCCACGAAGCGAGATCGTCGGTCCCCCGGGCGCTACGCCAATGCCGGGGTTTTCCCGAGGACGCGCTCTCGCGCCGCTGCAAATAGCCCGCGCCGCCTCGCGCTCGCAGCCCAGGTATATAATATACATTCAAACAGACATACGTACTCGCACACGTGGGTATCTGTGCGAGTGTATATACGTGAGCTCGCGCGACCCGTAGTCTAGCGGCGCCGTGATGTAACGACGCGCCCGCGCTTCTATATATATATACGCACACATCGCGTATACGTGAGTATATATACACGCTCGCGAGACGACAGAAGAGGAAGAAAAGAACACGTATATATGTGAGCACATGCTGCACGTATATAAGGGTATGAAGCGGGCAGACCACGGCCGCTCCTCCTCGCGTGTCTTTCTCTTTTCTCTTTTGCCGCGCGAGTCTGTGTGAGTGCGAGCGCGCCCGCCGAGTAAAAGTAGACTTCCGGCCGTCCTTCGCCAGGCGCGTCGGGGGAATTCCCCGAGATTAACTCTTTTCGAGGCTTGCCACATCACATTTCTCCTCGTGATTTCGTCGACGACTCCGACGTCGACGACGGTGACGTTGACGAGCCGACGCGGCAAAGCCCTAGCTATATGATACCTATATGCTATCTCTCATCAACTCGCGTGCTCGATCCGTGTACTTGTATTATGAGTATATTTATACGCGAGTACACGCGAGTTTTATGACCCTTTTGTTGTTAGGTACAGGGATGCGGTCCTCGCGACGGTATATTGTCGTCCTTTTTCGCGAGTCATTGAGGGAGTGAGACAGTAGAGTTCCTTTGTCGCTGCTTGTGCGATTGTACTTTTACGGCTCCGCATGAATATTTATCGATTTTTTTGCTCGCGGCTGATCAAAATTTATCGCGACTTCTAGAGCAGTGTGTGGTTGAAAATTTTATGGGATTCCAGCCGCAAAAAGAAAAAGCAATTTAATGCGTTGAAATGCGGGAGGGCGTTCTATGCCGTGTTGATGCGGATGAGAAGCTATTTATTATCGCGAAGACAGAGAATTGTTTAATTGTCTCCTATTGAATTTGACCCAATTTCGTTATAGATCCTTAAATTGTATATTTTAAGTGAAATGGCTGTTTAGACTTTTTAAGGTAAGGAGCATCACTCTTCCAAAGATAGTAGCAATCGTTGGCAGATAATATTGAAACTTAAAGTTTGATTCGTTATCAAATATACGTGAGCAACTTCACAACAATTAAGTCTAATCGTTTGATAGTCGGAATGCCTTTGACAACAACTATGGCTTAGTTCCCTCTAAATTGGAACTCACCTCTATTGGAAGTAAACACTTACACGCGTTAATTAATTCTGAGCTTTGAGAGCCAAAGAAGGTAGCAAACCGAGCGCTCCACAACTTATTGTCACAAGTTCAATGCGGTAATACACGATCGCGAAATAATTGGTTTTCCCCAAGGTCTGTTGCCGAGTGCGCGACGGCTTGAAAAGAAAAAGAAAGAAAAAAATAAACAATAAACGATATCTCGTGACAAAAGCGTTCTGGATTAATCTGACACCGCGATACGTGTACATAAATATATACATATAACGCGCCTAACGAACCGCATTCAGCTTACTATATACATGCCCCGGAATCGATTGCGCAGCGCACGACAAAAAGAGTTCGTAAAACATTCCAATCCGAGATTGATCGGCCGAAAAAACACGCGCGCAATATCACGCTCTCGATGCGGCCGACACGGCCAAGGGAGCGATTTCTCCCGCAAAAAAAAGAGCATGCGAGAGCGCGGTGCATCTTCCAAAAAGGAAGAGAAACGCGAGAAACACGCAGCTCATGTGGCGCGCCTGCACTCGCGCACTATCAGCTTTCGAACTCTCGCGCGCGCGCTCCTAATAACACGTCCGCTGGGGAATCCCCAAAGAGGCGCGACGGTGTTGTGTTCCCCCACGCACCGCTCCAGCTGCGAGGGGAGAGGAAGAGAGAAAAAACGATCTAATTGCGACGAGCACGGGGGGGGGGGGGGCGCGGGATTTCCGCGGTCGTTACTTAAAAGGATTTATCGATTCAGCCGTTGTATGCAGCAGCGGCGGCGGACGAGCCCCGAAAAAAAAGAAAGTCGAACGAAGATGGGCCTCGGCAAAGGTAGAGGATATGTAGATATGCAAAAGAAGATACCATGCTGCGCTGCTTTATGAGAGTAATCACCGGTGTTTTTTTTTTTTTTCGAAAGTCGTGCAAACAGCTGCTACTGCTGCAATTTTCTGCGGCCGCCGAAATTCCGCCGCGTTGAGGATTATTGCGGTGATAATGGGTCGTCGAGGGGTCCGTGACTCCGTTCTGCTCGGCCTACTATGCTTAATTTGAATTTACGCAGACTGTTTTATGCAGGAGTTATCTTAATTATGCCGGCGATTCGCTGTATGTATGTGTGCTGCGAGGAGAGATTATTTATATTGTTTTTTGCGTGCACGTATAGCGGAGGGTATTACGTTTTTTTTTTCATTTATCGCATTTGGCTTATCTTGCATTTCTAAACTTTGTATACTTTTTACACGCAATTAGAGAAGATGATACTGTCGCGGTGACTTTTACGTACTCGGTGGTGTGCATAGGAGCAAGTATTGCGAAAATAAAATTTACGTTCACCGTTGGTATATAATGTTATTTATATATATGAAAACGTAGAATTAAGTTTTTAAATATATTTGAAACTTAAACGAGCTAATATTTTTTAAGCGTTTTTAACAGATGTTAGGAATTTTTAATCTTTTACGAATTTTAACAAATAACGAGTCATATGTTTGTATAAAGTATATTTATAAGAAATTATTCTGTTAGTATTAAAGGGGTTAATTAGACATAGTTGATCTATTTCTGTAGTAATCATATATGACATATATTTTTATACCACTCTAACCTCAAAATCACAACTTTGATATGATTTTTCGGCGCTCGTGGTATAAAATACCGTTCGAAACTAGTGCGTAAGTCGATTATTTAGGTGGTGTGACTTTTTCGCACTCGCTTCGCTTGTGCAAAAAGTCACACCAGCTAAATAATCGACTTCCCCACCCGTGTCGAAATGTACTATAATAGCATAATTAGTATTAACAAAGAGATGAAATTAATATCTTTTCTTAAAATGCAAATTCGTTCGTAAATATTATTCGAAATTCGAAAAATACTTTAGTTTTATATTTCAACAATAGATTCAGATTCTGAAAGTCACGAAAACGTATGACGCATAATGTTAATTTGCATAATTAAAGATAAGTGCATTCGATTGCATATCTAAGTTGATTCAAATAATATAAAAGCTAGTGTTTATCGAGCACATACAGTCGAATATCGTTATTTAACAAATGATAAAGATAAACATTATAGTAAACTGCCATTTATCAGGTCTCTTGCTACATCGGGTTAAAAAAATTATTAAATTTTTAATTCAACATTAAAAACATTTTAATTTATAAGAGGGTACTCTAGATAAAAAGAATGAGCAGATCTCCATGCAATCTTTATTTACAGAAACATCCCGATCCGTATTTTTTACGAGCACAAATATCTCAAATGGAAATTTTCCAATTCTAAAAATGTAACCATTCTCTCAAGATCATTAGCCCGCTCATTAAAATAAATCCGCGGCATTTTCTCATAGTTAAAACCTGCCACATAAATCGAGAAAAAGAAACGACCGCTTCCTAAAGGCTCATCGAATTCTCTCTCTGTCGACGGGCCGGTAATGCAATATATATTGCTGTCCGCAAAAGAAAACGCAAAACCGTCCGCCACTATAGGTATATAATTTCCGTCTAACGAATCCTTTCAAGTATGCGTATGAATGTCCCTCTTCCGAGTCTGAGGCCCATACTCGAGAATTTATCCTCAAAAATTTGAGCGTCGACCTCTCGCTCTAATGACCGCGGAGAAAATCGAAGGAGAGAGAGAGAGAGAGAGAGAGAGAGAGAGAGAGAGAGAGAGAGAGAGAGAGAGAGAGAGAGAGAGAGAGAGAGAGAGAGAGAGAGAGAGAGAGAGAGAGAGAGAGAGAGAGAGAGAGAGAGAGAGAGAGAGAGAGAGAGAGAGAGCGTCGATGAATGCTCCCGCCTGTGCATGACATCACGTGGGAATTCCGAGGCTTAAAAATGTCTGTCCGCGTGCCCATACACAGACATTTATATGCGAGTGTATGTGTTTTTATGGGTGTGTGAGCATCCGACAAAGGAAAAACTCTCGGTAAAATCGGTCTTCCATCTACGAGGTCTCGGGAGAGAAGTGTATACATGGAAACGCGAGCCCCGCAGCATGGATCTTGTAACGGGAACACGCAGCTACTCAAGGTGTCGTGCTACTCTCACGGAAAAGACGGAATATGTATATATATGTGTGTGTGTATCTCCACGACGTCAATCAGAGACGTGCGCACAGCGCATTGTTATGTGGCACAGAGATCCGACGTTTTATACGCGGGGACTTTAAATTGGCTCGAGCGCGCTGACCAAGTTTTATTGTGTTATCGTTTGGAGCCCCCCGACGACACGAGACACGTAAAGTTCATTCGGTTAAATGCTTTTTCGAATGGCTTCTTTCTTTCATGGTGGTGCAAAACCTTGAATCGCTAATTTCGCGCCTTTTTGTGAGGCGAATGGATGATGAGAGAGCCGCGCGGCAGTGTTTACACACACTTTTCGAGTATAGATCTCACGAGATAATAAGTTTTATTTTTTTATTGCTTTGGCATTATATTGCTAGGTTCACTGTATAATACTTGAAATGTCGAAACTTTAGTATTGGAAGCAGGAACTGTGCGCACTTTAGGTTGAATTTAGAATAGTTCCGAATTCGAATAGTTCTGATGCTAATGTTTAAGATTTAATTTGGTTTTGCTGTCTCCTAGAGGAAGCTTTGTAATAGTAAAAATTTAAGTTTTGTTAAAAACATGATAGAAATGTGTTTTGAAGTCTCAAGATTCAAAATACATTTTTTTTTTTTTTTTTTTTTTTTAATTTAAAAATTTAGTTATTTATTGTCTTCGAAATATTTTCAAGTCTGACTTTTACGTAACTACATTTATCAATGCTAAATACGCTAAATCTATTTACATATTTGAAAATGAGAATTTTTATAATATTGCTGAAATGATATATACAGGTTGTTAAAAAACAACCGCATTGGGTATATATCACGTGAAAGAGCGGAAAATTCTAAGATAAAAAGTCCAATGAACCAACGCGATCGGATCGATAGATTTTCCGTAATGGATTAATGAAAATTGCTCGATTAGACCAATGAGCGCGCGGCGTTAGCGGCGCGGCGGCGCGGCACCTTCCCCCACTCCGCGCTCTCCGCCGCCTCTTGCCGCTAACGCCGCGCCATCATTGGTCTAAATCGAGCAATTTTCATTAATCGATTACGGAAAATCTATCGATCCGATCGCGTTGGTTCATTGGACTTTTTATCTCAGAATTTTCCGCTGATATATACCCAATGCGGTTGTTTTTTAACAACCTGTATATATCTTAAGGTGATGTCGGAGCCACGCTGATTGGTTGAAAATTTCCTAACCTCAAAAACTTTATATCATAAATAAAAAAAAGTGTACAATCGTAAAGCACAAAAATACGGTGATCGCGTGTTCTTGTTATAATAAGGAATGTTTATAAATGTTATACAGCATTTAATAATTTTTAGTTAAACCAAACAATGGGAAATACGAGGCGAGGTGAGGATGACGTTTCACATAGAAAATTGTAAGATGACCGTCACTTTTACGTAATTCCACGCGTCAATTTTAAGAATATTGCATTATATAAATTATTGAACATTTTGATTATTGAAAATGCTGTGATCCCGCGTTCTTTGCACGATAAAAAATCGTTAGCAACTTAATTTTCTGTATTACGAAGTAAATTTCGCGCGAACAATGGGAAATGCGGCTCGAGGTGGAGGTCACCATCGGTAAAGTTCGCTCCTACATCCCCTTAATGGAGAATTTATTTTGTGCTGAAAGTGTAACTTCATACGTTTGTTGATAAAAATAATCTGAAAAAATTGTAGAAAGTTAATGTGTTTTGTGTCTCGTTGACTGATAAATTCTTTTTTTATTTTTATACATTGTATGCGAAGGTTAAATGCGCAACAAATATAAGTGGAAAATTAGATAGATTCATAGTAATATTTTAGATGAATAAATAGCGACAACTTTAGAAGAAATTTTAGTTAAATATTATATGTCAAAAATGTAATTATAATTATTATCACACGTTTTCCACTCAATCTTTAATTAGGTGTTTGTAAGTAATAATGAAGTACCTCAAAAGCTCATAAATTCTCATTCTTTGAATCTTCAATCGTCATTATTCTATGCATAAATTAGCTGACGCAAAAAACTTCTTTATTTACGTTTAGTTTCATTAACGAAGTTTGATCAAAGGCACTAAAAAACATTTGGATACCTCCGAAAAAAGAGCAACAACAAATCCACGAAATTAATGATGCGACTGCAAAACATTTATTTACGTAAAGCCACGTGATCTTTGCAGCAAAACCGGTTACCCGCCTCGTTGTTCTTCGCGATATCATTCGCGATAACTTAATTTCCACAGTGCCTCAAATTAATGCTATAATACTTATCGCGCGTGTTAACAAATTTTTTCCAGCAGCACCGCAAAAACACTTATCTGCAGTTCCGATCGTTTCATCACACAACCGCCGTAAGACCATCGGCGCTGGCATTAAAATAAAGATGGAAATCCTAAGGAAAAAAGAACTAGCGCACGCCCAACGACGAACTTATCGAAGCCGGGAGCACGCGACCATTGACCCTGCCGCGCAGCTGCGCCGACTGCGCGAAACGCGTAACAATGTCGTCGTCCGTACTTCGAGCTCTCCTCTGTACCCTTTTTCTCATACCCTCCCCCGGTTTTCTTCTCTTCGTTTTACTCGCGTGGCCACCGCGTGCCTCGAACGTGCCAGATTCGTTATAGTCCGGTCAGTGCTGTATAAAAACTGTGCGAATCGCGTGGATGTTTCAAAGCGCTATTTTTCCTATTTTATTACTTTTGCCGTGTGTATCATAATGCAAACTTTGCTCTAGTAAGTGTTATAATTTATGATTCAACTCTCGAAATTCGCATAAGTGCATATATGCACCGATATAAAATCAGTGGTATATACTTATAACTGTCAATCAGTGAATATCCACTAATTATCAGTGGATTTTCACTGATTTAAATTTAGAGAGAAGATTAACAGAAATCCATCCGGAAATTTTAGTAAACATAATAAATTCAAATACATCATAAACTAAATGACAGAGACAATATACTAATATATAAGACTAATTGGCGTCATTAAAGCCTGTGAGGAAACTTTGGACACTTTTAGAACCTTGGTTTGTATATAGGTATATAGAATTTCGACTAGACAAGAGGTCTATATAATAAAGCGGTGAAACGCCGGGGACAAATACCCAGGCCGTCTAAATTACTTTTGGCATCTGCGCGCCGGCGGCATTAATTGCCCTGCACACGCTTTCTTCGTAAATATGTCTCCATCGTTAATATTAAATCATCAAAAATCCAAATATACTTTTAACCGCGTTATATGGGAATAAATATTCACTTTAATTTTAGTATACTTCAAAATACATTATTGCTCTGGTCTAAAATTTTCCACTTAATTATTAGCAGTTTCTACCTCGGGGTATTGTGAATCTATACCCTAGTAAATGGTAAAGGTTAGTAGTTTCCTAGAACCATTATACCTACTTCTGTATGCTATTCAACGAAGTATCATCAGACCCACAGAGATTTTCTCTGAGATACCCTGTCGTTGAACGACTACAGGCTCGTGCTCGACTCCGATGTACACCGGCGTCGTTGCCCTTTTTGGAAAGCGCGCGGGGAAAGTCCCACAGGAGCGTCGGCCTCCTTCTTTCGTGCGCACGTGCATCGCGGAAAAGAGGAGAGAGCGCGCGCGCATGCTGTTATAAGGCTCTCTTCGGCCGAGACGGATTTATGCGAGGCCCCCGAGAGCCGCGAATAATCGAGTTAATTTTGAGGATGTTGAATTTATCGCGCCGGGGCTACCTACTCGATCGAATGTTTCGGCGTCTTTTTGTTCCGGGTTCTTGCCGAGATGGTGGGAATTTCGAGGGCGAAGAAGGCGTACGCGGAAGAGGAGGTTCCATGAGGGATTTTGACGACTTGTAATTGTCGCTGTCGGGGTAATTTTAATATAGTGTATAAGGTGTGGTTTGATAAAAATAGAAATTCCGTCATTTATAGAAACGACAGACATCTTCAATTCGACATTCCAGGGGATATAGTTAATGTAAATAATATTTGCAATGGAATGATAAGGACATCATCGTGAAGGCACTTTTAGTCAAGTGAATCTTATCAAAGTTAACTAAAGATTGGGATTTTCCAAGGTGTAATTTTACGAAAGAACGTCTGAGCTTATCTGGCGCCTGAACAAATGGTATCGTGCCAATATTTACTAACGACAATACATTTCGTCGGAAAAATGTTTGAACGAAGCTTTAATTGATTTCACTCCATTTTATAGTAGCTCGTAAGTCAGTCAATAATAATATTTAAAATAGTTTGAAACGTTTAATTCTCGTTTAAAAGTAAAACTTGTTGTGTTTAAAAGTATAGACCGTATTTTAAAATAGGTTACCCATCGGGGGGTCCAAAGTTTAGACGACTCACTTGAAAATTGAAGTCAACTATAGACGTGCTCGGTTTCGATATAAGCTACTGCCAATTGTGCAAAATTTCGAAATTCTAAATTACGAAAATTATATTTTCGAATCTAACAATTCACCTACTGTCCAAAACATCGAATTTCATCAATACGATTTCAAAGCAAATATAACTTGTTTCTAATGATTTATTTCGAAATATGTTTATTGTATCCCTATTAAAATTCTATTAATGAAATTCGATGTTTTGGATAGTAGGTGAATTGTTACATTCGAAAATATGATTTTCGTAATTTAGAATTTCGAAATTTTGCACAATCTGCAGTAGCTTATATCGAAACCGAGCACGTCTATAGTTGACTTCAATTTTCAAGTGAGTCGTCTAAACTTTGGACCCCCCCTAAAATAGTAAAAGCATTTTAACTTACCATTGTAGTTCCTTTGCTCCAAATTTTGTGGGATAATTGGCAAACTTTTTCCTTGAAGCCATGCTCGTTCAGTGTCTGTTAAAGGAGCGGTTAGCGCCTTTGCACAGTCATGGTCTCCAGAAGCACAAGCAACATGCAGTGGACTATTGCCTTTGAAATTTCTCACAGTAGGATCAGCTCCAGCTAAAATTAACCGCCGCACAATCCTTGGTTGGTGTGTTAATACTGCAAGATGTAAGGCTGACTGGGCATTATCGTTCAAGATGTTAAGTAAACACGAGTTAGGGGTAATGCCAATCAAGAAAAATGCTGCTTCAAGATATCCTTTGACAATGGCGATGTGTAGTTGTCTGGATCGAATAAAATCAATTTGTTAAAATCGATTTAAAATAATTGTGTTTAATTTTTTTAACCAAAAATTAAAATGTCTTAAAATATAGTAAATAAATTTTAACTGTTTACTGATAAAACTAGTTGAAAACCTTACATACCAGCATGAAAAACTTTAGTTTCAGAAAAGTTGATTTGGCTGAAGTTTGGGAAAACTTATGTAATAAGATAACCTTAAACTTGTGCAGTCCCAAAATATTCTTTGAATTTTTTCTAAACATCAAAAAGCTTTAAAGTTTGGAACGGTTTATTGCACAAATTTTTCTAAACTTTAGCCAAACAAACATTACCCAAATATTTCTTAGATGAAAATTTTTGACATATGAAATGTGAAATCTTAAGTTTGTTACAAAAATTACCAAACTGTTAAAGGTGTTGGTTAGTATTTTCACTTAATTTTTTAAAAAGTGTACCAAAATATAAACAAAATACTCACGTATCACCATCATGATCTTGAGCGTAATACATTTTCCAAGATTCTTGAAGTTCATCATTCTTGACCTCTTCAGAAGTAAATTCCTCAGTATCAGGATTTATGATACCACTATCTACATTTATAGTAGATTCTTCCTTAAGTGATAACTGGCTCAATGTCTCAGTGAGACCAAGATTTAAACCACTGTCGATAGCCTTCACTGGTTCAGGCGCTATTTTATGATCACCTTCATTCCTCCTGTCTTCATTCTCCAGATCTATGCTCAGTTCAGAGCTCATCAAATTACTTCCAGACAAGAACCCAGAATCTACGTGGGTGTCTACCTCGTGCTTTTCCTCCTTACTCGCATCTCCATCGGTACGGTCCATTTCGCTTTGCTTCCACATCTTGCTGACCTTAGCGGAACACCTATGAGAAGGTCCACCTAAAATGGGCAAAAAGTTATTAAAAACGTTTCGTTTCTTTGCTATAAGATAAGGTTTTCACGGCGCGAAACGATCTCCAGAGAGCAGAGCTCACCTGCACTTTCACTTTTTCTACGGTAAAAACTGCGCGCCTGGATAGCACGCGCAATTCCCAAAGTATAATTATAGAAACTACTCGCGCCAAGTTTGTCGCCAGCCAAAGCACACGCACCGCTACACCAGGAAAACGAATCTTGACCACTCTAAAAACAAAAAAAAAAAGAGAACGGACGGACGTAAGACGACACTGTGGCATACGGTCGTATGTAAATGGGATTCGCAAATATACAACATCCCCCGAAAGCACAGCGAGAAAAAATCAAGTACTCTCTCGAAAATCCTCATCACGGAGTACTTTTACGAAAGGAAGAAACGAAGGCATCGATCGGATTCCAGGCCGCCGAGTGTGTAAACACATACGCGAGCGCTTATAGGTTAACCGCTATGCTCTCTGACATAGGTTGTGTCCCACAGTCCCACTGATATACGCGTGACGATACTTACTTGGCAGACGACGTGCGGGCCGTCGTCAACAAAAAAGTTGACGGGATAGCGAAGATACACTGCTTTTCCTCCTCTCCGCGTCAGACACACAGCACAATCACTTCTCCGTTCCAGTAGAAGCAGACGCACAGTGGTAGCTGGACTAGAGGACTCTCTATTTTGCTCAATGCAGGAACCCGGAGTGAAGATAGCGAGAGGAAGAGAATCTCTCCGTGGGAACTCTATCTCTCGGAGAGCGCGTCACTTTTTCTTCGGCGCGCGCATTCTCCGCCACCTCGTAGAGTCGGTTGCACTCGTCGGTCTCGTCCTCCTCCTGGACGTTGTCGTCGTACTCCTTGTGGACGTCGTTCTCGTTGGTTCACGCTCCCTCAACGAGCGCGTCTCAGGAATAGCGTAGAGAGTTGGTGAGGGAACACTAAGTACGACTACTTGTGCGCTCTGTCACAGACGTGTACTTACTAACTCACTGCCTGCGTCTGTGCGCCAGTGTCTGTGGCTGCGTTGCGTGCTGCGCGCGAGAGTATTCCTATACTGACGCGCACCTGCGCTCTCTTGTTCTATAGCTGCTGTAGACTACACTCCTAAACGTCACGGGAAAACCAATTTTTTCTCTCATGCAAACGTGCTACGCAGCGCCTGCCTGCACACTGAACTCGAGGGTCAAAGCTATCACGCTCCTATGCAGACTTAGAGGAAGCCAGCTTCTGACTGCGACTGCACTGCTCTGTGCCATGCGTCGTGAGTTTTGACATTGCTGTTGTATGTCGTCTGCTATTGGTGGAGAGGCGAGGAACAACGGGCGCTTGCCGCTTAGCGCGCCGCCACGCCAGTTGCAAACTAGGAATGGAGTTATGGAGTATGGAGGAGTAGACTAATGGACTAAAATCGACGTTCGCCGAATGCAGCGCCACCACTACGGCGCGGAGATTTCAAATTATACCGGGTTTCTCCGCGTTGGTCGTTCTTTCTTTTTGCTCTATGTATTCTATGGGTTTTACCCACTCTCTGATATGTGCGCTTGAAAGGGTTTATTCGTTTTCAAATGCTTTCCTTTATTTTGACTCTGATAGCTATAGGTATACAAGCATTAGGTCAGCACAACCATTATATGCTATAATTATAAAGTGATATTGTATTATGCTACGGATATTTTTTTGGGTTTTTACGAAACCTTTAACAAGTTTCATATTATTCAAAAAATATTATGAATAAATGTGTGGGTGAAAAGTGCGAAAGAGATGTCGATTTCAAAATTTGCATTATAACGATGAAACTAGACAATTAATGTTGCTGCGGTTGAAATTTCCGATGTGGTAACGTAATTACGTGAATCACAAAGTTCTATGTGCTTCATTTGATTGACGGTGATATAATAGTGAAATCTTTAATTAGCAATTGTCCGTAATATAGAACTTAAGTAACTACTTTTCCGGAGGAATGAATAGTTTATTAATTATTTTAACAGTGATAAGGGTAAATTTTATATTAAATACAAAATTGTATTATTAAAAATTATTAGTGATAAAGTATAAAACCATATTTGTTACTTTTGAATTAAATAAATTTTACGAAAGTACACTAGATAAATAGTTTTACTCTTTAGAACCAATAATCAGATGAACATTTTTTAAATCTTGTTTTCTTTAAAAATCGTATACCCCCTATAACATATTTTATAGTTGTATGTAAAACAATATCGAATCTCAAATTTTATTCGATTCTAGGTTTCTTGGTTTTATGTTGTTATTAACACAAAAATAAAATTAATAAAATAAAAATTTTTTTTTTAACTTACAGTAACTATTTTTAATACTTTCGCAACAGTTTCTATGATTTATACAAAAAATTAGTGAAGAGCAGTTAGCAATTTTATTTTTAATCGTATTAAGAAAAATTAATAAAGAAAAATAATTATATGAGATTTATAGTTTTTTTTTTACGATTTATAGGTAGTTAAAATTTAAAGATTAAATCTATACTATATATGGATATATTGTTCAATAGTTTAATACAGTGGTAAATTCCAATAGTTTAAAATAGTTCCTAGACAGAAGAACTTTATGGCCGTACTCAAAGGGAATTTCAAAATTTGTATGTGAGAACCTACGGGAACTTTCGGCATGGCTATATGCGAATGAATATACTTACAAGTTTTTCGAATAAAATTTTCTAAACAATTTTATATTTATCAAGACGGTAACCATTAATTTGTTTTAATATTACGTATTTTTATTGGACACTATAATTTTCACAAACTGCCTATGTAAGTGATTTAAATACTTTGCAGTAACAGCACTAAGTCAGGGTTGCAAATTTTAGACTTTCTCAAGCCGGAAGCATTTTCGGACTCGATGAAGAGCGAGTCCGAAAGTGCAAAGGAACTTCGGACTCAATTCCAATTGAGTCAAGAAGTGCAAACGTATTTCGGACTCGATCAGGGCCAGATCAAGGTATGTGGTGGCCCCCGGGCCTAAGTACGGATGGGGCCCACTATAAGGATTCAAAATTCAATGTCTTGAAATTTGTCACAATTTTACATACAAAATTCTTCTTGTACAAAGACGTTTACTTAAATTTAAGGAAGACAAGAGTGGAAAATACCCTATAAATCTCATTTATAATGGTTTGTTTTTTACTTTTTTTGATATAAAATCGCTAATAATGTCATCAAAATCGATACATTTTAATAAATTATTTTCTATGCACATTACACTACATTCATTTAATTTTTTTTTTGCGTCATGGTACTCCGAAAGTCGTTTTTTATTAAAGCTAATCGAGAAAATGATCTCTCGCCACTACAATTAGTAGGAAGTATACATAAAAATATTCACATAGCTACCTCAACATTTGGAAAAACAGATGGAAGCTTTGCAGTATATAGTAACTGGTATATCTTCTTAATTGATTTTTTAATTGCCACATCAAGCTTAGCCTTTGGTTCCACGTATAATTTAAAGTGAATAAATTCAGGTGCAATAACAGATGCATCGAAATCATTTGGATAGTTTTCACACAGTTTTTTACACTTTTTTATTATACTCTCTTCATCTATATCTAAGATATTACTAATAAATCCAAATCTTTCAAATATAGCTGTATATTCTGTGCTTCGACGTTCGAGTTCCATCAATAATTTATCAATAATTGGCAGAAAAACTTCAATCTTAAATTTGTCTTTACCTTGTAAGATCATATTTTTAGTCGAAGAATCAAAAAATGTCGTATCTCAGACACACCAAAACGTTTCATCGTAAATCCAAATTTGGTGATTTTTTAAAAATTTCACTTGTAGGTTCGTTAGAACTTGAAAAATGACCAGACAAAATTTCAAATCATTCTGATAATTTTTAGTGCTATAATTTAAGTAAAACAAGTAAAACAAGTAAGACAAATTGCATGTCTACGTAATTCCCTAATGTGCGTGGATCTCGTATCCCGCTCCTACTTGCGTTTAAAAATTATTTAAATGATCGTTTTGCTTTTTTTTCATGTCTACATGACTACCTTATATTCGTAGACCTCGCGTCCCACGGCTACTTGGGTTTAAAAATTGTTTAAATAATTGTCTTACTTATTGTTGCACATCTACGTAATTCCCTAATATGCGTGGACCTCGTGTCTCCCGGCTACTTGGGTTTAAAAATTATGTAAATAATAGTCTTGCTTATTGTTGTACATCTACGTAATTCCCTAATATGCGTGGACCTCGTATCCCCCACCTACTTGGGTTTAAAATTGTTTAAATGAATGGTTTTTTAGCGGCACTGATTTCCAATAAAATAACAATTTGAATGTAGTCAATTCCGAAGCATATGAAACCTTCTTAGCATCGGAATGGTGTAAGCTCATTACTGAGACTCCGCGATTTTATTTGAAAAAAAAAATTGATTTCCAATTACGAGAAATTTTATTCTTTAATTTTTATCCCGAAAACTTAACATTGTATCAAAAAAATTCATAAGAAAAAAGATGCATTAAGTAAATCTCTAAAAGTAACTGAATAGATCTGATAAATATCATGATAATAGTATATTATATTTCTATTTTCATCACGCTTCTCATGTCTGAATATTGTGCGTGTAATGCGCAATATTGAGACATAAATATTGTGATGCTTCAGTGACATTTAATATTTTTTTGAGAACGCGAAACTTTCAAACCGCATTTATTGAAAACTTGCGATTCGTAGGTACCATAAAACATTTTGGGGCGCCTGAAATACGATAGAGCATATCTCAGTCAGCGAGTGACGATACTCCGTTCTAAGGCTGCAGGAGATACGATGGATCTCACGCGCACCGGGAAATGCGTTAGAATGAATGGGACGAGATACGCTACTGTTCGATGGTCCGACCGGCGTAAGATAGAGCCGCTCGAAACCATCGATATATGTGAAACACGCTCTCCTTGTGTAGGTCATTATTGGCTTTTGATTAATTAAAAATTTGTTATTGTGCAAGATCTTACCAACCCCTGCTCCTTTCAAAGAATCTTATTTCTTGTGAGTTCCTAGTTCTGCTGTTTTTAATATGTCAATTTAGAATTTATTTAAACGTTTAATTAGTAAATAAATGTTTTGCTGTTGAAATAGGGGTTCAGTGTTTTTTTCTCGAAAAAGTATTTTTTTGCGGGATATATGGCTTTATGTTTATGGCTTTTTCAATATTTTTTTAAACTTGATGGGGCCTTCCAAGCTTGGAGGCCCCGGGCCCAGGCCCGAGTAGGCCCATGCTTAGATCCGGCCCTGGACTCGATTCCAAACGAGTCCGGAAGTACAAAGGACTTCCGAACTCAAGAGAGAATAATCGTATGGACTCAAGCATTTGCAACCCTGCCCTAAGTAAATGCGTTACTTATAGGTGAATTTTGAAAAACTTCGAGCATTCGTCATAAAATTCATCATAAAATCAACGTTTACTCGTCTTTAAAAGTTGTCACAACGTATTGAAGCGATGGCTTTCTTGGGTGCACAGCTGTGCGACGGCGCATGCCGCATGCATGAGAGCGAGAGAGACAGAGCGAGAGGCGCGCAGCGGGAGTAATGCGGGGCCGTTCAGGCATTCACTCAAACATAAGCCTCTTTATAGGCCGGCGATACTTAGAAGGTTCAAGAAGCTCGAGAGCGTCCAAACTTATAGGATACTCCCAGTTTACAGGACTGCGCAATAAATAAACCGCACTTTTTGTGAAATAATACTGTAACATGAGTCACTTCCATATTACTTATAATTGCGTTATCGTTATCCTTTTTTTCTACTCGGAAAAACCTCAGTCATCCGTGACCCATCATAACTTATAGCATCGCCAATTTGAGACGCAATCAAGCAAAACGCTTATGTGGTGCCTAGAGGAACTATCTCGCTTCAAGTGTTTTTTTTCTATACTTTATAAAAATTTCATACTATCGAGAAGTAGTCATTTTAATATTCTTAATCGTTTGTGAACGTAACAGGAAGGAAATTAGATTTTCAAAACAAAATATATAATATTATATAACTGTATATAATTTCACAAGTTTTTCAAAGAAATAAAAATAAAATTTCTTTAAATTATTTATACTTAAAGAAAATTCTATTGTATGGAGGTTTAGCTCACATGCCACGTCGTCTTCAAGATGCGTTACATAAACTGTCATTTTTAATTAACAGCTTTAAAAATCGCAATATCAAGGATAAAAACAACATTAACTTTGTTATAAGAATGTAATATTACATTTAATCTGAACAATATTTTTCATAGTGATATTGATCATCTACTCTGTTATGAAAACTTCAATATATTATGCTTATATGTATAGCTATAGCATGATTAACAACTTAAACTTTCATGAAATGGAAAAATGAATTTATTCGGATTCTTGAGCGATTCCGGAATAATATAAATTTTTCATGGCGCGCACCGTAATGGAAACTTGTAATTCTGTCGTCCGGCGCGTGTAAAGATCGTACGTTGTGCACCAGGTGTACATTAATCACTAATGAGTCGGGATATGAGTTGCATCGCTCGAAGGAGAAAAAAGCTGGATTAGAGATCGTTAAGAAAATTGTAACGAGCAATGGTTTTTCCTAATGGACCTAATGGACCGGGCGGCGCCTGGGTATTTCCTATACAAATAGAAATTTACCGTTGCTATGTGCGTTTCTCTTTTCTAATGGCTGTCCCATCGTTACAACGCCTTCAAACATAGCATTTCCTTTCAATACCAACAAAGTGGCAAGGCTTCAAGTTTATTTATTTCTTTATTTTGCCAGGAAAGATCATTAAAAAATTTAATTTTTTTTCAACTTAATGTGAATACCTCATAAAATAATTTATAAAAAAGCATCTATTTATAAAATAATGACTTCTGCCAATTTAGTTCTTTATGTAAGTACATTGTGTTTCTGATGTATGATGACATGTATTTTTTTGTCTGATTTTTCATCAGAAATAATAACATGTCTAGACAAAAACACATTAAAATAAATTTTCTGATTCTAGTTTTTTTCATAAGATTAAGATGACAGTAAATTGAGGTCACAGGCGATAGAGGATAGGTATAAAAGTAAAAAGATTTTTTTTAATTAATAAATTTGAATATTTATTTCATATTTATAAATTAATTCAGTTTGATTTGTATTTACTTATTATAACATGTTCATTAATGCTATCGCAATAAAAAATTTATAATTACAATATTTACAAGTTCTATTTACAATAAAGCTTATATTATTCAGTACTTTTCAGTGGCTTTGATATGAAACACCACTACGTATTTCGGGATTTTTAGATCGGCATGATAAACACTTTTGCGATCCATACTATCGAAAATTACCATTACCATGGTAGGAACATAAAAATACATATTTATATTTATTTATATAAATACGATGGTGTGCTAGTTAAAATACTAACTTTTCAATTTTTCATTCATAAAGTCATGCATTACTTCAATTCATACTTTCATCGAAATTTAGCAATATACCAATTTATTTGTCGTGAATTTTTTTTGTATAAAAATAAATTTCTTACTGATGGATTATAGGAGAGTTATTGTACAGTTTTATACTATGGAATAAATGAGAAACTCAGCGGTTTTTGTTTCACAACGTTAACCTGAGATCAACTTTGATTCTCACTGCATCAGTTATGCAGGAACAAATTTATTTAGTTGTCTAGTGCAAACTTATTTTTTTTTTTTAAATTGAATCTTACTACTCTGTAATAGGTGAATAATGTTGAAGCTATGGCTATTTTTTAAATGATTTTTAATTGCTGGGTAGCATTTGATATATATATCCAAATTTAAATCTAATTTTCGTTTTAAATCCTCCCTCATAACAATTTTTGTAAATTTTGGAAAATTTAATGTGCAACGACATATTTTCAGGTAAACAAAACATGCCGATAAATTCTCATATGTGAATAAATACGTGACATCCATATGTCAGCCTTTTTGAACGTACAACAAACCAAATACTCGCTTCACAACACAAATCAATAGAATTAATGTAATTTCTAGATGTTTCAGTCACTCGAACGCCAGAGCTACCTTAATCGCCCCAAAGACGAAGTTGCTGTGTCTTTTTAAATATCTCAACCATACTTATAAATAATTATGACGTAGACTAGCTCCGGCTTGCACGGATAGAGAGAATTAATAAAAGACGCTCACGTATTCAAGAAATATGAGACACAAGCTAAATTAAAAAAAAAAAACTAAAAGCCTACAAACAAGAATTTTAAATTTCACTCGTTATAGCCAAAAACATTTTCATTTAGCAGTGCACCTTAGCTGCTACGCAGATTAATTCTAATACCACCAGAAAAAGTGATATAAAATGTAAATCAGTTATCCCTCTATGTGCATAGAATTACTCTGTGTCTAGTGCACGTACCTTGCAGAATGGTAAAGTCGAGTGAGATTGTTAAGCATCCAATGTAATACAGCATAAAACACGCATAATAGGCAATAGTGCGTATAAATTTTTTCCCATATAATATAATAATCCGTAACAATTTAAATTCGCTACCTACATAACCTGCTGATTACTCTCAATCTCCATCCTACGTATCGCAATAATAATATAATCTCATTAAAACTTAAACAGTCAATTTATTATCCTAAACATCACCTGTCAACAACTTACTACGGCAAACGTGCTATACTACTCCCAGCTATATGCCGGCAAGCTTACGCCGAGGCTTGAGCAGCCGCGACCCCTCGTCCAAAGACGTTGAAGCCCTTATTGCTGCTGTACTCCTCCTCGTCGTCGTCGTTCGCGAGAGTCATCGGCGTGGCACCGAGGCGCACGAGCTCGCGCGCCAGCTGCTCGTCGACGCAGCTGGCCAGCTGGTAGGCCGTGTAGCCGGAGTAAGTGGCGGCGTCCAGGTGGGGCTGGCACTCGTGCGCCAGGTACAGCACCGCGGGCAGCTGGCCGTGCTCGAGGGCGAGGTGTAAGGCCGTACGACCGCCGAGCGACTCCTGGGCTTCCAGGTCCGCGCCAAGCTGGACGAGCAGGCGGATGATCTCCAAGTGGCCTCGGGACGCGGCAAGATGTAAGCAGGTCTCACCTGGAAGCAAGGAAAAATACGGGTTTTCTTATTTAATTACCGTTGGATTTTGGCTTTTTTTGTTGGGAGGGGATAAGTTATTCACTGCACGGGTGATTTTGAAAGTAATTTAAATAACTACTGACACTTGATACGTTCCCATACATTAACGATATGGATATAAAATATTCTTTTGAATTAATATTATTTTTAAACGGTTTATTGAAATGTTTAATATAAAAAAAGAAAAAGAATTTTAGCATTAATAAGTACTACACTATAAGATGTTTTAAAGATTGTCCCTACCGTTCAAATTCAATGGAAAAGCAGCGAAAAAGCTGAGAAATCACAAAAATGAGTCACTGCATATACGGGAAGCTTCGTGCAAGTCAGTTCCAGGATCGAAATCAATGGCATATTGCATATTCATTTGCAAGATATATAGATATAATTACATCGCACTGCGGAAGGAATAATAATGATGCGTAAGAGAGACTTTTGACATTGAATTCTACAAATTTGCAATTATTAATGCTGTTAGTCAGGAAAACGGTAGAAATTTAACTTTTCGATTGCGTTTTTTTCATGTGCATATATGTATGATCCAAAATCGCTAGAAAAAAAAATTGCTTAAACCAGCAAAAAATTTGATATTTATTTTACAGTATAAATCTTTTTTCTTAAGTTCTTAAGTGTCACCTGTAAATTTACGCAACAGCTTTAAAATATATTTTATATTGAAAAAAGTAGATTTCCAGACGTTTTTTTAGCTTACTGGGATTCCCCAGAATTTTATCACTCTTATGTGTATCTAAAACGTAGTCATCGTCATGTTTCAAAAATATAATTTAAATGCAATCATAATCTACACAACAGTGACATAAAAATTAAATTATGTTATATAGTTATTAAATACAAAGTCATTTCTTTTACTTTGTCTTGTGATTGCAGTATAAAACTAGGATAAATTACTTAACAGTCGATCAAATTTATGTTGAAAACTTTTAATTATTATAAAAAATTATTTTTAAAATACATATTCTTATAAAATTTTATTTATGCTTAAATCATGCGTTCTATTTTTGAGCTTTCTTTTAAGTTTCAACCAGAGTTAAAATTGGGTTTTATTCTCATTACCGGATGTTTCCAAGATCAATTGTTTTATAGTATCTTCAATGTAAGCAGGGAAAAAAATGAAAGAAATCATCATCGTAACGGATTATTTTATGATGTCATTCACACTATTAGGCGTACGATCAACTTTCGAACATCGCGGATATCGCGTGGGGAATTCCGAAAGGCTCTTCTTCACTTGGCTAAAGTCGGCCGTACGTAAAGCGTACGTAACGCATGATGTTTGAACACAATTTTTGCTGAAAAACCTTGGCTGTCATCCTAAGCAAGTCACCCTGCGCATTAATGTAATTATAGCATATCAAGTCAGCAAATCATATTCCTTCAGAACACTTGCATTTTTAATAATTACATCAAATTAAATAAAATGAATTTTTAAATTAACCTTTATTAGTATTAAACGATAAAAGTGCAATCAATTTCGTAAGAACATATATCTATAAATAAAGAAGAATCTTTCGAAATGCGTTATCTCAGCAACTTCATTAGGCTACATCCGACGCGAAATCTGATAACCAAAAAGTTAATTAGAAAGATATGGGACAACTTCAGTCTGGATCATGACGAAACTCGTCTTTTTCGCTAAGCGTTTTCGATAACCCGCACTAAAAAAATTAATCTTCGAAATTCAAGTATAACTAACTTTCAACCAACCTCCCGAAAATGTTTCAAGTGGGAAGAGATCTATACAGGTAACGACCAATCAATGCAAACTAAACCCTATTTTGAAAGAAATCTCTACAATCTGGTTTTCCCTTCCTACACGAGACGCGACGCGTATAATGTTATCACAACAAAGGTCGCCTGAACCGCGCGTAACTATTGTTTGCCAATGCGATAAGGTTGCGGTAAAACCGCCTGACGTCAGGCGCCGCGAGCCTGATAAAAATAAGTCGAGCACAGCCGGCGCGCGCACCTGTGTCTCTCGCAAATATTTTTTCTTCCCGCCTTGCAACCGCGCGTTTACTGTTACACCTCCGCCCCCCCCCCCTCCACACCATATACTTAATTCTCGCAATAACAACAAGTACAACACAGATGCGAGTCCCCGTACGAGTTCCCGGAGGTGACGGACGGCTTCTTCAGCGGCAACGGCAAGGATGAGAAGAAGCAGCCGTCACCGTGCAACCCACAGCCCGCGACTCCCGTGCCCGCCACCAAGAAGTGCGAGCCCCCAAAGCCAGCCCCGGAGAAGAAATCCTGCGAGCCGAAAGTACCGGCATGCCCTCCCGAGAGCACCGCGAAGAAACCCGGCGGCTGCCCGCGCCGTAGGAATCGCAAGTCCAAGAAGCTGCCGCGCTCGCGCAACCCCTTCATCGTCTTCTTCCTGTCGCTGTACTACAAACAGCCGGAACGACGCGTGACGGAGGTGGCACGCGAGGCCGGCAAGGAATGGTGCCGCATGACCGACGTGCGGAAGGAGCTGTACCGGAAGATCGCGCGCGTCGAACAGAAGAGACGACAGCGCGGGCGCACGAGGTGCAAACCCACCAACCGACGCCTGCAGCGTAAGACCAAGTGCTAAGAAGAGAGAGAAAGAGCGGGAGAGACTGGGAAAGTCCGAGCCTATGGATCCCGTTACCTCGCAATTCCAATGGGGAAGTCGAGGTAGCCGAGCGTAACTTCCTGGAATTGTACGCTCAAAATTGTGTGTGCGTTGAGTTTCGCGTATTATTTTCTATCCAGTGTGAAGTAACTGTTATATATATTTTCAAATTTTCAAGTAAACCATGGACGACAACAAGAATTTTAGCTCAAATAAAAACGGTACGGCTTGATTATCGTAATTGCAACTGTGTTTATCGGACTTTTATTTATCCGCGTACGTATAATGCTGCACAACAATATCCGCTTACTTATCGAATTGGCCTGGCAGTCAATAAGAGGTCATTGCTAAATTTTTCGACGTCAGCACTCGGTCGTTTCCGCAGTTAATTAGAAAAAAACCGGGTTTGAGAAAAACACTTGGTGTGAGAAACGTATATAATATACACTAGCGCAAAAATTCAAGCTATTCGAGCTAATGAATATTTAGCCCATTCGCGAATCTCCGCCTCTAATCAAATGACGCATTAGAAACCAACGGACTTCACACTGTGAAATCATCATCATGATCTTCCCATGTATATATCCCCGAGATCGGAAACGCCCGAAACTTTCGTAGACGAGAACATCACCTCTCTAAATAAATCTGGCCTCATCGACCTAGTCTATTACACCCGAGGAAAAGAAAAAGATCGCGTGACGCGAGAACTAGGTACTTATAACTGCAGTTGTCGAAAAACCCCGCGCCCGAGCGTTGACCCCGAACCTCCGCGCCGCAATTTCTGCCGCAGTCGTGTTGTACATACATGTTATACACGCGAGAATAAGTGCCACCTACATGGCATACACACATATACATATCGTATGAAAGTATAACGCTAGACGTCGGCAGTAGCCAAGTACGTCAAGTAGTGACGCAGTATAACCACGCGGCGTGTTTTCCACACGTCACGCGTGAGTATCGCGGAAAACAGCGTCGAAATTTCCTCGGTCTTCTTTCTTTCCTCCCTTTGTATCTTTTTCCCGAATGTCGACACACGCCGGAAGATATTTTATCGCACTTTCGAGACTGATGTGGAAAAAGGATTGCGCAACGTAAGCGCGTCAGTTTTATTTACCGACGATATCATGTGCTTTTTCGGCGATACCGTCGGTGCGCGATGCATCAGGCTGCAAAGTTTCGTTGGTTATCCGAGCAAATTTTTTTCAGAGCTTTTTTGAAATGTAGAAAGTAATTGAGCAACGACCAGACTTATCGCCCGCCTTTTCCTTATTTATATATATAAATATAAAAATCTGTTATATACGAGATAAAAAGTTTTTAATTTTCAAGATCAAAGGTCCATGAATAAATTCGATCATCTCTTTTTAATAGACGGCGCAGAGTTGCGGTGACGTACATATGCATGTACAGGGCCGATCGAAATTCGCGAGACGGGCGCCCGGTCAGATATATTAATTAATGCGGGCGCGTTTCTTTTTTTACGAAAGGCTCTTTGTGGGTCAAGAAACCACAGCTATAGCGTAGCGTCACGCGCTTATATGCTCGGGATTACCCGAACTTTGATTTCACTTGTGCGCGCATGCCTCGCTATTTCAAGACCGGGCGTGTGAACAAACGGGAAAACCAAAAAAGATTCCCAACACTTGTCCTTTCTCGCACTCTCCAGCCAAACTCTCACGTGTTTCTCAATAAGCGTATAGTGCAAGTACAAGTTTTTTTTTTGGCACATGTTTACATTTACGTGATAGAACTATTATTGACTTTCTATATATAGATATAGATGATAATATTTTATGCTTATATATTATTAAAAACATAAACAACCAACCCTTTAGTCTTTTAATGGTCATAAATGAATTTTGATGGCATGTAAATTTTTCTTTTTAGTAGGAATATTTAATAAGGAAAAATATGCTACCAGTTATTGTTGACACCCATATAAGAAACAAATAAATAATAATAATTTATGTTAATAATTTTTTTATAAGGAAAGTGTGTCAGTAGTTATAAATTTGCATTTATAATTTTCTAAAACTATAAAGTGGCAGAAATAACGTATTGGAATAATTTTACTTCATTAAAAATATGAACTCACCATTGTAGTTTGGCTGCTCCAAATTTTGAGACATAGTTGGTAATTTTCCTGATAATGAATCCTTATCAAATGTCGTAACTGGCTCAGTAAGAGCTTTAGCACAATCAAAATTACTAGACATACATGCTAAGTGAAGAGCTGTATTGCCTTGGTGATTTCTAATAGATAGGTCAGCACCGGCAACAACAAGTCTTCTTACAACTTTTGGTTGGTTGGTGATCACTGCAAGATGCAATGCTGTTTGTACATCATCGTTCAAAATGTCAAACAAGCATGGATGTGGAGCCATGTTAATTAAACTTAAAGTGGCTTCGAAATAGCCTTGAATGATGGCAGTGTGCAGAAGCCTGAACAGAATAGAAAAAAAAGATTATTATAGTTTCAACATAAAATTTTATTTTTATATATATATGAAAAAATCTTTTTATTTTGATTAATTTAGCCACAATAAATATTATTCATTAATTTAGGTTTGCATTTATTTAATTTTTTAATAATATTAGAAAGATATTAATAAAAATAGAACTATTTAAATAAGAATGCCACTGTTTATATTTTTAGAGATAATCAATATTTGTTACAGCCCTATAAATATAGAAAAAACTTTACACTACAGGCTATACCCACAGTCTCTAGATAATTGTTCCAATAGTGAAAAACTCTTGGGTTTTTCCCAAAGAAGTCTTTGTGTTTATATAAAGACATGCTTGAGGTTTCTCCAGGTCTTATGAAACAGTTGAAAGAACACTCATAAAGTATTGGCGTGGGATTCCCCAATTTAATCAAAATTAACAGACTTGAGAAAGGATGATATAAAATATAATTTTTTATGTACTTACGTATCACCATCTTCATTCTGTGTGAAATAAATTCTCCAAGGTTCCTGATAAACTTCTTTTTGTTTCTGTGCACTTGCAGATACTCTTTCACAATCAATACCGATGGCTCTTGACTCTGTTATAGACTGTAGATGTGCTTCAGCAGAGTTAAGTTTGTTCAAAGACACCTGTTTCAGTGATAACTGATCAAAGCTATCACTGAGACCAAAGTCTACGATGCCACTGTCAGTATAATCTTTTATCGAATCAATAGACACCAATTGAGTATCTTCAGGTATAGAATTTGAAGAAATCTCCGAACTGTTGTAGTCAATGGAATTGCAACTGGATAAAAATCCAGAGTCTCCAGTAGCAGAATCTATGCAGCACTTGTCAGCACTGCTGGGGCTATCCGACTGCTGCATCCACATTTTTGTTGCTGTCGAGTTATTCAACTTAAGATGCAAAAATAGTCACTAAATTTTTGGCAAGTAATAATGGCACTGGATTTCCGCGTATCGAAAGCCAAAGCCGAGGAGTCAAGGTAAACGAGACTTTGTCAGCTAAGCAATCGACACGTTAACCGGAAAACAAAGGAAAACAAAACGGCGATAGCACTGTTGAAAAGCAGGGCTAGCTAGGTTCTCGATGCCGTCGACGATCCTTGATAACTATCCTTGTACTTGCTGTCCAGGTAAACCTCACACTCCCTCGCGAATCTCATTCCACACTTCGCGCCTCGGTGAGTATACGAAATTGCTCGCGTTACAGAGAAACTATACTGAGCGCAGACGGCTCGGTTTGCGACTGATCGGCGCACGGTCCGCGACTCGGCTTCTCGTTGCCGCAGAATCGTGCTATCGCACCTCCTCCTCCTCCTCCCACCCGAGCGGGGAAACTTTTTCCTCTCCTACTCCGCGCACGCGCGTGTACGTGTATATCTATATATCTCGTCTCGAGAACCCTGGCGAGTGGCGGCACTCGCTTATGCCTGCGCGCGGAAATTTTCAAGAATAAAGGCGCACCGAAGGACGTGACAGTCGAGTGATGCATGCTTGGGTTTTTTTCGCCGGCACCTTTTCGGGCTTTTCTCTTATTATTATGACGTTTCGCCGTTTGTATATGATCGAAAGTTCAAGGCCGCGCGAACGCGGAAGTCCTGTAGCTATACGTGCTTTTTCTCATGTGTATTTTATCAAGTATAATATAAAATGAAATATACGTCGCGTACGGCCCACGCGTGGGCTTGAGAAATCGCGAATTTCACGCGGGGAAAGTCAGGATGGAGGACGATACGATACCTATATACACATCAACATCACACACATCATCACGCGCGCGATGCACGTGCGAAGAAAAAGAGACAAAGGGGAGGTGCGGAAGGATGCGGTCGAATTCTGGGCTGACCGCGAGAGAGAAAAGAAAACACTTATTATACAGTAGTTACGGAATTACTACAGTATCAGGTGAGAAAATACCGTTATCAGTTTTATTTTTCTATCTATTTTGTTTATAACGTATAAAATCTGTTTATATTTTTCTTCATAATGTATTTTTTATGTACTTGATATGATGTGAAAGTTTTACGTTGATTATTATTTATGAGTACTTTATATTTAGAAATGTAAAAATTGCACACTTATATTTGTAATTTTTTTTGTACTTATTTAAAACATTTTACTGAAACAGGTCTTTTCAATAGAATGTGAAGGATGATTTTAACTTGTAATAATTGCGTTAATTAATCATCCTATTAAAAAGGATAAGTTAAGTTTTATTGATGAAAAGTAATTCTAAATAATTCTTATGACTAAGCTTTGACACTTATGAAATCTCAAACTTCCAGATCACTATTACCAATACAAAAATAATCTTAATTCCGTGGAAGTTTTATAACTTAATGTACGAAATTCCCTATGATATGATTTACCTTGCATCTAGTGCTAAATTATATTATATCCATTATTCAAGATTTGATTAAAATAACAAAATTATAGCAGTTATAATATCCTTGTACTGCTATAAAACACAATAAACTTGAGAAATGTCTATAATAATTATTATCAAAACTGAATAAATTTTTTTGTTTAAGAAATAAGTGAATATGGGTTAAATAAATATAAAGATATTATTATGAAAAATTACTTAAAATATAATTATAAATATAAAAATTTTTACAAATTTGTACATTGAGAATAACTTTATCTCTTTTATGATGACACATGTTCAAGAATTCCTTGGCGAATCAGTGCTTCACATTGTGATCTAGGTAACAGATGATACGTATTTTCCTTCAGATTAACAACTTGTCCATCATCAAATTCAAACTTTCCATAATCTTGTATACACCGCACCTGTAAAACCATTTTATAGTTATGAATATAATGTATAAATTATTTATATTATTTATATTATTTAGCAAATGTTTTTAATTCTAAACTGACCTCTACATATAATGACTTAGGTGGCTGAACATCATTTAGAATATTTAAACCATCCTCTCCAATAGATTTCATATATGTAGCCAAAGATTTGTTGTATACTTGGAACCATTGAAGTTCAGGATTTATTAAATTACTACTTATTTCAGGAGGCAAAATGCTACCTAATTCCCATCTAGCCTGCCTTAATCGTCGCATTCTGTGGTAAAGATATGCTAATAGACAACGTTTATTTCTTTTCATAGCAAAATGACGAACAATTACTGAGTTTTTTGGTGTTGTATTAGCTTCCGTGATTGTGTTTCTTAAGATTTTACAATTAAATACATAATATAAGAGATTAAATAATGACTTTGAATAAAATTATTCAAAAACTTACACATCTTTTGAATTTTCTTCATACAACGATTGGATTTCTTCCAAAACTTGATGAAATATTGCTTCCTAAATAATATTGTATTAAACATATTATCTATGTTCATTTTTGACACTTAGAAATTTAGTTTATTAAAAACAACTTACATTGAATGGCTTGATCTCTTCAGATTGATCGAGTTCATTAATTAATCTTATGGCATCTCTTCCAAACATTTTTATTTCTTACTACTATCTACGTTTTTAACTTCTATTAGTTATATTAATATAATCATTTGAAGTTTAATAGCATTAGTTATTTACGAAAAAATAAACATTGATAACGAATGTGTTTACAATCTTACTACTAACAATAACACCAGTATAGTGAGTTTTTAGGTTAAGAACCATAAGCATAGCAAAATCTACCTTATCCACATGTGTATCATCAGAAAATATAGAATATATTACTTGTATCATAGAATGGTACGTCGTTTAGGAAATACATGTTTCTACTTTATCGATCAGCAGTATCATATAACAGGATAGTTATCACGTTTATCAAGTCATGTTAAGTTAATATTTCAAATTACCATATAATCTTAATTCTTCATATTTTCTATGTAATTTATCTCATTCTATTTTGTTAGATTTTGATTTATCTTGCATGTCAACATACATCAAAAAGAAAAGTTAGTAAACGCTGAAACGAAAAAATTAATAAAGACGTTCAAGTTTGTATTTCGAATATTTTAAAATGAAAAGATTATCACATTACATATAGAATTGATTTGAGAATTGAAGGGTTAGTGGTAACTAATTTTTTTATATTAACTGTTAACATTTGAAATATTTATTAATTTATAGTTGGCGTTTTTTACGGGATAATGGGACGCCAATAACTTACCCAGTTGTTTTCCAAAGTTTTACGAACAATGAACCAATTGAAATGAAATTTTGGGTAACACTTAAAATTCATATATGGAGAGTAGACAAGTCTTGAAATTTTACAAAATAATTAATTTTTTACTTTTGTAATTTGTATAGGCTAGTATGTTACCTGTAGCTGTACGAGTTTTTTTAAGATTTTCTTTAGAATTTATGGTGATTGATAGTTTCAAATGAGATTTTTCAGAAATAGCTTGACATTTATATATATAAAACGTGGTCAAGTCTGAAAACTCTAAAACTCTAAGAATGTTTTAATTTATCTAATAAAAACACGATGTAGTGACTACAGCGCCACCCTCCATTTATAATACATACGCTTCGGCGTCGTCTTCAGGACCATAATTTTTTCTGTAATATCTACCATGACATGATAATATTCGTTAGTAAGTAGGCATAACGAATTTAGATTAAAATATTTTTAGTAAGAGTGTTATACTGCGTATTATAGGATGACTTCACCAGCAAATGAACGTTTAATTTCAGTGAATGAACGGGTCACGTGATATTTTAAATCGCTTAAATAACATTCTTTTATTTGAGTAATGAATAATTGGCTTTGACGGTCCTGCTGTCCAAAGGAAGGGTAAGTCAAGGATGACGAAATGACAACCCACGATGATATATTAATCGTCGACGTTTCGAGTTTTTATTTAAACTCCTTCTCAAGCCAAAAGTCTAGGCAGTCTCTTAAAGTTACGTAGGTGATCGCTTCAGTATCACCAGTCAATTGTCAATTGATACTGAAGCGATCACCTACGTAACTTTAAGAGACTGCCTAGACTTTTGTCTTGAGAAGGAGTTTAAATAAAAACTCGAAACGTCGACGATTAATATATCATCGTGGGTTGTCATTTCGTCATCCTTGACTTACCCTTCCTTTGGACAGCAGGACCGTCAAAGCCAATTATTCATTACTCAAGTAATATGCAGCTGTCGTTAGAATCTTAACTACTATCAACATTCTTTTATGATATTAAACCGTCAAAAATGGCTTTTTTCAAAGTTTGCAATTGAAGGAAGGTGCTTCATGAAGTAAGAAATATTAAAAATATATTTTATCAACGATTTTTATTAAAAAATGTTGATTCATTGGTGTCTGATCAACCACTAGTGAAGTCACCCTATATATTACTTTAGTATATCGCTGCCTAAACGTACCCAAAAACTTTTTCATCAAAAACTTATTCGCGTTCTTTTAGTTTCATTAACTTTATTACCGCTAAAAGTAATATCATACATAGTAAAAATGTTTTTATAAGTTTACAATATATTAACTTGAATAAGAACTGAAAGTGATATGCAAATTGACCTAAAATATTTTTAACAAAATAAATAACCATATATTTTTAAATACTACTTTTTAAAGATTTAAAAATAAAAAACTTACTTATAAGCATCGATATAATCAGTCATAAAAATAATATATTCCAATAGAAATATATTTGAACGATTATGACGGGAATACGCAAATGTAAACGCACCTAACAGTTAGTTTTATAGCGCTTATTTCAATAAAATTTACTTTTTTATTCAACAAAATAAGAAGCATTTAAAAATTCGCTTTAATAAATATATTTTTATTCATACAAACAATACATTTGTATTTTTATGGAAATGAAGAATATTTATATTCTTATTGTAAAATCCAGAACTCCTGCCTAATTGTTAGTAATAATAAATGATTGTTGCAGCGATATTTAAAAAAAAACAAGTTGATAGAAATTCAAAGTATATCTTTAACATACATTTTTAACATAAAGGTGATAGTTACGAAATAACAATTTAAAAAATGAAAATCTTCTTTAAAACAAATTTTAAATTGAGGTCAAAGATGTTGCTGTATAAATTTCTATACAATATATTCTGTATAATACTCAAACCCATTATAAAATAGTTAACATGCAGATAAGAAATTATGAGATGCATTATATTAGGGATATTTGTTTAGGATAAAAAAAACAATGTTTTATGTGTTATATTTAAATAATTTAATAACAATAGGATAGATAAGTACATTTACAGTCAATTAGGATAAGAAAAGTATATACATATTTATTCTTTCCTATTTCTAACTAAAGGAACAGTAATAGTTATACTTCCTGAAGTCCTAAGGTAATTTTACCTTATAAAAATAAACTAAACATTTTCATTTTATTTATTGTGTACAATAAAAGAAAATAAAGAAGGTAGAAAAGTTTAAACTTATTGAAATTAAATGTACCTATAACTATTATTATACAATTTGATTAAAAAGATGACTTAAATAAGAGTTATTTTACATAAAACACAAAATAAAAGAAATTTCAAAAAGATTTACAAAAAATAGTAAAAGGATATATGTGGCGGTTCATATTTATGAATTCATGTAAAGAACTACATTATAAATACATTTTAAGGATTTATTTATAGATTAAGTTTACTTCTATAATGTACTATGAGTGAGGGATAATTTACTAATGTAATTTATTTAGGATTTGGTTGTTTGTAAACGTCCCTGAATTTATTATTTAATAAATATATGCTTTAATGCTGTAAATAAATGTGACTGTACAGACTGAAATAAATAGATAGTTTTAAAATGTATTTGAAGACAGTCGACTTAAAAAAAGTATATGTGGAAAATTTTTCTGCCTGTCACAGCCATATATATATGTATGTAATATGCATATATACGTCATTCAATAAGATAAAAAAACGGAAATAAAATTTGTAAGGACAGTAACACTAAATTTTTCTGATCGATAAACTTATAGTTGACACTTTTTTAATATTATTTATGTAATTCTCCATATGTACAAATAATTAATATTTACAATACTTTTGCTTAAACTAGATACACGTTACTAAAGTAACATCGTTTACGATATCCTTTCCTATTTGCGTCAATAGAAACTCGATCGGAGGCATGTCTCTTGCTATAATAGGTTTTTTTTGCTTGAAATTCTGTTATCCTCATCGTTATAACAACACATCAACACGTACATTATCACTTCCCTTTCTCGCTCGCAGAGGTTCTCCCATTGTATATGACATTATTTATTTTCTTATTTACACACAATCTTTTATAAAATTCTTTCATATACGTTACGTCTAAGAGTCTCCGACTAGAGCCCGAGAGAAACGCGCCAGGACGAGTAGTTAGTTACCCGTGTGAATTCGTTACATCTTGGTCGCGATTTAAAAAAAAAGAGGAAAAGTGCCATTGCGGAAACATTTAGGTTTTTGATTGAAAAGGCCCTCAAGTTTTCTTTCGTTTATGTTTTTTTTTCTATTCTTATTTTTTGTTCCGTTTTGCAGCTCTGACTTTCGAAGCTTTTACTCATCGTTACGCGTTTCTTTGACTCTTTACAACTGGAGAGAGTTGAAATGAAAGATAGCTAATTCGAAGACGCTTGCTCTCAATCTGTCGTGCGAGATTGCCGAGAGAAAACGTGCTCTCCTCCCCGTTATACTTTACCTTCGTTCAAATCGTTTATTTATAAATTAGAGCTTATTTACTTCTGTTTCCTTCGTCAATGAGGCCTGCACGTCTAACTAGGCTACGCAGGCTTTATTACGTGTATTTTTCGTGTATATTTTTTCAATTATGCGCGTGTAATAATGTTTGTTCGCGATGGATTCCCTGTGTGTATGTGTACGTCTATACAAGATTTACTTTATTTTCATTAGAGATATAACACCGTAAGTCAAATTTCACACGACGACACATTGGCAGTGTTTTACTCGCGCTCCCGCGGATATTCATATGCTCCGCGGATATAATGCAATTCATACGCAAGTTTTGTCCCTCTCTCTCTCCCTTGCTCTCTATTTCTCTGTCTCTTCGAATCGAGTGTGCGCATGCACGCGTCGCGCATAAGTGCGTCGCGCATATACGCGCGCGAAATATTTGGCTTACGTAATTGCATCGCACGAGAAGTGCCGCCTAGTCGCATCGCACGTATCTTCTTCCTCGTCGTTCACCTGCCTTTGCCGTTCTTTTTTTCTCTTTTTTTTTTTTTTTTTGTTTTTTTGTTTTTTTTTTTTTTTTATAACTCCAACTCTTCTGTTTTTATCGCTAATAGACTTACTTTACGTAAACCACACGGCGAGCGCTGAGCGCCGTAATCGTTGCGGTCGTCGAGCTTTCAAGGATCTTTCGTTTTCCCCGACATCGTCACTTTTGACTTGGTGCATTTGTTCGTTTCTACAATACGAGTGAGTGTGCGCGAAAACGGTGAGAGAAGAAACTTTTGAAATCTCGCGCTCGAGCTTTTCTCCCTTCGCGAGAGAAGAGAGAAGAGCTTGCACATTGGCTAAGGAATGCAATTTGAAAACTTTATCAACACGTTATATATATATATATATATATATGTATGTATATATAATCTGCTTTAAAACACTCACGAAAATTTCGAAAAATTCACACACGAGAATTACTTACATAAAACGCCCAGCGTTTTTTTTTTCGTATTGGGACAACGTTATACATTTAATCTTTGTCTTTATTTTTTTGGCTCAAATCGCCGACTTTCATTGAAAATCAGCGAGTCGACATTTCAAGTAAAAAGCTTCTTTCGCTTATCATGTTTACTTGTAAAACATAATTCTTATAATTTATAAAATTTTTAACGACGAATAAAAAGTATATCAAACATTATACAATTATGTATTCGAAAATCGAAAAATATAGGATTAAAAAGGGAAAGAATCATACAAATTACGCGAAGTCGCGTGCGTATTTCACCCCCTTAAAAGAGTATAATTGGCTAAAGTGTCTAACGAATCGCGTGTTGGCGATTCACTACACTCTTTTGCCAATTTTTCTCGATATATTTATAAATGCGTACTCCCCCCCCCCCCCCGTGCGTGCGTGTGTACACGTATATCCAAAAGCTTCTAAATCTCACTCGCGAGAAGAGACTCGCGACTTTCGAGGATCCCTGAAAGCTCCCACCAATGCCGTACTTCGACTATAAATACGGCACATGAACCGCATACCCTAGTTTCCTCCGCCTCGGCTCTCTCTCTCTCTCTCTCTCTCTCTCCCTCTGCCTCCTCCTTCTTCTTTTCCGATATAGCGTACGGAGTTAGCATCTATAAGCGCCAACTCTCTCTCTCTCTCTCTCTCTATCTTTCTCTCTACACGCCATCGGAAAAAACGAGGGAGGAGGGAGAGTGTCATTGTTGCGCGCACGCCTATATGTGTATATGTACGTGCACGACGCTCTCGTTTCAACCTCTATATCTTAATTCGCCTCGTACTATTTTTCTTTTTCGTCGCAATAGGAATCTTATTATCTTATGCAATTAGAGCTAATGTCGTTTGTACCATTGATGTGGGGGAGTTGAGACAATGTGTGTGTGTATATTATATGCGTATGGGTGAGAGCGTGCGGTGGTAGGAACGCGTGCGCTCATGCGCGCATGTCCGTCCCTTGCGTTACACGCGGAATAAAATTGTCGGATGTGCCGTGTGTGTATATATATATATATATGTATATATGTATTATATATAAACACACGACACGCGGGGCTTTAAATAGTTAAGACGGTAACACGCGTTCTCTCGATTTCTTCGTTAACTCGTGTGCCGAGGAATTGCTTCGTCGTCACGTTTATCTATTCGTTTATTGCTCGCGTTTCCACGTCCGACAATTTTTCCCTTATCAATCATTCATAGCGCTTCTTCGTCATTTTTAAACTCTGCTACTCCTTATATAGCTCCGCTCTTCGGGCGTGCGATCGAGCTTCTCGCTACTTTCTTCGTTGAAGTTGCGCAGCCACGTTGATCAATTCATACGTACCGGCCACTTTCATTATCGCGTTTATGATTAGGAACATTTTGAATAACTTCAAGATTCGATTTTAGCCGTCGCGCTCAATCTCTCTCGCGACCGACCTTCGACGTGTACGTTCGGTACGTATGTACAGCTTGCGAGTGAACGAGCGAGTGCTGAGAGGGGAGATTATTCGCTTCGTCGTTGTGCCTTATTCTCTCTCTCCTCTCTCTCTCTCTTTCTCTCTTTCTCTCTCCACCTTGCAGATTTCTTCTACCACAGCGTTCGCTGCGCGAACGCGTGTGTGTATGTATATATGTGTGAGTGTGAACGCCGTTCTCCTCATTCTTCTCTGACTTTCGGATCCACGCCGTGGCCTCGGCTAATTTATTCGAACAAGGCAAGAATGTCGTCGTTCGATGGCGGATTTCCGCTGCTCGCGCCGCTGCTCGGTGGCGTGTTTAGGTCCGGTGGATCCAAGTAAGAAAGCAGCTCCATGGGATCAACTCCATTGTCCGGTAAGAGCTGTGCAAAAATTAATTGTTTTCGTTAGCCTCGCCGTTATCCCGCAAACGGATATGCTCGCACGCTCATTCGAACTTTTAAGGAATTCTTTGACTTTAGACCGAATTACCATTGCCGCATCGTAATTGCAAATTGTGTTTTTCTTTAATAGCAAATGCAGAATTTATAATGATCGAAGAATAAACGTCAGACGTCGCCGAGGTGATTTCAACGCAAATTAATACTGCACATTAATTTAAAAACTGCAGTTTCTTATTCAACAATTCGCGCAAACCCGACATTCAAACATATATAAAACTTTTATATAGCGTTGATCAAATCGATCACTAAAGGATCAAGACTCACGTTTAGCGTATCCTCAGTGTTATTGGCATCGATGACCGACGTCGGGTCAAAGTTGAGTTCCGAGCCAATTATGTCCGAGGTGTCCGTGACACCCGGGACGCCGCTGCCCGTTGACGAGTTTAGATTATTGCCGCTGGTGTCGTGCGCCGCTACGGAGGCCGCGACGCTCGGGGGGCCGCTATTTCCGCCTCCGCCGTTGCCCGGCGTGTGGGGTGTGTGCGGCGTGTGGGGCATCTGTAACGAAATTGACATATTTAGTACTCGAACAAAGTGGCCTAGCACTTGCTTTTCAGCCTTATCCCAATGAATTCATTCGACATTTGAAATCAGTACTGGGCCATTACAAAAATTACTATGGCAGCCGACACTTCACTTTTTATTTACGAATATGATACAATGTGTAGACATTAACGGTAAATTTGTGAATTATTATTTATATCTTTATTTGGGTATGCTACTAATATAATTCTGTTAAAATGTACGACATTTACATGCGATTAGTAAAACTATTAAAAAAATAATTTTTTTTAAAAATAGGAGGTTAAATAAGAGGTTATGATGAATAGTATATATCTGGACTGAATCACGGCAAATTCGTTGGGCCAGTACTGTTTTCTAACTTTGGCCCAGTACTGTTTTCTAACTTTGGCCCATTCTTATCAAACCAGTGTTGGTACAATAATGGGCCAGTATGTCGTTGACTATTTACTGTTTACGAGTAGTGCACCAGCATTGGCCCGGACTGTCAGCTCCGGCAATTTCTCCATGGGGCAGAGCTGTTTTATATCTGCTTGAATAATAATTCAACGTACCTCAGCTAGCTTATCCATGGCATTGAGATGATCCAGCGGGCTCGTATGATCGTTAAGGTGTCCCAGGCCGCCTGCAACAGGGTAGTCATTGGGGCCTGGCGTGCCACTTGGGCCCATGCCGCTCATATCGCCGGGATTGCCCATGCCACCCGCGCCGCTGCCCATCTGATTCGAGTTGGCGTTGGCCTGAGACATTGGTGTCGAGGAGGGCGTACCCGGGTTTCGATGGCTTCCCGCCTGTCCCTGTCCGTAGCCTTGCTGCTGCTGTTGCTGTTGCTGCTGCTGTTGTTGCTGCTGCTGCTGCTGCTGCTGGGACTGCAACTGTTGCTGCTGTGAGGAGCTGTTCATCATAGAACCACTAGCTATGCTGTTCATGTCCGGAGGCATGTACGGACTCATCGCCTGATGGTTGCTTGCATCCATCCAGCTATTCATCGTTGGCATGTTCGTGCTACCGGGCGACATAGCTTTCGTCATTTTCTTGGACTCGTCCTCTTCAGACTTCTTGGGTTTCCAGTTGGCCGAAGAGTCTATCGTAACTTCTTCCACGTCCGGCGTACTCGTGTTGTTCAGTATTCCCCACATGTACTGGTCAACTTCAAGGCCTTCGAGTTGTGCCGGTTTCCTGGTGAACGAAAAATGAAGATCAAAGTTAGCATTCATACTTAATATTTGGCATTGTTTGTTCATGAGATGAAATTAGTCAAGTTAATTTACGTGCACACTGGACACCTCCAGTTTCCTCGCTCGCAATTCAGTTGTAAATAAGATTCAAGATCGAAGCATTGGATGTGCTTGCACTCTTGTCCTCTTGCTGGCAACGTAATTCGCTTAAATGTTATTGGACATTTCAGTGGCACCTGAAGAATAAATTGAGTATTAATTTTAATCTCAACGATTGAATTTCTTTTTTTCTTTTAATAGACAATAATTAATAAGAAACAAACCATTACCTTTATCGATGTCTGCTCCACCACATCCTTCTCGCCAGGCATACCGTTATTCGCCATTGTGCTGCTGAAGTTCCTCTTGATTTTTGCAACGCCGTGTTCCGCGGTGAGCAGCCTCTTTCGCAACAAGCCTTGCAGAACACTTTGCACGCTCGGTCGGTGGACCAGTTGGAGAACAAATAGGTGCGACTGCGCAAAAGCAAATACGTGAAATTAGTACCGAGGTTAATCCTCTATTAATACGGCAGCTGCCGATGTATCGTAAAGCGGCGGCCTATATTTATCGCGCTTTTATGATCGAGGGAGAAGTAGCTTTTGCGGAGCATTAAGCAATACTGAAATCATTCCTCGACCGATATTTTGCTCTTGCATATTTAAAAATTTTATTTGTGTTTCTAAAATCAGCTTGAATAACCATTCTTTTTTTTTCATTTAACATTTATAATAATTGAAAATATTCACTTTGTAATATTTACATGTAACAAATTTAGATATAGTAAAATTATAAATATAAAAAAAATTTTAAATTATTGTTTACGATCTTTATAAGACGATGCCCGTAATCGTAGGCGGTTGAGAATTTACTCGATTGTTCGCGTGTGCTCCACATGCCCACGTCGACGCGCAATTACGTTTCTCCTTCGGCGGTAGTATAAATCGATGACGACGACGAAATGCTTGATTGTCGTCGTTACAGAGAGGGGAAACACAGAACCGCGAAAATAGTCGCGATAAGGCCACCGTTGGAATCGTGTTATAAATTAAAATATACAGCACCCATTAAACAATTTCAATAACTCGATGCAAGAATTATAAAATATGTATATATATATATATATACTTACACAGCAGCATGCAGCAACTGTAATCTGGATAGTGTTGCGTCCTGCCTGGGAAATGTCCTTGAGGTACAAGGGTTTGTGCGACGACTTGTTCTCGCCTCGGTCTATCATGAGGGGTGTCGCGTTCACAGAGATCTGCACACTCTGCGGCCAGTTCGTGTTCATCTGACGATCCTCGTGGTGGAAGCATTTCAGCTGGAGCTCGAGATCAGGCCGCCACATGAGTGTCTGATGCACAGTGCTCTTCAGTTGGAATACGTGATTGCTCACGGCGAGGTTGTGCTCCAACCGGAATGGTGGTAGGAGGATGCCGTCTCTCACGGGGAAGGTTAATCGCAACTCTTCTTCTTCTAAAACAAAGGAAATGATCGTTTAATACGGACCTGTGAGCGTAATTACGGGCATGTAGTAAACATTTTTTGAGTCCAATGTAGCAATATACTTGATTATAAATCATTCTGTGTTCTTTAACCGCAAGCTCATATCGTAAATAGGGTGTGACTCAAAACTTTTTAAGCTCACCCGCAAAGCGGAAACCGAAAAAAAGCACTGATTTATGCAATTATTTTTAAAGTCAATAAATTTAGAAAGTACCCTCCCGCTGGAATTTCCGTAAAAGTCTTTATATATAGAACCCGCGGCCACGTGCAAGGAGAGGGCCTTAAATATAGCCGAACGAAAAAAATCTTAAAATATTCGGCGCGCGCGCGCGCACAAGGGGCAACGCCATAAGGTTTCAAGCCATCAAGATGCTTCCATATTCGTTTCTCTTGCTTGCGTGTAGCACTCTCCGAAAAATATATCTTCAGTCGCCCGTTCGGGCGCGTGCATATCAGGTAGCTAGGTCGAGAAAAATGTCCGTCACTTTACGACACCTTCATAACGACATCGGCCGCGAGCTCGCTTCTGCGCGATGACCTTCTGGCCGAAATATGATTTACAACCCTATTTATCCCGCTTCTAATGTGTACAGTCGCGCGCCAAAGCTACTACAGCGACCAAAGAGCTATTAACCTCTCCCTCTCTTTCTCTCTCTTTCTTACTCCGTGTGTCTCCTTCGAATCGGCTAAAAACAGCAGCCTTGACCTGTGCCCAAAAGCCCACAAATTTACGACCACAAAGCCCACCTACAATGCGGTCCCGAAAATACCACGGGAATCTTACTGAACTGGCGAGTTTTGAGCGTTTAAGTTGAAATATAGGAAATACTTACTCGGCATCATGGCCATCTCTCCATTAGGGCTGACGTAAGGCGGTATGTTGGAGGCCGGGGTGAGCGGTGGCGTTGGATTGCCCGGTATCGGGCTGTGCTGGTAGTTCATGTTGCTCCCGCTCGTCGGTGCTGTTCTCATAGGCGAGGTGTCCTGCTGATACTGGGGCACGCTGCTGCTGGCGCTGTAGGGCGAGGCGCCCTGGCCGTAAACTCCTGGATTGCTGACGTTCGTCTGTTGCGATTGCTGGTGAGCGGCGTGATACTGCGAGGCTGTCGCCATCGCGTTGGGGTTGCTTTGCATACTCGACTGCATACTCGATTGTATACTCGACTGTATACTCGACTGCATGCTCGGTTGCATGCCTGGTTGCATACCGCGCTGCATGCTGCCGGCCATGGAATTGACGTTCATGCTCTTGTTGTTGTTGACGGCGTCGACTCCCTCGACTCCGCTGACTGCTGCCGCTCGGCTCGCGTAATATTGACTAGCCTGGGTACTCGTCATGCCAGTGCCGTAGGCCGACGTCAGTGCCTGTTGCTGCTGCTGATGTTGCTGCTGATGCTGCTGATGCTGCTGGTGCTGCTGTTGTTGCCTGATGTTGACGGCGGTTCCAGCCATCATCGCGGCGCTCGCTACCGTGTTGGTTGGGTAACCTGTCGCTGCACCCATCGAACTCGGGTTCATCGCACCCGAGTTCATCGTGGCCGGGTTCATGGCGCTAGAATTCATGGCGTTAGGATTCATTGCGCTAGGATTCATCGCGCTAGGATTCATCGCAGCCGGATTCATTGCAGCCGGATTCATTGCAGCCGGATTCATTGCAGCCGGATTCATCTGCTGCTGCTGCATCGAATGCTGGTGTTGATATTGACGCTGCTGTTGCAGCTGGTGGTGGTGCTGTTGCTGTTGTTGAATGTGTTGCTGCTGCTGCTGCTGCTGCTGATGCTGTTGGTGCTGCTGCGCCTGTGCCTGGGCCTGTGCTTGGGCCTGCGCTTGGGCCTGCGCTTGGGCCTGTGCTTGGGCCTGTGCTTGGGCCTGCGCCTGGGCCTGCGCCTGTGCCTGCTGGTAGACGCTAGACCGAGCGACCGTAGGCCCAGTAGCAACCGCCGCCGCTGCTGCTGCTGCTGCTGCACTCGTGTAGCCGTTGGTTGGGTATTGCTGGGAAATGGCAACGCCGGGCATACCCGGCGCACCATACCCCATGCCCGTGGGCGCGCCCGCACCGTAGGCCATTTGCGGCTGTTGCTGCGGTGTCGGCTGCGGGCCCATGCCTCGCTTCTGCGAGAGATGCATCCCGGGGTTCGGGTACGGCGCCATTCGCCTCGCGTAAGCTGCCGCCTGCTGCGTCTGCTGAAAACGCAATTTACGCCGTTATTTTACGTCAAGACTTTTGTATAGCTGTGTGTGTGTGTGTGTGTGTGTGTGTGTGTCTGTGCGTGTGTGTGTTTGTGAATGTGTTTGTGAATGTTTGCTGGCGCGCGCTTGAACGGTGAAATGTTGCACCGAGGCGACGAGGCGACTCATCACCCGCGGCGGACTGATTTATGACTGAGAAAGTTTTTTCCTTTGAGTTTTCCTGAGTCTTTTATGACGACAAAATATTTCCGGATGTACAATACACGTTGTAAATCATGAGTTTTTGAGCTATTTAATAATTGAGTTGACGAAATGTAATTTTTCAAAACAATTTTTGTGCAAATTTCTCGAATCAGATACAGGACGCTTAGATGGTGATTATAATCCCTTCTTTAAAAAGTGATGAACGGTAGAAGTGAAGCTTCTATAGATTTGATCTGTGATTGACTCTTGGATAAAAGGCGCGAGAATTTAAAATTAAATATGCATTTTTATTTGATAATTAGGTATTATTTATTGGAATATTATTGGAATGAAAATGATTAAAGTGAAAAGTATTAAATAAATAATAATCAAATTAATGTGGGTTGTAGCTTAAAAAAATTAATAACATATTTTAATGTTTTAATTATTTGTTAAAGTGATGGCCAGAAGTAGAAAAGTATTTCAAAACCCAATACGATTAGTTATTGAATTACATGGTAAAATTGAAAACAATAAGCAATGTTTTAATCTGAGAAGAATTAATTATGTTAATATTAGAATAAATTATGTCAATATTATGTTCAGATTGTATTCCTTATTTAATAATTTTGTATTCGTTAAGAGTAAATGTACTACAGTATTATATCAATTATTAAAGATGCATCAAAATTAAAAGAAAAAGATTTCCGGCTCATAAGGAATAAATTATTCTTTGTATGTTTAATAAAAAAAATACATAATAGAGCGCGCGCAGCGCACATGGATTTGGCTAGTAAGGTTAAAAGGAATATAGTACTTACCGGCATCATCTTGTTAGTGAGAGGGCCAGCGGATGCTCCCATCGGTCCGCTCATCATGCCCATATTGGTGGACATGCTGGCCATCGGGTTCATTGGTGACATTCCCGTCATGGCGCCATTCATGCTCACTCCCCCGTTCATCATCATGGGATTCATTTGGCTCATGCCGGTGTTCATGCCCGGCATAGAATTCATGGCGGGCATCATTGGATTAACTGAGCCCATGCCAGCGTAGTTACCCATTCCCATCGGCGTCATGCCAGGCATGGGAGCCCGCTGGTTGTAGCCCATAGTATTGTATGCCGCGTTGTGCGCCATAGCAGCTTGTTGGCTTTGCATCTGCAACAAGAAGGTGGAACATTAGCTATTTATATCGATGTCGAGTGGTATAAGTTTGGTTTTCATTTAGAAAGTTACGCTCTCATGCTACAACATTATACCTACACGGTCGCTACAGATTAGCTGCCGAAAGTGTGGGTAGGCATAACCTTAAGGATGTACTGGCTATAAGGTCCCTGCCAAATATCTGTGAATTCGATAAACTGCAATAATTAATTATATGCAATGGTTGACCAAATTTAAGTTCTTGTGGGTGATTCAGAAGTATAATACGAATATATTAAGCTTTAAAAATTGCAAATCGAATGAAAATTAACAAAGTTCTGTTATTTTTTATAGTTACAAAAATCGAGTCATTGAGTAAATTTAGTAAGTAAAGTGCCAAACTTTTAATTTTGATTCGATGTTTAATTTCTAAAGCTTATAATATTCCTGTCATGATTTGTAATCGATCAGGAGCATTGAAAATCGACTATTTATCCGGGATTATTTATTATTGCCGTTTATTTTCCGTACAGTCCCTGCCAAAAGTTAAGTGACTAATATTAAAACAACAATAACAAAATAATGTAGGGTAAATAGATAATTTTCAATGCTCCTAACCGATTACAAATCATGACAGGAATATTATAAGCTTTAGAAATTAAAAAACGAATCAAAATTAAAAGTTTGGCACTTTGTCGATTTCAGTATTAAAAATTTACTTAATGACTCAGTATTTGTAACTATAAAAAATAGCAGAACTTTGTCAATTTTTATTCGATTTTCAATTTTCAAAGCTTATTATATCCGTATTATACTCCTGAATCACCCACAAGAATTTAAATTTGATCAATTATCGCATACAATTATTTATTGCAGTTTATCGAATTCACAAACTTTTGGCAGCGACCTTACGGCCAATACAACCTTAACTGAGTCGATTTGAGAACACAGAGCAGCGGCGGTGGATAGGGGTGGGTATACCTCAGATTTGATACGGAGCAAGTATTTATAGCTCAATTTTTATTTCTTTAAATATTAAGGGGATGTGCAACCCTAATTTTAATATTTTTTTAAATCAACATTCAAACATTTATTTGGAAAAAGACGGCTGTCAAGTGCTCCGTACATGCAAACACTATATGCAGATTTTTTTCTGGATAATTCAATTGATATTTGCGTGAGTTATGCTCGTTTGAAAAGTAGGTCAATTGTAGATTCCTACTTACCGACAGTACGGTTTTTATTTAGTTAAATAAATTCTCATAATTTTTTTTGGAAAAAGACGTCTGTCAAGCGCTCCGTACACGCAAACACTATATGCAGATTTTTTCTGGATAATTCTATTGATATTTGCGTGAGTTGTGCTCGTTTGAAAAATAACGTCGGTACTCACATCCACTTAAGGGGATGCCTTACTCGTACTATTACCGACCGAGCAATTCACACAGTTTCAAGCTGATTAAAAATAAAATACGTCGAATCATAAAAAATCAAGAGAACACTCTTCTGTGTTTTTTAACGTTCTATCATCCAGTCAAAGTTTGGAGTCGAAATATCAAGCCGTTTTTTCAAAAACTTTGAAAGAAATTAAATTTCGTTTGTTCAAAGTTTTTGCAGAAATGACTTGATATTTCGACTCCAAACTTTGACTGAATGATAGAACGTTAAAAAACACAGAAGAGTGTTCTCTTGATTTTTTGTGATTCGACGTATTTTATTTTTAATCAGCTTGAAACTGTGTGAATTGCTCGGTCGGTAATGGTAGGACTATGGCACCCCGTTAAGGTGATGTTATATACCGACATAATTTTAAAAAGAGTACATCTCATGAAAATACCAATAGAATCATCCACAAAAAGTTGTGAGTATAGTATTTACATATACGGAGCGCCTGACAGACGTGTTTTTCCAAAAAAATGATCAGAGTTTATTTAATTAAATAAAAACCGTACTGTCGGTAAGTAGAAATCTGCAATTGACCTATTTTTAAAACGAGCACAGCTAACGAAAATACTAATAGAATCGCTCAAAAAATTTTCTGAATATAGTGTTTACGTGTCCGGAGCGCCTGACAGTCGTCTTTTTCCAAATCAACGTTTGAATGTTGATTTAAAAAATATTGAAATCAGGGTATCACATCACCTTAACGTTTGAAATTATCATTTTTTACATGTACTCTTATGGGATGGCGGGAAAAAATAGGTTAAATCGAGTATTTCTGAAAAGGGATAAAATTTTTGACCAGTAAAAAACATATGGCTTTAAAGATTGAGGCTTCCCCTTTCAAAGCACACCTTGTAAATTGTACGTAGCCGTGGGAAATTTCGAGATATTTTCTTTAAGGGGATGTGAGTACCGACGTTATTTTTCAAACGAGCATAACTCACGCAAATATCAATAGAATTATCTAGAAAAAAATCTGCATATAGTGTTTGCGTGTACGGAGCGCTCGACAGCCGTCTTTTTCCAAATAAATGTTTGAATGTTGATTTAAAAAAATATTGAAATTAGGGTTGCACATCCCCTTAATTTCTCAAAATTTTCCACGGTTATAGGGTAAAATAAACATACCACAAGATTCGGTACATCTTGAACTATTGAAAATGTTATATCCCAGTTTGCAAATTTTCATGCAAGAGCATCCTTAAATATTAGTGGCACGGCATTATGGCACGGCGTTTAGCGCCCTCGCTGCGCTCGGGCACTAACATCACGCCGTGCAAAAAAGAGCCACTTTAGTCACACGTACACGGAGAGAAATTTTGTAGTGAAAATTACAAATATTCGAGACAAAATTACCAGTTTCTATGGTAATGGATGGACAGACTGACAATTTCAAACTTTTTACCAAAGTGCCTTGGTAAAATTTTTTTAGTTAATTTAAATTAAAAAAATTAACTTTTTTTATCCATATTGATGGATATATAGCATTTTAATATAGAAATAGAAACAGAAACAAGAATGAAAAAACATTAAACTGAAAAAAATTTTTACAGAAGCGGGATTCGATCCGACGATCTTTGGGTTGAGAGTCCGATGTTCTACCGACTGCGCCATGGAAGCTGTTACCAACAGTCATTTGAATCGCCGTTATTACTTACTGAAAATATGTGTATTGTTTTCATTTTAACGTCGCGCACGCCTCTAGTATCAATCTTCTGAAACACAATAATGCGCAGTGCGCATGCGCGAGTACACAAATACCAGGTTATTTGGTAAAATTTATCAGTTTTCTTAGTAAAAATTCTTAGGTTACCTTGTAAAAATGACTAGACCTCAATTTTTACTAGTGTGTCTGGTAATTTTTATTCAGATAATTTGGTATTTTTTTTAAGTGGTTATGGTAGTTTTTCCTGGGAAACTTATAAATTGTATTAGAAACCTGGGAATATCACGGCTTTTGACAGTCTATCCATGCGCTGCCAAGGCACCTTGGTAATTTTTACTCTAAAATTTCTCTCCGTGTATCGTAATATACTATTATACCACTCTAACCTCAAAATCACAACTTTGATATGATTTTTCGGCGCTCGTGGTATAAAATACCGTTCGAAACTAGTGCGTAGTCGATTATTTAGGTGGTGTGACTTTTTCGCACTCGCTTCGCTCGTGCAAAAAGTCACACCAGCTAAATAATCGACTTCCCCACCCATGTCGAAATGTACTATTATTTAATTATGTAATATTAGCAAGGTTTTTAAGGGGGTGTCATACCTATTTTTCTTCAAACTTCGTATCAGTTAAGTTTTGAACGTCTCATTTGTTGAAGGCACTTCACAACGGACGCTCGCTCAGTAGTATTCAAATGCTGCACAATTGATACTCACTTAGTATTCAAATACTACACTTTACATAAACCAAGGGCACACACGACACGAATACAGACACATCAACCAAAATATCAACTTTCACATTTGCAGCGGACGGGAAGCTGTTGAGTCGCTAAGCGTTCGGAGCTAAAAGACAAGACGTTCAGCCGTCAGCGCGTACTTATGAAAACTGGCGAGATGTCGAATCATCCCCCACTGTCTTTCGGAATGTTAGGGTGGGTCTTACAGAGGTAGCTTCTGCTAGGACTTTTCCGTATACCTGAGCCGATTCGTCAGTACTTAGCGCGCCAGCTAATAGTCTTTGGGCCCTCTACTGCCCCCGCCGCCTGCCAACTGACCAGGGAAATACTAGTGCCCCCTCCACTACCTCTCGCGTCGCGCGTCGCCTTCCCCCTCCCCTCTATATCCTATACTACGACGCGTCTCGACTTTTCCAGCTTCTAGCAGACGACGCGAGCAGCAGCGGCTATGGCATTAGTGATACGGCGGTCGCACGCGCAGCAGACGAGAAGCAAGCGTTATAGTATATAGCCCATCTGACCGACCCCCTTCCAGCCGTAAGAATTTTTCAGTTTTTCTTATTTTTTTGACCAAAGAAATAATCCACCCTTAACAAAAAATTAGCTCTTAGTGTAGTTTTATTTGCTCTATTCGGCTCTACCTTCAGTTTTTTTGATTGTTAGGAAATGCTACCGTTAACGTGAAAAAATGATAATTACACATCCTAGCTTTTTATTGCTAATTTTTTAGGAGCATATATTATTGCAAGATAGCTCTGGATGGAGCAAATAAAAATACAACAAGAGCTAATTTTTTGTTAAAGATGGATTATTTCTTTAGTCAAAAAATAAGAAAAACTGAAAAATTCTTACGGCTGGAAGGGGGTCGGTGCCCATCTGTGTATATTATGAGCGAGTGTGTGGCAGCGAAACGGCGTTGTTTTACACACTATGCAGCACACAGCATGGCTGGGAGTTCTCCTTCTCCTTCTCTCGCTCCGTGGGCCGCCACTGTATACTCCCGTCGTCGGTGTTTGTGGACACACGCGCATAACCCGCGTATATGTGTACGTGAAACACACAACGCCCCGGGACAGATGGCGACTTTTCGGACTGCGCTCGCCGCCACCGCCAGTACATAGCGCTCTGACCCCTCGCTTCGCTCGTCTCGAGCTTCTTTCTTCCTTCGATATATATGTATACGTTTTTTCGCTCTCTTTTTCTCGTCTCGCCTAGACGTCTAGCGCTCTCCTTTTTTTCCCCTTATTTATTTTCGGGCAAGAGTTTATCGTACGCGTTAGCTCAGCGATGAGACTATCGAGCGGGCGGACGTCGATGTGGTGCTGATGCGCGCTCCCTTTTTTTCGATGCTGGAAATTGAATTTTATGACGGTACTTAGATGATACGCCAGTTTTTCATCCGCCCCGGTGTAATTACACGGCGCGTGCCGGTGTGAAACTGCGGGCAATTAACGTCCCGTATTATAGATCGTGTAGTTTAAATGCTTACACGCTATCGTAGCTTTTCTCGCTACTTATGTTTATCCCGATAATATTTCACTCCGTAAAAATCTTTCAAATAAACACTGCAGCCGTTTCGCAACCTACTGCTCCCCCGATCACGTAATAATTAGAAATTCGTACTGAGGCGTTTTTCACGAAGTGTGCGAGCTATTGCAACCGATCGATTGTAACATCCTCTCGAGATTTGTGCGTATTGCAAGCACGTTGCAAGTATATATACACACACACACACATACACTCTCATGTCGCGCTCTCACATGATTATGATTTACAGCTTTATTCCCGTTATTGCGACACGCGGCGAGGAGCGTTGCATCGACGATCCGCCGAAAACAAACAGAAGCTATAGGCTGCGCTCTCGCGCGGTATGGCGAAACCCATGACTGCACCTCTACACGGACTAAAAAGTACGGAAAAGGCGCGGATAAGAATCGAAAGTCGGCGCTCGCGCGTAATTCGAAAGTTAAGGAGTTTAGACGCCGGAGGAGCGAGCTAGCGAGAGAGAGACGAAAGGAACGAGATGATAATGCCCTATTAACTTGTCTCAATTCAGCGGCAATTCTTTTCCCGACTCTCGCGAGCCGTTCGCTTTCCCTTCACTGTACATTCGCGCCTAATGTATACATATATATACATGTAAGTAGCAGCTCTTTCGGGCAACGGCGGCGCCCGCGTGAATGTGAATAGGGTATATCAACCCATGGCGGCGTTTCCTGGGAAGGCCGCCGCCGCCGTCGTCGCGCCAGCCGACTTCACGGCTCTTGCATTCCCGGCCCCTGCGCTCGTTCGCTCACTCGCGCGACCTCCGCGCGGCAGGTACACATAATGCGGTGCGAGCGGACACCGTTAAAATTATAATTTCACTCTTCTCTTTCTCTCTCTCTTCTTGTGGAGAGAGGATGAGCTTGAGAATTGATGCGCGAAGTGTATGTGTGTGTGTGACTACTCTAGTTCTGGAATATCATCATTATCGACGGGCTAAGCAGCGTTTCTTTACACGGTTCGTTCCCTGTGTGTGTGTGGGTGTGTGTATGTGTGGGTGTGTGTGGGTGTGGGTGTGGGTGTGTGTGTGTGTGTGTGTGAGCTAACAAACTTGACTTTTTCGGGTGATATTTGTTTGAACAAAGCTAAAGCTGCATTGGTAGTTGCAAATTATCTCGGTTAACGAGCGCTACGTTTGATAGCTTATTTCGATCCGCGCTAGCAGAACCGCCGAATCGGTATCTAAACACGCAATTACACGAGTATACATATATATCCGTATACTAACGGTACCATGCACGTCGGGTCACTCGCGCGCCTGCATCGTTGGCAAAATAGTACATTCAATAAAGGCATAGTAGCGAAGCTTCGGCTTCTCTCGTTCTCTCTCTCTCTCTCTCTCTCTCTCTCTCTCTCTCTCTCTCTCTCTCTCTCTCTCTCTCTCTCTCTCTCTCTCTCTCTCACTTGACGAGGTAGTGAAAAAGGTACGAAGGATTAACGGTGAAGCAGCGCGTAAGCCTATATAGCGCAAGCGAGCGCGTGAAAGGACCCCCGTAGCGCTCGACTAAACGTGTTCTCTCTCTCTCTCTCTCTTTCTCTCTCTCTCTCATTCTATCGTTCTCCCTTTTGCGCTTTCGGCTCTGCTCTCCCTCAAGCCCTTTCTCCCCTCTACCGTCACTTTCGCACGTGTGTCCGTCTCTCTGTGGCATATCTTTATTCTTCGTTCGCTCGCTGGCTTCTCTCTCTCTCTCCCTCTCTCTCTCTCTTTCTTCTCCATGGTTCTATCCGCCCTCTCTCCTTTTTTCCTACCCCAGTGTCCTTAGGGTTTGCAAACATTTCTATTTCTACCATCATATCTTTCATAATTTCTCTACCTGCGCGCCCCGAAGAGCTTTTCCAGTCTCATTCAGGCCACTATAACGTTGAAGAACGTTCGCTATGATTGTCATGATCGGGGGCTATCGTCAATATTTGAAAATATTCATGCCCTGATGATTGAACTTATTATTGAGTCTAGAGCCTCTAATGGACGTTCAATCGAGGGAGAAAAATAATTGTTTGGCCAATTTATAGCTGCACACATTGCAAAAGCAAGTTTTACGATATCCCGACGCGTATATATAATTTCGAGCTCATATAACGACAGCGTATTACCAGCAGCAGAGTGTGTGTGTGTGTGTGTGTGTGTGTGTGTGTGTGTGTGTATATATGCGCGCAGCGTCGAGTCCGCGAACAATCAGTCTGCAGCGCCGGTTGCAAGTCTCGTTTCATAAAAACGGCCGCTAGAAAATCGCTTTCAAAACCAAACTGCGCCGTTGCCACTGCTGCATATACATATATACATACAATAGATATAGATATATATACATCCCGCCTAACGTTCGGCGGCGGTGGCAGCAGCAGCAGTGGCGAGGTGCACTTTCTCGCTCTCTCTTCCTCTCTCGCTCTCCCTCGGCGCCCGCGATCTCTCTCGATTTTCACTCTCATTTTTTTCGCTTCTCTCTCACTCGCTCGCTCACTCCATCGCAGGAATATTAGCAGGCTTATACACACGCGAGCGCGAATCAACGCAGCGCATACCGCTACACATTCACAGCCCGATCGTCGGTATGCTCAGCGTGCTTGTGTGTGTAAGTATGTGCGCGTGTGCCGTCGAACACTGCAGCTGCGGCGGCGGCGGCGGCGAGCGCGAGCGCTCATCGAAGCCCTCATTGCTTTTCTGTGGGAAATGCACGTGCTCGCTATTCACACAGACGCCGCGAGCGCCGCGCGCGCTGCTCCCGCACAATGCATCGCCCTGTACTCGCGACAGTATATAGGTATACGCGCGGGCCTTAAAACTCTGTGTGTGTGTGCAGTGAGCTCGCGCGCGCGATTGTGTAAGTGCGCGTAGCTTCGAAAAACTGGGTTTTGGAACGACCAATCGCTGTCTCTCACTCGCTAGCTCTCGTTTCTAGATACGCGGAAAGCGTGTATACTGTCGAGTGTAGGCTAGCCGGTATTCCAGATTTTGGCTTTTTTTTGGAGTGCAGGGAAAAAGAGAGACGGCGGCGGTGGCCTTTTACCTTTTACACTCACTATCACCCAAGCGGGAAAGAAAGAAAGAGAGGGAAAGCTTTTGGGAATGTTTGTCGAGGCGGCGAATCTTTCCTCAAGGTTTTTTCGAGGATATATACGGTCTCATATATATACATATAGATATATTCTCGAAACTTCATTTTCGTTCGATGTATCCGTGTGTTTAAGGCGTCGGCTATACGACGATGCTTTCTCCGCGCGCTGGAAAAGGAATTTTCCGCGTCGAAACCCGTGTAAAAAAAATTGAGATGATTAAAAGATCGCTTAAAGATACGTCTCGATTATGGCCGTTTTTGTTACTTTTTAAGATGACAAATCTCAACGAATAATCTAGATGATTTTAATATCTTATTAATCATCGCCTTTGAAATATTTTTAAGACGATTTTCAGACATACGAAATTCATTATTTAATATCATTTTAAGGTGATGTGATACCCTGATTTCAATATTTTTTAAATCAACATTCAAACGTTTATTTGGAAAAAGACGACTGTCAGGCGCTCCGGACACGTAAACACTATATTCAGAAATTTTTTTGAGCGATTCTATTAGTATTTTCGTTAGCTGTGCTCGTTTTAAAAATAGGACAATTGCAGATTCCTACTTACCGACAGTACGGTTTTTATTTAATTAAATAAACTCTGATCATTTTTTTGGAAAAACACGTCTGTCAGGCGCTCCGTATATGTAAATACTACACTCAGAATTTTTTGTGGATGATTCTATTGGTATTTTCATGAGATGTACTCTTTTTAAAATTATGTCGGTATATAACATCACCTTAAGATAAATTTGAGATGCTTTTGAAATGAATTTGAGACGAATTCGAGTATTCAAGACGAGCTTTCGCACTGAATTTAAGATGATTTTTAGATTTTTTAAGATAATGATAAGATTAACTTGAGACAAACTTTTATGACAACTTTAAGATGTCTGATAAATGAATTGATTCGATAATTATAAATTTATTAAAAAATTTTTTTAATCGGTTCTTTAAACCCGATTCAGGGGTTTATACCAAAAGCAAGGCAAGCCTTGAAGTTTAGACTCTTGTTAAAGAGTGATTTAAAGACTGAATCTCTCGGACTTATATACTCTCGGCGTTTCAATGCGTTTAGGGGTGCCCCGATCGATGCGCCGCGTAGCGGCGGCAAACGACAATCAGGAGTTCGGTTACTTCCGATCGGTTCTTACCGTCGTTAGACGCTATGCGGCGCATCGATCGGGGCACCCCTAAACACATTGAAACGCCGAGAGTATATAAGTCCGAGAGATTCAGCCTTTAAATCACTCTTTAACAAGAGTCTAAACTTCAAGGCTTGCCTTGCTTTTGGTATAAACCCCTTAATCGGGTTTAAAGAAGTGATTACAAAAATTTTTTTAAAAATTTTGGAATCAATTTATTTTTCAGACATCTTAAAGTTGTCATAAAAGTTTGTCTCAAATTAATCTTATCATCATCTTAAAAAATCTAAAAATCATCTTAAATTCAGTACGAAAGCTCGTCTCGAAAACCATCTTAAAATTGCTTTAAAAGGCCGAATGTAGCGATGATTAAAAAAATATTAAAATCATCTTGATTATTCGTTGAGATTTGTCATCTTAAAAAGTAACAAAAACGGCCATAATCGAGACATATCTTAAAGCGATCTTTTTGTGATCTCAACTTTTTTTACGCGGGAAGCCAGTGGAAGTTCTCAGCGACTTCCCCTTTTTTTTCATCGCTTTCGTGAGCAAGGAATGGAAATCGCAAGCAGGAGAAGGACAGGGCGCACGCGCGGGCAAACGGAGGGGTTGAAAAAGAGCTTATTTGCAAGTCGCCGCGCGGCGAATCCACGAGCAAACCTCCGGGCAAATCTCGAGCTTAAACAACTTAACTAACTATACGTCGCTCGCCGTGTAAACAGAACGGGATTTTCGCTCAACCGAGCGAGCACTTGACTATCAGAATGTGACGTCTGCGTATATATAGTCCAGAAGTCACGCGATGACGACTTATACGTCTATGAATATATTATAATAGCAAACGAAACTATATACGAAAATTGAGATAGAAACCAAAAAAAATCAAGGACTTATTACTTTCAAAAACGCTTCTCAACCTCTGCTACATAATATATCGACGCGCAAGCTAACGTCAAATGTTATATATATATACGAGAGTGGCGCGTGGAATGCGAAACGGAGAATATTAACAGCTAATCAATGAGAAAGATCTCTCGACGCGGGAGCGACTACCGGTACGACGGAGCTGGGGGCTTCCCTAGCGCAGTAAACAGTAACGCGTATTTCACGGTTCCCAATTTACTAATTGCACAGGAGGCCGAGAGAAAGAGAGAGAGGAGTGCTAGGTAATCGCCGCCATCCTTTTTCTCATAGCCCCCGTGAGCAGAGGTACCTGCTCAACTGCGTCGCGCACGCGTATAGTACTCTACTCGTCCTCCCAGCATTGTGCGCAAGGCTCGAGCGTGAAGACTCGCACACTGAGGTGAGTGTGTGTGTGTACGTGTGTGTGTGTATATATACACGACGGGTCGCTTCTCACCAGTAGCGCATATCGACAGAACACAATCTTCGTGTGACTCAGAGCGTCGTGCACTGGCTTGGGTGCGGAATTTTCGGTCGTCTTTGTATTAGGATGGAGAGGGTGCAATTTATGGTTTGTCCTCGGTCGATATAGTTATATGGTGCGGTATACTGGATTATGGGGTTTTTCGAAAATTAAACGACCATCATTAGTGGGAACGGACGTAGAGTTGCTTTTGCTGTAAGTTCGAGAACAATTTTGTAGATATATAGATGTGCATATTTTTGATACTAGATCAATAGAGTAATTTTACTTTTTGGTATTCGATATGATCATTGTAGGATGAATGTTATTTTTGGTATTTCGGTGTGCAGTAGATTGGAAACGTAATGGTAAATTTAAAAACTCAAATAAATCGTATTTAAACTTTTTTTTTTTAATTTAATGTATAAGAATATTATAGGAATACTTCAAGGCTACCAACCAAACAGTTTCGCCTACAATATCAATGCTGTTTTTGTTAAAGTGAAACTCGATTCAAGGAAGGAAAAAATCCCGCAAATTAGCTAGGAAGCTACCGCGCGCTAAATACAAATTACGTTTAAAACACATAGAAAACACCGGCTCCGACCAATTCCATTGGCCCCATAAAAAGGGAAAGCTGACACGGACATTGTCCAATTGCCTCCTCACACACACACACACACACACATATATGTATATACAAAACTCCTTAAACAATAATTTCGCGATCCTATCGCGGGTGATTTAAACGGCGTCCATTACCTCTGGAAGTCGCCTCGTGCCCGGAATAAATACTATATGACACCGCGTGCGCGCACCGCGTTGCCGCGTGACGATCATGCGAAAGACGTTTTCTGTTTTTCCTTTCTGACGCAAGTATCGCACACAATGAAAACTACTCCTCCCCACTCTCTTCCCCCCACTTACCTGTTTGCCCACGCGCTCGCATAATAAAGATAATAACGATGATAAAGAAAATAAAAGGCGCACAGGACTGTTTGGTCGTGATCGACTATAGTGTATATATGTGTACAGTGCCCGGTTAGTATATATACTCCCCCACGCTCTATTGCTGATGCTTCTGTTGGGCTTAGAGCCTGCGGGGGCAGGAAAGTGTTTTTTATTGGCGCGAAAGATTCATTTAACGCGGGTCTGTGCGCCTACTGTAGTCGTATTACAGCACAAAAGTGTATATATATATATACGTGATCACGAAAGAGAAAGCGGGCAATGTACATATATGGGGGGACCCCCCCTACCTCCCCCCTTGGGGGATGACGTCATCTACGCGTCGCCAACCCCCTTGACATGCACGCGCTGAATATGCTTCCCGATTCCCATCGACGATCGACCTAACCTTCAGACCTCTATCCCCCAACTCTCTCTCTCTCTCTCTCTCTCTCTCTCTCTCTCTCTCTCTCTCTCTCTCTCTCTCTCTCTCTCTCTCTCTCTCTCTCTCTCACCCAACATCCCCTTCTGCTCGGTTAGACCAACCTTTCTTTCTCTCTCTCTTGCTTTTGCGCCCCTCCAGTTTTTTCGCTCTCTCTCTCTCTTTCTCTCTCAATATTCATCCCTCCTTACGTTCATCGCTCTCGCGCCGCTTTGATTCGGAGCCGCGACGGCGGCGGCAGCATCGACGCGACAACCCCACCATATAGCTTTCTATTCTTAGATGTCAATATTTCGTCAACTACAGCCCGCCCAGCACGCAACAATGGCCTGTGCGCACGCACCAGTCCGTACGCACTCACGTGTACGTGTGTGTGTGTGTGTGTGTCTGTGCGTACTTCGCGCTAAGTACATGCGTGCAAGTGCGTCTGTGTGCGCGGTGCACTTTCGCGTGTACGAGACTACGAGCGCACACTGCGGGTTCTCGAAGTCTCGGACAAATGCGCCTGTGTGTGTGTGTGTGTGTGTGTGTGTGTGTGTGTGTGTGTGTGTGTGTGTGTGTGTGTGTGTGTGTGTGTGTGTGTGTGTGTGTGTGTGATGTGCGTGTAGGCATGGGTGTACACGTGTATGAGAGAGAAAGAGAGAGAGAGAGTAAGAAGAAGAGGAGAACGACGAGGGGAAGGATATAGGGAGCCCATTCATTAAGTTATGCAGCGACAATCATCGCGCGCGATCGTCTGCGCGCGTTATATACACGAGCGCGAGCGAGCATGCGCTATACAGTATATAACACGCTCTCTTCCTCTTCTAAAGGAGCCGAGGGTTTTTCCCTTGGTCTAGAGGACGCGCACTGTTATTTCTTTCTTCCGATGGGAAGAAAAGCATTTCCCTTCGCTCTTTCTCTCTCCCATATGCACGGAAGTTTTTTCCCGGCTGCGTCGACGGGAGTGTTTTTTTTTACTTGGCACGAGGAAGTGGGGGTATATATAGGGATACACCGAACCGATAAACGTACACACACAGACGAGATAAGACAGTGACGTCGTGTGTGTGTGTGTGTTTGCACGTATACTTACACATACGCGTTACGTCAATTTTCGGTTTTTTCTCTTTGTAGTCCAAGCGATAGTTACACGCGCGAGGTTCCATCGTTATTGTAATTTCTCGTTTTCTCTGTTTTGTTGTCGCTCGCGGCTGCGTATACTTGTGTGTCTATACGGCATGATTTGCCTCGCGATGATGTCATTCACTTCGCTTGCGAGCGTTAGTTCGTCGTCGTTGTCGTGAAAATCGTCCGAGCGCGTAAAGTGTGAGTATAGCTGTGTAAACGCGCGTGCGCGCGTCATAGAAAATCGTAAATCACGAAGGCTAAATGAATTTTCAATTCATTATACTGTCGTAATTAAACTAATTACGCTTCTTTTTATGCATTGTTCCACCGTTGAACGCGATAACTGCGCGTAGCTTTTTATTCCTATTTTTTTTTCCTTTTTAAATCTGCCGACGATGTTATATTATGTAATTTGTCATTATGCTACTAGTTTCTGCCGGCACGGAAGATGCGCATAAAATGACATTGCATTTAAAGGCTATACAATAACGTAGTTCACCTTTTGAAGGATGAACTGATGTATATATGTATATAAAGCGAAGCTGACGAAAAAAAAAAATGCATTCACTGGAAAATTTAATTATAAAGATCTCGTTAGTGTTGGTAAA